>MU279013.1:0-600000 GCA_022385715.1 Xylaria cubensis | reverse complement strand
TCCTGCTATCAGAGGGGTCGACATATCTAGGGTCTTTTACTTGTACAATGTTCAGTATTAAATCTCCGCCTCTCGTCTTTGTCACCCTTTCCAATTAATAACTTGACCGACTATTAAATTGCTTGATTGCTGTATTCTCAAGGCCTAAGACCCGCTGCTGTATATGGAAGGTTGGGAGCTTACGGGCTTTTAATTCCTTGATCTAATAACTTGACCAATTTGAAAACCCTATTATTGATTGCGTACGTATTGATGGCTTATAATCTTATTTTGGACGGTGCGGCTGCCTAGGCAGAGTTAAAAAAAAAAACAGGCTTTTTCATCATCAATGACCTTGTTTTGGTCGGCGAAGGTGGAATTTACTTACTTGATAGCAGGCCAAGAGAGGACAAGAGCGGTGGCTGGGTAAATGCCACCGGCTGCAAAATGACGCCAGTATAACTAACGCCTGGGTCTAGCAATCGGATCAGTATTGGTAAGAAGGATTATGTATCCTCGCCGCTGATGAACAGAGCCCGTTGTCCTAGTCGCTCGGAAATCGCTGTAGTGGCACATGCTGTTGCAGCTGTATAGCCCAAGCTACTAATGATGGTCAGTCTTGGGCGATTCCGCCGGAAGATATCTAGAGAATCCTTGCTGAGAATAAAGATATAGTATACAGCAGTAAACTCATTATATAGAATCCTAGTCCATACAGCCAGTAATTGACATCTTTGAGGGCATGACTGACAGCTCCCCAGGTAAACTGCTCCTGTTGCAGGCCAGGAATAACATTATTCCGGCCTTAGCATTCCTATATAAGCATCCCACTGCACCGCAGCAGTATCTAGCCTTTCATACAATCTATATCACTCTTATCATTATCTTATTTATCAGATCATAAGCTCTCTTTTATTTTTACCGGTACATAATGCAAGTATTTGAACAGAGTTATCGATTTCAATGATACTATGTTACAGAAGGTATGGAGTAACCTACTGTAAGTCAAAAGATTTCACCAATAACCAAACAGTCATCTAGTCTCCATATTTGTCTATAAGTGTACTCTGCTAATACAACTATAACAGAGTACGGACTACGTGACTTCCAACAGAAGCTCTACAAATACATGGTGGAGTGCATCGACCACCAAAAAAGCCCATTTCCAGAACTACACAACTCCCAGGCTCCCAATTCTCCTCGACCGCGTTGCAACTAGAGGCAACCTCATCGACTAGCTAACCGGGCCTTGACGTTCAGTGTTTGCCTGATCCACAAAGCGTATTGCGGTAGGTTGTCGAAATCCTTCCCGATCCAGTCCAAGTCGGGGTTTTCTAGCTCTAGGTCGAACGTATAGAGCATCTTGGCCAATGTCACACGCAATTCCATCCACGCGACCCTGAGATTGGAGATTAGTCTGACTTTCTCTGTACAGGTAGCCCAGGGGCGTACAAGGGTAGGGAACTCACTGCTTTCCTGCGCATCCGCGGGGACCGAGCGAAAAGGGCTGGCTTGCTTCCAAGATGTCCCCGTTCTTGCCTAACCACCGCTCCGGCTTGAACGCCATCGGGTCCTGGAAGTTGGCCGGGTCGAGGGCCGCGACCATCGGCGCGATGGTCACAGCGGTCCCTCCAGGAAGGAAATGTCCGTCGACCGTGTCGCCGCCTCCGGGCACCAGACGCGGCAGGATGGGCGGCGCTCCCGTTGGGAGGCGCAAGCCCTCGAGGCACACACGATGGAGGAGCTCTAGCTGCTCGGTGCCCGCATTCGTAATCGCGGCAGCGTTGGGGAAAGCCCCGCGCACCTCGGCCGTCACCTGGGCCAGGAGTTTTTTGTCCCGCAGCAGGTAGTACGTCGTGGACGTCATCACCGCTGCCGTCGTCTCGGTGCCCGCGCCGATAAAGTCCCACGACTGCGCGGCAAGCTGTATTTCCGAGATGTCCATCTTGGCGCTGGCGCGCTGCTCCAGCACCTTGGTTAGGAAGTCCTTACGCGTCGTTGTGTCGTGCTCCGCGACGCGCTTCTTCATGACCTCGAGGGCGAAATCCCCGCCCTTCCGCGCGATCTCCTCGAGCTGGGCGACTTTGCTCCGGAAGAGGACGCGCGCGATGGGCCCCAAAGTCGGGAATCGCTTGATCGCCTCGGCGAGGCTGGTGAACCCTAAGGACTCGTTGAGTTCACGGATGAATTTGTGGGGTGTGTCCATCCCGATAGCGCCAAAGTCTTGCCCAAAGGCCAGGTCGCCGATGATGTCGAACGTCATAGAGCTGTAGCCGAACGTGAGGTCCACGACGCCGCCATCGGCCGTCTTGGCGCGGACGTACTCGATAAAGCGGTCCATGTAGTCGATGATCATGGGCTCCATCTCGTTCAGGAAGCTGCGTGAGAAGGCGCCGCCGTACAGCCGACTCATCGCGGCGTGTTTCGCGGGGTCGCGCTCGGTGATGATGGAACGTATGTCTTGGGCGGCGTAGATGCTCAGACCGTCGTACCAGGTGCCCTTGACGAAGGTTTGGTGGCCCGGGCGGGAGCCGTAGATGTCTTTCCACGCCCGGGCTGAGCTGAAACTGAGTTCGTTTGGTCCATAACGGACGACATGGCCTGAGGCATCATCGACGAGTTATTAGTGCTGGCTGTGGTCGTGCCGTACCATTGTGGTGACAATAAGGTACTCACCGTATTTGCTGTGGAGCTTGAGCAGTTCGTAGGATTGTTTCCCCTTGAACACCGACCACAGATGGGGGATCTACCAGCGTCAGTGATGCGGTTAAGCAGAGCTCTGGAAGATGGTGCATACGATGCTAAACTTGTTTACCCAAGGGCCAGGGAACTTGCGCAAGGGATGGAAGTATATGTTGTAGACCGCCTTGAAGACATAAAAGAGCACCAAGGGCCCGAGGAGAAGCAAGACATACGCCGGTAGGGGTTTGTGGTTGATGATCTCCATCTCGACGCAGTGTTGAGTTCGAGCGGTACCTTCTGTTTGCTTCGAGTGTCAACCATGGGGGACAGAGGTCACCTTATGACTGCGGTTCTTATTACTACCTTCCGCGGCCAGAAATCTCTCACCGCCCTCCCAGTCCATTTTGGGCAGTGCCTTTTGCCTTTCAGGAGGGCTTTATCATGTATCAGTTGGTAGCATGGATTGGGCAATGCCCTACGCAGCTGAGAAGCAACGTTGCTGACTGCTAACTTGAGGCAGATCGCCGGCCTCGAATCCTTCAATTACAATTACAAGCCTTCAACGGCTTCACGTGCTCACTCCCCACTCGTTATGGCCTTGCCGGTACATGCATCTCTGCGAGAGTCCCTATAAGAGCTGACTTGTCCTGGTCCAAACCCCTGCTAACACAGCAAGGAACCTGGGTTCAAAGGCAAAATTAGACACTCAAAGCTCATCGGCGGGCCTAGGCTGGCCCAGGCATAAGATGAGAAGGCTGAGCCTACCGCTTAGCTACGAATGCGATAATATACTGTGCTTATCGCTTACACCATGGCCTTAATGATGATCGGTGAGTAGACTATAGGCCCTTGTGCTACGTAAGCGACATATAGTTACATAGCGACGACATAAGGAGCAACAACGCAAGAAGCGGTGAAAAGAGCCGCATGAGTGTAACACAAAGACTGGCGACTCATAGCAATGACACAGTCAGCCGCTTAAGTGTGGCACAGAGATAAAAAATAAGCGACAAGATAAGGACAACACAACGAACTAATAGTGTTACAAGGGCACGGATATAGACAAAGAGGTTTATAGCCAGGTAGTGCCCACGAAGGCCTTAGAGACCTCCATGCAACAACAAGTGTCTATTGCCCACTATACAGTCCATACCGCGTGACAAATAGCGACAACACAGTCAGGCGCTTGAGTGTGGCACAGAGATAAAAAGCAAGCAATAAGACAAGGACAACGCAATTATTCAATAACGACGATGGAGTCAACTAACAGCGCAGCGGAGTTAGGTCCGCGGCCGTGTAAGTCGAGTGGCTACGATACTCAATCCGCTCTTCGGTCTGCTTCAGCCTTGCGTCAACTCCTAGTTTAATGCATACAAGTCCTAGTTTAATGCGTAATAGCTCCTTCTTATCCATAGGCTGGTGGTGTGCAAACCTTTCTTGGCGTTATCACGTCGTGTTAAGTGTCATGATGCTACGATGTACCTAGCCTGGAGGCAAAGGACGCGTGTATATAGATGGAGACTAGTCATTAGAGGAGGTTGTAAACCCCTTCCGCAATAACAAGAGTTTTACCTACCCCCATACCAGAGGTCCTGACAAAAGAAGGTAGTTATTAAAACTACGCCTTTCGTGATCTAGACCTGACGATGTTTGCTTTTGGAAGCTGCAAGGCCATGTTTCTTCAAGACGACAGTCCAAGTTCAGCGCCAGCAATGGTACATTCCACCGAGAACGGGGTTCGCTCCGCAGCAAACCCCAAGCTGGGCGCCATTTTCACCAAACTCGTCCGCGAGCTCAAATACCAAACGCCTCAGCATGATGACACACGCCCTTCCCTTGAAGCCGCCATGTTCGAATATGCAGCAGGCTCAGGGGCTCCGTACGAGTCCGAATATGCGCGGCGGTACTTCGATGTAGGCCTGACGCTCGCTTGTGTAGGTCTTCTTCCTCCCACCATGACTCCAGGACTGTCTGTCCCGGGTTCGACGTATACTCAGACTCATTCCCACTAACTACACGTGTCAAGGCCTACTATCCCTCTCACTCTTTTGCCGTGAAACTACACATAGCCATCTACTCCTGGCTGGCCATCTACATCGACGATGATGAGGACGGAACCGAGGACCTAGCCGGCTTCCAGGAGCGCTTCCAGAAGGGGGAGCCTCAGCCGTCTGCTCTTCTGGAACGCTTCGCAGAGGTGTTACAGGCTATGTCGACGCACTTTGAACCCCTCGTGGCCAACTTCATTGTGCTTTCGTCACTGCAATTCGTCAACGCCACCCTGCTCGAGAGGTGCGGCGAGTTCCTGCGCCTGCAACACTGCAAAGAGGCAAGCAGGTGGCCCGACTATGTCCGCGACAGGAGCGGAGTGCCCGAGGCGTTTGCGTACTTCATCTTCCCGAGGGACCAGTGCCCAGATATAGGAGCATATATGCAAGGGATACCGGATATGATGACTTACATCAACTACGCGAATGATGTTCTATCGTACGTATGGACCCGTCCTTGGCAGCCCATGGCCTCACTAACACATGACCGTCATCACAGGTTCCACAAGGAGACCCTAGCTGGCGAGACGGACAACTACATTAACACTCGGGCCGTCTGCGAGCAGCGCGAGCCCTTTGCCATGCTCGAAACTGTTGTTGCTGAGACAATCGCGGCAAATTCGCGCGTGGTTGGGCTTTTGCGCACTAGATCGGACCCCGTGTACGCCCGCAAGTGGAACGAGTTCTTCAACGGCTACATCTTATTCCACATTACAGCCCAGCGGTACAAGCTGGACGTATATGCTGGGTTGGCACATGAGGGAGTCAATGCGCGGGAAGAGAAGAGTGTGCAACCCGTGGCCGGTTTGGTGCAGTGCGCTTAGGCTGTGTGCTTTCTATAGCAGGCTGTGAGTATTTTCCGATACTACGCATGTTCTATCACGGCCCTCGTAGCTAGAATTATTAGAGGCAAAGAATAGTGTTATCCCAAGTTTAAGCCGTTTATTATATTAAGTTAATAGTGATTCATATTACTTTGTATTATATGTTATACATAATGAATTAAACTAATGTATGGAACTTTCTTATATAAACGTTATAATAATACTAAAAACTGCGTGAAAGAATAGCTAAACCCGGAGTTAAGGTATATTCCCCTGGTAGCCACCTATCAGTAGTAACTTTTAGGGACCTTATATCTAACACTGCCATTATGCAGGCACACCTTTGCGGTGTTAAGGCTCGGGGATGAAGGTAAGACCGGTGTCACGAGTAGGAAGTGCTCTGGTCAGGTACAACAGTAATAGTCTTGATAGTAGGTGCGTACGTAGCATACAAGACTAAAGCTTGTAGAAGGGAAGATACATAAGTAAGCTGATTCTGGTGGCTTGCAGCAGTAGCCAGGGCTCTGGCATGACAACTGGGGTCCATCTGCTGTGCAACCACACCTGCGCAGCGGGATCGGCAGCTCTTGGTGAGATGATAAATGGATGTAAACGGCGGTCTATCACAGCCTTACTACATGTGCAGCTACGGGCTTATCTAGGATCGTCAACGAGTGTCCAAAAGCACAATTCTTACACCTTTCGGGACACATGGGGAGGAAGAAGTATAAAGGCATGCCGATTGTTAGAATATAGAGACTGAGTACTTAAGCGATCCACCTGCTTCTGAGTATATATATCAGGTGTTGCCCACCTGTACTACCAACTGTACCTTACACTTCTAGATAACCTAACGGGATTACTATATATACTACCTTTGACACCGATACCCGTCTTCCAGCTCATTGACTAGCATAGCATCTGATCCCTCCGTCTTTCTCGCCCAGCTCCTCCCTTAATCCACCATGGCGCCTCCAGCATCTCTGCCCACCAAACCTCTCGGCAAGACGGGACGACAGGTGCCCGCCCTCGGCTTCGGAATGATGGGCCTGAGTACGTCCGTCTACGGACCCTTTGGGTAAGCTGTTTCATGTGTGCCCTGACTTGGGACATAGTTCTGACACTCCTCTAGTAATGATGAAGAGCGTCTGGCGCTTCTGGACCGCGCCTGGGAGCTCGGCTATACGAATTGGGACACAGCCAACAGCTACGGCGACAACGAGGTCCTGATCGGAAAGTGGCTCAAGCTGCACCCCGAGCGTCGCGCTGACGTCTTCCTGGCCACCAAGTTCGGCATCAAATACGCAGTCAACGACAAGGGCGAGTGGGACATCTCAGCCGACAACAGCCCCGAGTTCTTCAACGAATGCCTCAACGGCAGTCTGCAGAAGATGGGCGTCGATTACATTGACCTCTACTACGTCCACCGTCTCGACCCCAAGGTGCCTGTCGAGAAGACGATGGAGTTACTGGCCAAGGCAAAGAAGTAAGTTAGGGCTCTAATGTTCTATCTGGGAGAGGTACTTGCTGCGTCCATACTAATACCTCTATATCAGGGATGGCAAAATCAAGGCCATCGGCATCTCCGAATGTGCCTCCAGCACCATCCGACGGGCCTACGCCGTAGCGCCTGTTGACGCCGTCCAGGTTGAGTATAACCCGTTCCAACTGGACATCGAGAACGAGACAGGCACCAACCTGCTCTCCACCTGCCGCGAGCTTGGCATCACTGTCTTCGCGTACGCGCCGCTAGGTCGCGGCTTCCTGACGGGTCAGATCCAGAGCACCGAAGGCTTTGCGCCCGATGACTTCCGCCGCGTTGTGCCGCGCTTTAGCCCCGAGAACTTTGCTAAGAATATAGGGCTAGTAAACCCCTTGAAGACCCGCGCAGAGAAGATAGGCTGCACGCCTGGCCAGCTGGCGCTCGCGTGGTTGTCGGCGCAGGGCGACGACATCATACCGATCCCCGGTACGAAGCAGCTCAAATATGTGGAGGAGAATGTGGCGGCGCTCAAGGTGAATATCTCGAAGGAGGAGGTCCAGGAGATCAGGGACGAAGTTGAGAAGGCCGAGGTCGCAGGTCACCGCAACCCGCCGGGTATGTTCACCGAGTATTCGGTGACTGTCGATCTCTGAGGCAGGCATCCTTGCGAGCTGTATGCATAGAAGCAAGGGGTATTAGGCTTAAGACTAAGATAATTGTTAAATATATAAGGTATGCTTATATAAAGTAGTAAGCCTATGCTACATGATTTATATTTGCTCCGGAGTGAAAAGAAAACTCTTAAGAAAAAACAAGAACATCATCAACTTCTAATTAGCTACATAACGATGTGTCTAACAATAAATATGTATTAGGGTGTCATCTGACTTCACCGGCTTACACTACTAAGGAGCGATAAGGTACCTAGGCTTTGCACATATAACGCTGCTGATATAAAAAACGTCAGCTTACAACTTAACTGAAAAAGCAATAATCATGATAAAGACAAGGCTAAAGACGCATGCACCTTGCAGAGTTGTATTGCGACCAAACACTATGCAGCTACTTTCACGTGCCGCAGTAGTGTGCTATAATGTTACAATAACAACTCTTGTTGCCTTCAAAAGGCAAGCATAGTCCCCCTGTGAAGCTGGAAGTCCTGGGGTGGCACAAGAAGATTTTTTTCAGGGTCAATCGGAGCCCCCAGCTTTCATTAGGCGCTGTCACAGGCCAGCTCCCAACACTACCCCAGAGAGGCGACGAGATAGGAGAGTTTCCATTCTAAGATATTCTGTTGAATTTATCGTCCGCATGAAACATACCAGTTTGAGGCTGGACCACCTAAATTATATCTTACACTGTAGCAATAGAAAGTTTCATTATAGTATTTAGAGCTATAGGTGCACAAGGTAATTGAGTTGTATTTATGTTTCTCGATGATCCCGTACTGCGAGATGAATGACTGTTTGTACCATAACACGAACACATCTAAAGCCCCTGCTCTCAAGCTCATCCGTATCCCCTGTGCCAATAAGAAAGAGCGCAATAAGGGATAGAACAATGAACATTCTACAACGATGAGAAGCCAAAGGAACTATCCAAGATTCGATCCACCGTTGTCTGCTAACTTGCCTAGACTACAGCTTGTGACTCCGCGCCTTTCCAACTCCTCGTTATATGCCAGAGTTGTGGCTATATCCTCCTCTGTAAACTTCCTAGGAATATTCTCCGCATCGGGGTGGAACATATCCGAACGGGGTACATTGCGGCCGTCTGCGGTGAGCAATCTCTCGGGAATCTGTAGACCATCGTAATATTCTCTAATCTGGGTTGGGTTGAGGCCAACTGCATCAAGAACATTCCGTTGGTTGTCAAAAGTACGAAGCACACCATCGTAGCCCAACGCGCTTATGCCATGTCCGTCTGGATCCTTCTTCATCGATCTTTTTATGTCGCGCAGAGACATGTCATCGCCTACAGGTTGTCTGTCTGCGACAGCTTGGGGCATGGTCGGGTTCTGGAGTTGATTAATTGAATGGTTAGCATACTGACAAATAAGAGAGTTGGAGGAGCACTTGCTAGCAGTTTGTCCGCCATATTGCCAGCGAGTTGATGCAAGTAATAATGGCGCGGCTTCAAGATTTCGAGCAATTACATTTTCCAAATGCGGGGGATGTGATGGGGCAGCTGTAGGGGAGCATGTGAAGCATGTAGTGATAGCAGAAGTGGTCGGATTAAAGGTAACTAGGCATCGGAGGTGCGGGCGGTGCAGTGCGCAGATGAGAGTAACGGAAGGTTGGAGCGTCGAAAGGTTGTGCCGCTGAAGGCTAACGGCAACTTTGAAAATGGCGATAGAATAGCGATAAAAGAGTAGATGCTTTTGGTTCGAGAGATTCCCGTGGATGGCTCGGGTAGGGCGTGGCGGGAGACACTGAGACAGCACCAGCCGCAGCGGTAACGACGTCAAGCAGGCAAAGCGAGGGTGGGTGGTCCTTAAGCATGTACGTCGAACAACCAACAACGACGCCAGAGACGATTCGGAATCGTCCCACTAATGCGACTGGTAGATGCGCTGTTCCGTACGAGACGCAGCCACTCTAACCAACATGCAGTTGCTTTAACAGGGATTCAGCAGCCAACAACCCCAACGAAGCCGGATTATCGCCGTGTATCGTGGAAGCATGCTGCCCGATGATGAGACCCAGATGGCAAGGTCCGAACTGTTGAAAGTGTAGGTAGTAGATAAGTCACTTCATGTATTACTGTACATAGGCAAGGGGCACGAAGGGACACGCAAGCACTGATTCATGTTAATAAGACGGCCTTCCCACCTCTCTCACTCATGTAGAACTGATGAATGCAACGCTTATATACTTGTTATTTCACTACGAACGGCATCACGAATTGATCAATATAAGTAGAGCAGCCTTCTCCTACCCGCTGAAAGACAAGAGAGCGGAGCCATTAAACCAATCCTCAATGCTCACACTTTCTTCGTTATCCTGCCAAAGGCGACATATTGCCCAACATGCAAGCCAACCTCTTCAAAATCCTCGCTATCGCTGCCGCGTTGGAAATTGTTGTTTGTGCATTGTGTTACCTCGTCAATACATTGTCGCGCTGACCTGCTTGGATTCCTCTCTAACATCCCCGGAAACTCAACGTCTGAAGAGGGGCAATGCGTTAGTGGTCAGACTAAGCATTGTAGGTTTCCTTCAACCGCGGGAACAACTTCAGTGCAGCTCCGTAGTATAGCTCCTTCCTTTTCTCGTCGCTCAAAGAATACTCGTCGATAAACTTTGTGAATGTTTGACTGAACGGGACGGTCGCATGGGGGAAGTCGCTGCCGAACAGAAGATGGTCTGGCTCTGCAAAGCCAAATATCAAGGGAAACATCTCACTACTTCCCGCTAGCGCGAGGTCGAAGTAGAAGGACTTCGCTTGGCTGATGATGTCCTCGGTACTCATCACCGACCCGAACTCAGACATTGATATCATAGTTGACCGCCGAATCAGCATGGAAAGAGTACCTCCTCCGTGCGATAGGATAATCTTGACGTCGGGAAACTGCTGGAGGCGTCGGTTGAGAATCATCGACATGGCTGTGCGTCCTGTCTCGTGAGGCCAATCGAACGCAGGCATGGGTAGTCTCTGGTCGAAGTAGACTGCAGCCGCGTTGTTGATAGGGTGAACGAAGACAACTGCCTTGCGGGCGTTGAGTTCTTTCCAAACAGGCACATAGTCCTCATGACCTAGGTAGCCCTCAGGAGTGGCGTAGCTTGTGAACAGAGTGACTCCATCGGCTTTGAGCGTGTCAAAGGCGTAGCGTAGCTCACGGAGCACAAGATCGGTGTGCTCGAGAGAAGGGACCGTGGCGAAGAATCCGTATGAGGTGGGATCACTGTCACGAAGCGATGCACAGTACTCGTTCATAGCGCGGGCCACAGTTGCGCTCTCTTCCGGATCAGATACAAATGTAACGCCCGGAGTGCTGACAGACAAGATCCTGGTTTTCACCCCGATTGATTTGCTGAAGGACTCATCTTGAGCGACGCTCCACTCTGGAGCCTTCATTCCCTTCAAGCCATGGGTAACACCTGTATAGTTCTGTTAGAATGCTCTATGAAGTATGTCAAGCTCGGTGAGTTGGATAGGAAATTACCATTAAGCTGAGGAGGGATAACATGGTGGTGGACGTCGATCTTTGGTACTGATGACATTTTGGATTATTTTTTTATGGGATAGATCTAATATCTTATGATGAAAAATGCTTTGTTTTGCTTCTCAAAGGATGGCTATTTGTTGTCGAGGGTTCTCGAGGTTTTATATTGGCCATGCAAGTGATCGTCCATGTAGTTCCGAGAACTTCGTGGATTGAGTATTCGCCCCTTCGGACCGCTGCGAGGAGCCGAATCATCCGCCATTCTACTATTCCCGGAAGTATTGTTGAGCTACGGTGATGTGTCGATGATTGTAGTTGATGTTAAAACGGGAAAGCGAGCCACCGACTTCGCGGAGCATCCCGAGCGCACTAATACATTTGACGTGACGTCGTCGAGCTTCCGCGGAACCACCCGAAGATTACGTTTGCATCTGCTGTCAGCAGCGGGCCAGGGGTCTCTGCCGCTTAGCCAGTAAGGTACTGGTCGTCATCGTTGCTCCACAGACTTCCCGGCCACCCCGCGGATGATTCCGTGCTATCGCCCTCCGGATAGATGTTCGGAACGGTGGACGACGCAATGACGCCAGACAACACGAATCCGCACCAAGCCCCGAAGCGTCGCAAGGTAGCGGAGTCTTGCAAGCTGTGCAGGGCTAAGAAGACTCGCTGCGACGGACAACACCCGGCATGTTCCTCGTGCGCTGCCAAAG
The DNA here is from genome assembly GCA_022385715.1 of Xylaria cubensis. NCBI lineage: Eukaryota > Fungi > Ascomycota > Sordariomycetes > Xylariales > Xylariaceae > Xylaria > Xylaria cubensis. Next base: position 588,112 of record MU279013.1, on the reverse strand, counting down.
GTCTCGAGTGTGAATACAACGCCGCGACAGTTCCCGTGTCCAATGTTGTACTAGAAGGTATCGAGTCACGGTTACGAAAGTTGGAAGAGCAAGTAAGTAGTCCGCCAGCTCACGGTACAGGGCACGATCATTCAGGTAAGGCTTTACAGTGCTCACTAGCTCCCAGACACAATACTCTTGCTAACCTTGACAGCGCGGCCTAGCGAATTAGTATCTTATCCGCGATGGCGTACACAACCCCATGGAAACCTTGCCATAGAGCCTGGCGGTGACCCGGAATCTGAGTCTTCAGTATTTCTCGGAGAGAATCCCACCACTCAGTTTATGCGAGAAATTACGGAAATGGCTGATGCCCAATCAAGGGAACACCTTCGCCATGATCCATTATGGGAGCAGAACGACTCGCCGCCGGTTGAAACAGACCGATTATCCATGGTGGTCCCGGAGAGGGCTGTATCAGACAACCTATTAGACTCATATGAGCGACTAGTCTATCCTCTTTTCCCAATTTTGCATATGCCAACTTTTCGCAACTATTACCAGCGTCTTTGGGATCCACGAAAGTCGGGTCGGTTCGAGACTCAAGCAGAGGAAGCGGTGTTTTACGCCACACTCAACGTTGTGTTCGCTCTGGGCTGTATCAATGACTCTGCTACTGAATCCCATCTTAAGATGCGCACAGCTGATTGTTTCTATCGTCGAGCCCGGAAGATTCTCCCGCTCGATGCCCTGGATCATCCTAGCTTAGGAGTCGCGCAGTATCTCCTACTAATGTCGACCTACCTTAGCTATACTAAATATGCCAATCGTTGCTGTAACACTCTGGCTGTTGCTGTTAGAGTCTGCCATATTATAGGCTTGGGAGTCGATGCCGATTCATCCTCGCCCAACCAGCTAAATAGAGAGATGAGCAGGCGTGTTTGGCACATATGCCTGACACTAGATAGGTGTGTGACAGCTTACTCTCCGTATCTTCCAGGCTTTTCTTACGGCACAAAACTTCACACAAAACTTGAATTGATAAGAACACAAGACTCACAGCTCATGCTGACATAAATAGAAAGGCTCTACTCCAGCGTATTTGGACTGAAGACTATGGTCGAAGTCGATTGCACTGTACCATTCCCTTCCAATATCGACGACGAGTATCTCAAAGAGGAGGGCATAGGAACTCAACCAATAGGAACACCATCCATCATTGAGGCATGCCTTGTATCCATCAACATATTTCAAGTTATCGAAGATGCCCGGAAACTGAAACCCTGCTTCTCAGAGCAAGATATTGATCTAAATGAGTTAACCCAAGTTTTGCAACTTAACGGGCAAATTGACAAGATAGAAGGGAGCTTACCGCCTCATTTGAAAACTTGCGTTATCGGAACACCTTCCACGCCGCGTGATCAGGTCCTAAGACTTCAAGCAGAAGGCGTGATGACCAGGTAATAGCCCAGCCCTTTCTCTACTTAGTTTTCCGTGATCAATTACCCAATGTCATCTTGAATTGACCGAGCCGCAACCCAGGATGCTATATGCTCGCCTTTTCCTCTTGCGACCTTATGTATTATCTGCCGCTCGGCGATCACTTCTAAATTCTGCTACGGATGATTCCCTCTCGCAGCCACCAAGTTCGTTGCACTCTACAATACGAACTGAGATATCTAAGACCTGTGTCCAGGCCGCCACATCAGCTATTTCGACGCTTCACACGAATTTGCGCTTCAAGTCGCGGATTTTCAGCTGCAATGCAATGTTCATAACGCTGGCAGCTGCAACAGTCGTCATTGCCGCGTCCTTGGTATCTGAGCTCGGTATCAGTCTCGACGACGTTGGACCCTACAATACCACACTAACCCAGGCATTCAAAGTCCTGGATGAGCACATGTGGCAGATCGAAGGTGGCAAGAATGTAAAAAATCGCCTGGCGAGATTCTTGGAAATAGTACGTCGAGAGAATAAGCGACGGCTTGATGGTGAGCATTGTCTCTTTCCTATACGACGACCTGCTGAAGGTTCATCCCTATCAAAGACTGACATAAAAAGAAACTCGAAATCCTGATATATGTTCGATGAATCAAAACGGGCAGGCCCCGAACACCGACAACATCATCGAAGAGTTCGATTTCAACGACCCCTTGTGGACATTCCAGTGGGCCGGATGGTCTGCTTTATCTGAGACAATGGGGCCGCAATATACTTTTATATGAGAGACATCAGCTTGCTTGATCCAATAAGTGGTCCCCTTTCAATAGTTCAATGCTATGTTCGGCAGAACACCGTAAGCAGACACTGAGACTTTGAGATGGTGGCAGTCACGTGTACCGACAGACTGAGGCCAATCGAAGCGTTGGGGGCCTGTATATCACGTATGTAACTTGTAGGCGGGGGCCTCGGCTCTAAGCTATTCGTGGATTGCGTGGTTATCCAAGATAGCCATACGAAAGCAAGGAGGCAGGAGTACGCAAGGTCGACAATTGGGAACGAAGCTATATATACGTTTGAACTATAAATAACTCACCTGGCTGGCCTTTTAACGCCCTAGGAGACAACTCGAATACTTTCCAAGTCTTCATTATAATGGCTGATTAAACAAAAAGGATTTCTTCATGTGGTAGCAAAGGGGCTGAGTAATATGGCTTCTAAATTCCAAGATAGAAGTGCGTGGCCTAGCAAAATAGACCGGCAGCGGCTATGGCCGAGGGGCGATAAGGGCACTTAAAAGGGGTTAAAATCTATCGGGGCCAAAGTCCTGGGGCTCGCAAAGGGGCGATCGCGAATTTCGGTCGTTTGGCGCTCTCGAATCGCTTGCACACGACCGCAAAACATAGGATTTTCGAGGCCATTTTCTGTTGGAAAATTCGGTTCTAAGGCTACGGGATTAGGATGGTTATATAGGAGGTCTTTTGTCGCTGAGGGTATAGGGATGATTGTAATAGAACTAAAGAAAGCGGGCGTAATTAAGATATATTGAGTAAGAATAAACTTGTAGAACGAACGTGACAGCTGCACTGTCACAAGAAGTTAATAAGGACCTTCATGCCGAATATTTAACATTACGATGGGATATCCATACTTCCGGGCGCATCCTGAAAGCTGATTGGATGTAGACGAAGAAAACATTTGATGATTCATCTTACGTCAATTGCTAGCCAATCCGAGCTTTTGGATTAGTAACATGCCATCGTCTCGAAATGCCCGCATACACCTTAAAGTATGCATACAGGCTATAGTGGTATACGAAACCTAGATGATCGAGTGGATGATCCGTCTGACTTAGATTTTCGAGGCTAGAGATTTACGTCCAGCTACAGTGATCGCGTGGGGCGAGATGTTTTCAGTAAGCAGAACGAACGACATGAGAGTTTGTTCAAAGAACGAAAGATATTATCATAAAGAGCGAGCTTGTCTGTCTAGTATGATAGTAACAGCAGTCGTGATCGTACGCTTCGTACAAGACTAAAATTTGAGGAATGGTATGACGCATGTCTGATTGAATCGCATGTAATAGTCTATTCCTGGCAGCCTACAACAGCCAGTAATCAGTCCTGACGGAAACCTTAAATCGAGTCCGGCATCAGCGGGTCGATCAGGGGAGGCAACAGGACCCAGCACGATCATCAAATAGCAACCGTTTGAATTTCAGTGATATACTTAGACACTGATCAATTTCCTCATATATACAAGATCTGGGGTAAGCAAGTCCTGCGACGTTGAGTTCTTGGACTGGTAACCTCCGAACTATTTCATCCATTCCATATCCTATTTCACAAGTCTTAAATACAATGGTAAGAAACCGAATGAATCAAGTCGATCCCTTCTAATTTCTATGTCTGTGTGATTAGAACGGAATTCTAAATGGCTCTGGCCATGGAGAAAATAAAAAGGGAGGGCAGAATGCCACTACAACTGGAACTTCTTCTGATGGAAATGTCATCACTGCGATGAATGGCAAGTGGCGAAGACATCAATCGAGATCGACATATGACTAACTAAGCTCCTGTAGGAGCCCCGGTGCATGATGTCGCCGCAAGTCAACGTATTGGTAACCAGCTGAGGGCTACTCTGCTGCTGCAGGACATCAATCTCCTAGAGGTGATCCAGCATCTTACCCATGAGCGTATACCGGAACGTATAGTCCATGCGAGGGGCACTGGTGCTCACGGGTACTTTGAAGTCACGGACGACATCTCCGACGTAACTAGTGCCGACTTTCTTCAACGGGTCGGGGAGAAGACGCCGCTGTTCGCTCGATTTTCTGTCGTCGCTGGGGAGCGTGGAGGGGCCGAGACGGTCCGCGACCAAAGAGGCTTCACCTTTAAGATAAGGACCAAAGAAGGTAATCTGGACTGGGTATTCCTATCAATAGTATGTTCATGGCAATCACACAGCTGAATGTGCAACTGAGTTTTGTTGTACTTTTCTGAATATTGACACTGTTCATAGCCAGCTTTTCCTATTCGTGATGGCGCCAAGTTCGCCTCATTCACCCACGCCACAAAGCGCAACCCCCGGAGTAACCTTCCGGACCATACGAGTTAGTTCTCACTTTTCACTTTTTTTTTTTCTCACGGATAGTATATGAATACTTCCTGGAGCTGGAGTTATAGTTTGAGGACTCTAGTAGCTTCCGCAACACCTAACACTTGGAATAATGATGACTGATTTTAGGTGTTATAGTGTTCTGGGATTACTTCAATAACAACCAGGAATCCATCCACTCTCTGATGTTTTTGTTTAATGATAGGTCTACCCCTAAAGACTTTCAACATGCGGATTGCTTTAGTGTCCATACATACCGATTCACGAAAACCGTAAGCTGCCACCTAACATATTAGAAAAAGCTCAGTGCATCATGTTATAGATATTGAGACTGACTAATAATCAAGGATGGTTCATTCGTATACGTGAGAATCCACGTCAATACAAACCAGGGTATACAGAACTTCACTGAAGCCGAGGCCTCGAGAGTAGCTGGCGAAGACCCGGACTATCAGACCAGGTCATTATTCGAAGACATTGAGGCCGGGAACACTCCATCATGGGATGTCTATGCTCAAATAATTGATCCTAAGAAGGCGGCAAACTACCCAATCAACATTTTCGACTCTACCAAGACGCTACCGTTTGCGGACTTTCCTAAGAGAAAGTTCGGTCGTATCGTGCTAAATAGAAACCCCGACGATCACTTCGCAGAAGTTGAGCAGAGTGCATTTAGCCCTACGAATGTTGTCCCTGGATGGGCACTGTCTCCGGATCCGAGTAAGTCATCTCTTCATAATATGCCGATGGCTATGGCGCTAAGTCCCCTATTCTGATTCAGTTCTACAAACCCGTGCATTGGCATATCCAGACACGCAGAGACATCGCCTTGGCGTGAACTTCTATCAACTACCAATAAACAAGCCGGAGCACAGCTTTACACCGCTGATGCGTGATGGTGCGGCGACATTCAAAGGATTAGGCGCGACGCCGAACTATTTCCCGTCATCCTTCTCCCACTACGATGTCGCTACTCAGTACGCTCGTCCTGATGAGGAGCATTGGCTTGGTACTGTAGCGAACTACAACTCGCAAGTCGTTGATGCCGACTTCAAACAGGCTCGTATCTTCTGGGAGAAAACCCTGGCCGCACACTCCGGCCAGCAGGATAACTTCGTTTCCAATGTTGCGGTACACCTCAAGGATGCTATTGCAGAGGTTCGGAAGGTCACCTACGGTACGTCTTTCTTCTTTTTTGTTCTACACTGGTATGTTTGGCTCTAAAAGGAACCTCCTGCTAACATAGGTGATCCCCAGCTATGTTCACTCGCGTCAATGCTGATCTTGGCAAGCGTATCGAAAAGGCTACGGAGGCTGCTGCTGGTGCTGATAACGCATTAGCTTCAAATATGAAGCTGGCAGATCTACATGAAAAGAAGAAAGGATCACATGATAGCTCTGATAATTTCGACCTGTTCGCACACAAGGCCTGGGGTCGTTCTTAATTTTATCCGGAATATAGATGAGCACATAAGAGGTGCGTGTAAGCTCGCTGGAGTGGCTAGTTAAAGGGGTAGTCTACCCTCTCATCTTCGCAATGCTCACTTAATCAAGCCTTGAAGTTCAAGTTGGGTACGTCAATAATAGGGTGAACTTAGCCAAGGTTTTCCCTTTGAGACAGTAATGTGCCGTGCCATGGAATTACAAGCAGCCGCGCCGAGAGGCTAATATTACATTACAGGACTCTGACTAGATCTTGTTAAGCTATGGCTCATAATGAGAAGTTCTCTAGACTCACAAAAAGTCAGGATGTGACACTAGACGATTGCTTGCTGTCGTTCGCACTGCGCAGAACAACCCTCTAATTGAAAAGAATCTTACCGTCTCTTTTCCTTTTAATTGTTAATTTTAAGGTGTAGATGTATATGCGCGTTTGTTATTATGAGAATGATGTGATAACGAGAATTACAGAAATTGATACCGCACCATTCATCATGACGAAAATCAGAAAATAAACGGAAAGAAAAAAAGTTCGGCTTCAGATAATAGCCCGAAGCCATGAAACTCTCCGGTCTCCGGTCCCGTGGACGGTTGGCATACGGTAAGCAGCGGCAGAACAACAAGCATATCGCAAACGAACTGTCGTGAGATGTCCACGTCTGAACTACTTGTCTCGGGATAAGAAATATTGGTTGAGCATTTCGAATAAAACCGTTGAGCTGTCGGGCCGCACGGTCCGAGGATAGGAGAACTGCTGTTTAGTATCCGGTATGTCTTGCCCGAAGTTGTGATCTCCCATCGTTCTGTCACGCGCAACGTCGATCGATTATGGTACCTGTCCGTTTCGGGACGTCAAGTCTCGGCACTACCGATTGGCCGGTACACACTCCCGTTTCTGCTTTCAATGATCGAGCAACAAAACAGGCTCGATTTAACTAGAATGTAAATTTGTGTAGCGACTGACCCCGCGCAGCCTGTTGAGCTCTATGGATTAATGTGAATCAACCCCTGTTGAGTAGCAGCAGAGTGAGACAAGGTAGTAGTTGGATGCCTTAGAAATACATACATATAAATCAAAACTACTGGAGAGATCATTGCTGTGCATTTGTAACACTGAAGCGTTATCACAATTAATCGTTTTCAAAACGTAATGATCAGTCACGCCAGGACCAGCAATAGTTTGATTGCTGGCAACTGTCTTCATAGCCATCTATACTATAGCCAGTACAACTAATAATTATCGCGGTAGCAATCACTTAGCCGCAAATAGTTCCACAAGCAAGGATCAAAGAGTACCCGTAATCTGACAAGGATACCTAGATTGGGATTAGTTGTTGAGTGGGCGCTTAATAAACCTCCGAATGACAATGTTCAGCTTGCATCGTAACACGGAACTGCCGCATAGGGCTGCCAAGTGATATGATATGGCGAGACCCCTCGCATCCAAGTCGCTATAGCGTTTTCTGCCAAGAACTCCGGACTACTGTGGATAGCCGACGCTAGCGCAAACATGCTTCGGGGACCACTTCAGCTGATTACGAGCTGTCCCACTTTCTCCAACGACATGTTGAATTACCCTATGAAGGTTCAGTAGCAGCAAACTCTTTTGAGTTGCTCAGGTATTAGCTCATTCATCCACTAGAAGAAAATTCTCATTGGTGAAGTTTTCAGCTGGAGGGTATGCAAGTAGTACTCAGCTCAATGATTTATTTGACAATTATCTGCAAAGACTAGACACGTGCAGGATAGAAAGACAGACACTAACATTGAATGTGTATTACTAGTATCAGTATGGAAGCCAATAATTAGTATTGAATTTATCGTGGAAGAGACACCATTAGATGACGACGGAACTGAGGGAACTATGCCGCTTGGTTAACCCTATGTTTCTCGAATCATGATCTGCTTGAGAGTAGACCGCATTAGAAAGTGAAATTTTCGTCTCATAAGCAGGCGAGGTGTCTAAGACAGTATCATGCATGGTGGCTTGAACTGACGTGAGGTTTCGCGCTACGTAAAGCGAAGCGTTGATAGCAAGTGACCAAGTAATATCCTGTACTATGGATGTGAGGCTTGCTCAAAAGGCGATGCCGACATCAAGACCAAAAGTTGACTACTTAGAACATGTGCATATCGGCGGTGAGAATAATGAATAAAAAGATGACCCAGTTTTCTTCTCGAATTCTGGCTAGCGCAACTGAACCACTCTTGGAGCATCTCTACGCTTGATCGAAAACTCGGTTGAGCTAACTAAGGAGGTCTATTACCCGAAATATATAAAGTGAACGTTGGACATCTGGCGATTCACCTTCATTCTCAACTCATGCTACCACAACAGTAACTGGCTTATTACTTTCACTTTGAACGAACGACACGATGACAGTGACCACAAACAGCATCCCAGCGAAGGGCTTCCAAGTTGATCACGCGAAACTCAATGAAGACCTCATTCAACTTTTAAAGAATGTAGATGGGAACTTGGATCACTATGCTTTAGGAAACTACTCTGGGGCATATAAGACTATCTACAAGGCAACAATGAGAAGTGGCATTGAGTCATTGCTCGGCACCATTTCCATCGCCAACAACCAAGCATGGGAGGATGTTGTGGCATATGGAAGAGAAGTGATTCTTGCTCCAGAGGACACTGCAGAGAGAGCATCATCCCCCTGGGCGCGTTCTTGTTCGGACTTACACAAAGAGCTGCTGAAACGATTCGGCCCTGAAACCATTAAAGCTGCTGAGTTAGGGACAGCGTCCATCATCGAGAACTATTTTAACGGCGACAGACTGGCGATTCCTCATGTCAACAAAAAGGCCAGCTATTTGCGTCATCGTCATGACGCAAAAGTTGGAGCCGGATTTTACCCAAAATCTAGCCCCCTGGCTGCCACCTGCTACCAATGTGCCTCAATGCCCTGTTCTCTCGCAATGTCATGGTTCCTCCCTATCGAAAAAGCAGTTCAAGCAGCATACATCTCTCATCTATCGGTCTGTGATGACGTCGGCAGTTTCACGGAGGAAGACTATGCCGTCCGAATGCGCATGGTTGCCATATCGGCCGGTGTGGCATACAGATTTGGCGGGAAAGCACTCAACGTCTTCGTAGATGGAACCTCCAAACAAGCAGTTGGTATGGTGGCCGGGGAACTCAAGCCACTCGAGGCGGCTATGGCATGGAGGGCTGTTGGCGGATGCAGCACAATCTACAGCAAGTATAACTTCGACGAGTGCGATCTCGAAGTCGGCTTAGTTGCTCCTCTGGTCATGATGGCCTTGCATGATTTGTTGGACTGGCGATGTGACGTGTCCGCTGGTAATCATGAAAACGCTGTCTCGGCCGTTTATGGATTCGGAATTGAGGCGCCATTTCATGCATTCTTGGAAGCCATGTTGGAGGAGGTGCTTAAACATCCCCGTTCCGGCGTATACGGTATTGGAGCTGTTACATACATGCATTTTGTGGTTGGGAGATATGGAGCATGGGAGTATCGTGGCCAGCCCATGCCCGCTTGTGAGAAATGCATCGGACTCTTACGTGAAGCTACCGAGGCTGCTGGCCTAGAGTGGGCACCAAAATCGCCCCCGAAAAGATATATCGAAGGAGATGAGGCACGGGAGTGGGGAAGACTTTGGTCAGACCACTTCGTCGACGACCAGTCGTTGGTACAGGAAGCTGTCAGCTGGTTCCAGTATCTGATCTCGTCTGGTGAAATATGGCTTTTTGACCTTTTCTCCGAAGGGGTACGCCCTGTCGATGAAGGTGCGGATTGGGCATAATTAAGTGTAGCAACCGTGCAAATAGCCGGACGAATGTATAATGAAAGTTGGTGGAGATACTGGTGTATACTCAGTTGTTCGGTGTAACAAAAGTAAACTAGGGCTTGGAAAGTATTCGATGTTATAAAAACCTACTAAGGCTTCATAGAAGACATCCAATCCTAGTCCTCTCTTTCAGCCCTAGCGGCGATCGCGGTTCAATTATAGGAGATCCTCGCTCTCCCTCGGCTGGGCTCGCTCGTTCGGTTTCGTCCATTATCGTGATCTATTAAACACGAAAAAAGCGAAAAGGAGCACAGGTTGCTGGATATACAATCTGCGGCTCATATGATTATTTACATAATTATAGCGGCCTGAACCCGTGGTTTTGGATAGCTGTAACCTTAGTATGTTGATTTATTTCGCGCGACATTCGGAACCGAGTCACCGGAAACATGAACCCGTGCGTACGGCTTGTCAGCAGGTCCCCATTTTCCAGCAGCAAATAAGTCAACTGTCAGATGTGTGCTGTAATCTGACCTGCTAGTATGAGGGCCATTTCTAACAAACTGTTAGCAATATGAATAGTGTGATCCCTATAGTAGCTAACTAGTTATAATTTTCGATGAGCTTTTTGTTAGATCGGAGAATACCAAGAAATACCTACACGATAACAGCAAGAACAACGGTAGACTCATGTCCGTTCTGGGCTATCCACGATCGAGTTGCTTCGATGCAATATTCGCGCATACTTTGCCTATTTTGATACATATACTCTGGTTTGAAGCGGATCAACATCTTGACTGAATAGCGAGAGATGGAAGTCAAGTGTAATGGAAGTCAGGTGAAACGGAAAGCGAAATGAAAGATGAGATGTGTCTGTTGGTTGATAGCAAAAAAGAAAACATGCGGGATAAACTCACGATATATACATTACCGACACCAGTTGTTCAATCTTGGAAAAGATTATGTTAATGGTTTGTGTCTAATTAATATGAGTGAATGTAAATCTAGTAATAGAACGTACCTTCACAGCTAGTTAATCTCTTTTTGTGTCGCGTTGGGATGTGGAATTTTGGTTACTAAATGTAATTTGATTGCTACGCATTAGTAGTGAATGAAAGTCATTAACTTGTATAAAAACTGTCTGAGTATTTATGGAGATGCATGTGGATGTATTTGAGGGCGGTCAGCCCAATCACATTTAAACTCCATTCAATGGTCATTTCGAGAAGGATATCAAGCAAAACGTTGATATCAAATCATTCAATGTAGGGAGGATGACTTACGTAGGTAATGTTTGCTGCCCGTGCTCTACAATTATTTGACAGTTGGCCGGGGACAAGTGAGACTGGTACCTCCTATTATAAATCTGTGCTCTCCTCGGCTGTATTACCCAAATCCTCCACATATCGACACTCTTTCCAGGTTTCACCTTACAGTATCCTCATACTTCACCATCACGTCTCAGTGCATAATGTCTACGCCACCAACTCCATCCTCAGAGATGCCACGCTTCGAAGATTCGAGGTTCAAACCTATGTGGACACCTTGCGAAAGTGTTGATTCGTATCGGCCGGGCGGTTTTCATCCAGTTCATCTGGGCGACGTTCTCCACGGTCGCTATCGTGTGGTTAGAAAGCTTGGATACGGCTCATCTGCCACTGTTTGGCTTGCCCTGGACTCTGTGTAAGTTGTACCTCATTTTAATAATGCTAACTCAAATTGCGGCGCTGATCAGGCGGCTTGTTATAACAGATCATCTGACTACGTAGCTCTGAAAGTTCACGCAGCCGATGTGGACGTATCAAACGAGCTAAGGATCCACCAACATCTTACCGACAATGCTTCGCAAGATTTCAACTCGGAATTTGTTCTGCTGTTGTCTGATGCTTTTATTATCTATGGTCCCAATGGAAAGCATCATTGTTTTGTTACCGATCCCATGGGTCCAAGTGTTTCAGCTGTGTTGAATGCGCCGCATGAGAACTATGATCCGCTCGACCCTCCCACGCACCGATTTCCAACACCAAAGAACAAAACCGTTCTGAGAAATATCTTGTCAGGACTTGATTTTCTTCATAGTAACGGCATTGTACACGGAGATCTACAGTCTGGAAATTTACTATTTTCTTTCCAAAGTCTAACAGGGATCGACCCGGATAAGCTACAACAAAACAAAGAGAACTCCCAGCTCGATCCCGTCACGCGTGTAGATGGGAAGGTAGATCTATGGGCCCCAAGATATTTAGCGGTTCCAGAGCCACTCACCCAGGAATCTGTGCCTGCTGAACAGCAGATTCCAAACAGCCGGCAAATCATCAAGCTGGCGGACCTTGGCGGCGGTGAGTATCTATTTGACATTACCTATATCTGTTGAGCTCGAACTGATTTGAGTACAACCCTCTAGCTTTCTGGATCGGCAAGCCCCCTGAATCAGTTGTGACGCCAGTTGCTCTCAGAGCCCCTGAAATCATTCTACACGGCCAAGGATCTCCTGCAAGCGACATTTGGAGTTTTGGATGTCTTATGTATGCGTTATTGACTGACATCCCACTGTTTCAAGTGTTCGACTTTGGCCGTCAAGCCGATGTTATTGATGACGAGCATCTGATAGAGCTTTCTGAAGTCATTGGCCCATTACCAGATCATATGCGGGCACAATGGTCGAGGTATAGTGCTTACTTTGGCCCAGGCGGAGAACGCCTCAATGCTAGGCCTGAGGACTTTGACGAATCCGAAATGGGACAAAAATTAAGGGCAATTGCGCAGAAGCATCCTGAAGACCATGAACCCCCCAAAGCCTCCCCTCCCTTACAGGATGAATTTTTCCGATGGAAGCCCAACGACATTGATAAAGGGGAGGCCAAAGAAATTGTGGCTTTGCTAAAGGAGATTCTTCGATATGATCCACAGACACGGCCATCGGCTGCTACCTTACTCACACATCCTTGGTTCTCCACGTAGCTCTTGTCCTGAATAGTGAACAAGAACTGTTTACTAATTTCCATGGCAGGGGTGATAAGCGGTCAGGCATGCAATTACATTCACTATCTAGATATGGTCTTATAATGGGTTTCGTCTTAGGTTACATGCTTGGACAAATGGTTTCCGCCTCGAAGGTAGTATCGCTAACCTGAGTGGAACTGAAGGGAACTTGACTGGGAGATTGTTTACGTATTTTGAAGCAGTGTAAGTGGTTTGCTTACATAAGTCACTTGGCAGGGGTCAAGATTCACATGAGGGGTTAGTGAATACGGGTTATCAATATTGTACAGACTTAGCCACACACATCTCAATTTTTTTAGACTTTAGCACTTAGTTTTTAATCAGATTCATCGTTGATTTCTTTCAAAAACACTCAATTATCTACTGCTTTGCGCGATTACGCGAGTCCCTATTGATTTAGTTGGATTTCAGTCTGGGATGCGTAATATTTAGATTTCCTCCTTGACTAGGGTTCACCGGGTTTGCAGACACTCGTGGCCGTTTCAGTATGAAGGGATGAGTTTGCATACAGGGGGTAGAAATAAGGACTGAAATGATGATCTTTATACTTCCATGATACCACAACCGCAGATGTATAGATCTAGAAGATGCTACCCTCAAAAAAAGGCGCTTACCGAGCCCTCTCTGGTTATGGATTGGGTTAGCAGTCTACGTGGATGACGAAGACCTAAGTATGATATATGTCAATTGCGTATACATCAGTCACTACTATGAGCTTGTGCTCGAGCGCTTTAACGAAAAAGGGGACCCTTATCGAAGGATAGGACTTACCGTATTGTGTCAGCTTGATGACGAGAGCATCGAAGAATTCAGGAAGCACATCGTCGAAGTTTTGAACGCATTCGAGGAACGGACTGGTTAGACCTTTGAGGTGTTCGAGGAAGTGCTTATCAACAATAGCCCAAGGCAGCAATTCACCATTATACAATAGAGTACTTGAAGAGTTATTCACTCACGGAAAATAATCTTGTAAGTATGTAACAGCGATATATTCAGATATTTCGTCTAACTGCTTTACGTAGAAATAGTCAATTTTTCTTCTTAAGTTGAATTTCTAGATATATATTGCCTTGGCAAACTAGATGCTTGTCAGGATATCGGTTCTATGTAGAGTGAAGTTAAGCTACCATTAGGTCGCAGCGAGGTCGAAGGTAGGGGTTAGGGCTCAATATTATTGATTCCTGAGTCTATTTCAACTCATCGGGGGAGCCTCAGACCTTTAAATAGCCAAATATCTACTATATCCCCACTCAAAAGACCCTACTGGCCTCCTACGTACTTAGTACCTAACAATGCTACCGTGACTGTTGTGCATCTAGACAATTATAGGCACAATCGAACACCTCATTAAAGACATGAATCGCTACATACCAAGCTTATGATTTTGTCTTCCCATAGAGACCTTCGATGGCCATGTTCGCCAAATTGGTCACTGTGGCTATTTCGCTCAACAGCTGGAGTGTTGTTGCTTCCACCCCAAGGTTTACGACAAGCCAATTCCGCAGCTCCGCAGCCACTAGACTGTCCAGTCCGTAGTGTGACATTGCCTTGTTGATATCGATCTCATCGGCAGCCAAGCCGAGCAACTCGGATAGTGAAACAGTGACAGCCGTTTGTATGACTGCAATTTTCTCCTGGGGTGAAACTGCAGCTTCCAGCCTCACTTTGACTGAATCATTGCCACCTCCGGCAACAGATTTCACGGTGGAGCACGAACTTATTCGATCTGATATGGCTTGCACCACTGATTGAAAACGTGCATTTTTATGCCACACAAAATCAGTCATAGGACGACCATCCAGATGAGCTAGGAACCGTCCTGGTTCCAGCCCGGTGATGATATGTCCTCCATGATCGGCAATAGGTTTGGGTGAACGCGCATCTTGTACCACGAATAATGCTCCTTCAACCAGCTGTAAAAACTCGGTTTCCGATTGGCCATAAGTCGCCACACGTTGTAATGACTGTTGTACATTCTTAGCGTGGCTGACTGATCCGATTTCCAGGATCAAACCAAGATCAAGTGAAATAGCGGGGAACCCTTGTGAGAGACACTGTCGTGCAAAGTCGTTTTGAAATACATTGGCTGCGCAATAAGCGGATTGAGTTGCCGTGCCTATGACCCCAACAAGGGAAGAGGTCATGAGGAAGAAGTCAAGTGGATGATGTTGGCAGACTTGGTGAAGGTTGATAGTGCCTTTAACTTTGGGAGCAAGAACAGCCTGCACTTGGGAATATGTCGTATGGTTAAAAAGTGAGTCCTGACATTAATTAGCTTGATGCCATACTTTTGCGAACACATTGTGCAACTTACACCTTCCACCATTGCAGCATGGATTAGCCCCTTAAGCGACCGCTTGCTTGATATTTGTGCAACCGTGGACGCTAGAGTACTATATTCTGTGATATCGCAGCCGAATATCTCGGGACTTGCACCCATACCGACAAGGCGGTCTAGTAACAGCTTTACCTCAGGTGTCTTAGTTGTGGATCGAGACAAAAACATGATGTGACGGGCACCACGTTCGACCATCCAAACAGAGAGAGTGCGGCCGAGTCCACCCAGACAACCAACCAAAAGATATGCAGCATCTGGATCGAAATGATTATAGGTGACGTTTCGTAAAACCTGCCAAAACTTAAGTTAATACTCGATTTCGGACAGTGAACACTACGAATTTGA
This sequence comes from Xylaria cubensis, assembly GCA_022385715.1. NCBI lineage: Eukaryota > Fungi > Ascomycota > Sordariomycetes > Xylariales > Xylariaceae > Xylaria > Xylaria cubensis. The sequence goes on along the minus strand of MU279013.1, from coordinate 572,685 downwards.
CCGAGAACTTACATTTGCTGGTCTCGTGGACTTGTCGATTTGGATTACTACCTTTCCGATATGTCGTCCTTTCGTGAAGAACGTCATCGCCGAGGTCAATTGGGACAATTCAAAGCAGGTTATCGGGGAGATCGGGCCGATCACACCGTTTGTCCAGAGGTCTTTTAGCTCGGCCATCAATCTGAACAAACGTTAGGAGGTTCGCTGAGAGAAGAGAATGACACATACTGTTCAATGATCTGTGGTTTTTTTAGAGCAACGTCGGTCAGATCGAAAGAGGTGAAGGTAGCATTCCGTTTGAATACCTCGAGACTTAATTTTTCGAAACTAAGAACGGCAGTTCTCCCCAAGTCAATAAATCTACCGAAGGGAGCAATGCACCTCCATATCTCGTGCATCGTTTCTCCTTGACTCGTGCTAAGGATGACATCAATGCCTTTCCCTCCCGTTTTTCGCATAATCTCCTCTGGTAGATTCGTTTCACGAGAGCGAAAGATTCGAAAGGGTTCAAGAGAAAATTTGTCAACCAGGAAGCTTTCCTTTTCGCTGCTGCCGACAGTAGCATAAATGACAGCACCAAGATGTCGCGCGATTCGAATCGCAGCAATGCCAAGACTTCCTGCCGCCGATTCGATCAAAACTGATTCACCTTTCTCCAGCCTTGCCAAACGATGCAAAGCATAAATCGCAGCGAGATAAGAGATTGGCATCGACGCAGCCGCGATAGAAGATTCTCCGGTTGGGACTTTGCAGATGAGGTGCGTCGGACAGCGTATATAGGTACCCATATTGCCAAGGACAAGACCGAAAACATGATCCCCCTTGTTAAAAGACGTGATATTGGAGCCAACCTGGCAGACTATACCTGCTCCCTCGTGACTTTGATAATTCGAATCAAACTTGGCTGTGGCGATTGCGATGTCCTGACACAATGCCATCAGAGAAGTTCAGGTTTGAATTAGAGGTTCTCTTACTTTCATATTCAGTCCAATAGCCTCCATTTTAATCTGAACCCAATCCTCCCTCAGAGGCCCCGAAAGTGATTGATCTGCCTCAAAGTATAACGTAGAGAGTAAGCCAGGGTGTTTGTAAGTAGGTTTTATTGCTTGTTCATGGTCGATCAAAGTTTCCTGCACTACTTCCTCAAGTCTATGATGGAAGCGAAATAATTGGTTTAGACCGACCTCTGGGACCAACCTCTCTATAAAAAAGGTGCCATTTTGAAGCAGACATTCACGATCGATAATCTCGAGAGGCTTACATGATTGCATTTGGAGAAGTTTGAAGGTTATGAGCTCTGTTGTTCTTGCTGGATGATGGAGGGAGGGACTACAAACCTCGATGTAGGCAACGTTCAGGAGGATGTTCTCAGTGGCCACAGATCGTAGGATACCTTTCATAACAGCTGTTTCAATGTTACTGCCCGCTGAATTGCGTGTTGCTACCCAGACAAGGACTGATGCTTTTGCTACCAGAGCCTGAATGGCTTGGAAGTGTTCCGGGCCACTGCGAAGGAGTGTACTGTCATCATGATCGACTAGCGAAATTACACACGATCCTACAGGGATCTCGTCATGGGCAAATAAGTTCTTGTAGATGCATCGAAAGGCGCTTGTTTTGAAAGCTTCATAAATGTAGGCCGCGAGTGGAGGTAGATAGTCCCGATAGACTAAGTATATGTTCTGTAGTGGCTGAGGGCTTAAGTGAATATCATATTCAGGTGTGCTGGATTTGCGCGTTAATATCGTCGTTAACATTGCTTCCTCTCCGGCATACTGAACTTGTTAGTAGGTGATCGTTATCGATGTCAAGTTACTATAGCTTACGTCATCCAGCATCACCTGTGCCGATAGAAAACCAGAGTCAGTGAGAGACCGATTCCATTCGCTTACGTCTCTGATTCGGTGCTCTTCGTCCCAGAAACCAGTAAAAGACCTAGAAAGCATATCTAGACTGAGTCGCTTATGCATAAGCTCGGTGAAAATTAATGAGCCCCCTGATCGGAGCACACTGTAGATATTCCGTAGTGCTGTTGCCACATTAACAGATCTCCCAAGACTGCGAGCTGCAATGACCAAATCGAATGATCCTGGCGCAAATCCCTGAACCTCTGGGTCATGTTCAATGTCAAACACTTGAAAGGTTATTCCACTGTGCCCAGCCAACATCGTCTGTACATTGGCTACGCACCATTCGGTAGAATCTGTAAAAGTGTAACCTTCGAACCTCCTGAAATATGTTTTAGACAGGAGCGTGTCTAGTACTGCTGTAGTGGCACCACCTGTACCACCTCCTAGCTCAAGGATGCGCATTCGTGGATTTTTGTGTGCGTGAATGTCTACTAGATGCTGAAGCTGAGCTTTTGCGCCAACGGCAATGACTCCTGTGGTGTATAGCTCGTCGAGATGATAATTATCAGTCATTAGCTCTGGGGTGTTCGTTTCTTCATGGAAAAGATGTTCCATATTGTTGTATATCCTTTCAATGCATCGCCCTTCGTGTGTGTGACCCAGTTGCGAGAACAGTCTCATTATATTGGCCTGAAGTTCGTCGGGGTGGATTTCAGAGATTTCATGACAAGTAGTGTGTGCGTTATTGGCCTCTATCCACGCTTCAAATGGATTAGGATGAAGTATCTCCGTTGCGGCTTGATGTTTGATTCTACGTCGGTTCATATCAACCAAAATAGACCTGCAAAGTTCATCCAACTCTTTTAGTGGAAAACCACAGGAATGCATGGGGCGAAACATGATTTGCGCATGTTCATTAGTAATACTGTCGATATCAACCATCGAGACGGTCTTCCAATATGGTTCTCGGGCGAGTTGGGGAAATACCTTCGAACCGCGAGTGCCATCAAACACAACACATTTTAGTTCGCCTATATCCAACAACGGCTGCCCGGTGACGGTAAACAGCTGGGCTTGAGTATAAGCGCTGCGCTGTCCCTCGAACCTTCCGGTTGCTACTGCTCGCCCCCTTTTCTCGGACGGATTGGAGACCCACAGCGAAATGTTGTCCAGGAAAACGGGAACGAACGCGCTCTTTACACTTTCCACCTGGCCTGAGTGGAGGGATATGAGAGCCAGCTGTAAACAGGCATCTATCGCTGCCGGGTGTATGGCATATATGGACTCTCCACCTATGATAACGCCAGCGGTAGAATCCAATATGACATCGGCGGCAGCACTGCGAGTACCCCGATATGCTTGGAGCTTTGAAAGGCAACGGAAACTTGGGCCGTACCCAAGCCCGACCTCTTGCAACTTGTCGTACCAGCGGCCCACATCAAGTAGTCTTGAGTGAGGATCCTTATGCAATCGTTTGCTCCGATGTATTTCTGTGTCTCTGGTCACTACACTAATCATGCCTGAACAGTGTTCGGTCCACGTTCCAGCCCCTTCCACAGGCATGGAACTAATATTGAATCTATACCAGACTGGACTAGTGCTTGAAGTAGCCAGTGCTACCTTTTCCATATTCAATATAGTTTCGACTCCATGTTCACTATCTTCCAGCTTTAGTGTTGCGTTGATAACAACGGTACGAAGCTTATAGGATCGTATTGGAGAAGAATCGACCCGTTCGGAACCGGCCTGTTCGCCATGTATCTGCCGAGCAGCCTCAATAGCCATCGTGATGTAGGCTGCTGCGGGAAGAACTGAGTGAGGGATTAGCTTATGATCATTGAGCCATGGCAAATCTTTAACTCGTAGAACATTTCTCCAAGAAGGGTGTAAATTGGATCCACCAGGCTGTCTCGATCCAAGAAGGTCGTGGCGCAGATATCGACGTTGCCTCAGCTCTCGATTGAAGCGATTTTCAAGATAAAGAGCCTTTTCGGGGTATGAAAAGCTGTACTGAGGCATATCGACGCAAGGGTATCCGTAGCACAACTGGAGATCCCCATCATGTAGCCTTTCGACCGCGTTGACAGCAACGAGATCAATAGAAGCGTTGTGTAGGAAAAGTTGACCCGCCAAGTTAAGCATGCTTATCACATTATCTTGACCCCTCTGAAGAGATCCTAAGTAAGGAGGAAGCGTCGTGACTGAGTCTGTGCGCAACTGACTTAAGGGTCCAGCTAGAGCTGGGTGAGGTCCAATCTCAATAAGCAAGTCTGATGTTATATCTTTTCCCAGGATGGAAATAGCGTCAGAAAAGCGCACCGGTGACTCTAGATTCTGCCTCCAATACCTCGGAAGGGTTGGGTCAGCTCGATCTTCAGGACAGACGGTCGATATCCAAGTTATATGAGGTCGGCGTGGATCGCTCTTAATTAGATTGATATCGCCGAGTCCATTCGTTAACTGTTGCTCGTACGTCTCCCCAAGGCTCGACATATGGTGAGAGTGGTACGCATTGTGTCCCGTCTTCAATATTCGGTTGAATACGTTTTGTTCTGTGAACCTGGCCGCAAGCTGGCGTATTACCTCATCGTCACCAGAAAGTGTCGTACTTTTTGGAGAATTAAAAGCTGCGACTTGTACTCTGTTCTCGAGGCCGACAATGTAGGGCCTTATCTCGTTAGGGCCAAGTCCAATAGCTATCATAAGGCCGTCCTGTTGATTGGATGAGACAACCTGACCACGGGAGTATGCAACAACGATAGCCTCGCTCGCCCGAAGACGGCCTGCTGCATAAGCAGCCGCTATCTCTCCTATTGTTATTTCAGCACCCGACCCATGCCACAGCCTTTACAAAGGTTCGGCTCACCTGATGAATGGCCAATAGTAACAGACGGCTGAATTCCCCATAGCCCTAGCAAGTTGACAAGCGCAATCTGCAGAGCTGTGGACACTGTTTGGGCAAAAGCTGGCTCGTGGATTCGACTCGTGGTGGCTGGTTCTTGAAGCAAATTCTCAATCTTCCAGGACGGCCTCTCACGCAAGTGTCCAAGCACAAAGTCAAGATATCGAATGGTTTGCCTAAAAACCCAAAACTCGTGTATCAATTTAGCACCCATGGTGGGCCACTGAGCACCCTGGCCAGTGAAGATGAAACATATTTTCTGAGACGGAGAGTGTGGAGCCTTTCTGGTAGTCATTGGAATAGCTTTCACATCATCGTCGAGTAGTCCGGAGCGTATTACGGCGAATCCGCGATGAGGAAATAAGGATCTTCGAGCTCCTAGGGTGTAAAGAAGGTCACATAGGTTGTATTTGTAAATTAACTCTGGGATCATCTCGATGGAAGTCACAAGTGCCTGCTCGTCGTGTGCGGATAAAGCTACTAATGCCAGTGCTCGAACACCAGTATCTTCCATATGAGTGAATTTTGGCGTCTTCCACCAATTAAAGGAATGAGAATGTTGAGTCTCAGCTTGCGGCAGCTGGCACACCTCATACTTCAGTCGTGGTTCCGCTTGCTGCGTTCCAGACAAGCTCTGGTGACTAGATAAAGAAAGGCCACGAAGCTGGTAGTTGGGCAAAATCACGCTGGGATGGTCTAGTACACAATGTGCGTTTGCACCACCGTAGCCGAAGCTATTGAGAAGCAACAGTTAGTCAGAGCAGACGGCTTGTTTCCCCAAAGGAGAATCCAACGGAGGACAGGGGTTGGCTACCTGTTGATACTAACTCGGCGAAGTCGAGTACTTGGCCAGGGTGTCATATTGGTTACAACTTTGGTTCGAGTTTTGTCAAAGTCGATGGCGGGATTAAGTCTGCGAACTCCAATGGTGGCAGGAATTTCTCCATGCTCCATACTTAACACGGCCTTCATAATTTGAGCCAGCGCACTCGCTGGTTCACTATGTCCAAGATTTGGCTTGATCTGAGTAGACAACTAAGCAAGCTAGAATCAGAAACGGAGTAGCATAGTACTTACAGATCCAATCAATAAAGGTTCGTCCTGATGCACTTTAGCGAATACCCTCCCAATCGCCGCAACCTCGATAGGGTCCCCAACTGGCGTGCCTGTACCGTGGCACTCAAAGTATCCAGTCTCGGAGATATCTAAGTCTGCTGCCTTGTAGGCCTGTCTAATGACTGATTCTTGCCCATCCGGACTTGGGTGCGATATTCCGCCTGTTTTCCCATTCGCGTTATAAGATGTTCCGCGAACGACTGCTCGAATAGGGTCACCATTAGCTAGAGCATCTGTAAGTCTTTTTATATAAATCGCGCCAACCCCCTCCGCCCTAGAGTAACCGTCGGCAGCGGCATCAAAGGTATGGCTCCTGGAAGTAGGCGAGATCGCATTCAGTTTAGTGGTAAACAATTGAGCATCGGGGTTTAAAACAAGGTTTCCGCTAGCAATAATGGCTGCATCACAGTCTCCGTTCTTAAGAGACAAGATGGCAAGATGCAGCGCGTACATAGAAGCAGAGCATGCCGTGTCGACGACCATGCTATGTATAGTTGAGTCAGCCACGCTAGAAATTGCATAACGGAAAATGATAGGATCTACCAAAGATCAAGGGCTAAATTACCTTGGTCCTCGAAGATTGAAGACATAACTGATTCTGTTACTCAGAATTGTTGCGCCGCCACCGGTCACAGCGTAAGGTAATGGATAGTCTAAGTCGCGAAACTGCATAACCTGGTGGTCATTGTTGAAGTTCCCAATAAACACCCCGGTTTTAGAGCCAGACACTTTATGCCAGGGCTCACCAGCATTTTCGAATGCTTCATATGCGACTTCAAGCAATTTCCGCTGACTAGGGTCCATCGATATAGCTTCTGCTGCTGTAATGCCAAAAAACGCATGGTCAAACAATCTTGGATCTTCCTGCAGTAAATGTGCACCTTCAGTGAACATGCTCCCAGGGCGTTGGCCATTGGGATGGTAGAAACCATCGAGGTTGATCTTATCAGGCTGAAACCTGGTCCATCCATCTCTGCCTTCCTTGAGTAGGTCCCACAGTTGAGATAGGTTTCGGACTCCTCCCGGCCATCGACAGCCTGCGTGGTCAGGTCAGAAATCAGGCAGGACTAAGCCAAGCTGGCGTTTGCCATAAAAAGACCGTCTTACCCATCCCTACTATAGCTATTGCTTCTGAGCCTGAAGAGGCCAAGGCCACAGGCTGTATGCCCTCTTGAGAAGCACCTTGCATTTTCGATAGGTGACTAAACGGTCAGACGACGAGGGCTCACCAGACTTGAGACTCGATTTCTATGGAGTCTATTGAGCTTTGCCAGGACTGACAACTATGAGCGTCCCCGTCGACAATATGAAAGCGATAAATCAAACTGTCACAACCCCTGCATGTGGTACTGATAGGCGGTACGGTATGACTTATATCATTACGCAAAGGCCCTAATACCTTCATGAACTAACATCTCAGGATATATACACGGCCCCGAGCTCTTTTTCTAGTGAGCAGTCGCAGCGATCTACGAAGGTGGCGATAATATTGCCGAAGCGGTGTGTCTAACACAAACAATTGTCGAACAGGGACTGTGATTATCTTGGCCGAACCGGTATGCTTGCTCTTAACCAGGCTCGTTGGTAGTCGCCGTTAAAGTTAATTTACCCAATAGGGACGATGATTTGGTATACTGCGCCGTACGAGAGCATCAGTGCGAATAGGAATGTTCCAATAGATATTGTGGGTGAGCTAGCTATGCATGTCCTGGACGGATAGCAATCCTGACCTGATGTAGTTCACCTACATAAGGAGTCCCGACGAGCATGTAAGTCATGGCTGATAAAAGCATCACAAGCCGGCGCTACAGATGATCCTAACTGGGGTGCTTTGGCAGAGGTTAGCTACAAACAACAAATGTTATCGATTGAAATTCGATGCTTCAACTTTGAACTTTGCGCTCGCCCGTCAAGCCACCAAAGCATGAGGCCATAACATAGTAAGGCGACTATCTTGTGTGTTAATGTCTGTTGCCGGTCGTCTATCCCCGCAGTGCGGATAGGGGGCATCCAGGAACTGGTCGGCCCGACCGGGCTTTCGCGGCTACGCTTGATGAGTGCATTGGGCTAATTCCGCATGAGGTGCGTCTACAACGTTCTCATTGAAAGAGACACATTTCAAATTCAATTTGCCGGCAAGATTGGCAATGTATAATATGGCACCGTACCGCGTTTACACATTACATAATAGGAGTATGCATGTAGGATTTTCCATACGACTGTACTATGTATGTACTTATGATGCAGTGAAACACTCCTTTCAACAATTTCGCTGTAACGCATGCACCCACACTGTTTCATTGCGTGGGCAAATTTGGAGCAAGCGGTTATCGTCGTTGCATTGACGTGGTGCGCGACCTATCCGTGCCTCTTTCTGCATAGGACGTGTTCGATCATCACAGTGGCATTCCAGTATGCACGATTATGTTACAGTAAGCCATCAACATATCAAATCTTTTGCAGCGGCAGTCACCAGACAAGGAAGCGCGATGTCGTCAATGGGACACCATGTCACGGGTGCATCAGGAGGACGTGATTAATATGTAATTAGTAATAAGTTGTACACTGGATACATGCATAATTATATTTGACTTAAGTTCACATAAGACAAAATAAAATAATACACAGACCTTACAAGATATATTTTTTCCATGAGGTACGATAGATATTATTAGCAACTGCGATGAGATACCATTTCCGATCCCTCGCCAAATACGAAACGTGCCAGTACGTAGTTCACGATATTAGCTTATCATCTTATTAATGAAGACTAACTTCTATGAGGCCCATAACTCCGTTTCCATGCAATTTGACAATCTATGATCGGGTCAATATTGATCAGCACAGCATAATCCACCTCAGTGGTACTGTTATAAGGCTATTTCTCACCTCGAATCGTTCGTCCGCTTGCTTCAACAAGTGAGTGAACTCCTTCAAGCTCCTCTGTTTGGCGGCATAGCCGTTTAGCATCGCAATATCGATCTGCCGTAGATGGTGCTCCTTCACTTTGGGCTGTGTATTGGCAACCGGGAGCACTATATCATTGATCAACAATATTGGTGCAGGTGAGCACTTCTCCATAGCAGAGGCAAGAGATTGAAATATCTTCACGCTCATCTCATCATTGTAGTTATGAACAACTTGTCGCAGGAAGAATAACCCAGCAGTAGCAACTGGCTGGGGCTGAAAGAAGTCATGGCACATGAAAGAAACGCGATCTGCGACAGGGGGATAGTCGAGTCTTTTTGGCCCTTCAGAGAGCATGCGTGGATTTATGTCCTGGACGATAAAATTGAGGTCGGGGAACTCCTGTAGGATGCAAAGATCAGCATGTCATTCCCACAAGCTAAAGTCCCTAACTCGACCGTACATTTGCCAGGAAGATGGCGATGTGACCACTTCCGCCGCCGACATCAACGATGGTTTGCTTGCCAAGGCCGCCCCAAGGAAAGCTGTCTCGTAACTCCGCAGTGTCGTTATTCACTATTAACATGAATATTAGATTTGAGCAGTTCCCAAAATTCCGTTAAGGATTGGTTTACTTTTAGCGAGGCCAGCCATAGCAGCAGCAAAACGGGCGCCCCGATCTGGGTTGGTGGCGTACCATTGGTAAGGAGATACCCCAAACCTGGTATTGAAAGCGCTATGCGACTGAGTCGACTCGTATGGCGCCTGTTGAATCGATGTGGCAGTCAGAGAAGCGGCCTCAAACATTTCATCTGCCCTGTTTTTGGTCATTACCGATATACTTACACGGATATGTGTACCTAGATATGTCGTACGCTTTGATGACCGGGGTAACTACTTACTGGAATGATATTGCAGCCTCGATTGTCTCTTCCCTCGCAATGAATGCGGATAGAGCTGTATGTCTATAAACATTTTCATCCACTTCTTGGAAACACTGTTGTGACGCCAACAGTTTCATGACTCGCCCAAGACGATCTTCATCCATCCCCGCCTTTTCAGCTATCTCCTTTACCGACATTGAACTTTCGAGAGGAACTATGTTGAAGTATTTAAATCGTAGGGCAGTTTGCCAAGCCCCTAGATCATGATGGTGACAGAAAAAAGTGCGAAGCCAGTTCATAGGACCATTTGCTAGAAGAATAGTATCCCGTGCTGCTTCTGTGATGCCTATACGAATGTCGTCGAACTCGCGGGAAACAGGATAGGCAGCGCTATTTATTGTGAAGTCGGGCTCAGAGAGGCCATGATCTTCAAGATACTTCACGAGCCTCTCGGCTTGGACGAGTACTTCTTGCGCCTTCTTCAAGATCAATGACTATATACTATTAGTCAAGCCAGCCAGCCATCTCAAAAGGGTAAGATCACTCACATTAGTTGATTTATTTATGCTATGCATTTTGTGTCGCAGGAAGATTATCCCAATGGTGATGCTAGGATGATTTCATGAGTCACGTGTATTTGTATCGTATATCGCAAGCTTTGCAAGCTGATTTCTAGTTCATTTAGGGACATCACTTAGGAGCAGGCGAGATTTAAATGCTAAACCTTTTAAGCCCATCCTGGCATCGCTCTATTTAGGAGGTGTGGCTCTCTGTACAACCCGGAATGTCACATCACCACAGCCCTCTCCCTGTCTTATTGGCTAGTGTGTTAAAGTAGGGTTGAATGGCAATCCCAATGCGAAGGATTCAAGGACTCGATTGGGCCCACAACTCGCCTAGCTCTAGAATCAGGCGAGTTCGCGGCGCAGCCTTACAACTACTTTGTACAAAGGCACCGTTGATCGCCTACCTCCATCTCAGAATTATTGGGGTTTTACCCGGTGTCGGTCATAACCAAGACTCAATTAAGGCTACTGGTATCGTATGCTCTCACGCTGTTACTTCACAGTAAGAAGTTTCCTGCATATGATTTCATCTGTTATCGAATCATTTCAACCTCTGTTTGTCCCAAAAGTATGTGATTATGGACCTTGATCAACCACTGATCCCACCTCCGGATGGTGTGACGCAGAACCTACATGACCCGCCGAGCAATAGAGCTTTGGCGTACGTTACCTTGGTCATTACTATTTCCACATCAGGCCTCTCGTTAGGCCTTCGTCTCTATTCCGATATTTTCAAGGCACGCAAAGTCCGCAAGGAGCTCTGTAGGAAGTTTGAACCTCCACTAAGCCATCTCATGCTAATCACTCATTTACCTTAGTTCTCGCAAGTTCTGCATATGTCGGTTGCCCAGTGGAAGTACGAGCTAGCTGCACATACATTTTGCTAACAGCTACAGATCACATATCTTGCGTTCTGCGCCTGCGCTATATGGGGACTAGGGTTCATTACTTTCATCCATACATGGGATATTCGATACAGAGATCTCATGGGAATTCTTCATGTGAGTCATTGAATAACTCGTAAGATCTGTTGCTATTCCTGCTAAGATAAAATAGCAAGTTCATGTCGCTACTTGTTTCTACGCTGCTACGATGCTTGGTGTGAAGTCTGCGATTTTACTTGAATGGATTCGTATATTCGTTCCGCGCGGAACCCGGAACTACTTTTTCTGGACGGCGTATGTGCTCATCGTCTTGAACGTCGGGTTTTATTCTTCTGCTATCGTTGCAGCAAGCCTATCGTGTATTCCCGAGCGGGCTATTTGGGATTTGAGAGTTAAGGGGAAGTGTATCAACCCTAGAGCCATCGATATTGCGGGTGCCGCTATTAACGTCGTCATCGATTTTTCCATTTTCATTCTAGCACAGAGGGTTATTTGGACGTTGCACATGACCCCGAAGAAAAAGATTGGAGTTTCACTGACATTCGGTGTCGGTTTATTGTATGTCTGCCCCATTTCGGATCTCCGTCGCAGACTAACAACAGTGGTACTGCTAGTGCTTGTTTTGCTGCCATTTTCAGGTTGGTCGAATCAGTCAAGTTGAACGGCTCAAAAGACCAGGTTTACGATTCAGCACCAACAGCATTATGGGCGATTGGAGAGATGGCCTCAGCGTTCATTATCTTTTCCGCGCCTTCAATCCCTAGGCTCTTCCGTCACCACGATGGATTAATGTCTAGGATTTTTAAAAATCGATCTTCATCAAGTTCGAGACGACAAAAAGGTGCACCTAGTTCCAATCGCCCTCAGGATATCACCCCGGTGGTAGATGGTGATCATCCATACAGGGTGATTCACGAAGCCACGATAGCTTCAGAGGAATCACATGGCACTCAACTCGCAGTCCTTCGGGCTCCATACCAAGCTGGAGACAGTGTTGGAAGGGGTGGAGTTCTATGTTCCAGAGATTTTAGTGTCACTGTGGAATACAATCCGGATGAGGCAAAGGATTTAATGTACAGAAACCATTACGGTTAGAAACTTTATGCTCGGATACTAGATCGTCAAGCACGAAGGTGGCGAAAGTAAAGCTAATGAAAATCTTTCTGTTGGAGGGTATTGGAGTTAGTGACCTAGTTATGCACCTGAATGATAGATAAATTCAATAATAATCGTATTACTTAGGGGCAATTGTGATCTAAAGCCATAACCTTTATTTATCTACTGGCTCGACTTACTTATATTGATAATCAGGGAAGATTCCCATCAAATTACAACATAGCAGAATAAAAAAAAAGAAAAGATGGGATGCAATTTTATGTTATGCCATGCCCAGAATTTATGGCGTAAAGTACCTCTAAGTCCTGGTGTTTTTGCCCCTCAGGTCCCAAGTAATCTTACACCTCCTATCGGCTGGCGGTCTTAAGGTGTTGCACATAATACGAAGTATTTTAGTGGCAAAAAGGGCAACTACACAGAGTAATAGGCTGACAGGCACTTCGCTTACACTATCAACGCATTACTGCCTATATAAAACGCGCCTCGAAAGTATTCGCCTTAATTTTACCGAAAAGTCGGTCCCCTACTAACCGGTCACCCAATCCTACCCTTTACTACTATAGGGGCCCGACGTTACACACGTCCACAAGCTGGATTCGAAAAGGCAGCCAGTGTTCAACTGCAATGATACCCTACCTCCTAGTAGCATTCTCCAATTTTTCCCAAGACAAAGCCACTTTTCTAATAATCTCCACATATGCTTAATTGCTTACAAGTTACATCGCAGTGTTCCATTGTTGGTCACACCATTCCCAGAGCTTTGTCCCGTACCCGAGCCCGCCATTTTCCTCAGGTAGGATCGCCTTCAAGATATCCGACCGCATGCTTTGGCTACGACGGATTCTACCCCACGGAATTATGTATATGCCATTGTCCTCTAGGGTTATGTCTGGCGACAGACCGCCATATAGTTGCGTAAAAGCCGCCAATTTAGTGTCATAAAGCATGAAAGTATTGAAAACAAACATGAGCAAAGCACTAGTTCCTTTGTACACTCCCGACTTCACGTTACCAGGATTGAGGGGGAGGCTCATAATCCCGTCCTTGCTGTGCCGCCGGGCGAACTCCTGGCTTAGGATCCACACCCCGGCTTTGGAGGCGGCGTAGTTGGCGACGCGGTCCTGAAGACCCACGTCCAGAGCGGCCAGATCTACGCCATTGGTAGGCGAGTGGGTCTCGGCAAAGCCGCTCGTCGTCCAGATCACACGGGGGCCCTGCAGCAGAGCTGCACTCGCGATGGGATGGGCTGCAGCAAAGCGCAGTTGCGGTAGCAGTAGGATCGTCAGTAGGAGAGGCGCAACACAGTGGATGCCCATGAGCGGCTCGATTCGCTGTGCTGTGCAATCACCAAATTTGATTGCATTGGCGCCGACACCCGCGTTGTTCCAAAGCACGTCGAGCCTGCACTCCTGTTGAGAAAACTTCTTGGCTGCCTCTCTGACAGAGGACAGATCGGCGAGATCAAGCTGCAGAGGTCTGAGGCGGTCCGTTGTGTTCGTCGATATGGGATAAGTGTCTCGAATAACTTTGATAGCTTCTTGAGCTTTTTCCTGTGGAAGATGAGAGGAATGCCGAGTGATATCGGTACAGACAGCAGATCATGGAACATCACATACAATCGTACGTGACGCTAAATACACTGTAGCATCTGTTTGGCATAGAATCTTGCATAGCTCAAGTCCGATGCCCGCGTTGGCACCAGTCACAAAGAATACCCGGCCGGTTTGGGAGCCACCGACAACGTCGGTTTCGGTAAAGGTCGGCTGGGGTGGATAATACTGGGTGTATATGCTTTGGATACTTTTGATGATCGACATGATGATAATGGTAAATGAACGTTCAAGTAGTCGATAGTTCTCTCTGGGGTAGATTAAACCTTTAGATTGTACAATCCGTCGGATGCTGTGTATTAGTTCGGCATAAGTCGTCTATAAAATCTCCCACGCAGGACTTGGATTATGGCTTGCACTACCATACCAGTTTTGAGGTACCAAGATAACCCGCGCCACATACGCTGTAATCAAATACCCTGCAACGTCACATGCGTATCTCTACATGAATTAATTGACAACGACAGCTCCTTCAACTGTTTAGCTCGGTGGGGTACTGTAACGATGTGCGTTCAATATTATGCCACCTGACGGCAAAGTTCTTGGACTAGACATTCATAGCAGTGTTGAGGCATCGATGAACTCCTTTACGGTTTAAGAAATGTTAATCCGGTAAATCAAATTAGTACCAACCATGTCACCACTGCTAGTTATATTAGTTATTTGAATACTGTATCCTGTACGGCCTGCTATTTCAATAGCCGGTAATCATAGTGACCGGCGTATTGGTAAAGCCAGCACCTGGTTATTGCCCGCAGAGAATGCCGGGAAATTCTTATGTTTTAGCTATACCTGGAATCCATACAGGCCAATCCCTGTTAACGTTGTCTCCGTAAAGGCATAAATAGATTTTATTGTTTCAAGCAGATATATCTTTGTGTGACATTGGCTATCACCGTTCGCGGGCTTATAACGTGCCTTTGAAGTTCTTAATCGAGGATTACAGAAACTCAACAACACCTAGTTAACAACCCGTTACGTGAAATAATGTCTCTGCTATTGATTTACCTTGTCCAGGGCAATCGAACGATATACACATCCTTGATTTTGACGGCAATTGCTCTATTTTTATTCTATGCTACATCAATTAGACTCCTCCCCAAGCGCTCTCGGCCCCAATTTCCGATTGTTGGGAAGGGCAATTGGAGGGTTTTCCCTTTTACTCAAGGACACTGGTTTAAGCGTGGACCAACAATCATTCACGAAGCATATGAACAAGTAATTAAAAATCTGAATGAGAATAGGTAAAGTCCTAACACGCACGTAGTTTCCCGACACCATTTACCAGCTCCCATCAAATGATCGTACGTCTATTGTACTTCCCGTCCGCTACCTGGACGAAGTTTCATCACTCCCGCATAGTACTGCCAGTATTTCGCACGCTACTTCAGATGTGAGTGGAAAGTAATTCACAGGTATGATTCCAGAACAAACTGACCCGTTAGTTTTTTGCTGGTGCATGGACGACTTTGGATTATGAGATTTTTGGCCACGCCACTCTTGAGGCCATTAGAACTCAGTACATCTCAAAGATTAGCCAACAAGTGCGCCCAGTCGCCGCTGAGGTTGAGGATGCCTTCAATAAGCATCTCTCTGCATGTACAGGCATGTCAACCACAATAATGGAATAGGGAAATACGCTTACCTTCACGTACAGAGTGGACTTCGGTTGCCATTCAACCTAGAATCCTTAAGATCGTCGCACAAGTGGTAGCCAGGACAGTCGTTGGGCCGGATATTTGTCGTAATCCACAATGGACTGAAGCAATAATTGGTTACTCACAAGATGTCGCCATGGCAGCAATCAGGCTAAGACTTGCACCCAAGGTTCTAAGGCCAATAGTAGCGGCTTTGATTCCCAACTTATACAGGATTCGCTGGTATCGCTACAAGATTCTCCAACTGATATCCCCAGCGATCAAGCAGCGTCTTAAGTGGTATCGCGAGCAGCCTGAATACTGGGATGCCCGACTAAAAACTGGGGACATACTGACGGTTGACTGGCTTGTAGAGGTATCCGAACCTTGTCAATCAACACCTGAGATGATTGCTCACCGCCTCACCGGTGTCAGCTTTGGCGCGACACATACAACTACCAACCATGTAACTAACTGCATCTTGGAACTGGCTGCAGGCTTCGACCAATGGGCCATGCCTTTACGCGAGGAAATTGAAAGTGTACTGGGTCCAAATCCTGAAGCTATAACAAATGCAGATCTATCCAAAATGTGGAAGCTTGACAGTTTTATGAAGGAAGCCCAACGATTTCATCCTCTGACGAAACGTGAGCTCGTTTCCATCGATCCTTTTTCACCATCGATGACAGCAGTATAGTAACTGACATTTTCGCCAGTCTCCGTAAACCGCAAAGTCTTAAAACTACTCCAGCTCTCCACGGGAGAATTGATTGATAAGAATACTCATATCTGTTTCCCTGGGGTGCCTATTTCGATGGATGACCAGTTTTTCGATGACGCCAAGAGCTTCGATGGATTTCGTTTCGAGCGATTGCGTCAAGACCCTGATACACGCCATAACGGCCTCCAGTTCACATCTTCTTATGCTGGAACTCTGCATTTCGGACATGGACGTTATAGTTGTCCAGGTCGATTTATGGGAAGCCTTACTAGCAAGCTATTGATCATCAAGATCTTGCTTTCTTATGATCTCAAAATAAAAGATAACGGGAGAAGGCCCGAAAACTTTATGTTTATGGATTTGGATATGCCTGACCCCAAGTATGAAATCCTAATACGGAGCCGAAAGAGTAGTGCGAGTAGTTAAAGTTTAGTTACTCTCACTTTAGGGATATAAACAAAGGAGACAAGGGCAACTATGTGTTGTAGCAGTTTTTTATCTTAACTACTAAGTACTCTGTGTTCATGCCAGAAGAGCTCCGGCCGACGTCGACGCTGTACTCCAGGCTCACAAATTAGTATATTCAAATCTCCCACCAGAAAGCTTTCACTTAAATGCCGTAGCGGTGCTACCGCTCGTCTGACAATCAAATATAACATCTACAACATTCTTTGGCATGTCGTAGAAACTATGTTTGTCTAAAATAACCCCTGTTGGGCGGTTCCGTGCTCTCTTACATGCAGACGCGATTTCCGCCCCTGTCAAGTCATATATTGAGAGTCAGAAGAGTGCCCTAACGTAGACTACATGCCTACCTCTAGTCAAAGGGAGCATCAGTGTTTAATTGGATTGGGACTTTGAAGATTCTAACCCTTTCCTTAGGGACATGACAAAGTTAAGACTCAATGTCTTTAAGCCTAATGTTGGAATTTCGGCGGATGGTCTGCAGGTAAGACCCTGGAGTTTTTAAGGCGCTTCCTATCAAGCACGAACCCAGCAAAAACATAGAAATTCATGGCGAAGGAAGTGGAAGCAGAATAGCATTCATAATCGTGCGCGCAAGGAAAGTGGAAAAGGAACTATGAAATAGACCCAGCGTCGTAGATTGGAACTACACAAGTTTTACCTGACTTGTCTTTGAGCCTATTTCAGACCAAGATTGGTAGCGCATCAATCGAGTAACGAATTTTATCCTCCTTTGTTATGGTATATAGTATTAAATATTCGGACGACGAGATTGATTCAAGACCCAGACAGATGACTATTCATGGTACTCAAAACTGTTATATTATTTAAACCCATGGATATCCGAACAACTCTCAGTTATCAGACAGGTAATTTTAAAACCCACCGTTGTTGTCTGTTTTATGATCTGCACCCCAAAGTCACCAGGCGTAATTCGATTCCGAGCATCAAGCGCGTTTATTGAGAAACTTCTCTTCTTTGAATATAGACACGTAGGAGCCCGTATTCCAAAAGCTTGCTCTATGGATGTTGTGTTCTTCCAGAATGTTGATGGCTTTTCCAGTCGTCAAACAACGATTGTGAAATAAATGTTGATAAATGGATGCATTGTCCTTTCAAGTCAGACAATCGACTGTTTTTTGGTGCTATCAGTTAACAACAGAGTAGTCTGGCCCGTTTTGTTTCATTCAGCTTGTTACAGAACGTTCCTTTGTTTTCACGTCTTTCAGAACATAGTACATAAAGACACGTGTCGAGAACTACTTGCGTACTTGTTTCAAATGTGAATCATTTTAAGACTCAATCTCCAACATCATACCTTACCATACATTATAATTAGCCTCTATTCAAAATTTTATCTCAGTTACCACACTTTGAATTCTTGATAAACGCGACCTTTCTTGATCAGAAGTATCGTATCGCACCCTAGCCGCCTCCAAAGTCCTCGTCAAAATCCTTAACTTGAAGCATAACGAACATGGAGAAGGAATTCGACGTCGAGGGAATCCCTAATCGCGCCAATGATGGTATCTCCACCGATGGTGACACTACAGCAAAAGAAGACGTCCAAGAGTACAAATACAACTACCTCACCGAACAATGGGGGCTAGAAGATATCAGCAGATACAATAAGGGCGGCTTTCACCCAATTCACATCGAAGACGTTTTGGATGACAGATATGAGGTGGTTCATAAGCTCGGCAGTGGAGGCTTTGGAATTGTATGGTTGTGCCGGGATCGCCACCTTGAAAAGTGGAGGGCAGTCAAAGTGATGACCGCAGATCACTCATCAAACTCCGCCGAAGCAAAGACATTTGAGTTCCTCAAACAGAATTCTTCTCTGGAAGAGCTTGATAAGAACCACATAGCGGTTCCATTAGACTCATTTTGGATTGATGGCCCCAATGGTCGGCATCTTTGCTTTGTTTTACCTGTCTATGGGTGTACGATCTCTAGATGGCGGGACAGGTTGGATGATGTCGATCCGACGACGGCAAAGCTCTCAAAGAAGATATGCCAGCAGATTGTCCAAGGACTGGCATTTCTTCACGGAAAAGCCCTGTGTCATGGAGATTTTCGACCTTCAAATATCCTAATGAAGCTTGACCAAGATGCCCTCGGCCAACTAGACCGGGCTCAGATGCTGGAACTTGTGGAAGAGCCGGAGGCTTACGAAGTCCAAACAGTGTCCGGCGTCGATCCCCGTCCAAGGGGACCTGAATACTGCGTTCTGCCTCTCACATCAGAATGGTGTGAGAAGCTAATAGTAGAAGAGATAGCGATCACGGATTTCGGCGAATCTTTCCTTATGAGCAGTGCTAGGCAAAGCACTGGGATACCTACCTCTTATGCAGCACCAGAAATACTCTTCCGTCAACCTGTGGGGATCGAGGTCGATATATGGTCTTTAGCTTGTACATTTTATGAGATTCGCACAGGTCGAAACTTATTTGGTGGGAGCTTCTGGGGTTCTGCATTTGAGAGAATTGTTTACGAACTTGAAGTCATGTTGGGCCCATTGCCGAATCTCTATAAGAAAGTATGGGATGACGAGGGCTGCAAGGGTCCAGATCACATCGTGAAGGCAATAGAAGATGCGGGAAGTATCGTCAAAATGGCTGCGACGTGTTCCCTAGCTTCTTTGAATTGCGCAAGGACAGATATTACGGATGATACTGGATACGACGATGTCTTCGAAGCCAAGCTGGGCAAGAAAAGGATTCAGTACCCTCCTTGTATTGGCGAGGGTGCCGATGAACCCCCTGTTGAATATCGATATGAAGACGAAGAAGTTCGAGACCTAGCGGATTTGCTTCGACAAATGCTCCAATATCACCCGGAAAATAGAATCTCCGCCGAGGTAATAAAAGGGCACCGGTGGTTGAAAGGGAAAAAACGGCCCGCGACTATTCACACCGGATTATGGTATGTACTCGACATGTTCCAGAGATATGTGAAGTTTTCGGCTCTTTGCTTCGCTATAGAAAACATTCGTTAGATTATGATAGGATAGATGACTTATGGATGTGGTTCGATAGAATATATGAGTTAATTCTCTTCTGGGAAGTTCCAAGACACCCTATTCGACGTGAATTTCTTACTTAGTTGAAAATAAATCATGATGTAGGGATGTATGGTTTGAAGAGAGATGTAGGTAATTGTCTTAGCTATTACAATACTTTATTGATTTTAATTGTACATGGCCGAAACTGAATAGTATCCATAAAAATGCCTTTACAACGCGCTTGCCGTGCATCCTATTATAGTCACTAAAGACTGAGGGAGTTGTATCGCACCAAAACTACACAATTAACATAAAGGCACATCAGTTCTAAGCATTCGGGAAGTAGTTCACGAATTCCGAACATTCCTGTCGGTGGCTCTGCCTTTGTATAAATATCCGCATTCTCATTTTGGCCTCTTTAGGGTAATACTCTAAAGGTTCAACTCGATGCTATCATACCTTTGTAGTGATTCCACAACAATGTCAGCCAGAAAATACCCTTGGTATCCCATCAAAGGGACCTAATATAGCTTCAAAGATTGGGCTCTCTAAGAACTACGGAACTAGCACGTCAGTCAAAGGCGGGCATACCTTTGTCTATATCTGACTTTATGAAACTCCGTAATTATAAACGTGGCTATAGTGGGAGTACTCACTTAGGTATAGATATTTTCTGGCTGTATCATTAAATATTCAAGCCCCGTTAACAAATTTGGAAAATAAAATGCCTAGATTCGTTAAGCCGCCATCGGCCGGAGAGGATATTGTCTGGGACAAAGATATACTCCTTGGCCCAGGTGGTCCTCACGACCGAGAAATGCTAGCTAGGTTGAAATTCAAAGCAAACAGAGAAGTAGCCGGCAAAGGAACAGTAGACTATCCTAAGGTCAGTAACATATCCCCTCTTCGAAACCGAACTATGGCTAATATCAACTAGGTAATTTGGCTTTCTGAGCCTCCAGAATACGACCTCGAGAAACTAGAAGAGCTTCTTATGACAGAAACCAGGAGATGCGGACAGGCCTTCGTGTGGGTCATGTGAGTAACCGCTTGCACTCTAATAGAAGTCGAATAGCTAATTTATCTCTAGGATGGGGACACACAATCGTACGACCGTTTCTATAACGCGAGGTACGTTTGGCAAAACGCGAAAGATGTCAGACGATGACGATCACATGACAGTTCGAATGGGACCGGATAAAGACACATGCAAGTTACATGGACATCTATATGTTGTTGTAGAAGAGAAGGAGATAATAGTCAAAGGAGTAAGCCAAACTGTCGAGGAAGTGAAAAGGCTTATGACCGCAGATGAAAGAAACTATGTTGGTGGACAGCCACGCCATTTATGGATTTGGGGTCCATATAGTCGCGAGTGTCCGTCTTGGCCACGAAGTAAGACGAAATTACCAGAGCCCCCATTCACTAGAAAGCCTGGACGGTAGACCGGAACGGCCAGGAAATTATCAAAGGAACGGAGCGGCGTTATCAATCTCGTTGAATATGTAATTTGAAAAAAGAAAAAAAAAGAGAGAAAGAAAAAATAATTGACTTCAATTGAATTTTATATTTAGTTATTGAAGGCTCCCTCCCAGTCACAAACATGATATAGTCTCTTTCGTTCTAAAAGCGCACCTATGACTAAGCATATACGTATCTCTTCACATGAGTTGACTGTGAACCAATGCAGCTGATGAAGAGGTCTTAGAATTGAATAGGCGCACAATAAATCGATAGAATTTTACTAAATCAGCTTGCTCTCAGGACTTGCTCACTGGTGGACGAAACTCTCCCAGGAGATGTGTTGGGTTTGCCCACGGGCCTGCAGCTGGTTTGAGGTGTGTTCGTGTCAAACGTTAACGCTTATCCCAGCTTCCCAAAAATGATCGCGATAGTGTAGAAATTGAATGTGAGTTAGATAGTTACGTGTAAAATATTTCCGTTACTTTAAAGCAGCTATGTCTAACATCTTTCTAACAACGGCCCGAAAAGGAGTCTGGTCTGGGAAATGATCGGGCTCATGGTTCAAATTGTCACACAACAGCGGGGTATATAGTTTGCGGACATATGACATTGGCTTCCGAAAAGCGATGGTAATAAATACCGAGGCTAAATTGGAGTAACAAGCTGAAATGACGCATAAATCATAAGAGGGACCCTCCGGCAAGATGCAATGCGCGTTTCCGCGACTGTTACTGTAAATATAAAATCCGCATATCGAACAAATGCCCTTTTACGTCAGACCTTGAGCCCATGACCATTATTAGCTTAGCGGGGCACTCTTATCGGACCCTTGAACCAGTCGATAAGCGATCCGCCCCTCCAATCACCCCAGGAAATCCACAGCGACTTGAACCCAGGTTTAATGGGAGACGATCAATGGGGCTGACCTTGGAGTTGCTATTGCCAAACGACGACATATTGCAGGAAAATACGACCTAAGAAGTCTGGGGTTTTCTGTTGTTCATCGGACGCTTGTTCACATCCGTCTGGGCTTTCTAAGAGTCCAAAACACATAAGTAGGTGCACCTTTTTCCTACTCCCGCTTCCGATCTATGTACAGTTGGCCTCAAGACTGCACCGCGGCCTATAAGTAGTGTTTTCAAGAGGTCAAATATCTTCGCAACGACAAGTATAGTCACATGTATCTCAGTAATATCTAAGATTACTTATTTTATTCTCGAATTCTCACCATGTCTCTCCTGACTTTTATCCCCTTCTCTCCTAGCCCAACCTTTTCGGCTGGAGGATTGACAAGCCCGCAGATGGCAGACCCTAAAGAGAGGTTCTTCCGCCATTTTCAAGCCGAAATAACCCGTAAGTATGCTAACAACTCATTGGATGCGGTGAAGAAAATGACGCGATGGCTAATTGTCTTAAAAATAGTTATACAAGATGAAATTGATAGTATAGCAACATTGTCGACCGTTGGCGGCGAGCGCCAAACCGGTATAGACAAGGTGTTGACAGGCATATCCCGGCTGTCTAACGAGGTCATGGATGCGACAGATTTCATCCCCAGTTATGACCAGAGAGCTTATTCGCAGGTGGGTATAGTAACGCTACTAGCGAACTCTTTAACACCACCTCGTTCATTGCTTGCTCACAGTAATGTAGGCCATCAAAGCCCTGACAGAGAAGCTCAATACGACAACCGGGAAACTTGGTCCGAAATCGCGCTTTCAGTTCAAGTCACGCAGCACTGCGACTGCGGCGTCATCACGAACCGCTCCTGACCCCAGGTTACACAGGCCGTGGGGTAGCGATGGCAGTCAGGATATCGATGACTCAAGTACGCCGGCTCCTGATGCTGAAACCCAAGATGACGTCGGGACTCTGCCATCAATCGCTGGGCAGAAGAACTACAACGAGGAACTCGCACGTTCCGAGAACACATCTGGTGTGCGGAAGCCGAGTTTCTCGACAGCCAAGAATATCGCCATCTCCGGCCATACCGGTCTGCACATCATGCTTCCCTCGACGGCTTCCAGGGCAACATCTTCGGGTAGCCTGACGAACCTAGAACGCTGTATTGTAGACATGACGATTCCAACAAGTTCGGGTGCCCCGTTCGCCGGACTGACACTGAAGAATATCAAGCATAGTCTCATCATCGCGGGACACGTCGCTGGGCCGGCGCATATCACGGGTATCGAGGACAGCATCATTGTTGTGGCGGCGCGTCAGGTGCGCATACACGACTGCAACAATGTGCATGTGTACCTACACTGCACAAGCCACCCCATCATTGAGGATTGTTCCAACATGGCATTTGCTCCTTTGCCTAAATTTTATGTAAGATCATCTCCAAGCACTAACCTTTTCTGGGCCTGAAACTGACATTTTGGCAGGTCAACGACTCTACCACACCCGAGACGAACCAGTGGAATCAAGTAGATGACTTCAAATGGTTAAAAAATACTCACTCACCTAACTGGGGCGTGTTGGCAGAGGAAGAGCGGATCCTGGATGATGTGTGGAAGAACACGGTATGTGGAAAGGCGAGCATGAGCACTGATGATATCCTCCGCGAGCTCAAGATCTCGACCAAGACACGTCGGGGCTCTGGGGAGGAAACAATGTAAAACTTCAACTTCATTGAACCGGGTTTGTATAATGTAAAGAGCGAACATGTCGTCACTTTCTACTCGTCGAGGACGTTGGGAGCAGGCGGGGCGTTTGGAAACAGTCGATTGCAGTGTATACATAGTATATCGTTATTAACAGCATAATTGTATCGTTCTGATGACATCTTGGACTGGCTGTGCTTCCCGTGAAACATCGTATCTTGTATTGTGGTATCGTAATCAACGCCAAACGCCATAACGCTCTTACATCCGGCTCATACAAGTAATCGAACTGACGAACGGATCTCCGATCTCGTAGAGCAATCCAACATCGCAGCCGGTGTCGTCTTTGTCGTTAGCCGTTCTTCTCTAGAATGGCCACCCTTTCTATAACATACCCAACATCTTCCCTCCATCTATCTCTTGAGCCCTGAGTTTTCATCATTTCCCCCCTCCCATGAGGCAAATCATTCACTCCTCCATCTTATCCCCCTCCCCCTGCCCAACAGCAAGCTGAACCCCAACCTCGCGCAACTTAGCAAGCGTATCTCGCTGACGCGCAATGCGCGCCTCGAGGGCCGCGATCTCAACCTCCTGCTCAGCAAGACTGCGATCGAGGTCCGGCAGCATCGTCTTCGCGAGGTTCCTTGCGCGCTGGAACCGGTGCTTCAGCGCATCCGTCGCCACGGGGATCTCCTTCAGCGTCAGCTCGCCCGTCTTCTTCGAGGCCTGGGACGAGAGTAGCGCCGTGGGCGTGGGCGTTGCGTGCGCGCCGGCGTTCTGGGTCTGGGATTGTGATTGTGAGGGGGTTGCGCCTGTGCTGGCGCTTGAGTTTGTTGGGAGCGTGCGCAGACGTGCGAGCAGGTTTGCGAGCTCGGAGAGGACGTCTAGGGCGTCCGGGTTCAGGGCTTCGGGGAGAGGGAGGGGAGGTGTGCTGGGTTGTGTTGTCGACATTTTGGGAGCGCTTGGTTTGTGTTGGTTGTTGTTGCGCTCACGGTAATTGGAATTTGTGATATTGATCCGGTTCAAAGGTAGAGTGAGCGGTGATGTAGATAGGTTGGTTGAGGTCTTGAAGCGACCAGTCCAGCGGTAAGCTTCTTTCCAAGTCAAAAGTGTATTAGCGTCAACAATCGTACACAAAAGCTCCACATGTAGAACTCAATTGCTTTGACCGAGCAATGAATCCAGCGAAGTCCGGTCGCTCTGCTATGTAGAGTAGATACCTATTTCCGTTTCTTTGAAACTCGGGTTCTAGACTCAAGAGTGATTCTCGTACGCGCTTAACAACGGAGTCGCGACTAAGACCCCTGCTCGCAGTTCGGAGCCCCGCTGAATTGACGTCAACCAGTTAAACCCCGGTCGCATATATGGAGGGGTAGATACATGGACAATCACGGAACAATACCTTGATGGAAGGTATGATCACAATCTCAGTGGCAGAGGACAGGTAGTATCAGTCTTCTATTTACATTTTCTGTAGCAAAGTCGGTTTTATAGCTAATAGAAATACTCAGCTTGGATTTTAGAAAAGATTGATTAACACAAGTATGCGATATTAAGACTACAAGAATAATAGCACGGTACGGCGGGGTGAAGTATCGAGATACCAGTTTCCCTATCAGAAAATTCGTGAGATCCCCCACCATCTCATCCCACCTTGCATGATCCTCGAAACCTCAACCATGTCGGACGGTCTTTTTACTCAACCTACCTAATCCTAAAATCACGCACTACCTCAGCAGTGAACTTTATCTTCGTCTTTCGCCAATTACCTTGCCATTAGAATATAATTAGAGTCTGGGATGCCTACTCCGTCCCAAAAAGCGTGCCTCATTGTCATTGACGGTTGGGGAATCCCCACCGCTGACAGCCATGGCGACGCTATCACGAATGCCAAAACCCCCGTCATGGACGAGCTATCCAAGAGCACTACGGGTTTCGCCGAACTGGAGGCCTCGTCGCTTGCCGTAGGTCTGCCCGAGGGACTGATGGGTAACTCGGAAGTCGGTCATCTGAATATTGGTGCCGGTCGTGTCGTCTGGCAAGATGTCGTCCGCATCGACCAGACTATCAAGAAAGGAGAGCTGGGCAAAAACGAGGTCATTAGCAAGGTTCTCCAGAGCGCCAAGAACGGTAACGGCCGCCTGCATCTCTGCGGACTCGTCTCACACGGCGGTGTGGTAAGTTCGCCCTCTTCCTGCCACTGAGAACACCGCTCATATAAATCAGCATGCGAAACAAACCCACCTATATGCCCTCCTCGAAGCCGCCAAGGCCGCCGGCGTCCCCAAGGTCTTCATCCACTTCTTTGGCGATGGCCGCGATACCGATCCAAAGTCCGGTGCTGGCTACATGGAAGAGCTACTCCAGAAGGCTAAAGAAATTGGCATTGGGCAGATCGCGACTGTCGTCGGGCGCTACTATGCCATGGACCGAGATAAGCGATGGGAGCGAGTCGAGATTGCTCTGAAGGGCATGGTTCTCGGTGAAGGCGAAGAGAGCTCAGACCCCGTCAAGACCGTCAAGGAGCGTTATGAAAAGGGGGAGAATGACGAGTTCCTCAAGCCTATCATTGTGGGTGGTGATGAGGCTCGTATAAAGGACGGCGACGAGGTGTTCTTCTTCAACTATCGATCCGATCGTGCCCGTCAGATCACTCAATTGCTAGGAGATGTCGACCGCTCTCCCCGGCCCGATTTCCCCTATCCCAAGATCCATCTGGTCACTATGACACAGTACAAGGTTGACTACCCCTTTGAAATCGCATTCGAGCCTCAGCGCATGGGCAACGTGCTTGCCGAGTGGCTTGGCAAGCAAGAGGTCAAGCAGGTCCACATTGCCGAGACGGAGAAGTACGCCCATGTTACGTTCTTCTTCAACGGAGGTGTTGAGAAAGTGTTCGCCCTAGAGACACGAGACGAGTCCCAGGATCTTGTGCCATCTAACAGAAGTGTCCCGACATACGACAAGGCCCCCGAGATGTCCGCTGATGGCGTCGCCAAGCAGGTCGCCAAGCGCCTTGCCGAGCAGGAATTCCCCTTTGTCATGAACAACTTTGCCCCTCCAGACATGGTTGGCCACACAGGTGTGTACGAGGCTGCTATCATCGGCTGCGAGGCTACCGACAAAGCCATTGGCGTGATTCGTGACGCCTGCAAGAAGGAGGGCTACATCCTGTTCATTACGGCAGACCACGGCAATGCTGAGGAGATGAAGTTCCCCGACGGCAAACCAAAGACCTCACACACGACCAATAAAGTCCCCTTCATCATGGACAATGCTCCTGAAGGGTGGTCATTGAAGAAGACAGACGAAGGAGTCCTTGGCGATGTGGCACCTACAATCCTTACGGCCATGGGTCTACCGGTGCCAGAGGATATGACGGGTAAATCTCTCTTAGTGAAGGCATAGATTAGACCAGTAGAAGGATAATAACAGCTGTCGGATCAGAGCTTGGGATAGAGAGACTATTACACGAGAGAGATAGAGATACCAAAATGAATTAAAGACAATGCGAACCAAGTCACAAAGGCTGAAGTACCTTGTTGGTCAGACTGGTCCCGTAATGATATGCCCCGTAAGATGCATCTATCCAGTATATTGAACGGCAAGTGGCTACACCAGATAGATGCATATGCTAGACTGCTTACGGCTTAGTGCGCACAAGCAATTCGAAAACCCCACCACACTACCAGGCCTACATACCACCGCCGCACTGCGAATTTTGATTCCCTCCGACCATCGTCCAGCAAACCTCGCGATCGCATACGTCAAGATGGATTCCGAAGACCCCCAAGAGCGCCCTGATGTGATAAACGGTATCATAAACGGCCTCGAGAGGTATAACCCCGAGGCCGTCGGGAACCTCGAGGATTACGTCCGCCACCAGTGCGAGAACCGATATACAGACTCCAATGCGAACCGAACGCTGCTGAAGCTGTGAGTCTTTCTGTTCCTCTGTCGCTCCTTTTCGCAGACTCGTGATAGGTTTCTCTTGAAAGATGTTATGCTCGTTGGAATGACGATTATATGTAAACGTTTCCTATTACCTGACTGGTTCTGGGCGTAATCGACTCAGCATCTTGAAGTCTTCATTCTATCTGACCCAACTTGGCGACGCCTTCGTCCTAACATCTCACGCCTCCACCCCTTATTAGGTGTCAGACCATTGTGCTAACATCGCTTTGTGCGTGTAAATAGATACCAGCTTAACCCCGACCGAGTCAAAGACGAGGTCATAACCAACATCCTTGTCAAGGCCCTGACGTGCTTCCCCTCACCACAATTCTCTCTCGCACTCCACCTCATCTCACCTTCCATCCTCGCCCCCGCCAACACCCGGAACGAAGAGCTTCCCGAGGCCGTCGGTAAGCTGCGCCTTCTCAACGACCAGCTACAAGGTGCCCAGTATGCGCGCTTCTGGGCCACCCTCGACTCGGACGACCTGTATGCCGACCTCACCACCGACATCGAAGGTTTTGAGGAGCTAGTCCGCGTGCGCATCGCTACCCTCGTCAGCCACGCCTACCGTGAGATAGACCTTCCCATACTAGAGCAATGGCTTGGCATGGATGGTGATGCCGCACAGAAGTTCATCACTGAGACCGCCGGCTGGACCGTCGATGGCAACCTAGTCAAGATCCCCAAGAACCCCGAGAACGAGGCGAAGAAATCAGAAGTCCGTGAGGATGTGAACGTCGATATGTTCTCAAGAGTAATTCGCCGGGCCTGGGAGGAAACAGCGTAGATCACGTTATGTTTTCCTGCGATGAAAGATCAAGGGTTGGGAATTACACGATTGAGGATATGAAAAAATCCGGTTCATGGCGTTGGGGGCATGTTATTTTACAGCTCAATCGAGATATTCTACATGGATTAGACGCGGCTCGAGAGCCATGAGCAAGCTTAAATGAATAAATAAAACCAACAAATCTCTGACAGTGTGAGGTTCGCAGAAATGGTTCCCGTGAAGCGACTCAAGTGGTCGATTTGAGGCGAGTAGTATCTTCGAGCTCTGTCAGTTAGCAAAGTTGCTTTTATCATATTATTCTAAATCAGTTGCTTCTTTAACTACTTAGGCAACATGACACAACATTCCATGACGTCGAGAGCTACAATTCATAGATAGATTGGAAGCAACTTGGGGATTATGAGATTCTGAAATGATATCAACTACTCAGAACTCCCTTCCTCCCGCGTTCGGCTTCCTGAAGATGAACTGAAGAGAACTCAGGAAAGAAAATATAATATACCAGGAAACACTTTACAAGAAATTTGCAAATCAAAGTATTTAGTATGTATCGGTATTCTTTCGATTCACTTGATTAAGAAAACTCTGTTGCGCCGCGCTGAGTTTTCCGCCCCGCGATTTACCAACGATTCTCCGATCAAGGAGCACCGTTCGATACGATAGCCGGTGCATAGATCTTTATCCTTGCTCTTTTCAACGTCGAAACGAACGGTAAATGGCACGCGTCCACCTCGTAAATCAATCAAGTAGTCACCTTCTTTAGTGCCTCCTGGAACTAGTGCGAGCATATATGGGTGACTCCCAGAGAGGCTATATAGAGCGATACGTCTACCATCCACAACTGATGTCTCATCTATTATGACAGTATCAGGTGTTGAAGTGCTGTTGGTATATGATAATGTCTTGCGAGAACGTGTTAGAAGATGATGCTCCACTACTCCTTTTTTGAAACGTGGTTTCGTGCCGGGGGGTTCAAAGGACCAGCATTCCTCTAGGAAATTCGAGAAGTTTTTAGATGGCGTTGACCTGAGCCTCCGTTCTTCGCTACGGTTGAGCATATATTGTGATAGCGCGTCATTGTCGGAGGAACTTTCATAGTCAAACTCTGACACGTCAAGTCTAAAATGCATAGACCAGTACTTGAGAATGTGAACTTCTCTATCGTCTTCAGATACCGCTTTTATATCCCGGATCTCCTGAAATTCTACTTCGTGCCTTGATTTTAGCACGATCGCCCCTGATAGGTATGATATCTTTCCAATGACAGATCCATATACTCGAAGGATATTGCCAGAGCCGATCCAACTGCAAGATACATGGAACAATTGCTTTCTTTCTAACTTTTCTTGTTCGGTCTCTGGTTCGAGAGTGCTCAAAATGGTGCGCATTCTGCCCAATTGTCTATTGTCCCAATAACCAGAGTCCCAATTCGGAACCCATGAAGGAACCCGATGCACGTCACCAAGTATGTAGCTGAGCAGATCGTAGCTTTTTCTCGCTTGCATGAAGTTCCTCGCAAAATTTGCGTAAACAGTGCCGCAATCCTGGTTGTAGTCGATAGCAAAGCGCTGATCGTTCACCTCGATTCCACGACAGACGCCAAGAAGGCCAAATATCCTGTCTCTCGGGTCCGAAGCTCGAAGCTGCCTACCCAGTTGGAGTAGATTTAAAATGTCTAGTATGTTGTGCTCTCGTGCTTGTACCTGAAAGCGCCAAGAAGGCAGGGCATGATTCATACCATAAAGCTCTTGGTATGCGCAGCGTGCGTGGAACATGTCTCTAACTACCGAGACTTTATCGAGCTGTTTGATGCTGAAACCGTATTGGTCGTGGCGTCTGAAGGTGAGTAGTAAGACCTTGCAGAAATCATCCCAGGATATCCTCCGGTTTCCACACTGGATTGATAACCTCTTCGAGACGACGACTTCTTGGAACACCCACAGCCTTCGGAACCAAGGCCGCGTAAGAACATCAATTCCAACATCTGACAGGTCCCCGCGGAAGTATATCAATGCCTCCCGAGCTTTTGGGAGGTCTGGATCTGGATCTCCAGCATCATTCATGGCCCAAGTTGCTTTTCTCTCGAGATAGTTCCATGCTGATAGCCCAGTATTGGAGCCTGTTTGGTCACCAAGATAAATCACAGTCTCCACAGCAAAGGAATAGATATGTCGCATTTGCTGCACCTGGTGGTTTCTCTCAGTCACATCATGCTGATTGATGCAGATGGCATCTACCCAAAGCCTGATTGGACGATCCCGTCGACGGAGATGCCGAAGAGCCGAATCTAGATTTCGTCCGATGTGCAAATGGCGTTTTCCTAGGAGGATCTCGTGCGTATCATGCTGGGAACCCCAGACGTACGATAATGCAACATAGCCTTGTTCTTCACCGCTACCAGAGATTCTGCACTCATCTATCTCGCCGTGGATAGGGCCTGTTGCATCACAAGACGA
Source organism: Xylaria cubensis (assembly GCA_022385715.1). Classification (NCBI taxonomy): domain Eukaryota; kingdom Fungi; phylum Ascomycota; class Sordariomycetes; order Xylariales; family Xylariaceae; genus Xylaria; species Xylaria cubensis. The sequence goes on along the minus strand of MU279013.1, from coordinate 541,750 downwards.
CGCGAGCACGAAAACGCGAATAGAATCCGACGATGATAAATTTGAGTACTTGTAGGCTTTTGTTTCAGAGCTCATGGTAGAGACCAATCCGTATTTCTTTTAAATATCCTTGTTAGAACAATCTCGCCACATTTAGCAGAAGTTGAAGGGACAGGGTAGCGACTCGGCATCGTAAGTATCAAACATCAGGGTGGCGTTAGCATCGCAGACAACAGGCATAGTAGATATGCATACTGCAGAAGCACAAGAGGGGGCTGGACGCCTAACCAGGTTGCCTAACTAGGTCGCCTAGCCAAGTGCTCAGCCACCAAGGCGCATAAACTGAATGTAAGAGACATGCCATAACGGAAATAGACGAGTTTCCGGTATGAGATTCATTCATCTATGATAATGTCTTCAAAAGTGGCCAGATCAATATACTACATAGAAAGTTGAAGAGTTAGTAATAGCTCTCAAGACTATTTCTGAGATCTAGAAATGAAATCCGTTATACCATCAACACCCTATAGGAAACCTAACTAATCTTTTGGGCGGCCTCGCCATATAGCCTATAGCCTGTAGCTTACCCAACTTCACGGGTGCTCTCTTTGCTTCCTTACCTACATAGCTTTCATTCAGTTGTAACACCGATCTTTCCTCTTTGCGTTTAGTTATAATCGCGAGCTCCTCCAGTCCCCCATCCGCGTGAATAAGTTCAATCAGCGATCAGATTATCTACTGATTTACGGCATTGAACATTGAGGCCCGCATCCCGCGCCGATCGTGTAGTGTCGTCTTCCCCCATAGTTCGTGATTAAAGTGTCGAATGAGTAACAATACATCAACAATTTCAATCTTGGCAACGTCGCGAAATATTCCAACATGCATCTGCTCAATGTAACAACCCTTAAGCTCGAGACTTTTCTGGACGAAAACAAGCGACCACCCTATGCTATACTATCTCACACCTGGCTGGCCAATCATGAAGAGGTGAGCTACCAAGACCTGGAAGCCTATCATGAAGCGTTGGAACATAAACAGACCGCTCAAGCAAACGCAATCTCGTCCCGTAAAGGATTCAAAAAGATTCAAGGTTGCTGCAACATAGCATATCGATGTTATAACCTGAAATGGGCTTGGGTTGATACCTGCTGTATCAACAAGGAGAGTAGCACTGAGTTGTCAGAAGCTATTAACTCAATGTTTAAATGGTATAAAACGGCTGCGGTCTGCATTGTTCTCTTGCAAGACGTGCAACAGCATTCGCAAAGCTCGAGCAACTTGGGAAACCGTGACAACGACCGTTTGCAATTTCGAAAGAGCAAGTGGTTTACAAGAGGATGGACTCTCCAAGAGTTACTTGCGCCCCAGCAGCGTCTCTTGTTTTATGATTCGCAGTGGCAATTCATAGGAGACATGAAAGAAGATGCCCAACTATGCGACATAGTTAGCGAGATCACTTCTATTCCTGTCGCCTTTCTTACTGGCGCACCACTCTCCGAAGCCTGTGTAGCTAAGAAGATGTCGTGGGCATCAGAAAGAAAAACAACACGTGTCGAAGATATCGCATACTCCCTGCTTGGTGTATTTGGTGTTAATATGGCACTACTATACGGCGAGGGCAACCGGGCCTTTATTCGTCTCCAGGAAGAAATCATCAATCAGACCCACGATCATTCTATTCTTGCTTGGGGGAAGCTGCTCGGCAACCACGAACACCCCTTCGATTCTGAATATTGGAAGGATCTTGGAGCTTTTGCAGCATCCCCAGTCGATTTCAAGGACTGCTGGGACTTCGAAAGAGCGTCAGGGTTCTTGCGTTACAATGATAACTTGGATTTTCAAATCACAACTGCAGGGATTCGGCTCAGTGCTAACGTGTTTGACACTATATCTCATGGACTTTACCTGTGCCAATTATCTTGTTTTAGTTGGCGACGCTCAGAAGACTGCCTTTGTATCATGGTTAAAAAATGTCCACTTATGGAGCGCGGAACGCAAAAAGACACGACCATTCTTTCTCAATACATGAGAGCAGCAAGGATTCTGATCACTGATCTCGACGCTCTGGATTCGCCCAAAAAGAGAAGCCAGACAGTTACACTCGCAAAGAGTGACACACATAGTACGGTCCGCAGTATCGAACAGCACAATCAGGACACGGGAGTCATCTTTCTTGATCTTCCGAAGGGCTTTGGCCTTGAAACATCTTACATTAGTCCTGATTTCGATTTTGAAGTCCGACCGAATAAGCATAGACTATTAGTAAAAAGCTCCTTCCGGATTGTCTACTCGAGTGATGCCGACGTCAAATGCCCTTCTCTGCCTATTTATGTCAGTTTTATGATAGTATCGTTTGTGGCTATTGGTTGGATTGTTGTTTTATCAGGTGTTGGGATTCCCTCAATTTTTGGTATCTTCCTTGTCTTCCTCTTTTCAATTGTTGCTTCAGTTCTTGTGATCTACTATCCTGAAATCTGGGTGCTCGTCTGGTGGCTATACAGGTTGTTGCAGAGAATAGGACACAGCAAGATTAACCGAGATGATGTTCGAGTTTGCCTGAGGATAACAGAGCCTTCGCAGCGGCGACTGGGAAGTGATGCCAAAGCGCTGATTCTCATCATTTGTTTCTGGCCTCGATGGATCAACATAAAGAATGCCAAGAGAAATCAAATCAAAGTTCTTCGAAAGGCCACTCTTGAGTGCTACCTGTCACCGGTTCTCACGGGAGGCGATGTGGAATTAAATCACCCGACAGGCCTGAGTTTGAGTACCATGGTCTATAACGAGTGGTATAATTCGCGATGGGATAAGTTCTACAGGATATATATCCAGCAGTTCTCGTCCACCACGCACGACAAGAACCCTAGCCTATACGCTCATTTAAGCGAGGGAAAAATTCCATTCTTTTCCAGCGGCGGAGCGGGTTTCAAACTTGACATTGGAAAAAAGGTCATCGATGCGTAACCAACCGAAAACTTCCAATGTCGATTTGATATACTTGGCTCCGATGGTACTATACACTTTAAGCCCTGATGTTTTATGAACACTTCACATTATCTCGTATATTTCAATACGAAGAGATAAGCCACTGGGACAGCTGAATCCATATAAATGATGATGTACAGTAGTACTACAAAGCTACGAATTGTGGCTAGTAGTGAGCCCCTTGACACGAGATCACCTGTGCAGGTAAATAGGTAGTTTCGAAACACCCGTAGGTAATTCTCCAAGTCACGCAATGACTTGCTTTTGAGCTTGGTATTGAAGTCTTAACTATAACATTTACAAGATAATGAATGCAGTTATTGGCGAGCAGTCTTGTGCCCACGCTTATAGGGATGATGAAAATCTATCGTAGGCAGGCTGTGGGCGGAACCGAGGTTTGTGGTGGACTTTGTTGTAGAGATAGTGAGTTAAAGCCCCGTCAGTGGCTGTGAGGTATTCTATTGAGGGACAACCTTTCATACCTTCCATGCATGTTATCACTGAGAAATTAGTTAAGATATTAATTGAACTCGTTTCTGTTTAATAATGTAAGTCAGTACCACTATAGCACCAATCTACAAATCTTGCTCCACGCCGAGGAGTGGCCCTGTTTTTGACTTCTCCGTCAGCGATTAAGCCGCTCCTTCGCCCACATTTCCGTGACCGTTGTCTCCGGGCCGTATCCCCGGAAGCTAAATCCGGCTTCATATTATAACAAGCATCTATGACCTACTAATACAGATTCCCTGTTACGTATCAGTAGTCCATTTTATATTGTAATGAATTAAGCCTCTTGACCGCTGAGAGCGATATGAAACACCTAGTCGCTTTCCATCGTTTATCAAGGAGAACTGTATTAGAAGCTTAATAGGATGAACATTACGCTATAAATTGTAGACGCCACAGGAGCTGATTAAGCGGTCCTGCTCTCTTTTCTCCGGCTCCCATCACCGCCTTCCACCGGCCGGGGCAGCCGAACCCATCTCTTCCCATTGAGCGCCCGCCCACTCCTCTAAGTATCCAACCTGTCCCTCCTCAACACCCCGTGCCTGGCAATCCCGTTCGCACACACCCACGATAACAGTTCCCCAATCCATACCTTCGAGGGACAACTCCTCGGCCTCGAGTTCCGTGATAGCGTGAGGACAGAGCTGAACCTCGAACGTACGGGGCCCTCCACAGTTTGGACAACGAGGCATGCCCTTTGACCCACCGCCTGAACTAACTGTCACCCCTACCCCTTCGGATTGCAAAGGAGCGAGCGCCTTACCCACGACATCTGTTTTGGAATATAGCAAAGGCGTGCCGCCAAACTCGTAGCGGATGGATTGTTCCGGGTTCTGTGCTAGTCTGTCTGCGAAACGCTGGAACGCAGCATCCATGGCCGACTCGAAGACTTCCTTGTCCTCTTTACCGCCGCCTGAGCCTGAGTTCTCGTCTACGTCCATCTTGGCTGTAGCTTGGGGTACTGGTGGTGGTGTGGGGTCCAGGGTCTCGTATTCGGCCTCGGACAGGTAGGAGATTGGGTATGGTTTTGGCTGAGAGGCTTCTGGAGGCCAGGGTTCGGGGGGCGTTTGTGTGATCTCGGGCGGTGTGTTGTTGAGAGATAAGGTCTCGGCGAACGTCTTTGGTAAAGCTTCCACGTCTTCGTTCGTTTTTGTTTCACTCTCTGATTGAGTATTACTGGAAGCTTCCACTGCGGAAGTAGGCGGACTAAAAGGATTGCTTCCACTCGCGAAAGGGTTGCTTGATACCGATGCGCCGCCAAGGCTAGACGTTGCAAAGGGGTTCGCTCCCGATGCGCCTCCCAGAGTCTTTGCGCCAAAGAGTGTCTCGCCTAGATTACTGGGGGGTTTTGATTCTTCCTTGGGCTTAGGCTTCTCTTCTTTCTTTTTCTTGTCGCCATTCAAGACTGCGACCTTACTTCCCGGCGCGACTCGTAAACTCCGCAGCGCGCGTATACTACCACTTTTGCGCCGACAGCCCTTCTTCTGGCATGCAAAGACGTAGAGGCGCCGCTCGTGGCCGGGAAATCGATCCGGTAGTTCGGCGTTAAGCTGGAGGAGAAGGACCATCAAGTCCTTGCAAATATTGCATCTTGCTAGGGTCGCCGAAGGCGGGCTGTCTGGATCTAACCACTCCTACAAAAACCCTACGTAAGTCCATCTCCAGAATATTTCATTGAATACCGGTTGGAACATGACTTACAGGTCGTCCTCCCAGGCGACTTATAGAATCATCTCCGGGGTCTTTTGATGCATACCCTAGGAGTACATTGGTTTCAGTGAAATCCTCCTCTTCGCCCGCTGATGAGTCGCTATCGTAGTGCACCATTCTCGTTTTGTCTTCGCCGTGGCCGAGGATGGAGATGATTGTATTGAGTCTTGTCGCGACTTTTTTTCTTATCGGCTTTGGAGGGGTAGTCTGAATTGTTGGAGGGGCTTATCAGATTGCTATGTCAGTCTGTGCGCCTAGTCCATGTGCACGGTGGAGTACATAGATACCCCGGACCAAGCTATCTCACCAGCTGTGGTTTACCTGTGATATGCCTCTTGCATTTTGAATGGAGTTACTATCCGGAATATCCATATTAACTGAACAATAATTCGAGTATATACAGTATAATGAGTCCTTCATAACTATCTCTCTAATTGAAGAAACTAGAAGCTTAAGTAGTAATGATATGACAAAGTCAATCGTTATTTGATGTACTTGACGATCACCCACATGTTGCATCAGATCCACTATACGATTAGGATCGAACTTCAAAATTTCCACCAACTATAACTCTAATTTTATATTGAAGCTCGTATATTTCCTCTTTATCTGTTTAATATGAAGGAGAGTCAATAGGCTTGCCGGACTTAAGTCGCGGAAACTACGGATAGCTCTTCTCAAATACAAATGAATGGCATTAAAGCCAAAACTTCCGAGTTTTATCCGTCAACACGCTAGTATGTTCTTGGTAAAGTCCTTCCCCAGATTCAATTCAAGTCCAACTTTAACTCCAACCTTGGTTCTCAACTCTTCTCTTAACCAAAACATGGCTCACATGTTTGTGATCTAACGTTGTAACAACAAAAACTGTCCAAGACGGCACAGGCGGTGCACGCACAAGCGGCATCTTCTGTGCGATTTCCAACATGTCGAATTGTCAAAAACGAGCAGGAATGGACAAGGTTCTTTGTTCCTCATTAGGTAAAGCCTGTTTGAACTACTCTCAACAACAGTGCCACATGCTAACTTGTTAAAAGAGACCGCGGGAGAACAGCATGTTTTGCTCCTCCACTGCGTACCATCATTTCGAAGGATACCAAGATGTCTTTTTCAAAATCAAGAGTTGGGTTCCTGCAATGCTGTTAGCGGGGCTGTCAAGTGTTGTTGTTGGATCATTCGGGAAGATTGTGGCAACAGCAACGACTCTACCGGACTACAAGAAACTATTACCAGGATGCAGTGTCAGAAACCTGGCAAGATACGGGGACTCTGTTAGTTCACACTGGGTCTGCTTGAGTACATGTGGAAAGACGCGTCCCCTTTCTAGGAGTCAGCGTAGAATGTTGATTCTATGGCGAACTGGTTGTTCTGCGAGTGGCACTATCTAATTCGAGGTCAACTTTGAGAAGTTGGGTGTTATATCTTAATGGATAACCCAACTGTAAGAGCCTGGTAAGGTTCTATACTGGTTACCTGAGTGAGGAGGTGCAGTGTGGGGTGTTAGGCGAAGTCCCGCCTACAGGTGCTTCCTGAGGGCGTTGCTGCTCAAATATTCACCCAAGACGCAGTTAGTATGTAGTAACTCGCAAGGTACACAACACCTTGCTGCAGCGAGCTATCTTCATCTCCGCTTCACCTACACTAGCAAGTTGCAGTCATGCCACCAACCAGAAGGGGATACCAGAATACGAGTGGCGTTTCTCGCCAGACCTATGATGGCATATTTTGTACGTGCAGTCCGACCCCGTCTTCTTTTTGCCCAAAAACTTTGTTCTCCTGGATGACGCTAATCTATTTATCTCCAAGACGTTAACGGAAGATACCTATGCCAAAGAATCGAGAACGGCGTTCGCTGCAATCGTGAGTTTGCAGCAAATAGCCATAGCATCAGCTCGCATAACTCCGACTTCCATACTCCAAGTCGATACCGAGAGCTAATGGCCAGGGGCGAGTACAAATGCTCCTATGATGGTTGTAGCCATCAGAGCGAGAACTTCCAAGCAATTCTAGCCCATATTCGCAGCTCGCATAACTTTAAGGGATCTTCTGATCCTATCAAGCTTTATTATGGTAGTAAGTAGTTTTCTTATGGGTTCTATTAGTTTCATCGCGTGCCCCTAGACTATAATGATGCGGCACAAATTCCTTTCTTATAGAAGTGCTCTGAATCAGACCAAGAATAGTGAGAACTAACATCAGGTGTTATAGTCCCCATCAGAACAAGACGCAAGAAGCTTCCTCAGAGATATATTCCGTCAATCAAGGAGGACGACCGCGAGGACACCCTCAAAGATCCCCGCGAGAATACTCGCGAAGAACTTGAGGAGCATTATAATGAGAAAAGCGAACAAGAATCTGAGGATGACCACGATGATGACGACGACTACCTCGATTTACTCGACCCTCGCCTTCGTAAGTGGGATGAGGATAACGGTTCCGGTAATGGTGGTGCTGCCAATAGCGGCCAACTTCTCTCGTCTAATGTCATTGCTGCTAGTGGCTGAATGCTGTTCGCACAATGCTACCATGACCTAGCAAAGCTGCGGTACCTGTCACGCCTTTTTACAATACCTCCCTCAAGAAAAGAAAATGCGTACGTCTAGCTAAAGACTAGCCTACGAGATGTCCATACCTTAACGCATCAGCCTATACATATCCCAATACTTCGGATTCTGACGCGCATATTCAGCCCGTATTCGATCTCTATAGGGAAACACAATTTCTTCATCACATATCTATTACTCTCTCCCGGTCACTATATAGCTGTAACTAGTCATATCAAGTACGTTACAACTATTAAACAAACGCGAAACTGTAGTTGTCAACTTTAAATACCTGGTAATACGCTAAACTCCAACTGCGCGTAGATGTCACCGAAAAACCTCCACCACAGCAATAGTAACAAGACAAACTAACTCGAAATCGCTGCATCTTGTGTTCTCTTTGAGTTTGAGTTTTTATAATTTATGTCGACTGATAAGCTTGTCTGCGCCAACGCTTGAATACTTCCCAGTTGTCATATTCTCGCGATACCTTATGATACCTACGGCCACAGAACAAAGGAGACACTGTATATAGATATCCAGTCTGTAGACGTAGTAATCAGAGCTCCTTGTGCGATAACAAGTATCCAAGACCTACCCCTACGTTGCCACTAGTATTCAGAGGTCGTGACACCAGAGGACTTGTACTCAAGATCTATAAGTTGGTTCTGAAGGATTATTCGGTACCCCCATTACACTCAATAGCACCAACACGGATTGACGACGGGAAAGCAATATGTATTTCTAGCGATAATACAATGTCAATCGTAAAGTGAACAGCCAAAAACCAATACTAACTCTTACTGAGTATAGCCCTGCAGCGCAAGTGTAAACGAAAAACTAATCAAGTAGATATTATTGCATAGAAAAAGAATCAACGATAATCTTGGTCAGATTATTAGCGCGCCGAGTTTAATAGGAACCAGAATCTAAAGCCATAGAAACTGCATCGCTAACATATCTTTCAACGGGTATAGGAAGCTCAAATCTTCTGGGGCTGGACAAATAAGCTGATCTCACGTGAAACCCAGGTTCAAAATTCACTAGCCCTCCAATCCCCAGTTTTAAGGACCTATCTTTTGTCTCGCTAACCATGCTTCCATTACCTGGTCGCTGAAAGGCTCTGTTTAAAGCTTGTTGAAACCAGGTTTCTCTACAAGCTTTCATTTTTGACCCGGGGCTTCTTTCATGTTCTGGAAGTGGGACGTATAGACATTCAATATCTTCGGTCAAGGCAACTTCGCAATGCCAACTGCTGTTTGTCGTAGTAGCATCCACGACCGCGATAAACAAATACGTCAAACGTACATCGTTACCACGTAACGGGAGATTCAAAAGTCCAGCAAATGCATTAGGCCCAACTGGAGCCAGGCTATATATTTTTGTCGCAAGATCGAGAGTGCCCCAACTGGCTTCTGCCCTCGCTATCAGTCGTTGAGAAAACGTGTCGAGATTTGTCCGCAGGTTTATTATCGCTTTATCGATAAAGAGCAAGATATTGTAGTTCTGTGGGACGATATTTGGATAATCAACAAAGTGGGCTAAAGGCATTCTCGATGCAATAATCCAATCATGCAGATGGATTGCGTTAGATCCGTCCTTTTTTTCAGCAGCACTTCTCCGTAAAGCAATTGGACTCCTGGGAAACTGGAATCGACGAAGTGGTCCACTTTCTCCAAGTCGAGAAATGTGAATGCATGAACGCGTATTTCTCGCGAACCCCCTATGACGAACATCTAGAAAAACAAACCAGGAAGACATGGTGGAGACAGCGGGAAGTTTAATAGAAAGCCCTACATTCGTGATTGAATAAGGGGTCGGCACTGATTCATAATTATCACGTGTTAACACCGCCACGAATCCCGACGAGTTGACAAATGTGTCCGGCCAGGGCGCCAGCATGCTTACCCAATCTCTCGGAACTGTCTTAGTCCATGTCCAGCAGAAAATGGTATGATCGTTGGAAACTCGGATAATCTCTTCCTGTAACCGCAAAAACGCCTTACGTCCCTCACCGTACAGTAGTGGCATATTGATATCGAACAAACCCAACATACAGTAAGCCATATCCTCAATCCGTGTTGTCTCTCGCTTAGAGAGCCACGACATCTTCTCGGAGGCATAGGCCCTCTGAGGGAGAGTGCCCCGGGTAATAGGTATCTTCGTGAAATACCGGTTATTCGTCCAACCTTCGACGCGAGCGATGTACGGTTGTCGATCAACTTCCATTCTCGGGTGAAAAAAAGGACTTTACGTGGCGCAAGTAATTCCTGTAACGTCCAACCTCGCGTCCACCATCGACTTCTGGAGAACTCTTTATTGAACTCTAGATCATTCTCAGGTCCTGGTGAGGTCGAAACATCCGACAAATACGCATAACAGATTGCAGACCGTTCATACCACTCATACATCGAATTGATAGCTTCGGCGAGCTCAGCCGAGCTTGTCTTGTCAATACAATTGGTATCGACCCAGAGCCATTCGAGTGAGCTCTTTCGGGCTAGTTGGCAGGCGGCTAAGATTTTTGCGTAGCCTGACTTCGCCCGAACAGAAGTGTCCGTATCCCTTTTTAGCCACTCCTGAAAAGTAACCTCCTCGCGTCGTAGCCAAGTATGACTAAGAATGGCGTATATTGGTATTTCGGTTCCGTAAAACTCCTCAAGATCGAGTGTATCAGTGTTTATAAGGCGCATTGTGGATACCCTGGGGACTTCACGCTATGACAGAATTCAGTAGGAGGGACACGAGAAGACAGTTGAAATCTTAGAAAAGAATTAAACTCGGGCTTACCCCTCTCTCAAGGCAGGCAACGATAATTGCGAATGGATCTATTAGGTAGTGGGGTAAGGTGCTTACTTTATGCATTTTTCCCAGCTTATGAGAATAATTTGCGTATACACATATAACTCTTGTTATTGGTTCAAGATAGTGGATACACGTTACCTGAAGAACCGTTGCTTAACTTACTCTTCAACTCAAACAAACGCATAACTACATGAGGTCGCAGATTACAATTTGATCATGCCATGGAACGCTATAGAATAACTCTCCAAAACCAGGGGTGCCAGGCATGGGCCCATATATGTTAACAGAACGTAATTTTAGCTATGTAGATAGGAGGTTTCCTCGTGCAATAACAATAAGTCATCATTGGAACTACCAGGAGTAAGAACTATGACGGGTCACATCCGGTATTCTGCGGGTTGATTAATTTGTGCTTATTCGCGCTGAGACTTGACAATATCGTATTAACGTGAGTTATTTATGTTTCCGGGATTTAAGTATCAAATGGCGACAAGCCAAGGGAACATTAAATTAAGCAAACATGATAATGGTGTTTGTAAACAAACACTAGTTAGTGTTGAAATAAGGGATGATGGTATACTCCACATACCCTTCATGTAGGTAGCACCATCCATATCGCCGGAGCCTTAAGGTTCTTCTCTTCTTTTAATTGTCATTCAACATACACGCTGCTTAATCACTTAATTGTATGTTTTCCCACTCCTATACTTATGATTAAACTCACAAACCTCACAAAGAAAGTCAAAGACCTCACCGAACAGCTAGTACGTCAATCTAGTCTAATGCTAATACTTTCCTTACGTGTAGTGTTTTTCGTAGACTGCGTCTTCCATTTACGATGATCCCAGTCATCTTTCTAATTGGTGGCGCTGGTAGCGGCAAAGGGACCTTAGGTCCTGGACTTGCATCACGGTTCAACCTATACCACATATCTCTCGGCGAGACGTTTCGCGGAATGAGGCGCAAGCGAATACCAGGCATGTCCGAGGTTATCAACCAATTCCTTATCTATGACGAAGTGATCCCCGAGCGCCATTTAGCTCAATTCAAGCCCGGCCCCATTCCAGTGGCCCTACAATATCACAATGCCCGTGCGGGAGGTACCAAAGAGCCTTATCTGTGCGGCATAATATTGCGAGAAAAAACCACTGAGTTGATGTCAGGCAGTGTTGTGCCTCGAGCCATCGTGATTGATGGTTTACAAATGGTATTTGAATCCGGCGAGGACTTTGATCAAAGGCTGCAGGATATTGCCCCTTCATTCTCCGGTTTGACAATACGCATTCGCTGTCATGAAAGCGTGGCACTGAAACGATATCTACAGCGCGGTCGACCCGGCAACGATGATATCGAAACCTTTGGATCGAGAATGAATCATTATGACATGTGGGAACCTAACATTCTTGATTTCCTTGGGAATAAGGGAGTCGTGGTAGAAACGACGAACGACTATACGATGACCATCGATGAAGCAGTTCAAACCCTAGTAAATAATCTAGAAACGGTCCCTCAATGGAGATCTCTGATTGAACACCATTCGGGGCCGATACAGCCCCAGACAGTCGCATGTTCTGGAGATATCGTTGACTCGAACGATGAAACCCTGTCTTCGAACCGGACTCCAAACGATGAGAAACAGTCTTCCAAGACAGTCGTATGTTCTGAAGATATCGTCGACTTGGACGATACGAAACCGTCCTCGACCGAGCCCCAAACCGATAAAATCCAGTCTTCCCCAAACGATGAGAAACAGTCTTCGAACCAGTCTCAAGTCGATGAAAACCCGTCTTCCAAGACAGTCGCATGTCCTGAAGATATAGCTGACTCAAGCCATGTAAACCCGTCCTCAAACGATGAAGAACTGTCTTCAAACAATGGAGAGTCCTAGCCTTAGCCCCCTCAAGTTCAAGGCTCACGTCTGCTACAAATTTCTCTACCACATAACGCAACTCCACGTCCCACTCTCTCGCAAAAGGTGCATCTTGACACAATAAAATTCTTTTATGATGTCGAAGTTGTGTTGCAGACCTGGGTTTGTTCGTATTCACCTACTTGAGTAATTAGTGGATAGACATCGTTGAGAGAATGGTCAAAGAAATCTAACATAATGAGATGCTTGAAAGTCTAAGGCTTTAAGTCACTTTTTGTGACAAAGGCTTTGTAAACACGGGCTTGTAATAATGAGTTTAGTCCAGCTAATAATTCTATCTGGGTCTAAAGACGTCCATGAATTCCTATTTCAGTCGAGAATGTGACCGTGTCCCTTTGCCCCCCTGTTTATACGCGCATATTCTAGATCGGCAATCTGCTCCCATTAAGCTTCGATCCTTACAGTTCCGCAATTGTCTTGTGATATCGCCGACCAATAGCGATCTTATCCTCTGACTACGTATTTTAACGAAGCGCGTCGGAAATCGTCAAGTGGCACGTGTAGTTTTAACAATTAGTTCACAACTCAGATTTAAAATCAAAGAGCACCTATAGATTCTACTATATGTCAGCGGTCGGATGTCATCGTATGTAAATACTTAGATGGTGAACATTATTGTATAGCTTGCTTGATGGCACAGACAAGTACAGAGCTCTGCTTTACTACCTCTACCTACTTATTCATCCACTTTCCACCTTGATAATGGTGAGCGATAGCGATTAATGATAGCTCATTCTAATGGTTTAATCGCCATGAAAGAGATGCAGCTTATCTGTACTAGCCAAGCCTGCGGTCATCAAGGAAGTGAGCCATTGCACTCTATAGAAGTAATCACCGGCAGTTTAGTCAGATGATCACAGGATCAAATTCTAGTTGTAAATAAGAGAAATTGAGGTCAATCTAGTTATAATAGGGATCACTACAGTTTATCCTAGTGGGAATCGGCTTAGATCAGTGTCCGAGAGCCTAGGCCAGGACATGATACCAACAACTCATCCCCTTGAAGTTGCGTGTTGATTGATAATCTAATCGTTTCTAATAATTTATCTGACAGTTCTTGCGGACTTGCGGATCGAAGAGTGCTTCCGAATGCTAAGGTCGAAGTCCAAGTACCTAGCGAGGCGCGGTCTTGGCAGTTTAACCATTTACCTAAAGAAGTATAAGGCGGGTTACTAGCAGTCCTAACTCCGCAAAGGCCGCCTTTATCTAACTTGATAACTTGAGTAAGAGATATGTGGCATGCAGTCGCGAATGAAAAATCATGTGGATTATGAGATGGGTGCCGTCTCAAAATTAGTATAAAGGTTGGTCAAATTCTCACTTAGATATTTGTTTCCATCACTCAAAAGCGTCACAGTCAAAGCCATTGAGAATGCCTTCCTACGTAATTACCGGAGTCTCCAAGGGACTAGGTGTAAGTACAATAACTTACAACTTCCGATGCTATGGGACAGCCTTAATTCATTGGACTTAGTTCGAGTTCCTTCGTCAAGTCTCCTCGACAAACAATACGGTCATTGGTCTGGCGCGTGATGTGGCCGCCACCAAGAAACGCGTGAACGAGGAACTAAGCGGAAGGACTAATATCCATATTTTACACGGCGATCTGAACGACTACGAGAGTTTACAGGTAAGAAGAACGATGACCCGAGGCCATTCATCACTGACTTATGATAACACTCCTCTCCAGAAAGCTGCTGCGGAAACCGCCGATATCACAGGCGGAAGTCTCGATTATCTGATTGCCAATGCAAGCCATATTTCTTACTGGGACTCCTACGATCCAATCGGGACTTTGTAAGACCACCATATCATACAGATAACCTCAGGAGAGATACTTCTATCTGACATATAATACAGGGCACAAGACCCTAAGAGACTCGAAAAGGAACTGACCGAGCATTACCGAGCCACTGTTCTCGGCAACATCAATCTCTATGCTTCATTCATACCCCTTATCTTGAAAGGGCACGTGAAGAAGGTCATTGCTATTTCCACGGGTCTCTCTGACCTGGACATCACGAACCAACTTGAATTAGAGCTCGCTCCTCTCTACGCTATAGCTAAAGCTGGGCTAAACATGATGACTGCCAAGTTCTCTGCGCAATACAGGAAGGAAGGCATCTTATTCATGAATGTATGCCCGGGCGTAGTGGACGTAGGCCATAGTAGGAACAGTATGAAACCCGCCAGTCCTCAACTCGATAAAGATATTCATTAACCATGTCTTATAGCAACACCGGCACAAATGGCGTCGTTGATGACAATGAGGGAAAAGTTTCAGACAGTGCGTAATCCTCGATAAGATCCTTTCCTTGCCCCGACAATTTTAAAGCAGAAGTTTCTTCTTAGACCAAGTCGATAGATTAAGTCTCTCGAACGCGCCCGTGACGCTCATTTTAGCTATAACTGACTCTGATTATTGTAGTATGCGCCTCATTTCAAAGGCCCGGCTACTCCAGAAGAGTCGGTCAGGGATGTTATCTCAGTTTGGGAACGTGCTAGCATCGAGAAGGGAGACGCGGGTCACCTTGTATCGCACTTTGGAGACAAGCAATTCCTCTAAATTTTATCTTCGGTGGCGGTGCACAAGGCTGTGACAACGTGGATTGCAAGATAGGAAATTGGGCTAGTTTTTCTTTTGATTTGGAACTAGGGTAGGGAAGTGCAATATGGAGAACTCAGTACGAGAGCCTGTGCTAACTAGGGTTGGCCATTTAGGCCCAAAGCCCAAAGCCCACGGGCCCAAGCGAGCCCATGGGCTTTAGGCCCAACCCAACAGAGCCCATGGGTTCTTGGCGGGCCCCCATGGGGGCCCAAATGCCAACCCTAAGTGCTAACTTATATGTTCTGTACCTTACTTCGTAACCGCTGGGCATCCGTTTGCGTAACAACCTCACGACTATAGTGTACGGAACAGCTATAGGAGAGCTCTGGGGGGTTTGTTCCAAAGGCAGGTTTGATAGCATAAAGGTGACTCGAGCAATGATAACTTGTCACGTCGTTAAGCTCGTAGAGCTCATAAAATTACAGACTCGAAAGTATGCTTAAATTGTATGCTTAGATTGAATATTGAGGAACGAAAGACTATCGCCAGTCTCATAGGAAAGTCCTTGTGGCTATATAGTATTTCCTTCTTCACACAAGACGCCTTGCCTCTCGTGTCTCCCTAGAGACCGTAGAGACATACCTCTGTTGTCTCCTCAGACCATGACCCGCAAGAGCTGCATCTCACGTGACCTGTTCCTTGGCGCAATAGGTCATCCTGGTGTTGGTTTTAATAAGCTTAAGCAAAGATAAAATTTAAAAAAGAAAGAGTCAAAACTAATTAAATAAAAAGAACTTTTAATAAGCTCGGGCAATAATATTTAATCGATTAATTAAATGGCGTAAAATGCGGTAGTCTGTGTGTATACTAGGCTGAGCCACACTGGGATAAGTTACATGGCACGACCACAGTAGCGACCGAGGCGTTTCACTTCGCCAAATGAAACCCTCCCTCCGCATCCTTCAAAAGTGCAAGATTGCATTTATCGGCTACCATCAGCAAAACCAAAGATGCAAAGCTGACGAAATGGGCGCGAATTGCTCGGTCCATTGCGGATACGATTCCGGTACTAGTAGATCGGGATGTGGAGATGTGCCTGCTAATGGCGACGTCTCTGGCCCGGGGGTCTGTTTCTCATCCACCATTGGCATCCTCTGTTCCCCGAATTGCTGACAATCGTCGTATTCAGGTCACGGCTGGCTTTGTCGTCACCGGGTGGCTTACCGTCGTCATCGTCGTGTGTTATTATGTCGCTGGCTTCAGTCTTCCGCAAGGTGACCCGCGGCCCTCTGGCGATAACGAGACAGATCCGCCTGAGAACAGAGCCGACAGGCTGGCCAACCAGTTCGATCAAACCATTGTAGTCACAACTCGTAGCCTTGTTCACCGCGGCTTAGCTGGGCTAGCTCGTGTAACGCCCTCTCTAGTCAATCTTTGGTTGAAAGTTCTGTTTGCGGATTCCCGCTTACATCAAGCTCTGAGCAAGGCAAGGGCCCATCAACCATTTTGCACCTTTCGCAGGTTTTAAACTGACTTTGACCATTCTAGTCCATACTCGCCATGTGTGATATTCAGATAGCAACAGGACTAGGTATTCTAATCAGCGGTTACTTGTCTCTCTGTCCGCAGGGGGGTACACAAGGTGCGCTCTCCTCTTACCATTGGCACACCATTGTCTCCTTGGCTTGGTTCTCCAGTTTGACTCACCAGGGTGGCCTTATCTTTCTTCGCCTTTACTTCAGGAAACACCGCTGGCAAAGGAACTGCCGCCTTATTCTCATGGCCACGCTTCTGATTCTCCTGCTGGTCTCTATGACACCGATTGCTTATTTCAACTGGTACCACAAGAGATTCGTCGCCAGCATGAGGGGCCCTGACGGTGAGTTGCTCGTCCAAATAACCGTTCTCGGACAGTCAGCAGCTCAGCCCAGTATGCCCGCCGTCTGCTTCCTCAACCTTAGTCGAGCCACCTCGCTGTTCAAAGAAGCCGACCCTTGCCCCTTCAGCGATATCGTTATTGGGAATTTTGGCGTAGATGTAAGAGATAATGTCTACATACCTGACGGAACACCAGAGGAAGTCTACAAAAAGAAGATGCAGGAGCTATTATGTAACCACAATGCAACGTTGCTGGGCACTGCTGCATTACAGTCCACTATTGTGAGCGCTGTGGCTACTGGCATCAATTTCTTAGCTCGAGTTGCGTCATTAATGGATGGCCCATCGGATTTGTTCAAATGCTATATTCGGCAACCCCTCGGTCGCAAATGCCGTTGTATGATTAACCGAATATCCGCAGCAGAAAACTGTCTGTTAGGACGTGTGTTGGGGAAGGAATCCTGGGGGCTTTTAGTAGTAAATCCATTAGTGGCTCTATACCTGTACGGCCAGCTGACCTTGGACTTTGTTACTTCGGAAGCCTGCAGTGTAAGTACAGGGTGTCCAGCTAGATTTGCTTATTTTAATCCAGTATGCAGATTTGCCTCCTTTTGTTTTATGCTACACTCGGAACCATCAGGGTATTCGCTACTTATACGCCTCAATGCCAACATATCCATGACGACGGTTGGACATTTGGTCAGATCCTAGCTGTCATTCTTTTGTTGAGCCCACTCATGTTTGTGGTGCTGGAGCTCTTCCACGGCGGAAGCGAAACTTGGGCCCAAGTGCACGATCGATCTGAGCCATCAACTCAAGAACTACTGAACGCTGGCCAAACGGGAATAGAGCTAGGGTCTATAAGCACAACTTCTGCACAGCCTCAGCAAGCCAATACTCTAGAGACGGTAGCTTCTGGTCAACCTACCCTGAGACCATCTTCAGGAAGACAAGAAATCAATCTGTTCGACGACGAGAGTCATACTAGACCTGAGAACTGGAGAGGACCAGCAGCCTGGGCCTTCCTGAGTCTTGTTATACTTTTCATGTCTGAGGCTTCACAGTATATGCTCATCAGCTTCAATACTCCTGGGACTCTCAGCCAATTCTTCGCGCTTACCGCCTTGACCTTTCCGGTCCACTGTTACTTGATCATCCTTCTTGGGCTGTCGACAGCTAAGAAACTCTATGCCAGGCCACTGGTGAAGCTATGCGCAGCTGTGTTTGCTGCCAGCTCAGTGGTACCAAGCTTGGCGCTGAAGTCATATGTGACAGGTATAAATCAACAGTACAGGTTCCCGAAGTGGGCTGCGTTGTTTCTGAGCATGACTTATGGCCTACTCATACCTTACTTTTTGTTTCTTTTTGGTTTACGTTTATGGAACTGGCGTCGATAAGAGCAATTTAGCCCTCAACAGTATGACATGCTATCATTAATACCAATAAATCATGTTTAAGTACAAATGCCTGTCAAGAGGTCGTGGCAAAGCTGGCGGGATCTCAGGTATGATCTTATCTACAATATTGTCGTCTCCGTTAGGATTGTACTGAATCTTATTGAAATACCGGACAGCGGAGCGCTTGATGATGACATAAATCAGGGCTGTTTAAGACTAAGTATTCCAGGAGCCATGTTGGATTGTGTGGTATTTCTTCGGCGTCAACCGCACATTCAATGGGCCCTTATCCCAGATCATGTAGCCCTTGCATTCGCCTGGCCAATTCTTCATCTCGACGGGCAATTCCATGTCGAAGTTCTAAAACATCTTAGCTAGAAGCATGCGCAACTCCGCATAAGCAAGGCTTTAGTCAGGCGTTAGTCTGCTTCCTTTATGGTCGATTCCCAATAGGCACATATCAAGGGACGCTTACTTCTGTCACTCTCGAAAGTCTCGTTTCCCGGAATCCACCGTTCGGGCAGGAACTCAAAGGGTCGGACAAATAGCTCGGGATGGTGGTTCATAACCCAGATGGGGCTTTCGACATACGTCTACTCGATGGGTCAGCGCTCGCTTCCGTAAAATCAGGCCGCTTAGTGCCAAACCCAGGGAACTAGGAGACCTGGGTTACTACTATCTAACAAAACACATCTATTAAATTCTCACATTTTATCGTTTTAATTATACAGTAAATGTTACAAAACTGACCTTAATTAGTAAGTTTGCTTAGGTTTCGTAGGGTATGGGTCATTTGAAGGTCACTGTCCTATAAGGCGAGTGTAGTATCAAGGACTCCATTGCGGGATGCCATAACTTCCAGTCCTCGAAGCTTGTCACACAGGCTAGATCGTAAGGGACTAGACCCGCCTGTACTATAAGGCTATTGGCTACTTGTAACCAACATATAGACTAACGTATGCATGTTGGTTGTTAATACCCAACTTAAAGGCTCAAGGCATATTTGGAAGGTCTATAAAAGACTGAAGGATATCCTCCTCCATTTCAGAGAATCTTCTCCTCTTAAATATAGGAATCCTTAGAGTCCTAGAGAATTATTACATAAGTTGAAGCCAATTCCAAGCCCCAGAATACTGGCCCTTGTTACAAAGCTTCCATACCAAAACTTCAACATTTGTATGCAAAATCACATAATGGGAGATAACGCTTATCTTTTCTTTTTCTTTTTTTGCAGCCTTATCAGTATTAAATAATCAATAAAGTGTTAATCTGCTCACTGGAATTCTTCCACTAATGTAAAATAATCGAATTAACTTATAAGCTAAACTAAGGGGTCACGAACCACTCCCTCACGGGCCACCCAACCACCCGCTTTTTACTTATATACCCTAGCTTTAATCCTTCGTAATTTTTTAACCGCTTTTACACCTTTGCTCTTTTTTTTACTTTTATTTGAATCGTCTTTTCGTACTCTTTTTTAAAATGTTGTTGCTTTTTATAAAAAAGCGCGTTCAAGCTGCCGTTTATAACGTAAAGCTTAGTTTATCGATACAAACAGCAGCTAAAAAATAAAAAGCTTTATAAAAGCAAATAACCCAGCGTTTGCAAAATGTCCTTACTAAAAAAAAGCTAAATCAAAACTTTTAACTATTTTTTCTATTCTTAAAACATTAATTAGCTTATTAAGCAATTATTTAAGCTTAATTAGGCTACGTATTTCTGCTTATAAAATTTAAGCAAATGGCTTAAAAAATAGTTACTACTTTTAAAAGCGAATACTAAGTTAAAGCAAATTAGCACTTACGTTTTTTTAATAAAAACCCCGAAGTAAAGATTATTAAATACTAAATTATTAGCTATAAAAAAGTTAATAACGTTATAATAGTTAATATTTATATTTTTTTTAATTGATTAAATGTTTTAGCAATTATAAATATCTTGCTAAAACGTTATTATAATATAAATAAAATTAGGATAGCTTAAAATAAAAGCAGCAACTATTAAGTAATTATTAAAGCCATTAATTATTAAGCTTTTAAAAAAAACATTAATTAAAACGAATAAATTACTTTTATAAAATATATTAATGCTAATAATATAGCTTTATTGTTAGCTATGCTTTTTATAAAAATTAATGTTTAAATTTAATAGTATTTAAACTAAAATATAAGCTTTTAAAATAATTAAAAGTTTAAAAGCACGCTTAATAAATAAATAAATAATAAAACAAGCATAGCTTAACTTAAAAACATTTTTATACTTTTTATTTAAGCTTATTATAGCAATATTTAAATTGTATTAGTTTATAATAGCTATAACTTATATATAAACAATACTTTTTTATAATATTATATATTAAATAAAATATAGCTTATATTTTATAAATTATATTATTTTTACGTTATATAACTATTAAATGTTAAAATATTTAGCTTAATAAAAAAAAGGTTAAAATTTTATTTAAAAAATACGCTTAGCGCAACTTTAAGAATAAAGCCTACAAAAAAAAAAATATTGCAAATGTACTAATTAGCAAAAATTAAATCTTTAAACGTATAAAACATTAAAAACGCTTAATAAACTATTAAGATTTATTTATAAGATCGTAAAAAGGCATTATTATTAAGATTTATAATCTTTAAAAATATAAATATAGCTAAAAATTAGCTAAAAGTACTTATTATATAAAAACAGGCTTTAATACTAAAAAACGTTACAAACAAAGCTTAAATTAAGTTTAAAACATTTATTAATAATTAAAACATATTAAATAATAATCAAAAACTAGCTGCTTTAAATCCTACATTCGATATATATTTGTAAAAGCTATTTATAAAAAAAGCAAGCAAAGCTTTAAATCTTTTAACTAATAAGATTACGTTTTTTAAAGCTAAAGTTAGCTATTTAAAAGCTTAAGTTGCTAAAAAGGCTAAAAAACGTTAAAAAGCTATAAAACCAGCCTTAAAGCACCGATTTATACAAATAAAGGACGTACAAAAGGTATAAAGAAAACTAAAGTTTAGGAAGGTCTACGCAAACGAAGCCAAAGATGTACAAGTGCCTAGCAATCCAAATCAGGAGTTTAGCAGCTAAAAAAAGGACCTAACAGAAATAGAAAACTATATTGTAATAAAAAACACCAGGTAATTGACAATTAGGACTGGTTTTGTTGATTTTAAGGCTTCAATAAATGAAGGGTGGTATTGGTGGCAAAGTGGCCCGTGAGGGAGTGGCTCGTGACCCCCTGGTTTAGCTTATGATAGGAACATATGTCAGCACAATAGAGAATACCAGATATCTACCACTGTAAACTGTCCATTCAATCTAACCTGATTCTCTTCTTGGAATTGGCCGGGTCGTTTTCATCAAATGTTTTCCATTTCACAGACTCGCTATGATTTTGACCCCATTCAAAGCCATTCCTATCCCATAAAGCTGGGACTCCAGCGTTATCAACGGCCTCTATTGCGAGATCTGTATGGCCATCCTCATCGTTGATATGGACATGATCAACGTAGCCTTGTAGGAGGCCAACATTCTTCAAAGTCTCGAGGCACCACTTAATACCATTGTTGGCTGGACTCGGAGTATCAGGGATACCATCTGAAGTGACTGTAACGTGAACATCCAGATTCTTTAACTTTAAAGGCTGCTGCAGCGGAGCTGCCCGGCTGAGGATCGGTCCATTGTGGAGCAAGAGGTTCAATGTCTGGTAGAGCTGGCTGACAATTGGCCTGAGGCCGCCATTGCCAATGGTAAGGATGCGCCGAGGCTGCGAGCCACAATCGATGTGGATGTTAACCAAGATGTTTTTAATGTTGGAAGGGGAGCAAGGAATATTTTGCCAACTCGACGATGTTAGGAAGCCACGACCAGTTCCATATACGTCCATGGTGTAGGTACGGTAAGCTTCATCGCCTAGGATCAGAGGTGAATTCATGTAAGCGCCCAGCTCGATTTTAATATGTTTGCAAGTGAGAAGCAGGTTGACCCAAGGAACGGTTAATATTTCGATGGGATCTCTGTACATGACTGTGGCGGTGCCATAGTTACTCGACCCCGTTTTATAGAGCTTAACAGCCTCGTAGTTAAGATCAGAGAGGATCACATAGTCATATACTAGCACCAGGAGTCAGTGGATTTGACCCAGCACGAGGTTTAAAAGCATGTAGACCTGTTTCAACAAAATTCTACCAAAGCCCAGCCAAAGGATTCGTAGTGCTGAGACAATGCAGGAAATACATAAATGAGATGAACATACTATGCTGACGGGTTTCTCGCGGGATTCCGAGAAACCTAGCTTCTCTCATCATTGTTGGGGCGGTTCGAATCATTCAGGTGACCCAGGAGCGCATCGTTGTGTTTCTCTACTCTGATTGCTAGCAATAAAGTTTTCTTTCGGGATACACAGCAGTTGGCTGCCTTATAACTGGTGAACAGGTAGTTTGAGTATCTAGGCAGACTAGAAAGATCACTTGCTGCCTGCTTTAATTTTAGGCAGCGAGGCACAGCATCCTTATTCATTCGACCGGAGAATGCGCGTAGCCCACAGTGACTGAGGAGGAGATTGAAGTCGCCGCGCTATAGGGTGAGCTAGCTTTTCAAATTTTGTTGCGTACGACAACCACAGAAGGAGGATTCAATTGATATTTGGGTGGCTTATCACCTTCTGTAACTGCGTGTCTTGGCACGACGGCTTTCCCAGGTAGGTAGAACATGACGTACCCTGCCAAAGGGGCTGTTCTTGTAAGTTCCACGAACATTGAAGGTTGGGCATGGCGTCAAGAGAAAATAGATTTAAATGAAATAAATCATCTAACGCTAGGTACATCGTTGCATGTAGCCTCACCAATTGTTGGTTACACATATCGCAGTGGGGTTTGTGGTTGTTACCGAGATTTGTTACTGGCAGATGCTGTGACTTGCTTTGTCAGCTGGAACTTTCTCGCAGTCGAGAGAATCTCGCAAGTGACGCTAGTAATCCCGCACTTCGTCGGCATCACTTTCATTCCAGCTCGTCGTTACCAATTATCGAAGCGCAACAAAAAGAGAAGAAAAAAGAGAGAAAAAAATGAGCGACAAGATCCAACACATCAATTCTAGCGCCGAGCTCGCAGCGCTCTTCTCATCAACTACATACGTGGCAGTAGATTTCTATGCCGATTGGTGCCCCCCTTGCAAAGTCATCTCTCCCATCTTCGAAAAACTAGCCGGTCAACACACGATCGACGGAACTTTCGCATTCGCCAAGGTCAACGTCGACAATGTACAGGACGTTGCACGCACATATGGCGTAACCGCCATGCCGACCTTCTTGTTCTTCAAGGAAGGCCGCCAGGTTGCCGTGAATGGCCAGAAAATGATACAAGGAGCAGATCCGAGGAGTCTAGGCGCCGCAGCCGAGAAACTTGGTGGTCTTGCGAAGAAGAGGGTCGAAGCCGCGTCAGCATGATATGATTCACGAATGATGAAGGTCGCCCTTGTCGGTATGCACTAATCAGATGGGCACGGGCGTTGATAAGATGATTCGAGCACAAGTATAAGCTGTCGGTTTGATGGAATTTACGGCGAATTTGTGCTGGCGAAGTGGAACACCGCAGATGGCCAGTTGTGAGGAGATTTTGTCAGCTATTCTAGGTATGGCCATTCGCATATTGTCATGAAGAGCTTTAAGAACTGAAATCCGAGGCTTCACGCACGTGTAATGATGTATTGTCTCAAACTCACATGATTCACGTGGATGATCAGGGCAAGTGAAGTTTTAAATAACTGAACTCGTGATTATACAGGTAGACAAATATAAGATCAAACGAAGCTATTAGCTTGTTTTTCTTATAATGGGAAAGATACAGGAATTGAATGTGTAGTTAATTTGTCCCTCATCCTTATAATACGTAACGGAAATCCTTGTTTTGGAACTCAGTCAAGTCATTCATACCAGCCTCGTCACTAGCTGCCTTGTTCTGGAGTCCATAGGTAGAATCTCGGTGGCGGTTCACAGAGAACATATAAACTATATGCCAAAGTCAGCTAACTGTAAATATCCTAGATGATTTCGAAATATCAAAGAATAGAACTCAACACCGCAAATTGAACATAAACTTACCTAAAAGGATAAGGTGACACACGAGTTTGATTCCGTATCCGACGAGTAGGCCGATGGTTGCGCTTGTATATGTAGGAGCCTCTGATTGTTTAACGACGAAAGGGCCGACGAAATTGCCCCAACAGTAGGCCGTGCTACACAAATCCAATTAGCGATTGGCGAGGCGGCGTTAAGGGGGTGGGAGGTTGGAATACTTACAATACCAAGGCGCTTGCGAAGGAACGATGTGTATAACCAGCCATATTTGAAGATATAGTTGTAAGAGAAACCGTGAAACCGACGGACTGGGAGTTGACAAGCCAGAAAGAGACAAGTCTACCCCAGGTATTCGAGCGAGGCAAAAACCCTAATGTCGCGGCAGATATTGTGCATAAGAGATTCGCAACAGTGGCCGTAATCAATCGGGCTATTCAAATATGAGATCACCAATTTCATTACTTTGAACGAAATCCATAAGAACCTACAGTTTGGGACATTCAGGATAACGATCCCGCCAATGATCAATGCCACAACATTTACAGCATCTCCGACGGACTTGAGCTCGGTAGTTTTTTCTGTAGAAAATCCGAGATCCTTAATGATGATCGTCGAGAAAGAATTGACTACGCCATTTGGGATGGCACTGTTGTTCATTAGCTTTCGGTATTCATTGAAGAGTCATAACCAGAAATCAAAGGCTCAAGGGTGCATACGCAGCGAAGACACTGATGAAGAGAAGAATAGCTTTGATGTCTGTAAACCCGAGCCAAACCTGTTTCATATCAAACTTCTTGTTCTTGATTCCGGTCTCATTTCCAGCAACACGTTTCACAGCAATGAGCTTTTCTCGATGGCTGAGAAAACTAGCATTTGACGGAGAGTCTGCCAGGACAAACCAGACAATAGCGGACCAGAGTATCGTAACGCCACCCAACTAAAAGCAAGTCAGCATAGGGCTACTGAAACTCTCATTCATACATACGATGTAAAAGATGATTTTCCATCGTTCAGGAGTTGTATCCTCGGGGAGTTTTGCGATACCTGTAGAAACATAAGACCCGATCTGTAGCAGTTTTAGCAAAAAGCATGTTAGCGTGAGGCAAACCTTTCGTACAATACCAGCCCAACCTAGTGATGAGCTAATATCGTCAGTATTGGGAAATCATATAGATATAGAGTATCACTTACTACCAGATACATTGGCGGAGAGGGATTTCTTTTCGTGTAAACCAAAAGCCGGTCATCAATGTCAAGCCCCTATGTATATTAGTCCACCAACCCTTAAGAGTTGCCTGGTAGTTGAGCCATCAGGGGTGGATATGTTGGAAATGAAATACTCACGGTGTAACTGAGGCTTCAAAAAGCCCCATAAGAACTATTTCATTGTAAGTGACCCTGTGATTAAATGCTGCTAGTGTTCATCTCACAGCGAATAGCCACTATCTATGTTAGAGTCTGATTAATAGTAATTATTATAAAAAGAGTTTTTACGAGACTCACAAGCACTCGAAAAGGACCGCGCCTGTGTCAATAAGATGACAAGGACTCCCCATACAAGGATGCAAGTTGCCAATACCTTCTGTGCCGGATAGCGCCCAATGATATTTCCTAAAGGATACTGACCAACAAAGTAACCTGCATATACGACTGCGAATCATGAGAACAAAACTCCTAGGTAGATGCTCTTCAAAGTTACCAGAAATACCTACCTGCAGAGAGATAGTTGAATTCCTGGCCTTTGAGGCCCAAGGCATCTTGATAACTGAATAAATTCGCATAGTTAAGTGCCGTTTTGTCCAGAAACTGTAAGCCTTGCGTCACCAGGAAGATTGGAACTATAATCAAATCGATTTTCATTCGAACTTTCCTCATCTATGTGGAAAGGAGCCGTTAGCATACTTCCGACTGCTGATGTTCATGTTCAAGGCTAAGAACCTCACCTCCTTATCAGAGATCTCAAGGTCAAGAGCTTCCCTGTATTGTTCATACCCCACACTGTGGCCGTGATCTGAGAGCTTCTTATGTTCGACATTGTCGACCGATTCGACTGTAGGCTTTCCGTCTCGTTCGATATCAGCCATCGTAGCTTGATGATATCACAGCGCTTCTAGAGGCCTAGGCACGTGTATTGAGCTGAGACAAAATGAATCGGGATGCAATCTAAGGTAGAAGCGCGAATAACTACCGAGCCATACTCCAAAACTGGAGAATTCGGGGTTGCTTTGATCCTGGTTCGGGTTGTCTTACAGGGGCTCTGGTGATCGAGAGAGGGGTTGAGCGGAGTTGAAATTCCGGAGCCCACTACCTCTGTTTGAAGCAGTTGGTACCGAAACGGATACCGACGAGATTTTTATGAATTCATTAACTAGTGTATCCCAGTGTATGACTTGCTAGGTCGTAACGCCCATCTGCTTCCCAAACCGGTTCAACAATACGTTGAACAGTTTAGTGATATGGCCGAACCGCCCACTTCGGAACCGCCCGAACCGCCCGAACAATCCAGCAAGTATCTAGCAAAGCCAAGCGGAACATGTTGCTTAAAGGGAACGCTTCACAAAGGTCAAGCACGAGGACGATGGGAAACGATCGAAGGTGTTGAAACATACATCTCCACCCCGCCGGAAGGCGGGGGGAACGGGCATATTCTGTTATATTTCCCTGATGTCTGGGGCATGTTTCTGAACGGCCTGCTTGTAATGGACGCATTCGCTGACGCTGGTTATCTCACCCTTGGGCTCGACTATTTCCGTGGGGTCAGTCTGCTTCCAAGAGGAATTACTTATCATCGAATTATCTATTAATTCAGGGCTCTAGGATCCCGTGTGGAAACATCGGAAGAACCGACACGACAACTCGGACCCAAGCTTTGACTACGAAGCATGGAAGAGAAAGCATATAGCATTTGCAGATAACACAGTGCCAAAATGGGTCGACGCCGTCTCAGTAAAGTACAGAAGGCCAAACACTAAGTTTGCTTGCGTTGGCTATTGTTTCGGAGCACCGTATGTTTGTAATGAACTAGCAAGAGAATCGGTAACTGCCGGCGCATTTGCTCATCCTGCTTTTCTAAAAGAGCATCACTTTCGAAACATTAAAAGTCAGTCCCAGCTGGGTCAAAACCGAATAGCCTCATCTGTTGGTTAACCTTCTTCTCCCTAGGACCGCTCTTCCTTTCCTGCTCCGAAATCGACCACACATTTGACACGTCTTCAAGGAGACGCGCTATAGACATATTGCAAGAGGAAAAGAAAGTATATCATTGTCAGCTATTTTCTGGGGTGGAACACGGATTTGCTTTGCGTGGAAATCCAGATGATCCCTATCAACGCAAGTTTACCCCTGACGACTTTATAGTCGAAATCTTGCCACGACACTAATTTGATACAGGTTGGGTCAAAGAGCAAAGTTTGGCGGGAATAGTGAGTTGGTTCGACTATTGGCTCTCTCAGCCCTAATAGCTGTATATTTCAGTAGTAAGGTATCGATTTACAATAATCTCATGTGGATGCAAGCATAAGAATTGTGTAGTTTAAGATCTCTCGAAGCTCTTCTCACTGGGTGCTACCATAGCTCAAAGTATTATTATCACTCTACTAACATAGATCTTGCTCTATATGGTAGACTACAGTAAGGGTCTTCAATAACTACATGCCTCCACGTGACTTCAGAGGTTTCAAGATCTATTCCAATGTTATAAACTATTAGCCCAAATGCTGTTAAGCTAACCAACAATCAAAAAGCCTTTTATGTTATGACTGTTTTATTACGACTTTATGTATCATATAGTTCAAAGTAATAAGAGACCACTAGCTTTATAACAATTTGTATAATCCATATAGTATGGATGAAGGAAGGGGTGGAACCAGCGGTAAGAGTGGCAGGATTAGGTGGTCTACTCCAGCTCGGATCAAGAAATAGCCATCATTCTCCGCATTCAGAAACCATTGCGTGTCGGGGTTCGGTATAATGAAATAGCGAGTTGAACTCGCTACTCGGCAGGGATCTGCAAATCTCACAGTAGATATTGTCAATACGTCTCCTTTTCTCCTCATATACCTTTTCTACGCTCACCTTCTCAAGATCAACGCTGTACTTATTCTATGAAAGCCTAGTCGTAAAGTTATCATATTATTTTTATATGCCCACTTCGTTTATCAATGGCTCCCAAGCGAGCCCTAGATTTCACGGATGAAGTAGCTATCGTAACGGGAGCAGGTTCCCGAATGAACAGTAGGTCCACTACTGGCTCGGACTAAGCATATGATTCATAACTATACTGACACGGGAACAACATATGAAATTGGTAATGGTCGTGCCGCAGCCATCCTTTTTGCCCGCCATGGAGCCAAGGTTGCCCTTGTCGACTTCAATATCGATTGGGCAAAGGAGACGAAGCGCATGATTGATGAGGAAGGAGGCATTTCAGAGGTCATCCAGGCCGACGTTACGAGTGAAGAATCGTGTAAAAATGCAGTAGTCAAAACAGTGGAGCTTTGGGGGGCGATTCACATTCTGGTCAACAATGGTAAGCAGCACATGTCCCTTAGCTCTATTTATATCATCTATCCAGCTGATATTTTGAATTAGTTGGTGTAGGAGGTGCCATGGGAGACGCTACTGTCCTCAACTTAGAAGCCTGGGAAAGAGACTTCCATATTAACGTAACAAGCATGGTATTGATGTCCCGCTACGTGATCCCGGAGATGAGGAAACAAGGTCGCGGTTCAATTTTGAATATGTCTTCAGTTAGTGGGCGTAAGCGAAATCAGTTGTGGCCTTCTTACATGATATAACTAAATGATTTCTACAGTGCTTGGTGGCAACCCGAGCTTGCTATACCCTACAACCAAGGGCGCTATCGTTCAAATGACGCGGGCAATGGCCTCACAACACGGTCAAGAGAATATCCGCGTCAATTGTGTTGCGCCTGGCATGGTGTATACTCCTATGGCGCGTGGACGAGGAATGACAGATGAGATGAGAACAGCCAGGATCAATCAGAATCTCTTGAAAAGAGAAGGTACTGCGTGGGATGTCGGATATGGTACGCTTATCACGATGGTGCCTGGAAGCGTGTCTAACATAACTATAGCTATTCTATTTCTTAGTAGCAAAGAGGCTGGTTGGATTACGGGTCTCATCATGCCTGTAGATGGGGGTGTAAGTTCATAACACAATGAAAATTGGGCACGAAGTAGATGAAAATCACTAATATCTCGCAGACTACGGCTGGAAGAACAGACAGACCAGCTCTTAAAGAAGACACACTCGCCTCGAGTAATACCGGGATCTCCAATTAGCTATAAGAAAGAATTGAATGTTCCAAAGGACGTCGAAAACATGGAGAAATATTGACACAGTAGCGAATGTGTTGCTTTCGTGACCTTTGGCTCTTCCAATGATGGGGGGATTAGAAGGCTAGAATATTGGAGGAATCCACCATGAGGGGTCACTCGATATATCCATCACCCCTTGCAAGGGAAGCGAGGTGTCACGGAACAGAACTGCAGCTCTAAGCCACGACACTATCAAAAAATAAAATGTTATCAAGTCGGAGACTTAACCATCTGCAGTTACTTATATAGTTCGCCGTGACACAAGGGACGGCAGTCTTTGTCACACAACGGTATAAAATCGGCCAAAATTAGCCAAGTACATATGTGAAACGAATTTGTCAAGAGACAAGAACTACTTTGTCGAAAATCCATAACCTGAATCAAATATGACAAATTATCTACAGGTAGACATACCGAGACGACGGTTCACTAATTAGTTTGATATTTTGGTCAAGCATTGGAGCTGAACAAGAGGGGCTAAAGCGTGCAGGTTTGCTCAATATAATCTAAACAACACGTGCCACCTTCTATTAGTCATACCTCAAGTTGAAACTTGTCGTTTGATACCACCGTAGCACATCTTGAAACATAGAAAAGTACAAACAATACCATCGAGGGAGCCAACATCAATTTTACAACTTCTGAAGCTTTCAGTCAGAGATACACTAGACAATTATACTGGTAATTTGAAGGCGAGAGGGGGAATTTGGAATAGAGCTTTCTTGCCATGGGTCGAGTCTGCTTGCGTAGTGATTGATAGTCTATTGATCTGGAAGAGGAAATAATGAACAGTCAATAATATACTATTTGTAAGCAACAAGAATCTCGTTACACTTAAGATGAAATCAGCTTTGTGGTCAACTTTTGAAACATGCGAGTAGCTTACGTGAGGTATGGGTAGTGTTCCAGATTTATGAACCCAGTCGTTTGGTCCCTTTTTAAGTCTGCCACTGGTTCGAGTAGTTCACGTGCACTTTAACTACATTATTTGATTAGCCTATTTGAACTACTCACCCTTTCATCTCCTGAAATGTGAAAGGCAGGGATTATTAACGCCCAAATTGCTTCAATCGCCCCGAGTTTAGCTAGGAACTCCTCAACTTGGAGACAGAATTCCAAACAACGCTCGCCTCATTAACCAAAAGTATAAAGCGAAATGCTTTCCGTTCTTGACTGCTGACCTCAGTTTCCTCCCTTGTCATTGTGGTGACCCTCAGGCACTGACACAATAGCCGCCAATGATGCCTTAGCCAATTTTTCCGAATCCTCCCTACTCTCCCTTATTTCAGTTAGACCGTACTAAAACTGCTAAAAACCGTCTGGACGAATAGATTGCTTATTGCGACCCTATCGCGAAACTTTGAGGTCAAGCCTGAGACGAGATGTCTTTGTCCCTCGAAAAACCCAAAGTCTATATAAGCATGCAGCCTTCCAAAAATTCTTTACGAGTTGCGACGACAGCAAAGAACTACACATACACACATCTACACATTCGGATACCCCAATAAAACGAAACTTTCACACATCCCATCTATCTCGACCTGCTTCACAACATATACAATATGCACTTCACATCCTTGATATCCGCTGCATTGGCGCTCGCCAGTGGCGTTTATAGCATTCCAAAACACTCCTTTGATACGAAAGACTTCACCACAAGCAGTGTTTGTGGTGACACATCATGGAATCTCAACTCCAACGCCAAAGCACCTCTCGTATCAGATTGCGAGAAGCTGGAACAAGACATGCAGAAGCATAGGAACAAAGGATTCTATCTTTACGGATGGCAACAAGACAAGGATGATAAATTTATGCCTCTTGCCTATGAGGGCTCTTGCGTCTTTGGCGTCAAGGTGCTTGACGCTAATAACGCGCCAGCTGTCATTGCTAGCGGCGACGTGGCTGACATTGTTCACGATGCCATGAAGGTACGTGTTCTAGAATCATTATCTTCTTCACCGGCGACTTTTAAAGCACGATATTTGATGAGATAAGAGAGTATCTGGAAGCTTCTGAAACCTTCGCAAATCACGCTCCTGGTGGTAATAGCTAACTCGGAGCGTCGCAGTCATATACAAACGGAAACCAAGTTTCTGCCGTCATGGGAACAATGTCCTGCGGGGCATACTGGGGCGATTTTAGTAAGCAGGGGATTGCCTGGTCCATCTATGCTTGGTAGCGATGGAACTTGATCAGAAACTCAGATATCGTTGATTTTATACATATTTTTATCCGGTATGGCTACGAAGAGGGAGCAGGTTTTTTCCACGTAGCACAGGTTGTGTAGCGATTTGTTAGGGAGCCAGTCGGGTAGGCAGGTACTATCGAGGATATTGCATTTATAATATTTAAAACAGAGGCGTTGCACATTGTTCGAAACAAAAGCCATTATGTTTGAATCTGTATACATCTGTGGCGTCACGTGATCACTATATGGGAACACTTGCTTTGACATTGTTAATAATAATATCCCTGACTGGAAGCCGCTCCCGCAGCTTCGTTCTTCCGCCTAAGCCTTCAGAACACGCATCACCTCTATTGCAGTATTATGATGGAATACGAAGCAAGAGGTGCTTATAGAATAAACCACCAACCCTTTTCTTCACAACAACTCAACAACGATTGTGACTTTACTCTGGGAGTTTGAATGCATTTTACGTACAACTATGTTGCTAATGATACTTTACCTATGTGTTACTGCCTGTGAATAGGTAGGTAGATTTTTAAATCATCACGTCTATTCGGGATGGTGCTCAGCATAATGACTTTTGGCGTCAAGGTCATCATACTGCATTCTCACCGACTCATTTGGCAAATTTTTTTTTTTCATTCATTTATCATTTCTGTTTCTGTATTCAAATGAGCCCGGTACGTTTCATAGTCATATAGGACACTATACGTAGCTTCTACGTTCAAATTTAGCTTCCTGTAGCCGCTTCTTCTTTCTTTGCTTTATCGCTTCTCATGATAGACCATGCCGGAACCACCAGAAAACCTGCACCTACTAATACGCTAAGCCCGCCAAATATTTGACAAACCAGATAACTTATTCTGCCATCATGCTCTGTAAGTAACGCACCTGCTATGGGCGGGCCAATGAGCTCTGCAATAGATCCGACTGCCCACATGATTCCTATGCGAAGCCCTGTTTGTGAAGCCTCAGAGAGTCGAGACCCCACAGCGTTAGGTATTGTGATGACGCTTCCCGAAGTGAACCTATAAGAAGTATGGCCCATTAGTTAAACCGAACGAAGATATTATGAAACAGCTAGAAGGCGATACATACCCCAGAAAAATAACCCAAACAGTTATTCCAGCAATATTTTGGATACTTATCCAAGAGAGTATCAGAACCCCCAAAATCGTCGCTCCCGCCAAGAGAACATTCGCTGCGCCGATTTTATGGCCTAGCGCTGCAGGAAGGACCCGACCGAACAAGCTCGCCGCGTTCAAGATCGAGAGCAGGTCTGAAGCACGGGATGAGGACGTGTTAAGCGAGCGTGAGGCAAAAGGAACGAGGTAGAAAAGGGGAACCCAGTATCCTAGGAGGGTAAAGAATACGCCAACACACAGAAACTGGTATGCACGACCCTTCAGAGAGGCGAGAATTATGGCACGCCTCCCGTTGACAGGCACAGGCGTGTCGCTTTCACTCCCATAATCATTCTCGTCCTTTGCCCGGCGGAAGAGAAGTTTCAGATCAAGAGGATGGCTGACAGTTAAAGTGAAATAAGACGCGATAGCCAGAATCAGTACCATCAAAGCAAATACACGATTGGTCCATGCGAAACCGATCGCTGGCAATAACCTTTGAAATACGATGGGCCAGATAATTCCACCTATTGCAGAGCCAGTAGCCGCGATGCCAAGAGCCAAGGCCTGACGCGCTGGGAACTGGAGACTAACAATCGAGATCGCCGGAATATATACTAAGCCGCCCCCTACATAGACACGTTAGTCGGGCATTCTACTTCAAAACATTTATTTTATAACAATCACTTCGGTAAGGAGATTAAACGCACCTATTCCAACGAGGAAACCTTGCGAAAGTAGAACATGCCAGTATTGATAAGAGAAGCTCAACAAGAGCAAGCCCAGAACAACCGACGAGAATCCCGGAATCAATGCTCCATGAATGTGGCCCCGGTCGTATAATGCACCGGAGAGCAGACCAACTATTCCTAGTAAAAACACCTGTGATGTTCCAATCCACGAGATGGTCGATGGCGAGTAGGCCGCTAGCATTTTCTCTTCATAGTAATCCTGGTATGTAGAAAATGCTGCTAATTGTCCCAAAGTAATGAAGTAGACGAAGAATAGACCCAAGACATTGAGATACCCAGGAAAGCCACCTCGAGGCGGTTGACACGCCGCTCCTTCCCCGGAGACAGCTGTCGGTGGCTCGGGCTCTATTTTGACGTTAGCTGTTTCTATGTTTGAATTTCTCGACATGGCTCAGGGACGGATAGATATTCTGTAGGAAACAGAGCGAGACCAAGAGCAGAGTGAGCAAGCATCTTGATTTATTGATTTTTGAAATTGCTATGAGTCCAATTAAATATGAGTTAAGCTACATTCAGGTTAAATTTACGAATAAAAAATGTGATAGCACGAAACAATTAGAAATCACGACCAACTCGAAGACCGTCATAGATTTGAGGTGAGCCGAAGCCGAAGCCGAGAAGTAAGCCGAAGGGCGCGACCATTCTACATCTCCGACTTATATAACGAAGGTCGGGGCATAAATCAAAGGATACGCCAAGCAATCGTCTACAGTGCAGGCCCACCCATCACCAGAAGCTTGCCAGACGGCTAGCGGCCCGGTCTCAGCATCATTCAATTGCCAACAGCCCGATATTCTGTTTGCCAACTAAACCATCAGATAGCTTAAAGCCTGTTCTAATACAGCTCCTTATAAGTAGCCTTTTAAATAAAAGGTTAAAAGAAATATAGATTTATTAGCTATAATAAAGCACTATTACAATAAGAAACTAATATAAGTACTTCGATGCTTAAACATTTAAGGTAAAAACTATTCAGGTATTAATAGATTATGTACGGATCCGTATCTAGGAGTGCGGACTACGTATATAATATTTTATTCACACTGTAGAAGATTGCTTGGCGTATCCTTTGATTTATGCCCCGACCTTCGTATTTATTATGTTATCAGGATATTCTCCAATTGCCATTGCCTATGCATGCAGAGCCGCATGCAAGTGTCAGACGTTGTGTCTCCTTCAGGTTCATTGATAACCGGCGAAAACAATCATTCTTACATCTAAGAACCTTTAACCCCTGCGTGTGCAGCCGAATGACTCACGCCTGTGGTCGCTGGCAGCATGAGTCGTACGGCCAGGCAAGAGTTGCATCTTTCTTGCCGATGACCTGCACTGCGATTATCTTTGTGTGTTGTCAATCTGATAGATATATTCCTAAACCCATTCTACCGTAGGTAGTAGCCGACTCCAGGTACTTGCCCGAAAAGGTTTAGCAGGATGACGCGTTTACTTGAGACGAAATCGCAGTTCGGCAGTGCGCCTTAACCAGGGCTCTGCTCAACTTAACTTCATTCATAGTATCAAACTATCTTGAATACTCTAGTCGCACACTCCTCTGTCATCAATTCCCCATCCATGATCCCATCACAATACGCCTCGCCTACATATGACCACCAGGTCGCATTCTGATTGTGAAGTCCGACTTTCGAGCTAGTCCGAGGCCTCAAAATATGCGGCACACTACCCCCAGGAATCACGACAATGGCATCGCCCACCTTTGAATAACTCGGTCCCAGGCCGACATATCCTGTGTCTGTCAATAACAATCTCCGTCCAATATTTCTAAACAGGTTGCTCGTATAAAGCTCCCATTCTTGTGACAATAGAAGCTCGCTCTGTACCCCTCCTTTCCCAAGATTCGCAGCGAGTTCCGGACGGTCAAGATTTATCAGGGTAGCCCGTTTCCGACGGAAGTTTACGATGGTTATGAGTAACCACAGTTTTGCGATATACCATAGCACCAATCCTACATCTAAAACCGTGAGGAAGAACCCTTTTATCCAAAGTCTAGCAGCGGCGAAGGGATCTGTAGCACATAGGCGGATGGCATCGATTTCGCTAGGCGGAGTCCAGTGCCAGGGCATGATTCCGGTACTCTGAATCATGCCAGTGAAACTGCTCATTAATCGGTTCTGGGCTTCAACATCTATCAGTTTCTTCCCCCACTGAGAAGCATGTCTATGGCAGTCTTGCAGTAGCGCATCTGCAGTTGCTGCGTTAAATTGGGCAGGGAATTGTCGCGCAGAATGGCCACCATCCGATAACCTGATCGTAGATTGGAGACAACGCTTCTCGTCAGAGATATCGGGCGCATTAGCAAGGCTAATCTGAGCTGCTGCTTCCATGAATACATCAATCTCCTCAAAGAAACGTCTAGCAGACATGAACTCGATATTCTCAATTGTAGCACTCTCGTCACGTTGGATGCAGCACACCCCAACGCGTATCACGCGTCCCAATGGTGCAGCGGTAACCCCTAGAACCCCAGTTGATACTTCCGCAATTACCTCAGCCCTATCACGGCGCCCTCCAGCGCAAAAGACAGGCGTCGTCGAATCCGAATACCCATGCGGTGTTCGTAACGGGTCGGCTGACCAGTCGGGTACCCAAGATGGCAATTCGGGAGACTTGGGCTTTTGCGAAAAGAGAAGCACATCAACGTTCCTCGTGACTACCGAAGCTGCGAACTTAGTGAAAGTTCCTCTCACGTTATCAACTTCCATCTGCTCTACCGCTTCCCTAGCGATCTCGTCCTTTGCGGCTAGGCCTAGTAGTGCATATATGCGATCTTCAGCCTTTGTCGCGCCGATTTTGGGCTTGTTGTCGTTGACATTATATTGCACCACAGTGTCATAGAGAGATTTCTGCTGTTCTTGGCTCCCATGTATCATCCTTCTTGCTTTGACTAGGCGAATAAAGGGCTGGCTCAGAGTATAGATTGCATCTATGGCACGAAATTCGTCCTTAGGTACAGGTCCTTTCGGCATCCGCACCCAGTAGGTAGACCAGATCGAATGAAAGTTCAAGGTGCCGCGAAGACAATCATAGCACAGTGACTGCTCACCGCATCGAAAAATTACGTTGGAAGGCAGACACATCTCCTGCACTGTCCACAGCCGATTGATCCAAGCGCGGCGAAGCACCTCAGTCAAACCACGCATGGGGAAGATCGGGCCGTAATGCGCCACAAGTTCCAGAATGTCTGTTCGATCTTCTTTCTCGGCTTCCGTCTGAAGTTCTATGCTTGGGTCCATAACGGCGTCGAAGACATTCATATAATGTGCTTTATTCGGTCCCATAACCCTACTCAAAATTGCCTCGCTGTTGATCTTAGACGAAAACTCGAAAAACCGACGAGTCTCACGCGTCTCGTCGCCAAGCCACACGATAGTTCTTGCGCTTCGAGCATACACCTCGCCCATCAGTCGCACCTGCTGGATCTTCTCAAGGTCGTCCGCTTGGTTAATGCAGATTTGGTCGGCAAAGATAGCACGAGTAGCTTCAGTATTGGCTTGCCGGGCCAGGCTAAGCAGCGCTGATTCGAGAGATGCTGATATGCGTATCGTCTGATACTCTCTATTTACCTTCTTATCATCTCGGCGCAAGATGATAACCGTCCGATCCGCTAAACCGTTGCCCCAACAGTAAGAGAGCGTATCATATTCGCCGGTAGCATCAATATTAACCTCGTCGATCTCGATGTTTAGTATCTCTCTGAAAGGGGGGTAGAAAGACCGGCTCGGTGACAAAAGTTTGATGACGCGGAATGAACGCTTTGAGCGGAGGCTTGGATATTGAAACCTTTGGGTATCCCGGCCGCATGCCATTTTGGCGATAGCCCCAGTATAGGTGGTTAATAGGGACGCGAAATCAACGTCAATACATAAACATTATAATTTAATTATAACCTATCATGATTTTGTGAACTGGCTATTGTAGGTTCTGTTCCAAAGGAGGGGTTCGGCGATGTTAGCTGAACATTATGCCGCCAGTAGTCTAGTCAATCGTATCGTGACCCACTCACGATCGTTTATGTTCTTTTAACACCGTTATACCAAACTACTTGGGCTTGGCACGGAATTTATAGACATAAAACGGTACGCTCGGGGTGCAAGATTAGCCATATTATATATGGATTGTAAGCAACAAGAGGACTCTCAGAAACCGCTCAGTATGTCGTCCCGAATCGGTACTATTTTGCTCATTGGGGCAACTTCTGGCATTGGAGAAGCCCTGACACATCGCTTTCATGCCATGGGCAAGAAGGTAATCGTGACCGGACGAGACAGGGCTAAGTTAGCCACACTTGCGGCCGAGCTAAACCGTCTCGAAACACGCCAGGTAAGTCTAAGAATGAGATAGCTGAGAAGTGTGTGAATCAAGATGTCATGTACTGACGGTGTGTTCGCTTATTGATAGCTCGACTTAGCCGATCTAGCCTCTTTTCCAGCCATCGTGACGCAAATCCTGAAAGACTTTCCAACTCTTGACACAGTCTTTATCAATGGAGGCGTCCAGAAGTGTTACGATCTATTCGATCCGGCCAATACTAGCGCGGATCAGATTATTTATGAGATTACTGTTAATCTTACAGCACCAAATCTGCTTGCCCAGCTATTTGCACCGCACCTCTTAGCACTGGCAAAGTCTGGTTCAAAGTCCAACATCTTTATCACGAGCTCATCAATAGCATATATACCCCTTAGTTTTTACCCAACATACTGTGCGGCCAAAGCTGGCGTTCACACTTTCACCAAATGCTTTCGACAACAGTTGAGCTTTGTTAGCGAGGAAGCCAGCAAGAACATGAATATCGTGGAAGTCGTTCCGCCGTACGTGGATACGGGTTTGGACCACGACCACCGGGAGTTCACCGTTGCAAGGCAGGGTGGTGAGGAGAAGGCCACTCCACCGATCACATTGGACGACTATATTGATCGGTTCTTTGCGAGTCTCGAAAAGCTGGAGCCTGATGGGTCTTTCAAGAAAGAGATAGGTGTTGGATTTGGCGAGATGAGTGCCGGTCTTTGGAGGGGCGCTTTTGAAAAGGTGTACGAGCAGATGGGGTTAACAGTATAGCTCCATAGAGTCGGTAAAAATTGACGAGAGCGAGACTGCTCAAACCTTAAACAACAAGATACAAATCTCCTCAAAACGGTCAAGTCTGCTAAGACTAATGTTCTCCTGATTTCACACCAAAGCTAGAAGGTTGGTTCAGGGTGCTTGAAATATTTCCTGAGTCTCAGAACATGCCACCAGTTACGTGACTGATCTCGTTTTGTATCCGAGGAAGACTTTGGTGAACTCTATTTCTACCATGGATACGAACATGCTGAAAAGCTTAATAAAGTTATGAAGTGCTAGCCTGGAAGAAGATGCTTCAATTAAGTGTAAAACTCTAGGTCAACTGTCTTTCACTGTCTCTTAAAAACTATATAGCGGGGATATTTATCCTGTTAAATAAATCTTAAGGGGCATGACTTATGCGGGTTGGTTGTACTGCTCTTGTATAGCTACCTAATTGCTTAAGATGAGGTAGACAATTATAACAGTTACAACTTCAAAGTCGATGTACGCATTAACCGCGTCTATTAATTCTTATCACAGCTTATTGCTACTAATGTGCATGATTACTTCACCGATTAACCTGGATCACACACTATATCTACTACTTCATTTCCGGCATCCCCGGGATATGATCCAGCCCTGCCGTGAAAAAAATTAGTCTTTCAGCTCGAAATATGCTTGATGAATCATGAGAGGAAGACGTACAGCCATCCACATCCTCAACGGCAACCTGTGAGTTGGCGCAGCGCATTGCTTCTTCTGAGGTCTGCGTCTTGAGCTCCTTGCAGACGGCGTTGTTGCAGCGCGCATCTAATGCCCGCTGGAGAGAGTCTCCTTTCCATCCGAAGATATAATCACCGTGCTGGGAATAGCCATGTCTTTTATTGAAATCAATATCAGCCATGTCCTAGGTGTGTTCTGAGATAATGTCGAAATACGGAGCGCCAACTTACCCGTCGCCAGTGCTCCACACAAAAGGTTGCGATCCATCTTCTGGCCAAAGGTCCGGGTCATTGAAGGATTTAGTCTATGATGATTGTTAGTATTTCAGTTTAGAACCGGGTTGTCATGAAGAAGACGCCAGCTGATGTATATACATATACCATGTTGCCAATATGTACGTCGACTATAACTATCGACAGAACACAATAATGAGGTTATATAGGGCCGAGAAAAGCTACTTACATCCCACATGACTTCGTACATAAGCTGAGGCAGCCTCACGGGATGAGTCGATGGGCATTGGCCAACGGATTCGAACGTTCCCGTAATCGGGTACGCTACATGGCTTTTATGATCCGGCGAGTCGACATTGACTCCATCCCAGCAGGTCGGGAAGGTAATCGTAGTTCGAATGCCGCCAGGGCATGGCTCGCTCGGAAAGCTCTTCGTGTCAGATCCCGTGCATGGGGCTCCGCCCGAAACTCCAGAAACGCCGGCATTCTCCGCGGTCGTGTAGCATCGATGGCAAAGCTGGCGTTGCATGCCCTCGGATGTCTCGAGCGCTGCATCACCTACAAGCATGCGAAATCCTTCCTTGAAGGCCGTTACCTGGGTTTTCCCATCGTACGGCGGGATATAGTAGACCGTGATGCCGCCTACAGCTCGTAATCCCACATTAGCGAATTGGGGCACGCGCTTGTAAGTGCCATTCCTAGCTCTAAAGTACATCACTGCCGTCTGGTTTGTGTAAGCGTCGCTCATTTCTTCTTCGCCTGTTCTGGCGCAAAGGGGAGCATGATGGTAATCAACGTACTACAAAACGTCAGTACAACACAAGAAACGAGAACACGCATATATACTAACCCCAGTAGTTTGAGAAATCTTCGGAAAAGGTACAGCTTGTGCACGTCGACTCTGCGACTGGGTCATGCGATGACGGATTCATGGACGCATTAAACGAGTTGCCGCCTACAACCTGATGGACGTGAGGCGACATCACGACTCCAGGGTTCACGAGGGGATCGAGACGCTCGATCGTGAGTTGAGAGCAGCCGAAGCGCATCATCTGCTGGGCTGCGGTGCTTTGCGCGAATAGCGCCACGGTGAATGCCTTCCACTGCATCTTGACCAAATATCAGGTTGCTGAACCAATTCAAGAGACGAGCCGAAGAGATGATGCAAAAAGTCGTCGCCGCTAGCTCCTGGCTATTACTATATACATTGTCTTGTAGCCGAAGTGACCTAAAGTTGATAAGCTAGCTCGTGATTGATTCCATATTAAGATGTACTGCCTCGCACTGCCGACATGGTGCCCCATACGGTGAGAGGCTAACGTCGATTCATCTATCCGGCTATTATCCATGCCAATCGCTACATCATCTGGATCCTCGATGTGAAGTTATCGATGCGGGTAATTTAGGCGGAAGCTCGGCGCTCGACTGGTCGCACCCCGGCGTATGAAAGACACCGCGAGGAGGAGAAACTGAGATATTGATAGCAGGAGTTCATTTGATTGCGTAGAGCTTGTTCATGATAAGCGAGAGAGTTGCTAATGAATGAACTGACAGTGCCCTCAGTGGCTCGCTACATCTCACATGCTGCGATACTCTTTGTACATATCTGTTTTCAGCGAAAACGCTCGGATCTCTGTGTTTAACTCCATGCATGGACATTCGCCACTGCTTCAAAGTGGTGGGTGGTCAAGCAGGAATGGAGACCCGAATACCCGAAAGGTACCGTTCTTAAATAGAATACCCAGGAACGCGATCCAAATATTGAAAATTCCTGGTTATAACCCTCAGCTTAGTAACTACTGTATATATTGAGGGTGGCGCATCGCCTTGGGAATCTGCTATCGTTGGTATAGATCGTAGAACACTTCACCATGGGCAACTTGTCAATAGCATCTACGCTCGTCGGAGGAGCTGTACTCCTCGCCAAACTATCGAGCGCTGATCGAGCGTGTAGCTCAAATGTCTCTCCATCCTATCTGTGGCGCGTGAGCGATGCGCGATTCGATGGCGCATCTCCCGACGTTAGCAATGGGAAAGCAGTCGTGGCCGTCAGCAGTGAGTTAATCCAACCTCGTTTTTCGCTTCCTTATCGTTCGAATTCCGTCCCGACATAGAAGATCACTAAGTTAGATATGAAGTTATCCCTAATTCGACTAATACTTTTTTTGAATGCGTCACGGAATGGCCAGAATCCTGGGCAGGATTTGTAGATGGCAACATCATCTGGAGTGACTGCATCTGGTCTGGAGCTGGACCGACGCTCGATAGGGCTGTTGCCT
This sequence comes from Xylaria cubensis, assembly GCA_022385715.1. Classification (NCBI taxonomy): domain Eukaryota; kingdom Fungi; phylum Ascomycota; class Sordariomycetes; order Xylariales; family Xylariaceae; genus Xylaria; species Xylaria cubensis. Next base: position 499,681 of record MU279013.1, on the reverse strand, counting down.
TCGCCGTCGATTGGAAAAACCGTACTATGTATCTTTCCCACACGTTCTCATGTTCGGATAAGAATGGGTTAGTATCCTGAACACCTTCCGCATCCCGCGTTCCACGAAAGCCTACTTATTTATGAGCATGGAACTTGCTGACATGCCTCGCCCTAAAGCTTGGATTCTATGGCAACGGGCTCCTTTAACCTCGATTTAGACTGCAAGAATGACGACGATGGAAGTACACACTGCACCCTAAAGAGCGCGACCACTACTCCTGCTTTACAAGCAAAGACAGTACCTGGTGCGCCTCGTTTGGCGGCGAACGCGACTTGTGAAGATAACGCGAAGGTCTACCAATCATGGCAGCTCGAGAATTGGCATCGTCAATATAAGCTTACACCTGGTGATCCCTCATCGCCTCCACAAATGGACTCTGGTCCGTCGTTCTCCTTGCACAATCTGGCTAACGGTGGCGTGTTCGAATGCGTGCCGGGCAACAAGACTGAAGAAAACGTATTCGATGGAACTTGTACGCAGACTGCGGGTGCCAATGTCGCGGCGAATACAGAGGCAACCTTTAGGTTTGATCCGGTATTAGATATGTTGTTTGTCACTCAAAATTGGAATTGTGGCGCTGAGTATGTGCTCCCAATGAGACCTACTGATCCTATCTTTGTGTCACTGCTTGCTAATAAGATACACTTTTACCAGTTCGTCGTTCGATGCGTCTGGGGTTGGGTTCGTTCAAGCAACGTGTAATCGGGAAGGCGACATGCTTACTTGTAGTTCACTACCCTTCTGGATTGGAACGAAGACAGTCTAGCGTGTGAGAAGTTAGCTACGCAAAATTTGGACAGGAAGTGGATATGCAAATAGATCAAAGCTGCTATAATTGTTAAAAGTGGTTTGGTATATATATTGTATTACGACTAATGGCTTTATGAGCCATACCAAGACTAGCATTATTGTAGAAATTATGCCGTTGCCGGATAACTCCTACACTAGACAGAACTGTAGACGTCCATTTCATTTTCCCACGCCAGCCGTAGCCTTAAGCTCAGTTTTCGGCTCTTTGGCAAGGGATGATATCTTCCTCGCCATGGGAAACACTCTCCTCATAAGTCACTCCAAGTCACTCCTAGCCATCGCAGTCACTTTAGTGACAAGCAAATCAATAGACGTGAAAAGTATATCACGATAAAAAATCTATTATCAGACCACCAACGCCAAGCTAGAACACCAGATCACGTTCATGAACTGCGCCAAACGATATATACCGAAGAAGAAAAGGCCCGATGGGGATATTCGACCACTAGACACGATACGAGCCACGTAATAGTAACATACCAGCAGCAATCATCACAAATTTATACAACCGTCTCAGCATGCTCCCCTTCAGCGATGATAGGAATACCTAGACCTCTGTCAGGGCTTTGTAGGACGAGTTGTTCGTGTCTCCGCGCCCGAATATAGTCGCTAACTGCCCGAATGAGGATAAACCAGCCCACGATCATTAGAAGATATGCTATCCACTCGCTACCATCGAGACCACCCCAGCCTGATCCATTGTTATCGCCGCCTGTGCCGACGGTATTGGGGTCGAATTCGTGGCTATTGGGGTCGGGAGGATTGGCGTATCCATCTCCCGAACCATCGCCCATATTATCGTCGTCAGGTGATGACTTCATGTAGAAGCCATACTGAATAATCGATATGCCGAGACCAGCGCGCGAACCGTTTTTGGCGGCGTGTGTCGAGTGGAGGAGATATGTAAGCAGGAAACCAACGAGAGGCTGAAACGACAGACTAATCATGCCGTTCCATAAGAAGCTGAAGACGGAGCCGACAGGCATGCCATCAATGTAAACATCATCCGGACCGCCGAGCCCCGGGGCGAGAATAGTCGTCTCCCAATATGGCGGAGCAGCATCAGCAGCAGCTTGTTCGTATGTCTAAAAGTCTAAATGTTAGCGTATATTCTTTGGGTATTAGTAGGAATGACATAGAAATACATACAGGAGGCGCCTCTTCGACAATCTTCTCGCCCCTTTCGGGTCTCGCTGTCATGTTGGAGAATACACCATCCGACTGAATTCCACCACCGTAGATTCTCGAGTTGGCCGTGGGTTGCGCTCTTTGGCCCGCGGCGAAAGACTGCGACTGTGTAGATGGGGGTCCGGGGACGAAGTGTCCATTTTCGGCTTCGGTAGTTGAAGTCGCGGCCAGAGTAATGCCGCTTTGAGAGACTGGGAAGGAATTACCGCGCACCAAGCGCTGTCTGTCGTCAGACTCATCATCGCTGTCGTCGCCGTCGGTGTCAAAGGCCTCAGCGAGGTCCGAGTCAACATTATGCCTCCTCCTATCGGCGGACGATGAGCGCGAATGGAACGAGGGGGGTGGCGAGTTGGGTATCCTCTGTGGTCGCAGCGAAGAGGGAGACGGAGGCGTGTCGGGGTCCTCCTCCTGGGTATTCACTCGTTCATAGCGGCCGGACATAGTGTTAATGTAGAGAAAGGAATAGGCAGGCTAGGTCGCAGGGCTGAGTTGAAGGGAACAGATATGACGGGTCGCTCGATGGTGGGACAATAATGCGCTGCTTGTTTTACTGAGATGAAGAGATGGCTTAGATGGATGCCTAGTTTTAAGGAGGGAAAGCAACAATGAGGTACATGAGAAACTAGTTAAAAGGAGAGAAAGACTGATCGGGGAGGTTTAGGATGCCTCCTGGGCGCCAACAGTGATGAATGATGGCGTCGTCGATTGAAGTTGAGAGAGAAAGGCCGGGTTCGTGACGGTATCAGGGGCCATTTGGAGGAGGGCCTGCAGCAGAGTGGCGCTGTTGCGTGAGATCAGGATGCGCGGCAGAGACGGAAATGAAAGCGAGGCGCTGCTGGAGGGTACGTACCAGATGTAACCGCCAACAGGTGGCACATGTGACAAAGGGTCACAATGTAGCACCACGAGAGCCATAGCGGGAGCGCACCACCTGGCGATCCACAATTATAGTTTCGGAAGCCCGACCCCACTGATCCCGATTTATGCTACGGGTCCGTAGTTATGTACGCTAGCAGAGTGCCGCCCAAACAACTATCATGCGGGGTCTCTGATTGGATATTGAAACTATTCAGGGTTCTAGGTATGTTTAGCGTACGATTATAGTGACAGCTACCGCTCGCTACTGGGATGATAAGCTCGAAATTAAATTGTTATCCTCACTGACGTCTTTCACTTCTCAACCCGCATCGATGCGCCCTCGCCGAGCTCCCACTGATCCGTCGGCTACGTGATAGCGCTTTCAAGTTGCAGCATTAAAAGCCCTACCTTCACGAATAGCCGCAACTCATCATGTCGCGTCAAGCCATTGTACATGCTATACCCTAGCCTAATATTAAGATATCATCACTAACGTGCATACCCAATAGAGCGGACAACGGCATATCCTCCGAGCCCTGAGCCAATGGCCCAAAGATACCATCCGACCCGAGGTTCAATTCCAGACGGTTCTGCAAAAACGCTTCGAGCAGCCCAAACTCAATATACCCGAGGAGGAGCAGCTGCGGCAAGCCAATGCTCTTTACTCACTGCTCGAGAACCGGTATAAGAGGACGGTCAGTACATACGATAGACAGCCATCCAGCGGCACTTCGTCTTGAACGATGGTATTGACGAAGCTCCAGTATCCCATTACGGGCACGTTACTCCAACCAAAGAGCAATCCGACCTACTTCACTGATCTACTAAAAGAGCTCGAAGAAGCCCCGAATCGATCGTGGTTGGATAGATTATTGTTAAGGATTAAAGGTGTTGTACGATTACAATAGGAAAAATAGAAACTAGCTTCGGGCTTGTTAGTGGCTTCGTGTAATGATATTTGTAAAAGGACATATAGGCGATGTATAAGAAATCAGGACATCGACGGGATAAAAAGCCGTTAGGACCATGGGAGATGGCGCCAAAAAGGCGATGAAATAAAAAGAGATACCCCAGTCAACTTAGTACTTCAAAGTCATTTTGGATCAAACGTTCATGTCGTAAACGTTATCTATCAGAAGTAGTAGTAGTAGTGTGACTCCTCTATCACGTATAATGTATTATACAGGCCCCACGTCGACGCCTTTTTTGCCGGGTATCTAAACGTATACACTTTCCTTTTCCCCATATCCCAATCTTCGCGTTCTCTATATATACCTCTTCTCTGGATCCAAGCGATTCATAAGCTCCATGCTCTTTTCATACATGGAGAAAACAATGCCTCCGCTTAGCACGAGTCTCGCCAGCCGGGGTAGCGCGCCACTCCAGAACGTCAGGACGCCTTCGTGCTTAAAGATCAGCGCGGCGCACCGAAAGCTGTTTCCGTAGACGCTGCGCGCTTCGATGCTCTGCATGCGTGTCTTGATGGTGTCGAGCGGCTGCGTGACGGCCACCGTGATAGCACCCGCCACACTCCCGATCCCAAACGTAGCGACGGTCCCCAGCTTCTCCCCGGGCGCCGTATACGACTCGGCAAGCTGTTTCAGGGAAGTATAACTACCAAAGCGGACGGCGCTATTCGCGCTCTGCCGGGCCGCGGTGGGGACCAAGCCCTGGAAGAAGCCCCTGATACCCCTCTCGCGCGCGATGACGGGTACAGCATGCAAGAAGCCTCGAAGTCTCGGCTTCGCAGACTTGCGATCGTCAATGAGCGTCGTCTTGATGGATTCGGTAGGGGTCACCGCGAGCAGAGACTCCGTGACACCAGCGCCGAATCCCGCAATCACGTTCCGCGGGCCCGAGACACGGCCGTCGGCGTCGGCTAGGAGGCGCTTGTACTGCTCGAAGGAGACGAAGCGGATGGCGGCCTTGGCCGAGTTACCCACGATGAGCGTGGTGCAGCCGGCGTACCACTGCGGACCGAAGGGCGGCCACGGCTGCCTCTTTGCGCCTGACGCGGCCAGGTTGCGGTCCAGCTGTGTGCGCGTCTTGGCGAACTCGGCCGGGTATGTGATGGTGATCTCGACTGCGCCTGCCGTGGCGCCCGCGATGATGGAGCGCAATGCGCTGGGCTTTTCGGGTTGCGTTTGTGACGACATCCTGTTTTCCTTTTTCCTCCTATTATCCCCTTCTTTCTTTGTTTTCCTTACTTTATTTGCAACTAGCCAGGCAAACCTAGCTTGTCGCTGAAGTATGTGTTCTCGTGCTAATCATGTACGTCATGTGATATTGAAATAGTATTCCGGCTCGGGATATTGAACCCGGTTTCCAATTGATCTTCTCAACCCTTGGCGGTTAAATCCTTTCCTGGGAAGTCCTTGTGGTGAACCACCACTTATTGGATAGATTCCCGTAACGTTGGTTTGCGACTACTAGTGGTGACGATAGAAAAGTTGTGAAACTCCGGGAACGGAGGTATTAGTTGCATCACATCACCGAGGTACGTACCTTAAATTCTATGCTTTTCCAATTGGTCGGAATTACCTATAGGGACGCACGAGCCATCCCCTAATACAGTACAAATTGGATTGAAAGAAGAAGAATGTCAATGCCTCTACTACGAGTTATTGCAGACCTTCTTTCTAGGATTATTCAAAATACGCTCAACTCTAGGTGCCTAATCCAGCTAAGGTACTTAAAGTGTTTGCATCGGCATCAAGCTCAGCATTCACTCTATTTGGCCCTGGAAGTCTCAAAATTTGAATTTATCACTTACATGAGCATAGAAACTCACTATAAAGGCTTAATAGTTTCGAACCGAAGAGAATGTAATTCCAACCACATCTTTCTATATGTATTGCACTCAATCAACAATATCTGGCCATATAACAATCTTCCTGTCTTATGGGCGCCTTCTATCGATGATACTCCTGCTTAACGACATGAGTTTAACTTTCGTATTATTATATACTTGCCATGGACAAGTCGAGACTTCCGCATTCACAACCGGGGCTTCCCGATACGAGCACTAGTCGCAAGTCGCTTCTCATTCGAGAAGTTTTAGACGCGAGTTGAAGTTGCCTTGATCATTTTTCATTGCACCTCAAAAGGCCAAAGCGACAGTAAACCAAACACTTAAACGGTCCAAGTACATGTGAAATGGCCTGCGCGATCTGTAGACTTCCCCTAGAGGACCACGAATCGGCTCTGAACGTGCTCGGAGAGTTGCCCTTCGACACAATCAAGTCGGTGCTGGAACACCAATGGCAAAAGGACATCACGAGGATCATCTACGCGCACGCGGAACACTACCACGACCAAATGTTGTTCGAGTACCCGCCATCCCGCACGGAGCAGATCAGTTACATCGAGGACGACATACGGCGGCACCGTGCCAAATACATCATGCACTATCTTCATGCTGTCGTCGAAGTACACCGGCACAAAGAAGTCGGAGCCACGATTATAACGATGGAGCACGAGATCTTGATACGCAAGAAGCTGTACGTCAATTTGGCCATCTGCAATATTCCGGTCCCGGTCCCAAGCCTAACCTCGATTATAATCCCTTAAACACAACCAACATAAAAAATGATGAATGCATTCAGGCACTAAATGACAGCTGAACAGAGAGGAAGCCCTCAAATACAGATTACCCACTGACCTCGACGCCATTTTCCGGCAAGAGAAGCCCTATGCGTGGAGAGGGACGATGACGTGGGAGCAGTCAAGCCGGTACCGTGAGGCGGCGCAAAGAGATGTCAGCATGGCGAACCGCATGTTCGGGCATGGGTATATCCAAGAGGCGATAGATCGCCAATTAATCACGGTAATATCCATTGTTGTCCGCCTTTACGGTAGTAACACGGGCGATGAGTTTGTTATGTTTATCCCTAAGGTACCGGATCCGATGTGGTGCTGGAATCAGACGACGGAAAACATCGAGGAGTTTCACGGTATGACGAAGTTGGATCTGTTGTGATAGGGTGGTTTTATCTTCTCATACTTCTAGGTTAATATTTTTGAGAGTGAGTCAAAAAGACATATATAAGCTACGCATTCAAAACGAGGCATTATTGGTGGGTTTCAAGCTCGAAAGCTATAGGAATACTAATACGAAATTCACTGCTCAGTATTAGAAGGTGAAATAAGGGGTCGATGTGAACTTGAATTCGAACACGGTACAAGGCACTTAAAAGACAAGAGAGGTGAATGAAGAGACATCAACCATCGCTTACCGTTCGTGTAATATGAAGTACGTATGACGAAAGACTCAATCAACCCCGCCATCCACGGCGTGTAACTTGCTATTCTCACCTTCCGATTGTGCTTCCAATTCGTGCCAGCTCTCGGGGATATTTGTACCTACCCGAGGTATCCAAAAATCGGGATGAATAATCCAACAAATGATCAACCACATGCCAATTCGACAAGTACAATCAACCCACCTCAAACCCCAGACTCAATCAACCCCACATCAGCACATCCCACCTTACGGACTATACTCAACTACATCTTCGCCACCAACATTATAACATCAAGCTAATCGCATCCAACAAACCTCAATAATTCCAATAAGCAAAACAATAATACCAGCATTATTATTACTCGCGACGCTATCACTCACAAAACAAGTATCCAAAATGGCCTGGCGCAGCTCCGGAAGCACCAACAAAGCGCTCGTAGAAAACCTGGTAAGGAACAAAATGATAACGAGCGATGTCATAAAAGCGGCATTCCTATCCGTAGACCGAGCGCACTACGCGCCCAGCTCTCCCTACGAAGACAGCCCGCAAGCAATCGGACATCGCGCGACCATCAGCGCGCCGCACATGCACGCCAACGCAGCCGAGTCGTTACTCCCATATCTCCAGCCCTCCAAATCGCGCCCGCGGCGCGTGCTAGATATCGGGAGTGGTAGCGGATATCTCACGCACATACTCGCCGAGCTCGCAGGCGAAGACAGTGTCGTTGTCGGCGTGGAACACATTGAGGCCCTGCGAACGCTTGGAGAGGCGAATATGAGCAAGAGTCCTGAGGGCAGGGCATTTCTTTCATCTGGGCGGGTGCGGTTCCGCGTGGGCGATGGGCGGAAGGGGTGGGTTGAGCCAGAGACGCTTGGGTCTTCGAGTGGGAAGGGGAATACGGTGAAAGAGAACCCGACTTCGGCAGAGGAGAAGGTGGGTGGTGCGGCGGATGAGGACGATTCACAGGGTTGGGATGCGATCCATGTTGGTGCTGCTGCGGCGGAACTACATGGCGAGCTCGTGGCGCAGCTAAGAAAGCCCGGGAGGATGTTTATCCCCGTGGAAGACGAGCAACAGCGCTGGGAGCAGTATATTTGGGTTGTGGATAAAGATGAGCAGGGCAACGTTGAGAAGAAGAGGTTGTTTGGGGTACGTTATGTGCCGTTAACTGATGCGCCTACGACGTAGGGTCGAGGGGTATTCGGGTGATTTGAGGATTAGATGATTATGGGGTTGAGGTTGGAACTATGAATTACGGGATTGGGATGGTGGCATTTGCAAAGACATTGACAATGAGACTTGGGCTGAACGATATGGGGTTGTGATGAATTCGGCTTATAGGAAGGGTATGACTGTTAAGCATGTTATGAAACTGTATTATTGCGGATAAGCATTATCATTGTTTACCTCTTACGAGCCTGATTTCTATTGGAATGAAGCTATACTCGTGGTGTATTAGTAGACGACTTCAGACCAGGCATGAATGATTCTGGTTTACTTTTACCACATTTACGTTATCCGATTATAAGGTTGCAGAAATCAATTGCTCGAAGTTGGAAAGTCGCAGTTCTATAATAATTTGACAGATTACGTGCCGGACACAAGCTCCGGGCAGCACCTCCGGGACAACGGGCTATAATTGGCTTGGCACGCCGTACAGGTAAGGTTGTCATGTATTGGAATTATGGGCCAATCACAGCTTCGCTTTTGTAATGGACAGCGTTGGACTCCACCAAAAAACCCCAAACTTAGCCATGACCTCAAAGCTAGCTCACATCACTGTTCGCCTCCTCTACCAGCCATTGAGCTCGGCCGTCGACCCTCTCCCCTCCACCTGCCATTCCGTTTCGTCGCCCAATTGCACTCTATCATGCAAGGGCTCACTACATCGACCATGCTGTCCCGCCAGCTTATGCGCCGGCAACCCCTGCCTACTGCCACCATTGCCAGAATAGTCGCGCAACGAACCTACGCCACGCCGTCCGGGCCCCCGCCGTCGGGCTTCCGATTGCCCAAGTCAAAGCGATGGGATGATGAGACTGAGACCAGTCTTGACCGAGCCGGCCGATACTTTCTCATGACCGAGATGTTCCGCGGCATGTACGTTGCGCTCGAGCAGTACTTCCGACCACCGTGAGTCTACCGTACGACGATGCAGGAATGCGAAGACGGAATACTAATGCACTCTCACGCCGCTAGATATACTATCTATTACCCTTTCGAAAAGGTTGGTACTACCTTCAACGACGATGGATGCTACGAGACGGGTTACAGACACGAGGCGAAGCGATAAGAAAACTTTAGACACGAGGACGATTGAAGCTAATGTTGGTGGCTCATAGGGTCCCATCTCTCCCCGATTCCGCGGTGAACACGCACTGAGACGATACCCTTCTGGTGAAGAGCGCTGCATTGCTTGCAAGCTATGTGAAGCCGTAGGTCTACCTTTTGCCTTATCATAGGAACTCATAACCATCCGACCATGATACTACATCGGCAACACACTGCGTTTTACAAGGTATTAATACATGTCACAGATCTGCCCGGCGCAAGCTATCACAATCGAAGCCGAGGAGCGAGCGGATGGTTCGAGGAGGACAACCCGTTATGATATCGATATGACCAAGTGCATTTACTGCGGTTTCTGCCAGGAGTCATGTCCCGTCGATGCTATTGTCGAATCGCCCAATGCCGAGTATGCGACCGAAACACGTGAGGAGCTGTTATACAACAAGGAAAAGCTCCTGGCCAATGGTGACAAGTGGGAACCCGAGCTGGCTGCCAACATCAGAGCCGACGCTCCCTACAGATAAAAGTGATACAGCTACGAGAGTTTCGCTGTCCTGTACATATATATAACATAGAATCCCTCGAAGCAACTTTCGTTCCATTTGTGGCGTATACGGCTATTGTTCCTGCCTTCCCTGTGCGAAGCTACTTGGGTATTCTCAATCACACGGTCCGTGTAACGTATCAAATAAAAGAAATGCTCCAGTTACAGTATTAGCGCTATGCAAGTCTATGTTAAATGTTAAATATCCAATGACCTATCTCAATAATGAATCAGCCTATCTGAATGCCTACGGCTGGCCGACATCTGAAACCACCTGACGCTTCTTAGATGTCGTCACTACGATTAGGTAAGTTGCTGCTGGAAGGTCGCTACAGTCACGTGCAGCTACCCCCGAGGACCGCTAGCGCCGCTGCTCCGCGGGCCCAAGCTCGGATAACGCTGGGGACGAGAAATTTATCATGACCTCTATCATTGGAAGAGCTGGCTTTTGTGTCTAATCCTCGATAATCCGCCCTCCTCCGACCGGACCACCACCAACACCAACACCTCCGCCCATCCACGCATACACACGCTTTTTCCTCACAACCCAATATCGCTCAATTGAGTCCTGTCTACCGTCGAAATGTTCCGAACTGCCGTCCTCCGATCTGCCATTTTGGCCTCCCGCGCCGTTGCGCGACCCATCGCCACTCGGTCTGCTTTCGCTTTCCCTAGAGCCGCCGCTGTCGCGCCTGCGTCGAGAATCGCTGCTATCCCTGCCGTACGGATGTACTCTGCCGCCAGTGGTTTGAAGAGGGAAGAGGTCGAAGGCCGCATCATGGGGATTTTGGCCGGCTTCGATAAGGTGAGCCGACCCCGTCGTTATCTCAACCTGCAGTGGCTTAAGGCGGATACCGTTGTGGTACAATCATTGTATTCGGGGACTGGGACAGAATAGCGATGTCTGGCTGAGGCAGTGGATCCGTCAGCGCACATGCGGAATGAGACAGGGATTACTATAAGAGAATCCGATGCTGACTTTCCGTTGTGCAGGTTAACGACCCGAGCAACGTACGACCTCCCTAACAGCACAATGCCAACCTAATTCGACTAGTTCATCAATCCCACTGACACAGAGCAGATTAAGCCCACTGCACACTTCTCAAACGACCTGGCTCTGGACAGCTTGGACACAGTAGAGGTTGTTATGGCGATAGAAGAGGTACGGCATTGCTATGATAGCCCAGCGAAATGAGTTCTTCGAACTTCGTCGTGTGGTTTGAAATTTAAATCGGTGACTGACACCAAACAGGAGTTCAGCATCGAGATCCCCGATAAGGAGGCCGATACCATCCACAGTGGTACGTATATGCAATTCACCCCTCTCATTATATAAGCCTATTAATCATTAGTCTAACCCAACTATCTCAACAGTTAACCAGGCTGTTGACTACATCCTCAGCCAACCCGACGCCAACTAAATGCCCTCCCATCTTGTACATTAAAAGACTATGCCACTCGTACACCTACCTATTAAACGAACCCGTGCTTAGACTGTGGGAAGGGATCCTACGACGGTGATCTGGTACTACATGCTGATAGTACGACCATGTGTGTAAGAGGTCGAACATGTCGATAACCGGCAAATGTCACGCGCCTAGTTTCACCGGAGCCTGAGGAGCAGAGAGTCGCGATGACTGGCGGCTTGCCGTAGTCGTCGCGGCGTGTGGATGTTTCTATGAGTCGATCCCACGCCTTTGTACTAGTGTATAGATTTATCATCCTTCTCATGCTTTGATGTGTTCTAGTGATACTTGTCTGTTTGATATATCTGTTTGTACCTGCTCGGAGTATTCGCCCGTCTCCATGACTTGCGCTTTATACTTGCCCGTATTTGTGCTGCGTCAAGTCTTCTGTCCTACACTGGTTGCAACCATCGTGCGCAGTTGGAAGAGTTGGAAGACATTTGATGTTGTGATTACACACTCACTCTCGCCTCAACCCTCCCCCTATCTCTATCTATCTTCTGCCCGGCCAATCTTGTAAATTGAGTCTAGCCTGGTGTACACAGATAAATCCAGCGTCATTCCTGCCATAGTCAGTGATTCACAAATTTGCGTCTCATATCTATTCCAAGGAACTGATGATGCTTTTGTACATTATAAGGCACTGTAAATGTCATGGTCATATTTATTCAAGACGTGTCTCATCGGATCAAAGTGGGTGGACCGTACCCTGTTATCTTGGAAATATTTGTTCTCCATTATACCCCCTTTGATTGTGCCTTACTGCTGCCCAGCTGGTGCTAAAAATGCAGTGAAACGAAAGCGCGGAATGTGATTGATCAACCAAGGGTACCTCGCAAATTTCAGCCAAAAGATAGCAAGCCATATGAGCCTGAAGGGCGAGCGGCGGATAGAAATATAAAAATACTCGCTTTCTTTCTAGAGTAGGGGTTGGCACAAAACGCATGCCCCCCGGAGGTCGAGAAATTTATACCATCTACAAAAGAAAAGTCGGTAACCCTTAGTTAAAATCTTTAACATACCCTCAGTTAATGTGTATCCTTAGCGAAAGCCGACTTTACACACAAGAGCCATTAAGCCAAGCTTCCAAGATAGGACGTCTGCGCGAAGGGCTAAAAATGCAGTGAAACTCGGGAGACACAAGTGTCCCGAGGCCTTGGGATCTACTTATCTGGGGCCTTACGGACCTTATCTAATACCTGGGACCTAAATATGCATTTTCTAGTGAGACCAACTCATTGAAATTTAGCATCCAATACTCTAGGTATCGCCTTAGGCACTCGACACGGATACAGGCATCTATTAGACTTAGATGCATAAGTAATTATGACTTATTTAGTTCAAGGCTGCTGCACAAACAGTATCTAGGTAGGGTAACATATAAATGCAGGCCATGAAGCTAAACAATATATGCAGCAAGAATATTAACTGGCGTCGTACAAACAAAGATTTATGAAAATATGGGAGCTCGTATGGGCTTGTATAGTATTTATTTGCTTGAGGCAAAGGAGTGCTGCTTGTCAGCCATAGATTCTCTCAAAATATAACTGAAGTGAGGCCCAAATATCCTAGAGCCTGCAAACTGTCTTATCATCAGGCTTCTGAGAATGTAAACTCGAACAAAATTATGTTTCATAGCTTTCGTGCGTCACTGTGATGATAAAAAATTATTAAAAGCAACGACATCGACTACAAAGGACGTTTGATTATTTATAATAAAAACTAGAAGTTATGAGACCACATGTGTCACGGCTCCAACTATATATGTGACTGCAGATGGTCAAGTCTCCGACTTGACAGCATTCTACCTTTTGGTAGGTTGTGGTTAGAGCTGCAGTTCTGTTACGTGACAACATGTATATCTGTCATTAAGGTCAGAAATAAAGTATTCACGAGCTATAAAGAAACATAAGTAGCAAGATTCTTGTTATATGATTATGAATATTTATCTGTTCGTCTTGAATCCATCCTTGAAATAGATGCGAAGGTCAGAGACAAGATCTAATGAGCACATTTTGTCCTCTGTTAAGCCGCACATCTGCCCTTTGTCCAAGCCGCACTCTCAACCAGTTCAACCAGCCGCACTCAGCAAAGCATGTTCACCTGTGCAGGATAAGTTAGATTGTTATTACATAGTCCTAATAATAAAGCCCCGCGGCATAGTGGTCGATCTGCACATGCTGTTGCATACACACGTACACAACAGTTTTGAATTCAACCCTCTCCTGCGCTGCTTTCAGCACGCTTTAGCCATCACATGATGAGAAGCCATTGTCACATGGAGCACCTGTACATAGTACATGCGATGAAAAATGGAATTGTATTCTGATTAATGGCTTAGCTGCTCACCTTTTGGTATTATGATTGAGCCAGGGGTTGGTGTCAAGTTTTATGAGTGAGTCCGTTTCTCTTTAGTTAGAACTGAGAAGATGGAGATTGACTTCAGAAACCATTCAGTGATTATGATTAGAGGAGCACCTAAGACTTCATGAATTGAATGATCAAGGACCCCTCTGGCCCTCGTAATAATTGCCGGCTGATTGTCTCTTACTCGAATGACGAGGTCGGCTCTGTGTTCTATGTCTCAGGTGCTTAGCCATCTGACCATCAAGATCTCTTAGGCAAGCCAACCATGTGTATGTCACTCAAAACAGCTGCAGCTTACTATTAGGTTCCTCAGCAAGAAAATGAGCCGAATTGTTGATGATGATGTCGTTAATTATATTTAGCCCAATTCACCCTGCCTAAAAAAATGACAGATCTCGGCTTACATCACATGAAGATTTCCCAATTCAAATTCACTCCCGCTGGCTTCCCCGCCATAACTTGGCCCACGAAGTAAGAAATCTTTGGAAGCCGAATTCCCGGAATTGATGGTCAAGAATGTGATATATATACGGCCTTGTATGTAGGTAAAGACTTGAAGCATGAATCAGGGGATAGCCTCCTCGAGGAAAATGTAGGCCACCGGTCTGATAAAAGACGTAGATGGTCAACCGAAACAGAACAATGGTTAATATGAAAGATAAAGAGATGCAGCGTTTGCTGGCTAGTAGAATCACTCCTTGAATCGTAGAGTAAATATGCCGTATCCAAGTGGGAGAGCAGGCATTGTCAGGCCTTTGATGAGGGGCAGGGTTCTCTAAATGCTCGAGATCCCGGCTTTGCGTGGCTGTTCATCTAGAAGGCTACCAAAAATGGCTATCAATAGAGAAAGATAGCTTACACATATGGTACGTAGAAACGTCGAACCTCACAGGAGATGTTTATATAAGGGCGACGTATGCACAGCTGTCACACGCCACGCAACGTCTGCCTAATGACAAAAGTCGCATATTCGATTCCTCGACCACTCCTGTCACAATGGTATACCACAAGCATTCTCTGTCAGGTGAATCATGCTTCTCGTTGTTGACGTACATACGGGAGTTGACGTTGGTTGCCAATCAACTCACTAATCCACTTATCTTAGTGACCGCTGCCAAGGTACTACCCCACTTCACAGAGCCAAATCTTCACAATTTTACTTGATTTTCTGGCTTCATTTCTCATATGCAGATGCCCTCATAGCCGTAACGCGACTTGCTCTACGAGTCGCCTTCATGGAATGCGAGTAGAACAGCTAGCATAAGGTCCAGACGTAGGAGCATGTTGATACGTAGGTACTGACTTCGTCATCAAAATTCACGGAATGGCAGCAACAATGTAGACATGCAAGGTATGTGTCGATGCAAAAATTTCTCCGGGACCCAACGGCAGCAGAGCTACAACGGGCCGGAGGGTAAGTGATCGAATTAAAATCATTCCTCTCTCCTCCAATTTCCCCTCCAAGACCTGCCATTGAGAAGAGCGAAAGCCAGAGTGAATATGAAGGATTGTTCTTCATGGAGAGAAAAAGGAGAAGAAGAGGAGGAAGAAGAAACATGCGACGCGTTTTTTTAAGAGGCTGCAATAGTGGGGCAGTACTCAGCATCTAATCCTGATTAGGTAAGGTCGGCGGATTTTAGAGCGGGGCCAAGTGCCCCTCGCCCCTCGAAAGACATTGACTCGAGGCGTAAGAATCATTTTCATGAAAATTATACTTGGGTTTTCTGGAAATACAGAATAAGGATGTCCTTTGGGTATTTTATACCAAAAATACTCATGTATTGCCACCCATGAGAGACTAAAGTGATTTGGGCAGCTATGTTCCCTAACCAGTAGCTTCTGCGCAAAAGTGCAGGTGCTTGCTAAGGGGACGATCTAAGTCGATAAATGGTCCTCTGGTCCCACTAATAGCGTAGGTACATGAGTTAGTAGGTTTAGAATTGAGACTGTTTTATTGGTCGCTGACAACAAACAACCACCAATACCGATGCTACAATAGCAAATCGCAAATCGAGTCTTGTCTACCCCGCCATAACTCATCAAACATTGGTAGCCTGCCTCTGCCTCAAGATCAGATAAACTCTCCTCTGGATTGCCTACTTTGCTTTCCGACCTAATCTTCTGACTCATCTCAGTTCCTTCCCTTCTCCTTCCCCCCCTGCTATTGAAAGGAGTCATTTTAGGGCTATTTGCTACTCGACAGTGTTTCCGTTTCTGCCCCACCATATCTCGTACCTATATTTGGCACGCGCGCTGCCTGTTTCTTGACCTGCTTAAGGCATTCTAAATCACCTATCCTTCCCATTTACTAGCCATCAGTTCAAAAATGCCAGGACGAGGAGCAGCGCCAGGCGCCAACTCCCGCGGTCGCGGCGGCAAATTCAAGAAATTCACCAGAGGAGGTTTGTTTGCCATCCGAGCTGGCGCGCTACTACGAGCTACGAATGTTGACTAACTGGGGAAAAAATTAGGAGGAAAACACTTCTCACGCGATCTACGACCTCTCGACGCCGATGGAAACGAGGTTAGCATGTGGAGCGTAAACGCCAAGAAAGGCAAAGGCAGCGACGATGAGGATGAAGACGATAGCGAGGAGGACTCGGAAGAGGACTCGGAAGAAGACGAGGATGACGACTCGGACGCCGGCCCATCCCAGGCCCAACAAGAGCAGACGCGTGAAGAGCGCAAGGCCGCCAAGAAGGCCCAGAAAGACGCTGCCATAGCGAGAAGACAAAAGGGCCAGGTCCAGGTTGGCGATCTACCGAGTGAATCGGAAGAGGAAGAAGAAGATGACAACATGCCTGCCAACCCGAACCATTCCAAGGCTGCCCGAGAACAGACGAAAGCCGCGCCCGCGGAAGTCGAGGAGGCTGCTGAGGCTGTGAGCAAGATGTCCGTAAACAAGTCCACCTTGAGCCGAAGGGAGCGCGAGGCCCTCGAGAAAAAGCAAGCTGCCGAGCACTACCGCAAGCTGCACGCTGAGGGCAAGACAGACGAGGCCAAGGCTGATATGGCGCGTCTACGATTAATCCGTGAAAAGCGGGAGGCCGACGCCGCTCGTAAGCTGGTATGTGATTCTAATCCTTCTGCATGTGGCATACCTAAATCTATATCAATAATCTACGAATAAGTTCTCATATACTTACTAACAATGTGACGATTCTAGGCTGAAAAAGAAGAGAGAGACGCGCTGGAGAAGGAGCGACGGCTAGAGAGAGAGGCTAAGGAGGCCAAGAGGCGAGAGGCCGCTCTCGGAAAGCCTGTTAAGAAGGGGAAGAAATAAAACAAGCCTCAGTCAATAGCGAGTGTGTATGATGAGGTTTTGATGGAGATCTGGAAAGTAAATATTGGTACGGCAGCGTATAATTTCATTCGTTGCATTACAATAGATGTTTTTCCTATGAATTGCTGCTATCTTATTGACAACATGAATGCTCGTATTTTACTTTTTCTTGTGTTGTTCCTGTTGCTGATTTCATGTCTGGACGCTCGTATCGTACGGGTATCTCGAAGTATATCCTTGCTGGTAGTTGTGAAACTGTTGATCGTGAAGTTGGATGGGTTGACGTACTTACAAATCGTGATTACTCTGGCCTGATAAGTCATGATACTAAACGGAAGGGGGACCCAGTTATAGATACATATGCACATAAAGGTGATACAGGGACCTGGCCCAATTCTCATGCTTTACAACATCAAATTTCCGAGGACGTCCGGATGAGCTCTCCATCTTCCCATTGCAGCAGCAGTCATGGCGCGACAACGGAAAGCTAAGACAGCGTCTGCCAAACCCGCCCAACGCAGAGATGGAGGTCCGCCTTCACCCTACAAGCGCCCGCCCGAGGTGCTGCAGCCTCTCATCGACACGTTCAACGAGAAGAACGTGTACATCATGCACATCGACACTAAACCACGGCAGTTTAAGCAAAAAATATTCATGGTGCCCGTGCTGATGAATATTGCCATCGTTGCACTTTTCGCCTGGCGCGTGTACTACATCTCACCTCACTACCTCAAACTCGTGACGTCCGCGATGGGCTACTGGAACGAGACGACCATGTTCGTCGAAGAGATGACGTGGGAGGAGATCTACCCGGAAGTCGGCCGTCGCGCAGCGACCTTCATGCTCGACACGCTGCTCGCCGTGTTCCTGTGGCCGTGGCCGATCGAGTTCTGCTTCGGGCAGCAGCACGGCAACCCCGTGGCCTGGCGGCGGGCCGTCGGGTTCCGTGACCGCGAGGTGGTGGTGCGTCGCAGCCGCAAGTGGAGCGAGACGCTGGGCGACGTGGTCAATGACGGCGAGGACGGCACGAATGCGGCGCGCAGCTTCTTCCTGGCGCGCGTGGCTGCTGCTACGGCGCCGATGGTCCTGGGCGAGAAGACGGGATATGTGCTCATGGACGGCGACTGGGACCTCGATTGGGGCGCTATGATGGACGCTACGACTATGGTGGATAAGAAGATGGCGGCCATTGAAGCCTTCACGCTTGTCATCCTCGTGTATCAGGACGAGTGGGGATGGCTGGTGGCGGACCTCAAGGGCGAGGTCGAGGCACAGCAGGACGGCCGGCGGAGACAGGTGCTTGCTTTCCGGGACGCCCTCGCTCATATAGGGAAGGAAGATCTATTCTATCGCTGGATAGAGATTGTGCAGTATGAATCCTCACAACCCGGCGGATTCGGACCTGAGAAGCAGGAGAGGGCCGCTCAGCAGATTAGAGAGCTGTTCTCTAAGGAAGGGGTGGACTTCGATGAGTTTTGGAAGGAGAGCGTTGGCACGGATTCGTCGGAGGGGATTCAGGGATGATATGTGCGTAATATCTCGTCAGGATGGGTATCGGAAAACGGCGCGGCATCTTTGCGTATGGTGGGTGAGGCATGTTGATACGGGGCCGGGAGCTAATGCCTCTCGTAATCACACTCGCTATCTACTGAAGCAATATATATAATGTAGGTATAACGGGTGTGATCATCGTAAGGGAATATGCCTTGATATGTAAACTACACGGGGAATTTGTCTATAGAATAAAAGCAACATATATATCACGGATACAATTTCTTTTCTTTTGATCTATTCTACCCGGACAATGCGGTGACCGATTCGTACCGGCTAGGGCCTTACTAGTCCCGACGATTTATGAGCCTAGAGCTTAATTCATGGTATCCTGATTCAATAGTCGTTATGTGTTAAAGATTTGAGTTATCTACTCCAGCAACTAAAGATAGAAGTTTAGTTGAAACCTGAGGTACCAAAACACACGATATTCCACTAATATACATTCCACTAATATACATAATACTGGATACAGCGATTCTCATATATCCATATTACCTGCACATGCATGTATTAGATCTACTTGTAGCGTGCCCGTAGGTACCTCTATCTAATCTAATCTTTACTGGATATTTGTGTCGCCATCGTCACTCCTAGAAACATTGTCACCACCACCACGTGTAGTTTTGCCGAGTCGTCGTTTCGCTGCTATACATCGCCGATGTTGCAGCGTCGCATTACTTCAGCATGCTAAGAGGGCGACTAGCAAAGGTGAGACATATCTGGTTAAGCTAGCTGTAGAAGGGTGCTGACACTTCGGACTACAGCGTGACAGTTCCGTTTGTGCATTATGTCAATATCGGCTCTCCCTACGACGACCCGGGCCGCCGCAGCACCGCCCCTTCTCCGCCACCACACAATGCGCAACCCATCATGACCCGAGTCGTATTCGACCCCTGCGACCTGTTCCTCAAGCTGGTGTCGGCAGCGGTAGCTGTTCGCTGAGCACACCCATCTCCCAGACGCAAAGTTTATCGACGACGAGTAGCCCTAGGCTTCTATACTCAAGCGGCTCACAGCAATCTGCAGACACCTCCCAATCGTCGACAGGTGCCACCACCCCTGGGCCTAGAAACTTGCCTAATTTGGGGCTGAGATTCCCAATCAGAAGATCAGGAGCGGCAGACCTTGTCGACCCTCACGAAGCAAAAGCACGAGAGAGGCTCCTCGCCCTGAAGAAGGATCAGCAACCTCAGCAGGAAACCGTTGGCCGTCGAATTGAAGCTGCGCATGTGCATGCGAACCGCCACCAGCCTATCGAGAAGCACCTGAAGCATGAGCCAATATCCAGGTTCAGGCGAGTCAACCATGATCATCGCAAGGCAGCCGCGGCACCTGTAGCGACGCGGAAAGATTCGCAGCCGGCGCCGCCCGCGGCATCACAACTTCCTGGTGTAGGTGGAAACTTTGTCGCGTCGAGCTTGTCAAGCATAACGGGGCTTGGATCCTTTCAGCGCCCAGCCACCGAAAGGCATGATTGGAAGAGTCCATCACACTCGAAGATGCTAGAGAACAACCAGATTACAGCTGAGCCACATGTTACCAAGCTAGAGGAGTCAGCTTCCAGAGCAAACAATGTAGTGACACCGTTGGGTGGGTTTGATGCACTGGATGCAGCCGGTGCTCGCGATGCTGAAATAAAAGATACCGGACGAAGAGGTTCACAAGGTGTTGGGATATCTCAGGAATGGGGCCAACTGACGCGAAAGTCTACCAGCAAGCCGAACATAGAGGATGATTTCTGGAGCGCTATGCAAATCGGGGCTAAGTCTCGACAAAAACCTGCTGCCTACCAAGAGGTGGAGCGCGCATCGTCGGATTCTAGGGCTGTTCCGCAATCCACCCCTGTTGATGATAACTCGACCAGTCGCTCCCCCCCAGCGACTTCATTGCCCAGGAATGATGGCCACGATCGTGAGAAAAGCAAACGATGGGAGCTTTTTGAACGAGAGGAAAAGCCCCCTCCAAAACGCAGCGGGAAGCGCTCACAACGTACCTCTCGCTTCGAGGATGTTGACGGGGAAGATGCCTATGATCGGTTACAGGAGAAGCGTCGGCAGAAAGAACTGCGCAAGGCACAGCGTGAAGCTGAACGGACTGGGCCCATTCCCATTATCCTGCCAGAGCTCATTAGCATTACGGCATTTGCTAATGCCCTGAAAGTTAAGCCTGAAGAATTTCTGGTTCAGCTTGGCGAGCTTGGATTCGAAGGAGTAACGCTGGACAGTCTTATGGCTGGAGAGACGGCGGCTTTGGTGGCGCAAGAGTACGGGTACGAACCAACTGTTGATGTTGGTGATAAACAAGATCTTAAACCACGGCCTCCACCAGAAGATCCCTCAAAATTGCCATCACGACCACCTGTTGTGACCATTATGGGCCATGTTGACCACGGCAAGACGACGATTCTTGATTACCTACGCCAATCTTCCGTGGCAGCACAGGAACATGGTGGCATCACACAGCATATTGGTGCCTTTTCCGTCAAATTATCATCAGGCAAACCAATCACTTTCCTCGATACGCCTGGACACGCAGCGTTCATAACCATGCGGCAACGTGGAGCAAATGTCACTGACATTGTCGTCTTAGTCGTTGCTGCAGATGATAGTGTTAAACCTCAGACCCTCGAGGCATTGAGACATGCTCGTGCGGCTAAGGTGCCGATTATCGTAGCTATCAATAAGATCGACAAGGATGGTGCTCGCATTGATGCTGTGAAGGCTGACCTGGCCAAAGCTGGCGTTGAAATTGAAGACTATGGTGGCGATGTCCAAGTTGTATGTGTTAGTGGCAAAACGGGCCAAGGCATGGACGACCTGGAAGAGAATATCCTCACTCTTTCCGAGGTTCTAGATCACAGGTCTGAAATTGACGGTCCGGCCGAGGGATGGGTTCTGGAGAGCAGTTTGAAACCTACCGGCAAGGTTGCCACTGTGCTCGTCAAACGTGGCACCCTACGACCCGGCGATTATATTGCGGCGGGTCTTACCTGGGCCAAGATTCGGCAACTCCGCAATGAGGCAGGTATTGATATCGACGAGGCGCCACCTGGTACTCCGGTTGAGATCCTCGGCTGGAAGGATCTCCCTGCCGCAGGTGATCAAGTCATACAGTCGCCAGACGAAGACAAGGCCAAGACGGCCGTGTCCTACCGCGAGGGTCTCCATGAACGAGAAAAAGACGCCGCTGAATACGAAACTATTTCCGAGGCGCGCAGGGCCCTTCAGGAGAAGCGCGCACAGGAGAAGGCTGCTAGCGAAGGCGACAAAAAGGTCAAAGGCAGCACAGGCGGTACAGGGGTGCAAGAGATTCTTCCAGACGAAGAAAACGGGACCAAACTGGTCAATTTTGTGGTGAAGGGCGACGTGCACGGGTCCGTGGAAGCCGTCTGCGCTGCGATTCAAGAGATCGGCAGCCACGAGGTGCGACCACGGGTCCTACGTTCTGCGACGGGGCCCATTAGTGAATTTGACGTGGAGCATGCAGCGACGTCGAAATCGGTGCTGTTGAACTTTGCTACGACTACGCCGGGCCACATCCGCAGTCTGGCAGAGAGTCAGGGCGTGCGCATTCTGGATCATACTGTCATTTACCATCTCGTGGACGATGTCAAAGCCAACCTGAGCGAGTACCTTGCGCCCGATATCAGCACGCGCGTTCTCGGCGAGGCCGAGGTTCTGCAGGTCTTTCCCATTAATTTGCGAGGACGTGTGTTTAAGAATATTGCTGGTTGCCGTGTACGAAACGGTGTCGTGGGAAAGAATAATCTCTATCGCGTCACGCGGCAGGGAGAGGTTATTTACGACGGTAAGTTTGCTCTGTTTGTTCGCTGCGCATTCATTGTTGCTTTTGGCCATATTGCGTTGCGTTATCTCTGGACTCTGATAGCGTTAACCCCGGCTTCTCGTTGCTGAAGACGATATATAACTCCATATACACAAGATTGCACAATACTAATTCTGATTGCTCTTCTAGGCAAACTAGAAACCCTGAAGCACGTCAAGAAAGACGTTATGGAAATGCGTAAGGGAACCGAGTGCGGTATGGGCTTCGAAGAGTTTCAAGACCTACAGGTCGGCGACCAAATCCAGGCTTATGAGGAAGTGCGCACATCACGGAACTTATAAGTCTTACTTGATCGTCGGTTGGCTGTAGTTTAATCGTCGCCTCTGGGCTTAAACAGCTCCCTGGAGTCGGGATTGGTACGTCCACGGCCTACATCCGGAAAAAAACAGGGGAAAAGCTTGATGATACAACGGGATAATGACCTGGGTCATTGATGTATATTTATTTAGACATGCGTGTACGAAAAGATTGTGCGATAAGCGTGTAAGATATGGTTGTACTCATACCCGGGAGGAAGAGAATCCAGCATATAGATGGAACAGGTATGGGTAAATCAAAGACACAAAGACGGCAAGGTATAGAGATGCATAGGCAGACACACGAAAACTTGTTGATGATACACACACAGGCTACCCGGGGTATGGGGACCCGGGCTGAGCCTATATTGTATAAAGATAATGGACAACTTATCTCATCTTTATTCTCACTCTCACTTTTCGTCTCACCGCTAATTTCACTTTGCTCATTATGTGACTTTCATGATAATCTTCGCCTCATGTAGTTATTCAAAACGCCAATTCCACTCGGCTTATAACTAAGTTAGAAGACGAAGACGCTGTAGATAAATACAAATCAACATAATGACTAAAAAGCAATAGACTTTCATCAGATAGGTACATTGTCTACCAGGTATCCTTAGAAAATCTTAGAGCTTAAGGTCAATATGATTTGAGCATTATCGCTCATTCAGACCATAATAACCAGCTTTCTCCATCAGCAGACATAAACACATGCCTATACTCTCATACATCTTCTAAATCCATCAAGCTCTCTGAGAGCAAAAAGCATGATCTATTGCCCTTTCTACTTCTCATGTCGCCAACACTAGTTCCCGCCTTCTCGTTCTAGCTACATAGTACCTTCCGGCAATCATGTTACTCTCATAGAAATAAACAGTCAGGCTCTGTGATATTTCTCTCCTTACTTCGATTTGTCTTTCAAAACATTGCATTATCGCTACCCCGACAACCTCTACGAAATGCTAAACTCGGGAATCTCGCCTGTTTCCGCTTTCGTCTCCGCACCCCATTTATAACTGACGCGCCACCGCAACCGCGCGCTATCGACCTTCTTTGTCGCGTCGCCTGCGTGCCACACTTGAATCACCTGCGTCACTCCATTGTCCTGGTTGGGTTGCAATGTGCGGCCCGTCTGTGGCTGGAGTTTAAGCTCATAACCCTGATGCTCGTCAGTTTAAGTTGAATGACATAACCCCCTTTCTTGTGTAGGGAGGGAAAGAGAGAGACTCCGTACCTTCGTCACAGCTAATTGGAAGTGCAAGTCACTTATCTGCTGCGGTGACGTATTGGAAAAGGAAAACAACAACGACAACGCGTTAGGTGCTTGCGGTGCCCTAACGGCCTTCATGTTGATACGGAGAAGGCCATTGCTAACGATAGCCTGATGATCACGAGGAGCAGACGCCTCTGGCGGTAGAGCAGAGGAAAACGACCATTCGTCGTCGTCATTTGATGCGGAAGGTGCTGCCGGAGGTTGAGGGGTGGCGGGTTTCGACGAGAATTGCGACGAACTGAGAGCTGCAAAAGGATCGCTCGCCTTTTGAGGTTGCGAGAAGGCCGAATACTGACCTAGAGGAGGCTGTGGTGTTGTAGACTGTGATGTTGATGGCTTGGAGGCAAATCCTGAGTAAGAAGAAAATGGAGGTGGTGTAGGAGTTGGCGATGGCCCTTTGGCAGTGCTATTCTGGGTTAATGACGATAAAAGCGCAGGGCCAGGTATATCTGCAATAAAGCTAGTTAGACACTTATACTGAGCAAATGAATGATTGAGAATCAACGAACTTTGATTGGTGCCAAAACCAAGAGATATGCCACCGCCTTGTCCAAAAGTACTATTGCTTTCTCCTAGAGACAAGCCCAGCAGGTCATTCTCCACTCCCGCTACTTGAGAAGAGGGGGCAGCCCCATTACCGGCACCATTAGTACCAGTATCGCCATCGAAATCGATTAATGACAGCTCGTTTGCTGCTGAGGACTTGGATTTTCCAGGAGTGGCTGAGGATGTAGGGAGAGGTGCCCCTTGCGCTAGCTTATTTGCTCCTTCAACGTCGCCCTTCTTTAACAACTTCCATCTCTCTACAGTTCGGTGTATGCTGTCGTTAATCTCAAATAGCTTTGCGACAGCCTCGTGGTCATCTGACTCCTCCTCGCACATCTTTTGTATTTTAGGCTGGGCACTCTGGAGCTGGGCAGCCAGGTCATCGAACACATCACCATCGGCCATGGTATCTCCAGGCTGGTATGCGGCTAGCCTTTCCTCCAATAGACGGGCCTTGGCCTGGATCTTTCCTACCTCCTCAGCGGCCTTGGCGCGGTAGTCAGTCTTGGATCTTGTGTCATAGCCGGCCATGATCTTCATCAGTCGATTCGCCTCTTGTAGGTCTTCGGGCGCGCCCCGCCGAATCAGCTCCTGGAGCTTGGCGGATTGCGCCTCGCGTTCCTCCTCTTCCATCTCCTCAGCCGACTTCAGGCTCTACAATTGTGTTAGTTTAGGGCTCTCTCCCAACATTAGCTTTATTGGAACAAGAGGTACTTACATCGCTCGGGTTTAGCACGGCGACGTCATCCCTTCTAACTTCGGGGAAGTTGTAGCCCTTGTAGCTCAGTAAACGGTGCATGTCGCGGATGAAGCCCAGATCCTCCTTGTAGCGGCTCGTCTCGCAGATGGTGCTGCGCCACTCCTCGATGGCCTCAAGAATCTTAGACTGGACACGAGTGTAGCGGAGGGGGGGCCTCTCAGGAAAGCGGCGGACGAGCTCGTTAAGAAACTCCTTGGCGCTGATCTGCAGGTGGAAGGGGTAGCCGCAGTTCTTGACGCAGATGTCGAGCAGGCTCAGGGCCAGTAGGCCGACATTGGGGTTGCGCGAATTGATTTGGTTGACGATGGCGACGGCGGCTTCGCGCGGAGCAGTACCCTTCTTGCTATTGATGAGGTCGGCGATCTCGAGGTTGAGGGCGAGGTTGGGCTCGTAGTTCTCGGGACTGCAGGCGCTGGCGATGAAGCGCTGCAGCTGCGAGGGCCGCGGGTAGCCCATCTCGCCCCAGCGGTCCCTGGCGGCCGCGCGGGCTGAGGCAGCCTCCATGCTGCTACCGTCTCTGTTCTCCTCGTCGTGGCAGTGGGAGTAGTGGGGGATGCTATTGTCTTATCGCTGTCGCCGGCGTAGTCGCTGTCGACGGCTGTGTGTTATCGTGAAATATCGACGTAGAGATAGGATAAGACCAATTTGCGACAGACCTAATGCCTTCTTGCTTGTGAATGCGATGGATTAAGCCGCCATACCCTCATTCATCATCATCTACGAGGACGACGCAAACGAAATGGACGTAAGCCCCTGGCAATCGGGGCAACCCGAACGAACAAGTGTCGTCTTTTGTTCGGACGAGAATGACAGCAACGTTGACAACGACACACCACTGTGGCGTAGCTGGAAGTGTGTTGATGAGATGGCTGAAGGGTAGGCAGCTAAACCATCCCGCTCTCACCATTGGTCGCTACGAGATGGAACCAATACGGAGACAACCCGTCTTTTGTGATCCGTCACAGCCGCCCGTTATGTGGGGGTCTAAGTATTACCAAAGGCGGGGGAATGGAAACGTTTTAAAGTCGTTTAAGTGCATAATATTGGGTTATTGCGTAAACAAGGTACGACCCCGCCTCGACTGAAAGCCCGCCCGGGCATTAACCCCTCCAATTTTCTTGTCGTCTTAATAAAGTTATCATAGCTTGGAGCCAAACGGGCAGTCACAACCTTTTTTGGTCACGTAAAGACCAACTCAAAATCTCGAATTAAACAAAACTCGGATTCCTACCTTTCTACTTTTGTCATTCCACATTCAACATAGCAACCAGCACGCATTCTGTAATAGAATTTAACAAAACATGGTGCGCCACAAAAAAGACAACTACCGTGGCGGCAAACATGCCCCGCGATCGCGACCGCGTCCGACCCGGGACGCTGACGATGCGGATGAGATCGAAGACACGAGGCCTCCTTTCAAGGCCGCCTGCTGGGATCTGAATCATTGCGACCCGAAGCGCTGTTCTGGCAAGAAGCTCATCCGCCTAGGTCTTATGCGCGACCTGCACCTAGGCCAGCGCCACAACGGCGTCATTATCACTCCTAATGGCAAACACACACTGTCGCCTGCTGACCGCGAGCTCATGGACCAGTACGGCGCCGCCGTCGTCGAGTGCTCCTGGGCACGCACCGGCGAGATTCAGTGGAACAAGGTCGGTGGTAAGTGTGAGCGCCTACTACCCTACCTCGTCGCCGCCAATACCGTCAACTACGGCAAACCCTATCGCCTGAACTGTGTCGAGGCCCTGGCAGCCAGCTTCTACATCTGTGGCCACCCAGACTGGGCTGAGCAGGTCCTGCGCCCCTTTAACTATGGCGAGTCGTTTCTCGCCATCAACTCGAAGCTACTTAAGAAGTATGCTCTCTGCGAGGATGAGGATGCCGTCAAGAAGACGGAGAAAGAGTGGCTGGAGCGCCTAGAGCGCGAACATGCCGAAAGTAGGGAGAATGACGACGATGATGATCTGTGGAAAGGGGGAAATGTCAACCGCAGAGCCATAGTAGATTCGGACTCAGATGATGATGAAGATGATGAGAAAAATGACGGTAGCGACGAGGACGATAAAGACAGCATAGACGGTATTTACTTAGGCAAGAAGCCTGCTCAATGGCCCAAACCTGGTGGAGCGGCAGAAGAGCCGAAAAAGATACAAAAGCAGAAAGGTCCCTTTGACATAACGGACGATGAAGACGACGACGAAGCAGAAATGGAAGAGATCAGACGCAAGATCCTAGCATCAAAGCCTTTCGCTGAGTCCGACGACACGGACAAGAAACCCAAACCGCGAGCCATCCCGCCGCCACAACCACAGAGATACGAAGTTGATCTAAATATGGAGCCGGACTCCGACAACGGTGACTCAGATGCCGATGCTGATGATGCGTTCGATAACATCATTGACGCGACCCCTATTACTGACAGGACGGGTTTGGCCAAGCTAGAAAAGGAGAGGGCAAAATCCACCATAACTTCTCGCACATTTACGTCGGGAAGCGCGGCGGCGCCTCGTAGATGGTGAATACATCACAGTTCAAATATCGTAATAGCTGATGAACTATATAATTCAGTATTGGTCTCGCCGTGGACAGGTAAGTACGCGTAGCTCAATCCGTATATATTTGTCTACTTGTCATAGTAGTCCCATGTTAACTATCCACCACTTTATTGAATTTCCGTGGGCGAGCATGCATTAGATAAGGTATAGCTGCTTTAATTTCAGTCAATATGCACGTATACTGTATGCTCAGAATAAATACAAGCAAGGATAAGATAAACGCACAACGGCTCCTAGTATTTTTATAGGGTAGATAGGTGGTATAAAGCCTCTACAATGACGCGAAATACAATATCGGGGTATCATTATGTCGTAGTAGTGGTTGTGGGTATATGTTGGTATAAAATGTAAAAAAAAAGGCTTCGAAGAATATTCATATCAAGCTTATTGTTCTTCATAAATGTAGGAAGGCCTTGAAGGTCTTGCCCCTTTTTGGTGTATGTGGGAAATCCACGACTCTGTACTCAGAATGGAACCTGACTCGCTACACAAGGTCTCATTAAGATCCCTGCAGGTCGTGATCAGAGTTCTAGTTGCGAGTTTTGGATCTTGGATTGGGATTAGCCGTTGTAAGGTTTTGCCCTGATTGTCGTCCCTAGATGAGGGTACAGCCGTTTCAATGGTATAGTCGGCGCTAGGGGTATCTTCTACCCAATATTGAAAGGATTCTTGGAGGGTTATGTGTTAGAGGAGAAGAAGCCTCGCCGTATTGTCCCTGCGACTCCCCGCGTGGTCTCGTGTAATGGCTATACGCGCCACCCACTGGAGAGCCAGTCGTGTAATCAACGGACCCATGACGATAGCGATGTGCAAGTACTGAGCTGGACTCGCTGGGCAACGGGGGTGCTCGGGATGACGTATATGTTTGTGGCGGAGAAGACCACAGAAATGGTGGCCTTCCTGATACTGACGATTGCCGATGAATTCCGGGGGGAGAGAACGCCCCGGCACTCGTGCGAGCGGATGTGTGAACTGGTGTCTGCGGCATGTCGTACTCCCCTGGAGACATCCCGTTCGTCTCTGGACAATTGGTGGGGGACGTAACACTTCGACCGCTGCTACTGACGACTGGCGCACCCTGGATGGCTTTGTTATCGAAGTCTTCAATAAAGCTACCGAGAAACATTTTGTAGACGTCCATGTTAGCATCCTCCGTGTCAATGATGTCACTGCCGCCTTGTTAGTGTAACCGAGCATAGATATTTTTGATCGGGGGGTATATACGGAATGGAGGTTCCTGAGAGCTCAGGCCTGTCCTTGAGTTCGTTGTCTAGTCGATTAAGACGCACCATAGCGTCCGGGTGGTAGCCGAAGCGTATGAACTGAATGGAAATGGGACGGGGACGCGAAGGCGACTTATTACTCGTGCTGGCAGTCCTTAGTGGCGCTTCCGGCTCCCAATTCTCCTCTGGAATCCTTTTGACGAAGGTGACGAGATAATCGTCAACTCCAAACTCCTCGTTGCGTTCCCACAAGCCGTCCGTCAGAACTAGAACAGTGAGGTGTCTCTTCAATTTTCTCCCATCACTATTATTGTTGTTCATGTGGTTCTCAAGAACCAAACCCAAATTCGCGGCCATATCAGTTTTGGAATCGGTTTTCTGGTTCTTGGGGTCCGCGGCGCCCATCTTTGTCGTGAAATCTTCCAGTTTCTGGTTCTTTTTGGGGCTAAGCTTCTACTTCTCGTCTGTATCATTCGTAAATCGAAGCTCCATTCCGTTGTCATCATAGCCTAATGATCGCATCACGAGTACTCTGAGCAGGTAAGTGGCGTGTTTCCAGAATCTTTTCATAGACGACGCATTATCAACGAGATATACCTAAGAAGCTTATCAGCCGTTGTAATCAGTCGAATTTCCAATATTGGGGGTCGAGGAAACTTCTTACTATATCTCGATTTTTGAAATGACTTTGTAATTGGTCCTCTTTACCACCTAACTGCTTCCCATACACGGACTTGTGTTTTTTGAAATAGTTATCGCGACTGAAGTAGTCTTTGTGGTGTGCGTAATACTCCATAATGTGGTCTTCAACCTCCCAGAACGTGGTAGGAGGATCTGGCGGCTTCAGGGTCTCTTGCGGGGTACGATCAAGTGATGTCAATGCACTGCGCTGATCTTTCGTGAAGAATCCCGAGACCCTTTCGGGAATGGTTAGCTTTGGATTAGGGTCAAGGCCTGCTCCAATGCCTCGTAGAGGGTCTCCTGGCGAGGATTGCATGAGACGAGCCATAGGGCGCCCTTCTGAACGTCGTGAGGGATAGAGAAGCTCCTCTGAGAATAGCTCTCTTCCGCTTTTTGAAATCGTCCGGGGAACATCTTCGAGCTCGAAGACGCTTCCTTTGGAATTATGAGTAGCGTTATCGATGAACTCGGCAATGTAGTCTGGGAACCCGTCGACGGTCCGGGCTGCTTCTTCATCAATGCCTTTGAGTTTTTGACTTAGGCTAGCACCGCTAATTCGGTTTTCACCAGGTGTTATCAGCATTGTGGTATCGACGAGGTCTAACACCTTGGCAGTATAACAGTCGTCTCTTCTAAGAGTGCTCCGGAGATACTTGTGCCAATCGATGACGACTGGCAGAACTTGCTCCCTATCGTGAAAGGGGTCACCGATGCCGGTTCCCAGAGATTCAATCTTTCTCTGACGTAGTAGTCGATATTGTTTTACACCTTCTTTTCCAAGAACGACATATGTTGCTGCAACGGAGAAGACGCATCCTAGCGACCAGATGTCGCTCCCTTGTGTCACTTCTGGCTCCACGCGACGATCAGGGTGATATGTGAACTTTTCTGGAGCCGCTATTATAGAAATAGATAACACTCAGAACTCACATCTAATGTAAGAAGTCAGGGACAATAAACTGGAAAACTCACCAAAGCTTCGAGTGCCTCCAGGGACAGGTATCTTGGGCATTTCTCCGCTAGGTGGCTCCGTAACAATCTTCGCTCGAGCTTCTCCAGGGTCCGCTAATTTAAAGCGACCCCTAACATCTAAGATATTCTCAGGCTTGATGTCACCGTGCCATCTAAACCCACAAATGGTTAGTCTGGTGAAGCTTGTTAGGATGATTGGGAATAGTACAGGTAGGTGGTATATAAACCATGTTGCATGACTTGGATCGATGCCAAGGCGTCTGCCACATTAAACATAGACTTCCAAAATACCTGGATCTCCGAGAAAGTGATGGGCGGATTCTCTTTCTGAAACGCGCTGTAAAGATCCTGAGCGCCCAATTCGAGCACGAGATTATAGTAAGTAGTCACCGTATCTGAATTAGGATTCTTCTCACAATGCGTATACCACCCGATGTATTGAACAATCCCCTTCTTTTCGCCAATTGTATTATAGATATTCTTCTCAGCATCAAATTCGTCTTTCCGCTTCTCATTGAAACTTTTGACGACGAATCGTTGCTTACCTACTGAGTTAGTACGTTACAGATCATTGGCTGTGTGAAAGCAACATACCGAGCTTGCATCTCGAGTAGGATTATCCTCGGTGTCGTCATCGTCGTCGTCTGACAATCCCAGTTTCTCTTCAATTTTCTTATCAACGAGACTCGTTGGGACCTCCACGACCCAGAGTGAGGATTTTCTATCTGTCTTAGGGAGCCCATCTCTAGAAGGTTCGATTTTCTCCCTCGCCGTGATAGGTATGATATGTTCATGTGAGGGAGCCTTCCTACTCATTCTCCATTCGAACCGCATAGCGCACCATCGCCATTGTTGTTTATAGAAGCTTTCAGCAGTATCGTTATACTTCTTGGCAGGGAACAGTCTTTTCAGCTGTGCAAGCTCGATAGGCAGCCTGCTAATTCCCTCTTCGACGAACTTGTGTATCTTGTTTCCAAGGTCTAGATCTAAAAGTGTATAAAATATCGGTAGGCGATCAAGAATTTGGTATGATCTCTGCAAAGGCGGGTTGTGATCGCGGCGTCGGTAAGAGGCCTCAAGTAATCGCGAGATTTGGCCGTGCTCCCCGCTGTTATCGCGTTTATGACGTAGGAGTGTAGATGTCACCTTCTCGACGAGGACAAAGGGGCGACCGCCTATATCATCGGCTTCATTGAGGGTATTTTCGTCTCGTACGGTAGAATAGAACTGAATGGCTGACTGATACTCGATCTGCGCCGGCGAGGGACGGGAATTGGAAACCGAATAGGGCTCCATCGCGGGGTGAACGAGTGAGTGGATGTAAACAAGTGCCGGGAAATCAAAGAATCAGTACGTAGAATGCAACGCCAAGGATATGCGAAACACCACTTGAAGTAGCAGTGATGTATACAATTGGACTGTCGTATATATGAGTAGCATTAGGATACAGCAATGGGAACGAAAAGTGAAATTTTGAGTAGACGAGAGGAAGCAAGGCTACGTAGACTTCACCAAGAAATCTCTACTAGAGCCTCTATTCGACCTATGTATATGCCATTGGACTAGGTTAGTTAGTATTAGCTGGATCTGCAGCTAGGAACGGTCGCATTAGTGCTGGGCCAGAGGTTCATCTTGCCCACACCAAGGGTTCCAGGCGTGGGAGACTTGGAGAAATCACCCAGCATCTTGGGGCGAAGCTAGCACAGCCAGAGCTGTAAGAGTTGCATGTCCAAAAAATTGTGATTGGTCATCTTCACCGCTGTAAGCGAACCCAGTGACGGATGTGGAAAAAGCAAAACGCATCTAAACCTATATTCAACAAGCCAATCTAGCCGTGGCTTACAAGTTCTGCTAGTTTGGCAACAAACAAAAAAAATAACTTCAAGCTAACGTCCATCAGACCAGCGCAGTTTTCCTCTGAGGTAGGTTCCGCTTGATGAATGCCACCGTCTACACATTTAGTGCTCATACCTTAACTGTATAAAAAACCCATAGCAGGAAGATAATCCCAGGGGTTAAGCGATGTACTTAGCCTAAGAAGCTGACTTGGGTTCCTTGCCAAGTAGATGGTGTATGAATGATCGCGATACAGTCTGATCACCAGTATTTGCCCTACTGTCAGGATATTTCTCCCAATATTCAACGATATCTGGGTCAGTCGACAGAAGACCCCGCGCTCGCTGCTCTCTTCTCCACGACTCCCACTTGTAGTAGAAGGTGACTACAAGTATCGTAATGGCCCAAAGTGGAATTGTAACGTAGAGGAAGCTATTCAATGCATTTCTGGAAAAGTATACTTGATCTTTCCCGTCTCCCTGATACTTTACTACATCTGTACTAAAGAAAGTGGAGACGAACGTTGGGGGTAGGTAGAGGAGTGTGATTATCGTGACTGTTCGCATTGCGATAGCCTCTTTCTGACCTCGCTCGGCAAACTGCCACATGCTGTCCGCGAGTCTTTCCTGCCTCGCAGCTGTATGCATCTGAGCTTGCTGGAGAACAATGTTTTTACGATCCCTGGCAATCTTCGAGAGAATCTTGCCGCGTTCAACTTGTGTCTGAAGATCATAGATAAATTCTCCCAGACGCGCGGAGAACCTTTTGAGCGCCTTCCGGCATGCAGAAACCTCTGCGGGTGGAAAGTCTGGGTCCTCGACGAGCGTTTTGTATGAGGTCAAGAGGGATTCCATGATTTTAATATTAGATTCCATTACCATTACCGCTTCATTGACCTTGTCCTCGTATTCTTGCACCCGCGTGACAGCGCGCGGGCGGATTCTAGGTTGGTGCGGATTCAAGTCATCAAATAGAAGGGCTGGGCGCGTCAAATTGTCAATGGTTGCCTCAAGAGATTGTAGATGCCACCGCCACTCGTCTGATGCCCATTGTGCTAGAGCCAGATGTGTGTCAAGACTCGAATCGAAAGACATCGAGAAAGTGTCGAAATGAAAGTTTTTGGGCACAGGGCCCTCCGGTAGAATCTCGCCAATCAATTTTTTGACAGTTTCTCGAGGGTCTGCTATAATCCATAAGGCCGATCCCGTATTACCGAGATCAAGGCGGTGATAAATTGCAGCTTGACGTATTCGCCAGCGATCACCGACTAATTGATTTTTGGTAGGATCTTTTCGCGCCACAGCTTTGAGATTGTAACAAATCTCGTGTTGCCTACCTGACCTATTCAGGTCTGGAATGATATTCCCGGGTTCGGGATCGACAAACGTCGTTCGAGTCCGGAAAGCATTATATCGAAGCTCCCGATCCTCTTCCTCTGCGCCATACACCAACAAGAAGTCGATGTACGTCGGCATGACTTGGTGATAAGTTAGAATTCGAAGAAGACAATCGCGGGTCATCTCAAGCGGAGCTAAAGAGCTATCGGTTATAAGAAAACTAAATGGCGCTTATCAGTATTGCTATGTGTATAGATCGCGCGGAGCCTGTTGGGCGGCTACTTGTAACTTACATAAAGCGACATTGAGGATCCGGTTTCGTCGCCAATGCGCCAACAAATTTGGCGGGATTGTTGACGTCGCGCTCATAGGTGTCACCTAGCCATTCCTTCAACTTCTGCTCGCTGAGCAGGTTACGTTTCGAGATATTAAAACGCCCTTGCGCGCTTTTCTGAATTTCTCGAACAGGTATCACAACGTCGCTGGGATTTTCAGTGAAGAGTATACTCTTTTTGCGATTGAGCCTATCCCGCAAACCCCATAATGCGGGGCCGTACGCGGTACGAGAGACTATAAACTGAGGATATTTCTGGAATATCAGATACGAGTCGGAAAAGTCGGTCGGCAGATTAATCGCCATTGTCATATAAATCGGTAATATGTAATGCGTTTGAATGTAAAAGACATAACATTTGCTCTTGAAGTGCGCAAGATAGCAAAAGCACCCCTCGCGATAGGGGATTTTAACCAAAAATCATTGCGCATCTAAGAACGCCTAATTGACAACAGAAAGCCTAGCAATTTGCCGTGATCATATTTACTGGCAGGTCGCATGAGCCTCCCTAAGCCAGAAGGCGGCGTTGCTCTATAGTCATCCACAGCCACTATCACACCGAAATGTGCAGGGTTGCCTAAAAGTCCCCAAAGGGATGCTAACCCTATTATTTTTCTCGCCCCCAGTTTGGGGTTGATACATCCCTAGTCAGGCGCAGGACCGCGCCTACTAAATCCCTTCAGCCCGAGCTAAAGATCCCAAGAAAACCAATTATACATGTTCAATCATCTTCGATTTGCCTACGAGGGCTATCCGGGCTGTGTTCTACCCGCGCTCGTAAATGGCCTCCTCCGGCTGCCCTATTTCTATGCTGCTTCCGAATCTCGTTGATCTTGTCTCGCTCCTCCTACCAAGATGCAGGTATCAGTAAATAAGGTTCATACTGTAGCAAGAGAGAGTTATCTCTTCGTTCAATACTCACCTTGGTTAATTCACGCGGGACGTAAATCAAATAATGATCGTCAGACAACTGGAACAACAACATTGTTAGCATTTGGGGAGAATTCTTCAAGAGAAACCGGCCTTGTTACACTAACAGTCTCTCGAAAGGTAACTCCCGGGTGTAATTGTTTCAGAAAAGGCTCCAGCTCGAACCAATCGAGATTATAGGAATTTACAACGTCGGGGATCATGGTAGGAAGGCCTCTCACCGTCGCCGGCTTGTATAAGATCTCGGTTGGGGTCTTTTCTACAGCGGGTGCCGTAGCTGGATCACTTGTCGTATTGCTCGTGTCGCTGCTGTGTTCATTTCCTTGCGTTTGTCTGTTGGTCCTAAGGGTCTGAGCCCTGGCTTTTTGAAACCAGCTTTTTGTGGTGTTCATCATATGACCTGGTATATCAAATTGCACGTTGTGAAGTGCGGAAACAGAGGTAGGCTTATTCTTCCCTTCGCTGTGTGGGGGATCTTACCTCATTTTAAAATCTGGCTGAAGCAAGCCATAGCCACGGCGGTTCCAGGGTTTTATGGATAACCAAATTGGATTGACCACATGAGTCGTCTTCACAGCCCAATTTAGCTTAGAACCCGAGGTAGTTCTTTCACCGAACTGGCTTATTAATAGACTCGAGAACGCCTAACATTACAGGTATGTGAGCTCTCCTCAATATCGAATAAGTGATCCAACATTATCGTGTTTAATAAGACATTATTGCTAATTGCATAGTAGTCGGCGACACCTATCAGACCTTTGACCCCAAACTCTTCAGAGCTTAGTGAACTTGGCGAAAGCTAGTAGCCTGGTCCACTAACTTACCAACCTGTTCGGAAACTTCTGTACCTGACACTTTTGTCTCAACTTTTCGAGCATCTATTTCATTAGACTATTCAGATACCAACGGCGACTCTTTTTTTATTCTTTTTACACCATGCATGACTTACTCGCGGGACTGTAGCGAGCGCTACTAGTGTGTGAGGATGCCTTCCATGCTAGGCAGATATCTTCGGTATTCTTATCGTTACATCTTCGTTCGTAGTTAATATTATTCCCCAAAACTAAGTCCCCGTCCGTAAGACATGGACCGGCTAACTAGCTCCGCCGCGGCCCGAAGCGCTGTGGAGAAAACGGGGATGTCTTGTCTACTATACAGCTTACTTTACGAGACAGAAGTCTCATGCTTGAATCAGCCCTACAAAGAGGACATTGATTTTGACAGTGCCATTCAAATGATCAATGTTCTCATGTAGATGGCTTTTTGACGTCCTGGAAATGTGTATAAAGGGAAGGGGTTCATGACAAGTAGTCTTGTCGTGAGTGTGTACTTCATATTCCATATTATAAAGAAACTATAGTACGTCGACAGTGGACGTTTTGCTTAACCTAGTATATGGTCTCGTTGGTTGTGCCAAGCATATTATTATGTAGAGTCTCCAAATGTATGTGGTTTTTACCTCATCTTGTAAGATCACTCCTGCGTCTGCGTATATTTGTATCGAAGTTCATTTAGGACTTACAGATTTAGCTCACTAGCTTCCTAGTGACTCTCCTAAAAGTTGTGGAATACTAACTCCCCGCAAGGCCCCTTGCTAACCCGCACTAAAAACCCCGCCTAGGTGATTTCATGCTAGAATCCGTAGATCTTTGTAAGATATTACAATGAGTATGACTCGATTGGACGAGAATGTGATTCGAGTCGCGATACGTTCGCTTTCTTACCGAGCATTACACGAAACGAATGATATTAGACGAATGTTTGGACACTCATGCTAGACTTAAGATACAGCTATAAAGTTTAAAATCCTGAACTAAAATATAAACGTAAACATCTAATCTCAATTCCTATCGGACTGACACACGGTACTATAGCTAGTTGCCCACGTGGCGCCCTTGCAGAAAGCTCATTGGTATTGGGATGCCAACATCGCTTGCTTTAACCCTAAATCTCCAGCGTTCCTGGTATAACAATCACACTAGATAGAAAGACAGTAGCAACTTTTGATTTGATAGCGTTTCGAAAGCTGTAGGTAATTCAGATCCGTATGTACGTATTGTAAAAAAAAGAAAGAAAAAAAAAAGAAGAAAAAAAGAAAAAAAAAAAAAAGCTTACAGTGGCGCTGAGCAAGGATGGCCTGCTGCATTCCTGGCCTTTCATTTTGGGTCTTATTCCGAGCTCAGGTCAAATTCCAACCCATTCCTCAACATAAGTGTGGGAGTCCAGCACAAAAATTTTTTCGACAACATGTCGAAATGATGCCCCGCATCAATTGCAATTACAGAAAACCGCAGGCTAATACCAAATCGACACTGGGCAGGGACGTCTCCTTCGAAACTCCCTCCCAATCCCATCGATCTCAACAACCAACTTCTCGGAATAACGTTATTGTCGGCCTTAGTCTCAGAGATGATATAGAACCAGTTAATCTAGTACCAGTTTGCTCCGACGGAGGAATTATGACTTACTTCACGGCCTTCCTAGTTAGTTAGGCATCCTTTGCGTAGATCATACATTGGCGATAGCTCACGGGCACAGACGACTGTTCAGGTTCTCGTTGTGTACAATTTCTTGGAGTGTCTCAAGTAACCCAAAATAGTCTATCAAAATTATCAATTATATCCATTTAATTGGTGTTATTAACTAAATAGAGAATTTGTCAATATAGAGGCACCTCCTACGACTCGTTTCAGCAAAGAGAGCGCAACTGTCGATTCCGCCTCTCTTCCTTTTCCATTATTATGGACTGGAAAGAAAGTTTGAGGAGACTGCATTATGGGATTCAAGATGAATAGAATATGGGTGGGAAGGGAGAACGGGATGATTGATAATGTCGCAGTATCTGGTAATAGTTTTCTTCATTACAAGTCTCGGTCGGGCACGCTGTGCCTATGCACGAATTGAAGAAACTGTTTTCTACAGGTATTACTACTACCTAACGTGAAAAGGATTCTGACATCTTGACGCGAATCACAGAGTAATCGTGTTCTTTTCAATACACTCCTTATCTTGTAAAGAGCTCTTGAGCTCTTAAAATCTAAACATGCACACTCCTTTCAACAATCGATAGGTAATCAGTGATACAGATAGTCAATTTCTTCCTTCCTTGTTCCGAGATAAGATTATCTAAGTCTATAACGCGAATATAAAGCTCGGACAAGATTCTCTGTGCTTGAGGAACGGGTTGGGAATGAATTGTCGGCTAGGATCCTCTTGTGTTAAACAGTGTGGTAATACCCTTAATCTTTCTTGACGCTCTAAGACATTTCATCTTCAGTGTTTAGACGAAATTCGTTTTAATTCTAACATATTATTAAATCCCAAACTATCAACGACTGTACTATCTTGGTGTTTGCTATTATTTCTTTTGAAATAAGTCATCTTTTAAACTGCTAAACCTTCGTAGTGCGGTTTTTATCTAAATTAATTTCAATACGGACAAGTGCTTAAGGCAAAATACGATCATGAAAATATGTTAGAAGCTTCTTGCACTCTACCTGTGCATCTAGGGGTTTAAGCAACTGCGCCAGCGAGGATCATATTCAAACGGTACATGTAATTCTGTAATAGCAGAGGAATGATATTATCGACTAGAAAGAGGTATCCCAAGCAACTCATACTTCAGTCAGGGCAACGGGCGATATTTCATGATTATCTCTCACAGTGTGTGTAGTCTGTAGTCTTACAGCTAGGACAGAAGCATTCACTGAAAGGCGGGTAGCTGGGATTGGTCACTTCTAGCCTGCTCAATATCTCAGGTTATTGAATGGCATGATGTGGGTAATATTCTGTATCAAAAGGATAATCAGTATTAACTACACCTCAACCAATATAATGGCCGACCTTTCTATTCACCTCATTAGACCTGCCACGTGAAAAGTCAATGGGCAAGTCAGTTGTTGTTAATGCACATAGTTGTACACTCAAGTTTCTGTTTATCTATAAATTCAACCTTCCCCAACCGACTGCAGAGATATCTTTCCCTTCCTTTCACAATTATCATCACTATCTTCACCGGACTGCACATCTACTTGCGAAACTTTATATCCGTTCACGAGATCTTGTACTCTGCACTGAATCAACTGCACATCACGATGGTTAGTATTCTAACCTCGCATCTTAAACTCTGATAGCCCTTGTACTCACGCTCATGCAGGATCAAGTTCAACACTCTTCCACACCGTCTGATGCCACTATGGCTTCCGAGAACAACTCCTCGCGACGAAAGTAAGCTTAATCAAAGGCCAGGATGGTTATGGCCTGCAAGGTGTACTAATGTGTTGCAGCTCGAGGAACGGCCAGTTTCCCTGCCCAGACTGCAGCAAGATTCTTGGACGACGCGATGCCCTAGTCAGACACTCCAGAACCGCACATGCCTCTGGAAGTCAATTCTGGTGTCGAGAGGCCGTCTGCGCTCGGACTAACAAAGGCTTCAAACGGTTCCATGACTATCGGAAGCACATGAGAACCGTGCATAATATGGTTTTCACCGCCAACGATGTGCCTGCTCAGCAAGCTGTCCGTGGCCATCGCCAAAATGCCATCGAAGACGGACATCATGAGGCCCTTGACCAAGCTGCACCCCAAGTCATCCAGCAACCGGTAGCGCAACCTGTGATGCATGCCAACTTCCCATATGCTCCTGTAGCGACACCACAGATTACCCCCCAGTTCATGGGACACGTGGGGCCGGAATTTCTCGCCCAGACTCTGCCTCAAGCCATTCGTGATACTATTCCCGATACCCCTCGCCTTCAACCAGCCGTACCGTACGTGCCTGACTATTACATGTATGATGGACAACCATTGTTCCAGAAGAGCGATTTGCAAGACCCACCTCGTGTCTTTCCGTCGTACCTCCCCGTCTATGTTCCCGACGACCACGGTGGCGAGATTATGTTCTTGAAGAGAGAGGGCTTTCAGCACAACCAAGCCGCCATCAATCAACCTTTCGTTCACCAACAGCTTGCCGTTCAATACAACCAACAGCCTGTCGTTCACAACAACCAGCAGCCTCTCGTTCATCATGACGAACAGCCCTCCTTAGCCTCTGTAGCAGAGGAGATGGTGAGGCGCCGGACTCAGAATGTCGCTAGCAACTACAAGGCAGATCACGACGAGCAGGAACAGCATCGAGTCACCCACGTGATGCACGCCGAATCGTTTACGATCGAGGCAGTTCATGTTGACTACGCCCGCCTGGAGGAAGCGAGACGTGCGTTCGTGCGCGAGACCGCGATGTCGAAGCAAGGTCAAGAGACTAAAAGCAGCGGAAACTCTCTCAAGTAAGCTACACTTACAGTTGTTCGAGGGGCACACAGGAGTATTATATCCACATGAAGGGATGAGAACTTGAATCCTCTTTGAAAGCTCCATATACTTGCTGGCGTCTTGCTTTATATAGTCCGAGGGAGCTATATATCGTTTTGTCAATTGGGCGCTGATCCTGAGTATTTCCCGGATCATTGTTATGAGAATGGCGACCTCACGTGCTTATGATGGAGCATTGGGCGTAAAAGATGCATTTTGCTCTACTTTTTTTTTCTTTTTTTTTTTCTCGGTGGCGTAGGATGGAGCAATGAGTTGCTTTGGAGGAATCTGACTTGTATGATCAGGAATCACTTGTGGTTCACATTGCTGGAGAAGTCTCGTTGGGAGCAATTGGGGAAAAGGGAAGGCTGTCTCTTCCGGTCTGTTCTCTGCTGGCATGTATGTATGATGAAATGGGGCGAAAAGAAGCACAGGACAGGA
The DNA here is from genome assembly GCA_022385715.1 of Xylaria cubensis. Classification (NCBI taxonomy): domain Eukaryota; kingdom Fungi; phylum Ascomycota; class Sordariomycetes; order Xylariales; family Xylariaceae; genus Xylaria; species Xylaria cubensis. The sequence continues at coordinate 458,693 of MU279013.1, read as the reverse complement.
AAAGACGGAACAGGAACAATCTCATGATGTTAACACACACATCTATATAGAGTTGTCCCGCAAAAGGTGTCCACGATGGCACTTATCCTATGATATCGCCCACGTGATCTAACATCTATCTTGTGAATCCAAGTCCCCCCCTTATTGAACCCACCGCATCTCATATGTTCCTACTTTCCCTTCCACCTCAACCGCCTAACCCACTCCGCCCACCTCACAACCTCATCCTGTTCCAAAAGTAACTCAACAGTATAATACTTCCTTGCCAACTCCTCATGATTCGCAAAGCGATGCACAAATCGATGACAAGCACCGCAAAGCCAGGCAACATTCTGCAGATCCGCCTCGCGATGCCAACCCCTTTTCACAGCCTTGGCGTGCACGAAGCGGGGAATAAGATGATGATATGTAAGATTTATCCAGTCGCGTCCACAGATCTCGCATGCGTCGGCGCGCATAGAGGATGGGGGAGGGGGAGGGGTGGAAAGGGCTTGTAGGAAGGCTGTTAGAACGGGCGCGAGGAATTCTTCGATGCCTTGCTTTTCTTCCCGCGTGATTCCGTACGCGGTCAGCGAGTCTGAGATTTCGGGGTCCAGATTGGGCAGGTGTGTGTTTATGTCTGCGCCGGTCAACGGTAGGGTGTATTGAGTTTGTAGTGTTGGTGAGGAGATGTAATCGTGATAGTCGATTGTTTTAAGCTCAGGGGGTAGACATGCGAATGTTTCGGTGGCGATATAGTCCGTGAAGTCGGCCAGGTCGTCGCCTTGTATCGTGTTCTCATCCCCATTATCCTTGTGTTCCATATGTGATTCCATAGATTCATTCCCATTTTCAGGGCCATTTTCTTCACCCTTTTGAACATTTGGTGTCTTGCTATGATGAGATGGTAGAGGATGTGTAGTCTTCTTTCTTGACTTAGCCTTAGTCCGACGACGAGGCTTGGTCTGCGGTTCTGAGATCTTCTCAAGAAGCGCTGTTGCAAGACAATCCCTGAATAATTCATAGTTCCGTTGCTCGTCTTCAGGTATTATTGCTGCCATTGTGAATTCCTAGGTGATGGGTTGGAGAGTATACAAGTGTAAGTGTATACGTCATTAATCGATATCACCACTCAGCGAACTTCACTTGGATTAGCTTATCGTCCTAATCAGGTGAATCACAAATACTTACTAAGGTTTTAAGCTACTCATTAACACCTTAGATAATTATATAAGAAATTGTCTATCGTACTTATTTAAACGTAGCAAGAAGTGAAGCCGTGATATTTGGCGATCCCTCTGGTTGGTTGAAATAGTGACCGAATTTCCAGAAAGGGTAAGAAGCTACCCCGCATTCCCGGCAATGACGCAGCGGAGAGATGTCAACTAAAGTTTGAAGGTTGTATCGGTCTCCTAAAATGGTATACATGATCTGTAAGCACCAGTACATAAGAATAGCGTTGTCTTGTTGAGTCTCGATTGCATTATTTATAAAATTATACACTCTCTAGATTGTTGAATGTTCTATGCTCAACTTTCAGCTTCGTTTCCCCGACTGAGTCATCCGTGGAGCGGGTCGTGCCGAAGGAACAATCATGGCGTCGAAGAAGGTCGTAATCGCTTTCGACCTATACGGAACATTACTGTCCACTGAATCCATAGCTAGCGAACTGGCCAAGATCTACGGGGAGGAGAAAGCCCAGTCACTGGCTGCATTATGGCGTCGATATCAACTCGAATACACCTGGCGTATTAATAGCATGGGTTAGGATATATCTATCTAGGTACCCCGCACAAATCTCGATCAAGTTCTAATTCTGTGCTAGGACAATACAAGACATTTAGCGAAATCACTCGCAGCGCACTTGCGCACGCAGTTGCCGAGCATGGCTTGACGCTCGAGGCGGACGATGCCGAAACACTGATGCGTGCATATGACGCGCTGCATGTCTTTCCCGAGATACCGGACGCAATGCAACTACTGCAGGAAAACAGTGGAGCTGTCGATGCGTATGTGTTCTCGAATGGCACGGACGACATGGTGGGAAACTCTATCCGGACTTCGCCGGAACTGGGCCCCCACGCCGATATGTTTCGGTCACTTGTCACGGTTGACAGTTTGAAATGTTTCAAACCAGATCCGAGGACATACGCACATCTGGTGGAGCAGGCCGGCAAAAAGGGACAAGCCGCTGACGTCTGGGTCGTAAGCGCAAATCCATTTGACATCGTTGGGGCTAAAGCAGCCGGTCTGCAAGCCGCTTTCATTGATCGGCCGGGCAAGGGTTGGGTTGACCGGCTGGATGAAACGCAGAAGCCTTCATTGGTTACTGATAGTGTCGATAAAGCAGTTCAGTCAATTTTGAAGTATTAAGCTAGTTGCCTCCCAAGATTTATGAATAATGAAACAAGTGGTATCTCATAACATGATCGTGACGTTCGTAACATCATGGGTTATACAACGGCCGTCCAGCCCCCCTTATTGCAGATTCCTGACATCATACGATTCGGTTGAAACTCTCAAACAACTTGATAACTTCTTCGGCGAAAAGCTCTGCGTCGGCGGGGTATCGAGCACTGATATAATTGTAGTTCTCGTCCTCCACCACAAAACTGTTGGCTATTGTGAGTAATCTTATCCAACGAGTTGTGCTGAGCTTTCTACAAAATCGGAAGCACTTACGGTCCAGGATTCATGGTTACCTTGAATTGGGTCGGGCTGGCGAGAGCCTTGGTCACCTGTCATGACAGACGTTATCAGAACTGGTTCACCGCTATATATCAAATACACATTGCGCTAATGTCATCTCACCGATTCCTGCACATTCTCGCTGCCGTGACCGAAGGTCTTGTAATAGTCGCCAAGGAAAGCGCGCGTGCTCCAGTACGCGGCCTGCTCGAATTTTGTAGGTAGTGCGGTGGTAACACAATCATGTATGACGCTGCGGCCGTTCGCATCCTTAGACTCGGACAGAACCATGACACCATGGCATACGGCCGCAACAACCTTCCGGCTGGGCCTCTTTGTCTTGGGAAAGTAGTCGAGCATGAGCTTATGAACGATGGGTGACTCGATAACCTGCCGAACACCCTTCTCGTGTCCACCGGGCAAGACGACAAGGTCGAAGGGATCGAGGGAGAAGTCGGGCGCGGACCACGACAGGGGATGGAGCAGTTCGTCGCTTTGCTGCATCTTCCGGTATGTGGCAACGGCCTCTTTCGTCGCGCCCTGTCTCGGGGGTTATTACAACGTACGGCATCTCCGAATGGGGTGGCGTACGAGCAGCTTCTGAGTCACGCCCTCAAGCATCTTCTTGTCGCATTGGGGAACTTTCCCACTCTCGGTCGCAAAACTGATTTCATAGCCGGCCGTCTTGAAGGCACCCCAAGGAACAGCAGTTTCTGTAATCCCAATTCACCCGATTAGTATGTGATTCTTTGTCGATAGCGTGTATTAGGTGCGCGCGCACCTGTGGGATCGTGTCCATAGTCGGCCATGATGAAGATGGCCTTCGCTGTTGCAACCGTTGTGCCGGGATTTATGATCTGTGGTTCCTCCATGTTTGATATTTCTGGTGTAGGTAAATTTCAATGGTCGTTTTTTTGAAAATTCCCTGCTAACGATAAATGAAAGGGATTGCACGATCCTATTCACAGAACAATTGCACGTTGAGTTGTTGTTAGGTAGCGACACTACCTTGTACAGTGGGGTCTGGGAAGTTTCCGGACACCCACTAAAATACAGCCATTTATAAAAAAACGTACATAACTTTCTAACCACGTATTCAAAAAAGATCAAATTTAAAATATAGCTATATTATAATATAAAAAAGTTTTTTATTAAGTAATTTTTTATATAATGTTTTTAAAAAGCATTATATTATAGTTTTAAAAGTTAAAAATTTTAAAATGTTTATAAATAATCTTTATAATATATTTATTATTAAAGCTATATAATATAAAAAATATAAAACATATATTAAAATTAAATAAGCATTTAAGTTTATTATTATAAAAAGCTTTTATTTTTAATATTTTTATTAAATGTTTTATTAAGCTTTAAAAATAGTATATATTTTATATATAAAATAAAATATTAATTATAAAAAATCAAATTTTTAAAATAATAACTTAAAATCTTATATTTAATTTTATTTATAAAAATAAAGCTTAAAACATTTTAAAACTTTATTTTAAACATTAAAATAAAAGTTTAATAATTATTAAGCTTATATTTTAAAAAATTAAATAAAACTATTAAACGTTAATATTATTAAATAAAACTTAATATTTAAATTAATAATATTATAAATATTATATATAAACTTTATAATAATTAAAATATAGCTTATATAAGCTTTTATTATTATTTATAATTATATTAATTTTTTTATTATTTTAATATTTTTTATTATTTTTAAATAAAGCATATAGAAAATTTTTTTATTCTTATAAGCTTTAAATCTATATTTTATATTATTATACAAAATTTAAAGGAAATCTATTACGGCGTTGTGGTTTTATGCTAATTTAGAGATTTATGTGTGTTAAAAACCGGTGTCCGGAAACTTCCCTGACCCCACTGTACGTCATTGGGATAAGCCCCCATAGGTATTGCCTCGGTACTGCCTCATCTGCCGCACTAGAGGCGCGGCAAGTGAAGTACCTGTGTAACCACAGAAGGGTGTTTGTGACCTGCTTAGGTACCTTAGGTACTGCTGTGCCACAACCGTTAGCCCCCTATAGTGGCGCATTACCGGCACACCTCATCCGAACTAACAGAGGCCGATGTAACGAGTTAGGCAGCCCTATCGGCGCCTTAAGGTTAGCGGTGCAGCGTTTCGTGATATTATTGCACACGAGTGCTTCAACGGCGTGGGTCAGCTGGATGCATAATACTGTTTTTAGTAGGTAGGCTGACATACACCACAAGTCCTAGCAATGCCAAGGCGTACCAAGGAGATCAGCGGGCCGTACCATCGAAGAACACATTTCTGACAACTGGGTAAGTTCTTTATTATTTATACCATCACAGGGTATCGCCATGTCTGTTACCTTTATGTTTCCTCTTTCTTCTAGGTAATTACCAAATGGTCTATCAATATGGCCCGCCACAAACCTGACAGAGATGGTGGGGATCGCACCGAGTTTTACGGCTCTCAGGTCGGCGGTAAGTCCATCATCAACTACAGCTACACCGACTTGCCGTGGAAATTGGTCGCCTACGATATCAAGTATTTCTTCACATTCGCTTGGGCACTTCCTTGGATAATATGGCCTTTGCGGCCCTGCGATGGCGGCCACTTCGACGAGTTGTCCCCTACTGCCGATAACATTTGGTGTATTTCTATACACATTGTTCTTTTCATTTTGCAGCTGATGTTCCTCATCACGTTGCCTATAGCCTTCTTGCTTCCTGTGTATCTATTTATAGCTGCACTTGGCGTATTCTTTCTAGTTAATTGGTTACTCTGTCTTTGCTTGAATGGAAAAACCATTACTTATGAGTCCGATCCAAAATATGCACCGGCCTTGCTGGAACATCAGCATGAGCAATGGATTTTCTTGAACGGTGTAGCTGCAGGGTACGTTCAAATTTCCGACTATTACGATACCGCTAGTCAAGAGCTGACGTGAATGCACCAGCGAGGCTTGGCTAAAGAGTAACATCAACCGTTTGGCCCTCACCTTCAAGCGGCCCGTTCTTGGTATACACAATCGCACTACAGGTATTATTTTTGACGTGTTAGAATGCCTCATTCAGCGAAATTTTGGTTATGCAACGAGCGATGTAAGGCTGGCTTATAAGATTCTCAAAGAGAAACTCTATAATCCGCAGTACTCAAAAGTTGTATTCATACTTCATTCTCAGGGGGGGATTGAAGGTGGTCTCGTCCTGGACTGGCTTCTGCAGGAATTACCCCAGAACTTGCTCGCAAAACTCGAAGTGTACACATTCGGCAACGCAGCGAATCACTTTAATAATCCGCACCGTCATGTGCAATCCCAGGAAGAGGAGCAGAGGCACCCTGGTACGAGGACTGAGGTGCCTGAGGCCATGACCGGAGCCCCCATCACCGACTCACCCGTCGAGACAAGAGCCTCATCATTGCAAAGACGATTGTCAAACATTTCCAAATCATCCGCAAAGGATATGAATCATCCGCAACCTTTAACTGTTGCCACCAACGGCACAAGAATGCCACTGCGACGAACGTTCACGGTCGCGGCTAATGACAGGGCTATCGGCCATGTGGAACATTACGCTCACACGACTGATTTCGTTGCACTCTGGGGTCTGCTTCACTTTGTTACCAACGAGCGGGCATCGCCAGAAATGCCGCGCTTCATCGGTCGAGTGTTTAATCGTGTCTCTACCCGTGGCGGACATCAGTTCTGCCAACACTACCTAAATGGAATGTTTCCTCTTTCACGGAATGATGACGGGGAATTTACGGGTTGCGCAGACCGCAACGACTTCATGGACAGTGTCGTTGAGATAGCAAAAGAAGGAACCGAAAAGGAGGATGTGCGTGAAGGCTTTGACAACAGTTGGGCCATGATTGAGCTCGCGGGAGACCCTGACAGTGCAATCCCATCACAAGTAGCTGTTCATGGGAGCTTCTACGGTAGTCTCCATGGAAGCCTCCGCGGAAGCATTCACAGTGATGATGAAGAACTTTTCGATGGGACAGTGAGAGTCAAGCATCTTAGTCGACTGTGGCAGTATAGGAATGGACGTAGCCCGCCTGATATCCCACCGGGCTTGGTTAGAGGAGCGACGTTTTAGTCGCTGGTATATTGACTCAGTACATAGGCGCATAGCTGCATTTGTTGTTCTAGGGAGGTTCTTGAGATGTATAGACGTGCGGTTGATACCCGGGTTCTGATATTTTTACCAAAAATGATATATTAAGGTTTCGTGGATTTCATGCGTATTTAATCTTGAATACCCAGCAAAACTCGTCTTCGTCCAAAAGCGCATCCTCGATCTTGATATTCAGCACTTTTCGATTCCCCTTGCCGCTCACGTTCCAATCTAAGTTCCGACCGCCATCGACAGCCAGTAAACTCACCTCATCACCCTTCACGACCGGCAACGGCGCCGGTACTTTGATGACCCCATTGTCGACGACAGGTCTTTCCAAGAACAAGATATAAAAAGCATCATCCGTCTGCGTAAAGCGAACATCAAGCCCTTCCCCAATCACCTCGCTCCGCACAAACCAATACGTCGTGTTAAAGATAGCCTCACCATGAGACCGAATCCACTGTCCCGCCTCTCGCAGATTATCCACCTCAGCCTGAACGATCGTCCCATCAGCACGGGGCCCGATATCCAGCAACAAATTGCCATTCTTCGCCACGACGTCGACGAGAGTACGTATGAGCGTGCTGGCATTCATGTACGCCTCATCGGGCGTCGCGGCATTGTAGCCGTAGCTATACGGGTCCATGCCCATGTTGCTTTCCCACTTGCGCGCTTGCGCCGAGGCGAAGGTCGCGTACTCGGGAGTGTCGAAGTCAGCGGCCTGCGCAAGGCCACAGCGCGAGTTGATGGCTACCTGTCTGTCTGCCGCGCGTGTAGCGTCCCACCATTCCGCTGCGAACATGGCAGTGGCGTTAGCGGCCCCGATGTCGCACCACATGATGTCGGTTTCGTAGTCATTTGCTAGGATGTTCATCTGTGGTAGCATGACGTCGGCGATGAAGTCGTCTACGGGAACGTGGCCCGTATACGGTTCGATGGCGCCCGTGTATGGGTTTCGCGCTGGTACGCCTGGCCAGGAGTTCGTACCTGGTACGGACTCAGCGGGCAGCTGATCGAAGCCGTATGGCCCGAAGTCGGGATTATACCACTCGGGAAGCGAGAAGTATGTTCCTCGTCGAAGATGCGGCTGATAAGTGGCGGCGGCGTCGAAGAGTTCACGTAAGAGATCCCGCTTGGGGCCATAGTGTAGCGACGATCGGTTACTCGTCTCACTAGTGTCGAAGATCGCGAACCCGTCGTGGTGTTTCGAGGTGATTACGAAGTATTGCGCCCCGGCATCTGCGAATAGATCAACCCATTCTTTAGGGTCGAATTGCGATGCCGTGAAATCTGGGAACGTGTCGTCATAAACCCAGTCTGGCCCATATGTGCGCAGTCGGTAGTCGTAGAAATCAGAGGGGTCTGCTTGTGGGTGGTGCGTAGAATACCACCTATTCATCACCCCTCAGTTAGATCATTCGCATGAAATAGCATAATTGCTATGAATGAATTGACAGTCAATTAGGCTTACCAAAACCATTCCGCGTAACTCTCATGTGGTGTCGAATTACCCCAGCCCGTCACGGCATAGACACCCCAATGGATGAAGATGCCAAACTTAGAACCGTCAAACCAGTCGGGCGCCTCATGCCGAGCAAGATTATTCAGGTCAGGAGTCCAATCTGTTAAGCCAATCTCGACGTCCGAGAACTTAGTTACCTGCCGACCAAAATTACCATTGGCAACGACCTCAACATTCACTGGCCCATCCGAACCCCCTGTAACCCCAATCTTCACAACCTTCTGATCCCCAGGACAAAGCCGTTTCAGCTTTCCCAACCTCACAGTCTCAAATCCGTTCCCGACGAGTTCGACCGTAACTCCAGAACCAGCAAGGCATTCCCGTCCAACATTATTAATCGTGACCTCAACAACCTGTTCACCAGCGTCGAACCACTTCTGTGTCGGTCTTATAGCTTGGACCTCCACCTCGTGCCCCTCATCCGCGCCCCAAAGCGAGACAGCAAAGACGTGCAAGCGCGCATCTCCCGCGTCCGCCGCATCAGGTATTGTGATAGCTCTCAATTTCCGATCAGGATCAAGTGGCGCGGTGCGCTCAAATACATGGCTTGTATTCCAATTGACGCCCGTCTCCGTAAATCGGAACGGGAAAACGATCTCGCCTCTGTTCAGTGTGAGCCAGGAGAACCAGTCCAGAGCGCGCAGCTCGTAGCTCGAGGTCGTGTTATCCGCATAGTGAAAGGTGACGTTTCCTGTGGCTGTGGCGAATTCTACATCTCCAGAGACAAGAAGGGACACGGAGAAAATCTGGCAGGCGACATCGTGCGGGATATCAATCCGCTGCCCTGCGCTGACTACATTATCCGGTCGCTTTGGTCCTGTGTAACCTGGGAAATCGTACACGATACCGGATTTGCTAGAGGTGTACGATGGCGTGTAAGCCGCGAGTGGCGGAGGGTATGATTGCCCTAGGCCGTCGAAGGAGGCTTCGCCGGAGTAGGTCCCGAAGGCTTTGTTGTTAAAGTGGGCGCTAATGTCGAGAGAAATTGACTGTTTGGTTTTGTGAGCTTGGTATCACGCGGGTTTTATGTATGACGCAAACACGGCGAGACCAGGAGATACGAAGGAGGTGGGTGTACACGTACCCCGGCACGAGTAATGAGGATAGAAGTGCCTAGAACACATAATAAACTCAGTATTCTACGTGACATCCTATAGCCTTACCAGCGGACGAAATTCCAGCTTGTTCTAATATCGTGATGGTAAACAAACATTCTATCGAACCCAACACCACCATTTCTACCTCTGTTCCCCAGTACAGACCTGGTAGATCACAACCAAAAGCCCTTCGTAGAGTCGCATTGACCCCGACTGGATGGAGTAACGAGCCATGCAATGGATGAACCATTTCGGTGCGGAATAGCCCGAACAAAGTTCACGCCGTAAATCTCCAATTCCAGGTCTTGGCGACGCGACGCGAGTTTAGGACACGCTTCTCAATATTCCAATGTCAATATTAAGCTTTAGGAGTCCTTTTTCAAGAAACTTGTATAATGTGATGGCGGATGGTATCACTCATATCATACCAACAAACGATCCTTTCTTTTTTTCTGGTATTATGTCAAGTTATCCTCATAGTGTGTGACTATGTCTACCGTTTGAGACGAGTCTAATGCTCAAGGTAGTCTTAAATAAGGAATTATCGAGTCCACGAAGAACTCATATGAGAACCAGTACTAATAAAAAAGTTACATTGTGATATGATACCCAGTTTGTATTATTCAAAATCGTTTATTATTCATGAAGTTCTGGAGACTCGTATATGGGGCGTAACATAGGAACAACAGTGTCTCTTTATCCGAAACAGCTGTTAACATAACTTAGGCGAAGGCAAGGGATGGTACTGATAGCTCTGGAAAGATTGAGTAAGCTACAAGTATTTAACCAAGTCCAGGCGCACTAGCATGTCACTAAAGTTACAAGATACAGGTAGCAAGCACGTGAGTTAGGATCAATATATAGCGAAGATGGCGGACATCAAACGTTGCAGTTGTTAACGATGAATAAAGGCGACGATAGGAATACGATACTACACGCTGGTCAAACGAAAAAGCTTGGAAAATGGGCACAAAATGCGACACCATCTTTTGGGACTATTTCTTAGCGCTTCCAAGGGAATTTGTGAAACAATTCAGTCAGCAAAGTGCGCCCTATCAGTGTCGTGTGTATTACTAGAAGCATCCCTTGCATTGATCCACAAGAAAGCGAACTTAGTCTCTTGAAAAACGTTAAAGTAACTTTCTGGGAAAGTTTTGTGTCTCATTTCTCCTAAAGTCAAACCAGTGCGACAGACGCGTCACAAACATAATATATAAAAACTTGAGAATACTAGGCTCCCACTCCTTTCAACCCAGCTTTTCTCCAAATTATCACTAGTCGATGAGACTTCGATTCAAGGCTTAGCTTTATCGAAGGCCAAGTCAATAGTAATTTCATTACGTCCTCATCTCCAACGTTAATATTCAATTGATGTTCGCCCAAGCCACAAAGGCACGGTTTTCGGGACCCGACTGTTCATTGGGTCGGTGGATGATCCCTGTGCCTTGACGGGTGTCTTGTCAACTCGAGATCAGTAACAAAAACAGCCTTTAGATCTCTTACGCCGCACAAGGAAACGCGCACGTTATCGGCAGCTTCATCGGCATGCAAACCCATAGAAAGCGCCGAACATCTCCGGCCCGGGTAGAACTCGCTCTAGCCACAATATGGAGTCACTTTAACGGCAAGCTCAAACAGCTTAATTTGACACTTAATGCTGGAGAATATAAGCGCCTACTACAGCGTTTAGAGCAGCCAGAAAATAGACCCTTGCTGGGACACTTCTATGATAGGTTCAGGTAAGTGTTGCAGTCAACATGACCCTTGAGAAGGCTCACATTACGAATGTAGGTACCACTATACGCGCTCAAACGAATCCTTCGAGATCAAAATCCCCATATATGTCTGCCAGAGAATGAGTATGGATTTATATGGGCTTATAGAACGTTGGTCTGATAGAGTATTTGACTTCTCGGCAAGATATGATAAGAGAATTGGCGATGCCGCGTTCAGCATATACGGAATCAGCTCCAAACCCATTCATTACTTCACTGGCGATAGCCAAGATGTAAGAACACCGGATCTATCATTTTATTGCAGGAAATGCGAGTTGAGTTGCAGCTTTCCAAACTTGGTGTTTGAGATAGGGTGGGCTCAAAACAGCACAAGTTTAGCGGAGACAGCGAAGTCATACATTCGTGGTTCCAAAGGCATCACTCGAACTGTCGTCACAATCGAAATGCATAGGATATATCAGGCAGAGGAAAGGAATGTACGCCGAAAATGCGTCAAAGATGAAGAGTTCGAAACGGATGTAGCCACCTTTTCAGTGTGGCGGGCCAACGATGACGGCGAGCCAATACAGACCGTCGCAAATCGGGTAACTATGTCAGGCCTTCACTCTTCTCTAATATATTCTAACATGTCAATAGGTGTTTCGAGATAAGGAAGGCAGGCCAGTCGCCTCCGTTGCCCTCGAGATCTCATTAAAAGATTTCATCTGCCGAGGAATTCTAGCTTCACCTGAAGGTGCTTTCAAGGATCCTGTGCTAAAAATCACGTCAGAAGAACTTTGTCGAAGACTTGACCGAGCCTTAATGGAATATCATGTGTACCGAAAGGATGATTTTCAAGAATATGACAGCGATAACTTGGTATTACTGAGAGGCAACAGACGCCTTCTGAGAATGAGAAAGAAGAAATGCGTTGACGCTCCTAAAACTAGGAGAATGACAGCACAGCTGGGTCCTATCATTGAAGATGGAAAATCTCGCTCTGCAAAGTTCCAGAATATCTATATCAGGAAGTCCACATTAACGGCAGATATCTGGGTCAAAATATAGTTTCTGAGGTACTTCCAATCTTTCAGTAGCCCCACGATGGGTAACAAATATTGAACGAAAAGAAAATAGCTACCACATTGTGGAATTCGAGATAGGCATATGAGAAATTCGTTTATGAACACTGCTATGCATCTTCCTAAAATTATTTCAATGTTCTGTGATTATCGCTCTCCATTACTTGATTTTCTCTTTGACATCGTAATTAATTACTATCGAGCAGCGGTTTCCATACCTCTACGCTAACGGTAAAGTATTGGACTTACCTTGTAACTGGGATATTAGCAAACCCGTTATTATGACACACACATTTACGCGATCAATTTATATATTGCGTATCGATGATGTCAAAATACTTGTATAGAGGGGTTAGTTGTGAAGAACTTGTTCAGGTTCACTTAATCATCTCGCCTGAAAATTCCTACCAATGACACGGAGTAACATATTCTAGCTTAGGGAAGACACTGGCTAGCTGCTGCCACGTATCATGAATCTTGCCGTCCTTCACGCCATCATTCGCAAGATGACCGACTACAATGGGTCCTATGACAGGAATCCAGCCCACGATACTGGAAGCAACCATAAGGCTTTCATGCCATTTGGATCTGACCGACCTTAACCAGTATGATCGCATAGACAGCAGGAGACGAATCTTGGATATGCAGTTAGGAGAGCCTACTGCTAAGCAAGCAAGTACCATAGCAAAGTGCTGGCAATTCCAAACCATGGGCCGATATTTACCCCACATCCTAACCAGAACCCCCTCTGTAACATTATCATTATCAGTATCTGTTCTAGATATATGAGCTCCTGGGATTACTCACTATACAAGGATATTCTATACTCAGAATTGGTAGTGGGACCCAAATCCTCTATGCAAGTAATCGTCCTGACAGTGGCCGGCGGCCAGCTTGAAGGGTTGCGTAAGTTATGTATGTCGGAGTTACTTGATGCTTTAAACCATCCTCGTTCAGAGCTCCCAACCCCCATGTCAAAATACGATCCCTTAATGAACGCCTGTCTGCCGGCTGGCGAGGCGGGGTCAAATTCCTTAGCTGTCACGACACACAGTGCCCAGTGTTCGAGGAATGGCTTGCGATCTAGCAGACTGGGAACGGCAGAGCCGTTCCCAATCGTCTCCCACTCGAGCGTTTTCGACACCTCGCCATCGTCAATTGGCCTGGAGACGAGGTAGCAGCGTTTTTCTAAATAATCCAAGTAACTGTTAGTACCAGGCCATTGAAAAGGGATTTCTACTCAGTGACCTACCCATCTCCAAATGCCCTAACCGATTCAACGTGAGTTCTCTTTTCGGCGAAGTTGGTGACTAACATCTGAAGAGAGCCGCCTTGACTATTATACTTTTGGATGTCGCTATCTCTACAAGGCTTGTAGTTGTGAGACGTAATTATGAGGTATTCGTGCCACATTACACTCCAAAAGCATTTGGTGAACCTTATTCATTTCTCATTCCTCCACTAACTCCTCTCCCCTCAAGATCGTTTCGTAACTAGCTACTATGGTGACGTGTACCATTCTTATCATCTGTTAACTCTATTAGCTCATATTCCTTTCGCAGCGAAGAAATTGAGAATGATTTGGTTGTCAGATTCTGGGTTTTTAGGGGCCATAATGGATTTCATACGCGATAGTAGCAAGGGCTCAGGGGTAGGCCAGTCCATCCGGGCTGTTTCAATACGCGTCCCCGAGCGGCTAAAACTTATTCCGTTTTAGTGTTCTCTTATTCACTCTACCGCATTCGTATTAACAGCGATTGATGTAATGACATGTGCCAAGCAAGGACAAGGGACAGTTCATATAAGTTCCGAGAGTGGCGGCAGGTCAGCTACTTACATTCGCTCGATTAGCTTTCAACATGCTGTGCTACAAAGGGACCTTATTAAATTAAACACGGCAAATATTGGGCACTGAAGTGATGCTATTAGCTGGCTGCAAATTTCATTGAGCAAGTGGGAAAGGCTTTCATATATAAAATACTAGATGAAGTTAAGGGGCCACAACGAAGGAAGAATACGGGAACCCAGCCACATGCAACTTATTCAGTTAGCATTTTGTTCAATTTTATTTATTCATTCGGTCGATTCTTCTTTTGTTACTCTTGATCAAGTGTTTTGCCATTCATTTAACTGGCCTCTTCGGAGCGTATGTATCAAATTACAGCCTCGACAGAAAACAAATCCACTGTGACCAATTTAGTAAACCGGCAAGTTAAAATCGATTCTACGAGTGATTGCGTTTTATTTCAAGCTAAAACTTAATGATATGATCTTCGTCACGAAATAGCTGGCTAGTTTTAGCGGAACATATTTGAATATATCGAAATTATCGAATGACTTATTGACAAGATAAATATGTCATTTTTATGATTTAATGCACATTTTACATTTCGGTAATCGAGTAGTGCGTACGATACACGGACCTCGAACAGACCTCGATTAGGAGTCAGACCACCTACTCCATCTTGATTTACACACTCTCTTCTTAGAGCAATGTATCAAACTTAGATTTTACATCAATTTAAGTTACGCCAGACTATCGAGGGCTACGAAAGAAACGTACTTTACATCCTTTGCCCGGTATGAGTTCATGGCATAGCACTCGGGAAAACTTATCTACAAAATTTCGTCAATGCTATTTAATGCCCATCAGTTGTATTCTAACTCTACTTCTAGAATATTACATATTACAGCTGCTTAGCCTCCATCTTGTTCTATTACCATATCTCAGTATAGAACGTATGTCATTTTAGCAGATATGTCTAGTGCTTGGATTTAATTCTATTCTAATTTGGTAGTGTCGTGCCATAGTCTGCAGTATTGTTCTATAACTTGTCTTACGAGGCTGGATTTGTTTCAGCTTGCCAACCAAGTCTCGAATTTTTAGTACATATAGAATGATATCTGGAGCTTGAACATAGGTTTGACCCATGAACGCCATCTCGTAGGAAGTGAAGAGACAATTCTATCAGAACGACCAGCCGAATCGTTTTGTTCATGAGACCCTGACTAGGTATGGAATAATTGCCGGTAGTTTTCATTGCTCCATTCTGCGTGATTTTTAAGAAATAGTAATTAATCGATGGGTAGGTAGATCGCTGAGGAGAACTAAAAAATTTACGATCGTCATCAACCTTGTCGGCATAGGTGGAAGCTCGACGCATTATGACGTGCACCTGAACATGCCGTGAGGGTCTCCTGCTTACATTCTTGTATATGTAGGAGGCAGTGCTGGCGACACGCCCATAGTGAAGCGTTATTAAAAGAAAATCATATCAGTACTAAACCGGATACCGGCATTTGGCAATTGCAATCATGTAGACTGAACTACGGCCAGGTATGGAACCAGCTGCGGGTTACATAAGACCTGGCTATGTAAAAAGTTGATCCGGCCATCAACTGGTTCACATCATGCACATGATAGCTACCGTCGCTCTCTAGTGGCCAAGTCACAGCCCTGGCATTGTGTTGATATTAGGAGACGAATCGATTCGTGCGGACGTTTCCCGCACGCACCTAATAGGGGCCAAAGACTTCATATAATGAATACAATCTGGTAGTCACGTCCTATCAAAGCGGCCGAGGTTTCATCGGACCGATTTAGAATATTCATCAATACTTCGGGAGTTAATCCATCACGATCGTGATTGCCAACACCGTTGGAAATACTGCGATGTCTAAACCAAAGATCTAGCAATTGCACCTATGATTCCCATAAGGCTAGCTGAATAGTTTGTATCTAACAAATAGAATAAAAAAAGCAACATTTTGGCCTCATGGGCCTTGCCCAAGCCATAGAAAAGCGAATTTTGGGTGGTTATGACCGGTAACAAGGTTACCTTCCCATTGCAAGTACGGACAAGTTCGTGGCGATTATAGAAAGATCGCATATAGTCAGGCTACAGTCCATGCATCCGGACAAGGGACAGGGAGGTTCATGACGGCTTGGCGTGTTTACCTTGTGGTGTGTCATTGGAAGGTTTAATAGCCGGGTAAACATGATACAGCCAGAACGTGCCCAAGCAGCTCAGCCGATCAATCAGGTCCCGGAAGGATGACAAGTCTGTCTCAAAAGGGAATTAAATCAATTAACACATCGAAACAGGACATCCAATCCAATCAGTCTAATGATACGAAGTCTTCGACGATATTCGGTCGGTTCGGCAGTTTAGGGGCGCTTAGCTGCACATTACCTTGTCATGATGCATCAGGATAATACAAGCATGAGAGCCTCGACGGGTTTTGTATTTTAATTCCCTGATCACGTCCTCTCTTTTCTTCGAATCGGAAATCTTAGGAGTAGCCAAACCATCGTTTGTTACCAAGCGTTCCAGTACCAGCTCTCACACCGTCGAAGGCTAGCTAAAAAAGCTTCACGATGCAGTTGACAGCCCTCGCTGCCGCCGCGCTGCTAGCGCAGAATGCCGCAGCTCAGTTCAATATGCTGCGCTTCGCGTGCTCCCAACTCGTCGTCGACCGTGTCGACCCCCTAGTCAATCCGGGTATGACATACACGCCTCATTTGCACCAGATTGTCGGTGGAAACTCATTCAACGTCACCATGGACCCGAACACCCACGATCTAGCAGCCTCCACGTGCACATCGTGCTCATTCAAGCAAGACAAGTCCAACTACTGGACCGCCGTCATGTTCTACAAGGCAAAGAACGGTACTTATAAGCGTGTGCCCCAGACCGGTAACGGTGGTCCCCAGGGCAAGCTCATCAACAAGGGTGGTCTGGATGTTTACTACATTCCCAGCGGGAAGGTCACGGCCTTCAAGAAGGTGAGAGCGCATCATGGAGAAAGGAAGAATGAATGATCGGCTAATCAGAATCGCAGGGTTTCCGTATGCTGGCCGGTAACGCCGCCAACACTGACCCCAACAAGACACCAAAGGCCAACATCTGCCACCGTTGCTGGACTGGATATACCGACACTCCTTTCGTTGGCGGTGCTCCTTGTACCGGATCCGACACTGTTGATATCCCCCACTCCAAGACTTGCAAGATGATTCGACAGACCATTATTTTCCCCACGTAAGTTTACGCACATTTTGAAAACTCACATGAGAAATGGTGAGCAGTTTCACATAGAATTGAGCTTACAAATTGTGCAGATGCTGGGATGGCAAGAACCTGGACAGCCCAGACCACCAGAGCCATGTCGCCTACAGCTCAGGATCCGGTGCCACTGGCGGCGGTGCCTGCCCTTCGACACACCCCGTCAAGCTCCCACAGATCATGTATGAACTGATGTGGGACGTCCGGGAGTTCGCTGACTCTGCCGACTTCCCCACCGACGGATCCAACCCGTACATCTACAGCATGAACGTCGGGTAAGGAGATCCCACAACAGCAGAGATACAAGAACTGAGTGAGACTAACTTCTTTGTCCTATAGTGGCTCAGCTGCGCACGGTGACTACGTCTTCGGCTGGGAGGGCGACACACTCCAGAAGGCCATGGACAACCAATGCAACCTCAACACCGACTGCCCCCGCGCAGGCATCACCGCACAGCCCGAATCTACCTACAGCGCCTGCACCATGCAGCAACAGGCTCCCGAGGATGTCGATGGCTGTAAGTCTAACGCTCCCTCTAGTTCCTCACCTCTTTACTGCTAGACGATAACCCGAAAATGCTGACCCATCGGACTTATAGGGTTGGCCGCACTCCCAATGGGTGAGATGGCTGTCAAGGCATAAAACACTCGTACAAAGGCTTTGGTTCCACTCACGAGCTTAATTCGAGCAAGGGGATTGTTGGATCAGTATTCGCTACTGACATGAATGCCAGCGTTTCCTTCAAACCTCAATGACTCTTGGTATTTGCGGGTGAGGGTCAGCGTAGCTGTTTGTGTTTCTGCATCTGATGGTCAGATTGGAACGAACTTTGATTACTTGCCTTACATACAAATCCGAATGTATTTAGAAATTCTTCCCTATAGTCACCAAGTGCTTGCATTCTGTTATTAAATACCACACATTGCTGTGTTACTCGCCAAATTGAGAACGTAAGCCAGAATAGTAGGGGGTACAGCAGGTTTTTAGCTGTAGCCAAATTACTGTAAGTTCAAATTAAAGGATCATAGAATAACATTATGGGCACAGTCGGTTACATAGACTGCTATAATCCTTTTAAGTGAGAAGCTTGTTAAATTTGTTTCACCTCATGCAGCTATTGGATTTCCTATCACGCTTAGCATAAGTATCGCCGATAAAACTATATAAGAGTAGAACTAGTCATAATGCACTATCGTTAATTACGCGTTCTAAATTACTGTTATTGCAAGCTAGAATTTTGATTTCACTATTGTGGTTGGTTAAAAAGCAAGACTTTATGTAACAACACAGGGGCTTACTTGGCGAGAATTCTTTGCTAAATATTTTGTTTAACGATAGTTTCAACCTCTCATCGATTTCTCAAACCGCTATATCGCCGACATGATAGGCCATCCACATGTGAATTGTGACACAGAGTAGCCAAGAATCCCCTCCTTTCCCCGACGGTTTATCAGATGTATTTAAGTAACATTTTAACCCAGCTGATATCCAATACATTTCACTTAGCTTATAGGGGAAAATCATGATCAATATTATTTAGTAAACTCTGCTGTGTATACTGTTTTTGGTAAGGTATCTCTCTGGCCATCGGTCCATTCTCTTTAGCATGAGTTCCCATCACGCGTTTCGCTGCACCAATTGGTCGAAGTCAATGTTCCCAGCCGCCGAGAAATCGTGGTCCCAGTAGTTGTACACATCGTGAACGGTGAGCATCGCTGCTGTCGACGCACTGCTAGGCTTGGTCTTGGAGTAGGCGAAAGCAAGGCGATTGGAACCGGTCGGGTTCAGGGTCTTGGTAGTAGTGCCGGTGGTGGTAAAGGTGCTGCATCCGCTGCACTTGGCTGTGATTTGCCAGTGTGTCCCATTGACCCTGCTACCCGTCTTCAGAAGCTGCACTTTCGCGCCGTCGTAGACTTGTGGCTGTGTTCGTACACTACCGCCGCATCAGCTATCTCTTTGCGAATCGAGGAAGTTCGGCCAGCCCTCTCGTGATATAGACATACCTCGTGCGTCGAACAGAGACTACGGGCGTGCTTCCAGATGCCCAGCCAATAGTAAGGGGATCGTTGACCATCGATGCGCCCCAGGCGAGACCGGTCCAACCGACAGCATTCGGAGCGATGATTTGGAAAACGAGATCGTAGTTCGCCGGAGCCGGGCTGGGAACGGCAACACGGAATGTGACCCATTGTCCAATTTGGTATGCAGCCTGGAACTCCGAAAAGGTAAAACCGGTCTCGCCGTCACGGACTACGGACGTATCTGCGGCGAAGCCCTCGGAGACTAACAAATATTTTAGCATGTCTTAACGGAATTTGACCTTAACACCCAAGATGGTACCTACCACATCCCAACAACGCTGCCAGATAGGCAAGACCAAGATTCCAGCGCATTCTGGCGAGTTAATCACAGCACCGAGACAAACGTGTACCCTTGAGCGAGATGCGTCAACTAATTCGTAGGTATGACGTAAGTGAAATATACCCTAGAAAGAACGATGCTCTTCTGATCGTTACGACCTACTGTAGATAGGCGCGTTTAAGTGTAGAGCGTCAGTGAAGCAACAGAGAAAGATGAGCACTCACATGAGCAAATATCTAGGCAGGACGCCGAAAATTAAATACAACCCAGCCGCTTATCGTGAGGCCCTGGAAATGCGGAAGCTGGCCAGAACATCACGTCAAGAATGAGAAATTCATCGGCGGTCGATCCGCACGTAGGTGGGACGAAGTCACGGCTATTACTTGGCAAGCCCGCAGAGTCGTAGCACAAATCTCTCTATCCTCGAGCTAGCCTGTTGTCGAGGTGGTTCCGTGGGAGATACGGACCATTCCTGGGGACACGGAGGGCTAAAAACGAACAGTGGGACAATATCTTGGGAAGTATTGCCGTTGGGATGGTGTCGGGCCCTGTCGGACGTGACGTTGAGTGAACCCGACGCCCATTTAGCCGTATATTGGCTGTGTATACCAGAGCTGGGGTAAATGGCATAAAGTGCATCACTCCTACCTCTTGCGACATATGCTATGAATAGCAGACCAATTATGATCTTCCCAATTGCAATTTTGCAGGTTCGTGGATGACGACCGTGGTATCCGTTCTGATTTGACGCTTTGACTTGGTACACTACATATCCCGGTTCACGGCGCTGACGTTCTGTTCTCACGATAATGATAGGCAGGGACGGCCCTTGATGTCTTGGGGGCTACCGGGCAGTGACGTTCCTCTACACTTGCTATGATCATGAGACCAAGTCAATAATTGAGAGCAGTGGCGACGGCCTGGTCTAGACGACATGGCAACAATACTACTTATTCGCCAAGAGATTGATCTGTAACGCATGTTGGGTACTGGAATCAATGATAAGGTATATTGAATGGTATCGTCAATGTTCACTTTGGCCATGTGCCTTGACGAGTTATTCTAGACTCAACGACGAGGTGGCGTATTACGAGCCTGTGTTTGTTGAACCTATCTAGTGTTACGCTTGCGTTGCTCCAATAAGATTACAATCCTGATACCGTATTACTACTATTGCTCTCACGCTGAAAGCAACGAGTTTACTGTGTTGGTGCATAAACTTATTAAATCAGAAACTCAAAGGCTATCACGCAAGAACTAAAACAAATCATGACCGCCCCAGCTATAGCGCAACTGTAAAATAATTAGATAGCTGTCACATCTTCCATACAGTAGCTAGGACGTATTCTCCGTTGGTAAGAAGGGAAGGGTAGACTGTGAAGAGACACTATATAGTTAAAGTATTGCAGAGATTCCTGACATAAACACGGGTAATCAAAGCTATGCTATATTCTACTCTATAATCTATATCGAAACCCGAAAGTATTCCAATCTGTAATATCCTCGTAAATCCCCGGCCTGGTCTCTTCACCAGAGATGACCTGAATACCCTCTTTGGCAGTTCTCTGACGATTCATAACCTTCAGGTAACCTCTCAACAATAAAGTAAGCACAACTACAAGAGAGTAACAAACCACGATCCCGCTAAACGCAGTCGCGTACGCGGGCGCCTCGCCTTCAACAAAGAGCTGGGGCCCGACGATGTTGCCTACGCAATACGCGACGAATAGTAGAGCCGTTGTAGTATTCTTCTTCGTCATACCGCGGATGTTGGACTGCACGAGGGATACTAGATGCGGAGTTAGGTTTTAGTTGTTGCCCCGTAAGGTTTGCGAAGTTTGGAAGGAGCCTAAAAGGCAAACAGGGTAAAATAAGGTTTCCTTACGCAGTAGTGGGAGAGCAGCTGGCCCTGAAGAGAGAAGGAAGTAAGCCAGAAGTGAGACGCCATTTGGGACTGCGGTGCGGTGCGAGATGAGCGCCGAGCCAACGATGGGCGGGATCACGACGAGGGCGATCAAGATGCAATTCATGGAGCGGCTGTCAAAGCGTTAGCCATCAATCAATCTTATCCCTCAAACCTCGACAACCTCACCAGCCTATCCATATTCACATAAACTCCTAGAAAAAGGAAAAAACTCACAACCGCCCAGCAACCCACCCTGAGCCCGAGATAGCCGCAATACAAAGGATGGAATACGGCACATTGATAACGGTACTTCCCAGCGGCGTAAATCCAAGCGAAGTGATAACCAAATTGGCGAAATTCTGCGTTCCGCCATTAGGTATCTGACAGCACAGGGAAATCGCACAAATCATCCAAGTCTGCGGATCGCGCAGACACTCGCGCGCCTGATCCCACTTCCACCCCGCGTTGCTCGTGCTGCCCATCCCATCACGAACGACGCGATCTCTTGCCCAGCGTTTCTCCTCTTGACTCAGGAAGCGGGCGGTAGAAATGCCATCTGGTAGAAAGCGGAGGATGACTACCCCCAAGACACAGGTCAGCACGCCTAGAATGGCAAACATCCATCGCCACGCATGCACATGCTCGTCCTCGTTCTCATTGTCGCCCACCACTATCCCAACAAGGAATGCTAGCCCTGAAGCCGCGATCCCACCAACTGAGTGCCCGGAAAACCAGACGCCGGTTCTTTTCGGGATCTCGTCACGCGTATACCACGTCCCCGTGATAAAGACTAGAGACGGCGTAATAGCAGCCTCGAAAACACCAAGCGCAAACCTACACGCAACCAAAGCCGTAAAGTCATTACACAGCGCGGTAGCAGCGACGGCGACCCCGCAGAGCAAGAGGTTCACGCCCAGGAACTTCCCCACGGGAAGCCGAGATAGGAAGGCCGCGGCGGGGTAGCTGGAGAGAGCATAGCCGACGTAGAACGCGGCCGCGACATAAGCATACTTATTCTTGCCCCCGTTCCCGTCCTCGTTCCCGGGGTCGGGGTTGACGTCGACGAGTCCTGTGTCTTTCCGGAGACCGAAGACCGCGGCGCTGGAGAGGATTGTCTTGTCCATGAAGTTGACCATTGCTGTTGCGAAAAGGAATGGTATTATACGTTTATCTATACGACTAAGAGTACGGTGCCCTTTGCTGTCGTCGATGTATCTCTCCTCCGAGTCTGCTCCGGCCGGCGTTTGACTCGTGTCTGCCTCCGAGGACAGTGCCAGGAGCCGTGTCCGGCTATCGTCAGAGTCGCGTCGGTCCATTGTATCACCTACTATCTTTACGCGTATACGTCTGTATGCGACGTGGGCCGATAACCCTAAATAAATGCCATTCTGTTTTCGCGGTCCTGGCTGGTTGATGTTGATGGTTGAAACCGGCGCGGAGCGAGATAAACGGGATCGTCAGGTGACGGAACTCCAATGTGGGGTTTTGCTTATATCGACCGGCTTACGTTGTATCAAGGTACGATAGGCAGACACAACTTAAGTATCGTCTATAAAACCAAACAGTGTCGAGGCTACGCTTTCACTTTGTTGTTATGTCATAAGATTAGAATCACTTTAAAATGATTTCAACCCAAACCCGCTCACTCATTCTACATCAGATTTCAAATTTACACCGACACACGACTCAAATGAACGCCAGACTCCGACCTGGTATCATTGGTTTTCCTCATGTACGCAGTCATAACAATCGTACAGTAAAACATCACTTAAGCCGCCGTATGAACGACCTTAAACCCCTCACTAACGATCTTAGTGATATCCTCATTTTTGTGTTGCAGCAACCCGAGAGCGAACGCGACATCGTTCCACTGGCGTTCTGTCTCGCAACGAGGGAGACGAGCCGCCAGCTTCTCAGCTAGTTGTCTCGCATGTTTATCCTGTGTTATTCATGTTAGCCTGTCATGACTCAACCAATTTCCCCTTAAAAAGAGAGAGGAGAAAAAAGCACTCACCTTCTCGACAAATCCAAGCAAGAATTTTACAATCCTCTTGAAGGGCTCTTCATCCATCCTTCCAGCAGAGAGCAGACTAAACATGTCCACGAAGTGATTGTAAACAGCATTATCTTTCGTGCTGAGCTCGGAGAAGAACATGCGAGCGAGGTCCGCGATCCGCTTATCCTCGTCCTCAAGACATTTGGCCATTTCGCCCAGCTGACCCTTCACCTTGACCTGGCCGGCGAGAATCAGGAAGGTGAGGGTCATGAGACAGGTGCGCTTTACCGAGAGATCGGTGTCCGCCAGCCGGCGGTATAGGAAATCCGTGTTCTCATCGATTAGATGGTTGAAGCACACGGCCATGTCGCCAAGGGCGATAACTACGTTAGACCGCACCGTGGGATCGGGTGAGCGCTCCATAATTGTGATGAGCAGGGGTAGGTGCACTTCGCAGTACTCGCTGCTGACGCACATCAGTTTAGCGAGACATAACGTAGCCGCCGCCTGGAGGCTCTTGTCCTTATAGATATCACTCCGCGAGCAAATTTCGGCGACCATAGGTCCGTAATTCGACAATAGGGACTGGGGACCGAAAAGAAGTTCACGCTCACGAATATGAGCCATGGCCTCAGTGAAGTCATCCTCGGTCGTTCCACCGATTAAGTCCAGCTCATCGCCTGGATCCTCATGTGCCGGCGCAGCAGAGGCACGCTTACCCTTCCGGCCAGTAGAGATTCGCGATTCGTCTGGTTTTGATGATTCCTTTTCCTTCTCCTGCTTTCTCCGCTTGAAGTCAAGCTCGCAGAGTTCTAGATGCACAATCTGCTTGATCGCTACATGCCCTACGACGAATAACAACTGTGATAGAGCGATGGCCGCCTTCTCCTTCGGCTCAGCTGGTGGCTCAGGTGTCGGTTGGTTAATGGTTTGCGTAGGCGCATCAAGGGCCATAGTGTTCAATGTTTGCGTTATGCCATGACTGCCCGCGACTGTCATTGTAGCATCATCCCGTGACCCCGGGCGTGACGCTGGTGGGGATTTCTGCTGTGAAGCGAAAACGACTTTGGTCCGTCGTCGAATAATATCGGTACACAAAATATCAGGATGCTTAGCGAGCGAGTAGATGGCGTTGATGGCTTGTTCAGCCACTCCAAACCACTCTTTGCTTTCGCTTGGCACTTCGGTAATGGCAGCGAGTTTAGCCAGTACAGCGTGCTCATTTGGAAGTCGACTGAAGGTGACCGAAGAGTCTTTTGCTTGCCGGCCCGTCGGGTTCAATCTCCGCAGCGCAATACATGTGTATTTAGCGAGCTGAAGATCGGATCGACCATGAGATCCTAAACCGAACCGCAGCATTGTCTCCATCTCCCCTACTACAATCTCGGGTGATGCGGTCGCGAGCATGCCCAATACAATGATGGCGCCTCTTCGTTGAGACCGCGAAATCTCTCGCTTCTGAAATCCATACACATCCCACAGTTTAGTGACGACCCGATCTGAGATCATCCCTTGTTTCATCATGGTAGCAAGCAACTGTTCTAGGCTCGTCAACTCGGCCGGTGTGGTGCCTGACGTGAGACTAATCATGTTTCTCGCGATATATATAGCCGCGTCATTGGGACTGAATTGATCAGGCGCCTCAAAGAACAGACGCCTGTAACAGTCAATGAGATGTGTTTGGACCCCCTTGCCTTCATCACTGTTCCCCTTGGTCCAAATCAGACGCATCATGCGCCGAATGCCAACCATGTTGTCCTCGATGTTGTAGGCATTACCAATCTCTAAATAGTCCATAGCCTCAATGACTTCTGACTTGTTCTTCGAACCGAGGAGTTGCACAATAACGCCCGTAGCCTCGTGCAACACCTCGATGAATTTGAGCGCGTCTGTGTAGTATCGCTTCGTGAGAGTGAGCTTCTCAATTGCCTCAGACGTAGCGGCGTCTTCTTGGGCTTTCTGTATAGCTGCAGCCTGTTGTTCTTCAGACATCTCCGTTGGTTTTTGTGGTGAATCCATCATCTGGGTTGGCTCGTCTACCAGGGCAGTCGAATTAGCCTTATCTTCACCTAGACCAGGTTCACCCGCTGGGGGCTTCAATGCATTTAGTTCAGCATCAACCTTGTCCAAGCGCTCCTGCCAATCTTTCCGAGACAGCTGAGCGCCGTGTAAAACAGTGAATGGATGGGTCTTGATCAGCGTGCCTAGTAACTTGACCGCGTTTCTCCTGACATGGCTACTCTTGTCCTCTAAGCTCCGACAAGCGAGTTCAGCAGCCTTTTGCCGCCGCTTGGGGAATTTCTGTTCCAGATCGCACAACTTTGTATATACTTGCATCACCCGACACCGGCAGTACGGATTAATATCCAAAAATCGCTCCTCTAGGACATCGAAAAAGGCATTTAGTTGGGACTTGTGGTTGTCGCTCCGTTCTTCTTGATTGCTGAGATGGGCTATCATGTTGCCACAGACCTCGATCAACGAGCTCCGTAGTGTATGCGACTAAATAACTGGTTAGTCCACTGTCATCGAACCGATGGGCGGAAATGCTGACCTCGCTATCAAGCTGCTTGGCAAGCATAGTCATCTGCTTGATCACCAATCTCGGCACAAGCTCAGAAAGTTTGGCAATGAAGGTTGAGACAGACTTGGGCCCCTTCGTGTCGTTTGAGTTGAATTCCTTGTTGCCAATCTCTCTCAGGATCTCTTCAGCCAATTGTGGATAGTCGTATTGCTCTGATAAGATATGAAGAAACTCGGCCATGGGTTCAGACAAGTGCTCGAAATATGTCAAGTTCTGAACGATGGAGATCTGGGCGGCTGTATCCGTGTCAGCGATCATCTCAGCACTGCCTACTCTCCACCTCCCACTGAGAACCTACCATAACCGTGCCCGTGGTGCTTAACCGCAATGCAAAGGACCTTGAAAGCATGCATCCTGATGGCTGTGTTCTTGACTCTCTGCTCGCTCTCGAGTACCATATACACAGGCCGAGTCAGGAGACCGACAAAGGTGTCGCGCTCACTCGTGGTCAGGAAGAGTTTACCCAGTTTCAGCTTCATTACCTTGGCCATGACATCAAGAGCCGACTGGAGTTGGGCTGCACTGTCCCAGTGGTCATCTCCATGCCTGTTCGCGGCGGCTTTTGACTTTGCGCCCTTACCTCTAGCGCGCGATACGGGGGCGGCCGATGACTTCTCGGCGGCCTTGGTCTCGACACAGGCCATGGTCCACTGTATGAGGAAGCCGTAGATCTCAAGGAGCGACTTGTGGTGGGCGAGAATGTCCTGCTCGTCGGGGTTCTCGAGATCGTGGGCAATGGCATCGGCCTCGGCAGCTAGGCCGCTCATGACCAGATCGAAGATCTTGCTGAGGGCATGTGTGGGGAGGAACTGAGTATACCTGGATTGCACGAACAACTTAGAAATAGGCTCTTGTATCGTCTTACATTTGGCAGAAGCAGCATCGGCGGCACTGGACGCGGATCGCTGCAACTCTTGATCTTGCACGAGGGGTTTGGGGGAGATGGGTGCGCACTTGAGTAGGAACTGCAGCGAGTCGAAATATGCGCTGCGGGTAATGGCGTCGGGGTTGTCAGCGACGGCATCGATGATGGGGTTGAGGACGGGATTGATGACCGCGATGTTGGACAGGGACTCTGGATCGGACTCGCAGTCAAGCAGGGCGCCGTCGGCCTCGGGTGTCGCTATCGAGGCCGGATCGCTCATGTAGTGCTTGAGCGCATCGTTGATGTCGAAGTCGATTGACTCCATGATGGTGGGAGGGGAGTATCTGCTGCTCTCCCTCAGCTCGCTAATGTTGCAAAGTATGTGAGGCCTGGGCCGCAAGGGGTGTCGATTCGAAGTAAACAAATATTATTCCGTACAGCAGCAGAGCTGTGCAGTATATTGCTGTTTCCCTCCTCGCTTAGCTGTAAGGAACTCAACTAAATAATACGATAAAAATGTAACTGATTCGAAGAGAATGGAAATGCTGTTATAGCTCTAACCAATGTCGGTCACTGCCTACCTACCTAATGTTCATGGGGAGTTGATTATGGTAAAGTGACCTTCACGACAATATGCGACAACGAAGAAGCAGTGACACCGCAATATCGAGTGGGGAGCCCCTCCTCGGCAACCGTTTGTTTTTGTTTAGATTGGTTTTCCCTTCTCTTTTGCGACGCGGTGGGTAACTATATGATCCACTTTCCCCGCCAAATTGTTAAGCAAGACTGCTAGTCGTACAGTATTTATTCGCGCATTTACGGTACACATGCGCAGAATTCAGTGTAGAAGATACGGTGCCCGCACAGTAAAATCACCACCCCACTACAGAACGCGCCCTGACCTTGGAAGGATCAGCCCGGTCACCGATATTTTGCTGTAGAATATCTGTAACATAAGTAATCAACGGCCCATGTGACCTTCATTCCAATAATAACACGACACCGGCCATATTTTTCTCTCTTTGTCCCACCGCATCAATTGGCGTTTTACAATTCAGCATTCGAAGCGATTGTCCATACCTATCCGGAGGTGCTTTCCTGTTTTCTCCTCGTAAATACATATCATAGCACAACGGCGCAATTGTCACTTGAACGACTCCTTACGGCATTAGAACTAAGACGAACTCCTATTAGGAACAGTGTCGTGATTATTCATCTATGTCCTGGTCAGGCCGGAAGACCGGGAAGGTGCTCGCTTGGTCTTCGTTGTGTTGACGAATAATCATGCATACCGGCGACATGCATACCCACGAGGATTATCTCTGGTTACAAAGTGATGATCAAACCGATGCAGCAGAGTCACGGTCACAGTCACGGTCACGGTCGAGATCTCGGTCTCGATCACAGACAGAGTCGCAGTCGCAGACACAGCGTGCCGACGACGACTATGACGATGACGTGGACAGAGCTGCAGAAGAAGACGACGACGACGACGCGTCCGAGTCGTCCGATGAGGACGAACCCATAGATGTGACCATTCAGCGGGACATGAAGAAGCTTCAGAAGACCTTTCCTCATTTCCGAGACGATTACCGTCTGATCAAGCGCATTGGCGAAGGTAACTCGACTATGTATCTTCTCTGCAGCTCATTTCCGCAGCTAACCACCCATCCAGGTACCTTCTCGACTGTCTATAAGGCTGAGGACATCCGCTACGACTACTACATCAATGACTGGGACATGGACGCCGATGACGGGCAATGGACGCCCCCGCCTCTCAAGTCCTCCGCCTCCCATACAAATCTCCCATCGCGGCCGCGACGCCGAAAGCCAAAGTTCGTAGCTGTCAAGAAAATCTACGTCACTTCCTCGCCCGCCCGTATTCTCAACGAGCTCGAGCTTCTCCACGAACTGCGCGACTGTCCTTCCGTGTGCCCCCTGATCACCGCATTCCGCCAATCCGACCAAGTCCTCGTCATCCTCCCTTACTTCCGGCACCCGGACTTCCGGAGGTACTACCCTAAGATGAATATATACGACACGCGCGTCTATATGCAGTCTCTGTTTACCGCGCTTGCTGCCGTGCATAGAAAGGGGATCATTCACCGAGACATAAAGCCCACAAACTTCCTCTACGACCCAGAGAAGAAGCGTGGCGTGCTGGTAGACTTCGGCCTAGCTGAGCGGGAGGGGACCGACAGCAAGCCGTGCCTCTGTCACGAAGACCGTCAAGTCCGTAAACAACGCCTACAACAGTCCGTCGCCTTCAATTCGCTTCAGCATCCGCCAGGGTACCCAAAGCTGGACACACGTCCATCGCGGCGCGCCAACCGAGCCGGCACACGCGGGTTCCGGGCCCCCGAAGTGCTCTTCAAATGCACGGAACAAACCACAAAAATCGACATCTGGTCCGCAGGCGTGATCCTCCTTACCATCTTATGCCGACGCTTCCCCTTCTTCAACAGCACCGACGATATCGAGGCCATGATCGAGATCGCCACCATCTTCGGCAGCAAGCGCATGAAGATGGCGGGTCAGCTGCACGGCTGCATGTTCGACCACACCATCCCCACGATCGGTGCTCAGGGTTTCTCCTTGGAGAAGATCATGCTGTGGTCCACGTGCCGCACCGATGGTGGAAGGAGCGGTACCGCGAGCGGTACCGCTAACGTGTTAAACCCGGAGGAGAAAGAGGCTATTGAGTTTCTTAATCGTTGCATGGATCTCGATCCTACGAGACGGATCAGTGCTGCGGAGGCACTACGACATCCCTTCCTCCGAGTCAGTGTAGAAGCCGAACAGGAGCCGGAGGTGGATGCTGAGGAGGTCATGATGTTATGATAATGCGGTGTGGTGGAGATACCCTTGTATGTAATATCCTGACGATGGTAGCTAGCAGCGTAAGTAGATGCTGTACTATCGTACTCTGAATAAGAAAGTATACTACCAAAGTTGTTTCTCAAGTGGATTTCTCGTCCTTGTAGTAAGTTTGTATAAAGGCTGAGGAACTATGATATGAGATTCATACTCGAGCGCTGCAGCCATGTCACGAACAAATGCGTACTAATTTGAATACTGAGAACGAACAGCTTTGGCTCAGTTAAGCTAAGCTATATAACAGATGAACTTCAAATCTCTATACGTGTAGTACGTGGGTTGTAGAGACGTAAACAAACCCATCAATAGATAGTCCGACACATCCAACACGTATATGCGCGGGTAGGAGTACATATTGCCAATTCCCATCAGAAATGAATTTGGTGATATACACATACCAGTTCAGGATAATCAGCCAATCGATAGATAAGTATGCCAACATACCTATCCTTTA
This sequence comes from Xylaria cubensis, assembly GCA_022385715.1. Lineage (NCBI taxonomy): Eukaryota > Fungi > Ascomycota > Sordariomycetes > Xylariales > Xylariaceae > Xylaria > Xylaria cubensis. The sequence continues at coordinate 428,381 of MU279013.1, read as the reverse complement.
TCGATTCCAATCAGATTTTCTTGTCACACCAAACCTACGTCCACAGAGTTAACTTTCCACTCCCATTGCCACCCGCAACCCAATTCCGCACGGGGTGAAACTCCGCAACAGCCGGAACAGCCGTGATGCCGTCGCCATCGAGCTGTGCTAACTGTGTACCGTGCTCGTCAAAGACATCAACAAAACGGTTCATGTTCGCAATTACAAACTTCTGCACGCCGTCGGCAGGGTTCGTCTGCCATTGCGGTTTGAGGATAGTCACCCAGCGGCCCGTCTGGTTGTTATGCGGGATGCTAACAGCGGGCTTCATCTCCTTATCTGCGATATCATGCCCAGGCTTCCACTTCGCGGCGGAAGAAAAGTCGTAAATCTTCACTGTATCGTCGTACGACGACGTGGCAATATGGCCCCCGCGGGACCACGACGCGTGCGAGACAGACAAGCGCGATGTATGCTCGCCCAAGAGAGTCGGGTGGCGAAGGTCGCCTTTGCCCTTTACCATACGCAGATCCCAGATCTTTAAGGTACGATCGAGAGATGCAGTGGCCACGAGGTGTGGGAGCAGTGGGTTCAAGGAGAAACCGCCAATCTTATTATCTGTTAATCCCCAAATCTCGGCTTTGGATTTTGACCGCCTATCGATTCGACCTAGGGAGCCTTCGAGGGTTGAAAATATGATGGTATCCTTCGCTTCGGGGGATATGTCAATGCATGAAATACCCAGCTCGTCCTCGTCTGCCTCTGGCGCCCATAGCTGAGTGCTAACCTGCGTCTGAAGGTCAAGGCAGCGTATCGAGCTATCGTAAGAACTCGTTATGACGGAGTTCTGGTCAAACATGGGAATCTTGATGGAAGTAATAGTGCGATTGTGTACCTCAAATGCGCCGATTTGAGGCAATGGGACATCGAAGTCTTCGTCATCGTCCTCTGGGTAATCTGGTGTTTTTTGCGAGCCGTCAAAAAATCCCAAAGTGCCTTTTTTATCTCCAGCCAACACAATGGGTTTGTCTAACATGGGATGAAAGGTGAGGGCGTATACTCTCTCTGGTGTGATTTTGATGTCTGCGCGATTGCGTCAGCAATATTCCCAGCACAAATGCGGTAACTTCCGTCATAGTCTCACCATTTGGTTGCCAGCCCGCAAACAATGTCAGGTCATTCAAGTCTTGCCGGAGCGACTTTAATTTCTCATCGGTAGTCTCATTTATATCGTCATCGGTAAAGGTCCTGACGCCCGGCTGCGCCCCTTGGACAAAACTAGCCAAAGCGTCCGTACTCGACCACCTCTTACCTTCCACCTGGAGGTTTGAAAGTTTAAGATCACCATTGGTGCGGACCCGCTTCGGTTCTCTATCTTTCAACTCGACTGGTATATCTTCCAATTTCACCAGTGTGTCTTTGGAGTCGGTGCTCGCGCTTGCCAGGCGAGCGCTCTGTCGGACAGGCATGACGCGGGTGCGAACCGCAGGTTCGGCGGCCTTGCGTTTCCGCGGAGCAGCTGGTCTGGGGGGTGGTGCAGCAGCCTTCCTCATCTTTGCACCCAGGTCGGCGGTGTCTTTAAGAAGTTTTGCATTATTGGCAACATTCTCCCTTCTCCGCGCCTCAAAGGCGCTCAATTTTCCAGGTGGCATTGTACAGAACGCGCGAGTGTAGTTTTGTGACAGATTATAGTGATAAATTAGGGACACAAAACAAATCAACCTAAGTCAACAAAACTCGTTGATGAAACAGCAGAATAAATTTCGAAGATTTGATGTAGAGCTGGCTGAATGGTGTGTGTATTTGAACTTGATTAGTTGAGGTGTAAGTGTTGGGGCGCGTGGTTCTTGTCAAAAATGGTATCTGGTTTGAAAACTTGGAGAAGGAGCGAAGTTGAATCTTCTGATTGTGAGGGAAGAGATTAGAGCGCGTGCGACCAGATTGGAATTGAACTGAACGCAGTTGATACAGTGTTACAGAGAATTGTGTAGGTTTTCCCGGCAAGAATGGGCAGGGACGATGACGAGAGCGATTCGCGACGCAGAATCAATTAACGCGAAGTCATGGGCTTTCGCGTCTACTGTCCCCACCTGTACCTGCCTACAATGCCAGGCAGCTCCAGGCAGAAATGCACCTCTAATCTGAATTGATAGCAGAAGACCCACTAAATTTTTAGATCGCAAGGTGAAGAAAAGATTGACTTTGGCACATGTCACATTTCCTATCCAAGTTCGAAGCACTCGCCAAGAAAACTCCGTATTGATCGTGCTGCCTTGACAATTACTAGGGTTCAAAATCATAATGTCTTTCACATTAATGCCATTCCTCTACCAAACGAGGACCATCCTCCGCATACCGGCGCATCGCGCATCGGCTGGCTTCATGCGATCACTCCATGCGACTGCCCGCCGCACCAAAGGAAATACTATCCCTTTTGACTATGAACTCGAACAGCCAGACAAAGACAACTCGGCCGCTGAGGTCGTGGACAAGGGCACCATTACTCCGACCGAGCGCCGGGTCTTCGACCGCATCTTTGCGGACATTGAAGCCCGCGGCCTCAAGCCAGCCGTCGAAGACGATGGAGGGCCCGTCGATTCTACTGCAATTCGGTCTACGAGGCTCATAACGCAGCAAGCTGATTTCGGTGCCGGCCAGGCCCGCCCAGCTACTGTCACCGCTCCCGCCCTCCTTTCCGGCGCTGCTAAAGGCCGCGCCAGAGCTCTCCGGCGTTTTCCACCCCCGCTCCGAGGCGCCGCTGAGAAGGCACTCGATACCATCAATCAACAGGCGAAGTCAACGCAATATGACACTATCGCCGTCGAGAGGGACGAGTTCATTGATGATGAGTGGCAGGCGCCAGCCCACACCCCCGCCCGGACTATCGAACTCGAGGCCCAGCGATCTTCCGAGAGGACTCGCATTGAGGGCCTAATCACGTCCGCAACTTCCGATTTTGAGCTGTGGGATGTTTTGGAGAGAGAGGTCTTTACTATGCCTGCCCGTCTGGGCATAGTAAAGAATGTTACTCAATCCGATGAAGCGGAAGCCTCGCCAATGACCACAGAACGCGACGACGACGCTGGAGATGATGTCGCTGATCCTAGTGATTCTCAAAAGCTAAGCCTCTATGTTCACGGTCCTTTATACCCGGCCTACCTGCTGCTTGCACTTCGACGACTCAACACTGCCTTTTCGGCGCCCTCCTCTCTGGTCTTCTCCATCTTGCCTCGTATCAAAGAACTGGGTCTTGAGTCCTACGTCTTGGGCGCCTCCACCCCTTTCTTCAATGAGCTTCTTACTATCTACTGGAGGCGTCGTGGCGATTTATCAGGGATACTTAATCTGCTAGAAGAGATGCGACACTGCGGTCTCTATTTCGACAAGCAAACCGCAAGGATCTTAAAGCAGGTCGACGAGACTGTGTCTTTCTTAGCCAGCGAGAAAGAGCGTAGCGAGTTTGGACGGGCCCTAATGCTAATGCCGGAGTACGAGCACTCGCAACGCGACCGCGTCCGATATTGGCATAAGGAAGTAGACTTAGCAGTGCAGGAGAGACAGGACGACATCGGGTACATGGAGTCGACTGAGATGAGAGGATAACAACATTTGTTTTTTCCAGGTTCTTCACCCCAATTCCAGAAAGAGAGATCAATATTATAGACCAATTGTTCCTTTATGGCATCAATTACCAGAGTTAGATCAACTGAAGGCCAGCGGCAGTCTGCCAAGTTGTCTGTTCAATTGCACCTAGCGATGGTAACCTTCTACTGTAGCATACTTTCAAATTGCCCTTCGCTCTTGTTATACCTTAGTCAACAGTAGCTAAATGCACAGGGCGGCCAACCAAGTGGCCCTGCTAAAATGGAGACTCCCCGATTCATGCGATTTTGCACTCGCAACTTTAATAAGCTCCCTTATCATTTTCTGCTGCTACAAATAATTGTGCCAAGCAACTCGTAACTGGCATCTCAATACGTATACACTCCTATACCTAAGTCAATCTCCACCGGAAGAACTATCTCCATTCAGCCAACTCCCCACAGCCGTAGGCACTTCACTAGATTTTCTAGTATCATACCAAGGCCCGAGGCTCAACTGGAGAGTATTTAACCTGACTAGTGATGTTACAAGTCTTCTCCGGCCTATAGTCTCACCGGGAAAACGGAACATCTTGTAGCGAAACCCCAAATTATCATGTTGTAATGATCGATCTCAGATTTCTCTTGCTCCCGGATCACGGAGCCGCCCCAATGGCATTACAGGCGTTTTTGATATTTATAAGATGCATACATATATACTTAGAATGTAAACATCACGCGATGTTCGTGAATTCTCAATTTCAAGCTATTGGCTACTCACAGCGACATATTTTCTACGATCACCATACAAGCTCATAAGAACATTACTTTTATCACTCATCATGCTATCCGTCCTCTTGCTCTCATTTCTCGGCATCAGCTCCGCCACGGCAGCCACCGTGTACCTGGCCGGGGACTCTACCATGGCCAAAGCTGGTGGTGGCTCAGGCACTGAAGGCTGGGGTGAATTCTTGAAATACAGTTTACCTACCAGCTACACTGTTTCCAACAAGGCGATTGGGGGCCGTTCTGCTCGCTCATTCACGCGTGAGGGGCGCTTCCAGGCGATCGCCGACGTAGTGAAGTCGGGCGACTGGGTCGTTGTCGAGTTTGGGCATAATGATGGTGGTAGCTTGTCGACGGATAACGGGCGGACGGATTGCTTTGGCGATGGTGCGCAGACTTGCAGTACGGTAAGATATGCGGGCTAGTGGTTAATTCAAGTTAACGTTGAGTGATGAGATGAGGAGTGCTAATTCATTGGTGTTACTACTAGGTCTATAATGGCGTTGCTGAGACCGTCTTGACGTATCCCGCCTATTACAAGAATGCTGCGAAGCTCTTCCTCGCTAAGGGGGCAAAGGTAAGGGACTCCCAAAGCCATTTCCTTTTTATTTAGGCAAATATCAAAAGACGCGCTTCAGTTTTCGGTTCAGAATAACGTTTCTAGAAAACCTCTGAAACCTTATAGCTAACTCTGAGTCTTCAGGTGATATTAAGCTCCGCCACACCGAACAAGTAAGTATTATCTAATACCCTCATCATGATATATGGGGAGAAATCACTTGTAAATTCTCCCAATCATGTCATTTTCATGCTACTATTTCTCTCTCAGTCTCTGACATGTCATGATAGCATCTGCGAAAGCGGTACATGCAGCTGGGGTCCTTCACGATTCGATTATTACGCCTGGTAAGTCATTGTCTCCTCTTTTAAGTCACGTATATCAAATAGTCATAACCTCAAAAATCAACCCTTAACTAATCACTTCATGGACTAACCACCTATACAAAGGCTCGCAGCAAGTCAGCTCGGAGGCACAGGAGCAGGGGTCTGGCATGTAGCGCATGGCGAGTACGCGGCGCAAGCCATGGAAAAGCTTGGGACAGCAACGGTTAATGCCCATTATCCAAACGATCACACTCATACTGATGCGTATATGGCGAATGTGATGGCAGGTAAGTCTACCACTTGTGTAACATCACCCCTTGAACCGCAAAACCTACATCCTGGTAGTTCAATTTCGAACTCTTAATGATTTATGAAAATACAACCGTCGTTAATTTCGATCTCTGATTAGGAAGCTTCGCCCTCGGACTCAAGTGCGGCACCTCAGCGCTGGGTGTGGCAGTCACGAATTCGACTTCTTCACTGACGTCGTCATACGGGCCGTGCATTTCTTTCAACAGCACAATCCCTGTGTAATGACAAGTTCTTACACGCATTATTCTCGGATTTCGGGGCGCTCACGAACATGAGAATAAGATGTTACTCAGTGAGCGTATTCACAGGCGGTATAAATTCAGACCGAGTAACAAGTGCCCTTGCACATGTCGATAAAATACGGCACATAACAGTTGAGAGCAGGAATCACATATTGAGAAAGCCGAGGCATGATAAGTCAGTCTAGGACTCAAGCTATATGACGCTAACTCAGGTATATACGAGTCTGATACAATGTTGTTCATGGTGCATCTTGCTCACTTCCTTCGTGTTTATATCCCACGACTAATGGCAGAACATGAGAAAAAAAAGGAGGGTTAATGCAAAATTAACATGCTGATTACTGAGAAATTCTATATGCATTCTTCTAAGTTTTGACGCCTGTTATACCTCATTTCCAACGGCTCAATAGGGGTATCGTTAGCACAAATCAAGAAGTCTAAAAACTCAAGACAGTAACGACGATACGCCTAAACCCCCTTACCTAAACCCCCTTACCCAAACCAAACACCAAACTCGCATCGCACCCACGGATAAGAAAAAACATCGACGGAATCAAATCCAAGCCCGAGCACTAATACACGCAAAGTTAGACCAGAAATTTAAACATTATCAAATTCAATAGTATTAGTATCTCACCAAGCCTCCCATTTCTGTCCCCCAATGGCAACCAGCCTATTAAATAACTCATCTCGCAATGGGAGGGCAGTAATGCGTTTAACATTTCCCAAGCGATCTGTGATCTCCAGTCCGTCATTCACCTCGCGACCCAGAGACCAGCCAACCACCAGCTTCGCCTTCCACCCATAACCCCCGATCTTCTTCAACTCCTTAATATCACCAATCGCAATGCTCCACCTGGGATGTAGCTCTCCTCCCCCATCTGCCGACTCTGATATCACATCCGTGCTAAATCCCACGGCGGGAATGGTCGACTTTGTGGCGATGTAAATCCGGCCTTTCTTGCCATCATATCTGCCCTTGAAATCTACGGGGCCCGACAGCAGCTCGGCCTTGGACGGAGGAACGACGCCGAGACGATTCTTGGCGGGTCGAGAGCCTGCTTTTGCGCGTGCCGCGTCACTCGCGATAACCCCCTTTACGGTACCCTTTACAACACTCTTCAACGCGCCGAGGACTCTTCCGCCCTTCTTGTGGCCCTTTGCAGCGTCGATGTCAGCGCCAGCCGTCTCATGCTTTGTGGTAGGATCATGCTCCATCGCCTCCTCGAGCTCTTCTTCGGTAGCATTCAGCGGGGGCTCAGCTCCCGTAGCGCGCAGTTCTGCGTCCGTGACCTCCGCGGGACGGTCAGGCGGCGGCGCGTTGACGAATGGCGCAGGAGGCAGAGGCGCATTGTTCGCTTCACCGATGCGCAGCAGAGTGATTGTAAGCTGTGCATTCGTAGGCACGCCTTTGAGTACAGTGTTGCGCATTTCCAGAAGTTTCTGCCAATGAGGATACTGCCTGTTCAGCCAGCGTAGACCAGGTGTGATGATCGGGTCTCCGAAGAATGCAAATCCCATTCCAAATGTAGCGCCCTTGACGAACATGTATGATGTCGCGAAGAGAGATACCAGAAGGAGTGGCGCTATGAGTCCTGCAAGCCGAATCCGGTACGTGTTCTGCGGAAACGGCGCCGTCGGCGACAGCGCGTTCCCCAGCCGTTCCCATGTATCTGCGACGTCCGAGATGCCGTGCATGATCGGTCGCATCTTGCTCCAGATGGCGTTCTCGACGGGAATCTTAGTCTTATCGTGCTTGGATCCCTTCTGGCCGCCCGCTGCTATGTCTTTGGCCTCGGCCGCAGAGGCGGTTAGGCTTGTCGGATCGGGCACAGAATCCTCGGCTGAGTTCCCTTCAACTGGTTCTGGGTTTGCCTGTGGGTTCTTGCCAGTGGCGCTAGTGACTACAACGGCTGTAAAACCGTTGAAAAAATTGGATGCTTCCCTAGTAGGCCGTGTCAGAGTCTTTACTTATCATAGATACGGAAGAACCAAGTAGAGCATCAAGATGCGCGGGACGAAGGAGCACAAGACTCGTTTGTAGCAACAATTAGAATGGTAGAATACGTACTGCTCGACAGCTTCGCCCTTATGATTCTCAGGGGCTCCAGTTGCGCTCTCATGACTCCCTAGGACACCTGCCTTAGGCTTCTGCACACCGCCCGATTTCGCATCGACGAGTGCGATAGGGGCTGGCGGGAAGAGAATCCCGCGAGAGCGCGGGTACAGAATTAGAGCGATTAATGTTGTGATGAAAAGAGGGGTTATCAAATTGAACAGCCAAGCGACGAAGTACGCCTATAGATGTCCATCAGCATTGTGGTGACTAGGATGATAAAGGAGACATACGAGGCAGAAGTATGTTGTTCTTCGAGTTTCGCGCCAAGATCGAAGTCGGGCAACGTGTTTGACAGTTGCTAGTAAACCAATGACCACCCTAAGAATCCAAATATTAGATACCATTCTTTAAATGAAAGTGTTGTAGCCCATCGAGGCACGTACGTCATGTAAAATCTCTCCACGGTAGCTCTCAGTTTATCCGGGGAAAACTCCTCCTCATCTGCAACATTGAGGTCGAGATCTCCAGGTACCGAGTGCGGAACCTCTTTCACATGATACATTTGCTAGAATGTGTCAGCTAAATTATCTTGCCCACAGGAATGCGAAACACACCTTGTTAAAACGTCTGATAAGAAGCCAGAGATCTTCATTTCCCAAACCACCGACTAGGGGAGCAGGTATGTTCTCCTTCTTCTTATTCCACCCGAGATCAGCCACCTCTTCATCGCGAGGGTGCTGAACGAAGCCCTTCTCATCGTGGTCGGCCATGGCTAGCGAGTGAGATAGCGTAGGTTCCTCGGCCAGGCTATTCGCGAGTTCTTTATCGTGCGGATTAGTAACGGGCGCTGTCGTCGCGGGGACCGGTAGCACATCAGTGATTGCTGTGTACGCCGAAGCAGCGCTCTCCTCCTTGTTCTTTTCAAGGTCCGACATCTTGCAATAATTTAAGACATGAGAATAGGTAAGGTAATACTATCGGAGCTGTCTATCTTACGTATAGGGTATATACATACTTCCCACTTTTTCTACAAAGCTGGTTCAGCTCTCATTCCCATTTAATGCGTCACGGCTGTACTCCACGGTGCTGGGCCATCTTGTTTTCGTTGCGTTGGCGCCATTCGGTTGTCTAGCGGGGATGACGTCGGAGGCTGGCCGTACGGACCCATCATGTGAAGATGCGCTGAAAGCGAGTGTGAAGCGATTGTCATCCGAAGCCGTATTGTGGTTCTCTTTGTTAGCTTATCATATGGTCCTTGTTACCGAGCCAAAACTAGTGAGCGCCGGCTTCCGAAGAATTACGCGTACTATATTTATAAATTCAGGACCATTGGTTAACAGCTTCGACAGCTAAAGATTCTACATACTTGAGACTTGATAATTCTTCCTTAGCATACCTCAGCGCGCTCCACTGATCTCCGTTGTGGATCTCATCGATCTGATCTCAACCAGGACTTCGGGTCGAATCGGTTTTAGTGTATTTAAATAGTGTTCGATTTCTCCCTGGATCACGATCTCTTATCAAAATGAATCCTTCGGGCCTGATGATAAATAGTCTGGCAAAGCCACACTGATCACTCTTAATCGTTAAATTTCTCTTCTGCAATTAGCAGCATTTATTGACGGGTTGGAACCTGCGCCTAGAGACTCGGTCATGGACCTCTCCGCTTTCTAGTAGTTTGTGGTCAGAGGCAATACGTCAGCGACCTCATTTCTCCAAACGAGAATCCCCGAGATTCGAATGTTATACATTAGTATAGTTCTCAAATAGTGAGAAAAGACTTCACGTCTTGCAAACATAGGTATCCCGCATCTGCAAACGAATATAGAGACACGAACGGTATGCTATGAAGAGTATTGGTGTCCATGAGCTCCACAAATCACTGAGGTCTCCAGTTCTTATGTCGTCTACTTGACTATGACGACATTAAGACATCATACATCTGAGGTTTCGACTTGCGATAGAAGCCAACGTGAGCAATAATAAACCAATTTTTGTTTTACGTGTAATACATACGCTCAATAGGCAAATTATTGAATGAACCAACATCGAGAATATACTCATTCTCAAGGCACGCAAGTCACTTCATTGAGCCAGTGTAGTAGTAACCATATACCCCTAAACTTTTGTACATTGATACTTATACCATATCAATCATCAACATCACAATGTCCTCAGATCTTGTGTTCCAGTTAGCTGGGACCTGCAATGAGTATCCCTGGGGCAAGAAAGGATCCGACTCATTAGCAGCCAGACTTTGTGAGAAGACGCCAAAAAGCGATTTCAAGATCGATCCGGAAAAGTACTACTCAGAGATGTGGTTCGGCGACTACCCGGATTTCCCAGGCCGTAAGCTTGAAACCGGCGAGCCCTTGGCCGACGTGCTCCAGCGCGACAAGGAGCGTCTTCTCGGCAAGAAGGTTATCACACAGTTCGATGCCCAATTGCCCTATCTTCCCAAGATACTATCTATAGCGAAGGCCTTACCCCTGCAAATCCACCCCAATAAGGACCTCGCGGCGAAGCTGCGGGAGAAAGACCCAGAGAGCTTCACTGATGCCAATCACAAACCAGAGATCGCTGTCGCCCTGTCCAAATTCGAAGTCTTCGCTGGGTTTAAGCCATTGGATGAGGTCGCGCCTCTCTTTAATCTCGCGATCCTAAAGAGATTCAACGTCGGCGTACCAGACAAGTGGACGAATGAAACGTTGAGAAACGTCACGCGCGAACTCCTTAAACTCGACCTTGATACTGTGAGATCGATACAAACAGAGCTCTCTAAAATATCCAAAAGCGAGCTTGGAGACGCGGCATATATCTTAGACTTGTTACCACGATTGCAAGATCAATACGGGCCCGAAGATGCTGGAAGCCTCGTCGCGCTGTTATGTATGAACTACATGGTTTTCCAACCTGGCGACGCTATCTTCATCCCTGCTGATGGCATTCATGCTTATCTTGCAGGCGACATCGTGGAATGCAGTAAGTGATGGTAACGATGATCCAATACCAAATACTAAGTCGTTGAATTAGTGGCGCGTTCCAATAACGTTCTAAATGTCGGGTTCTGCCCTCCAGCAGACCGTAATAACGTTGACACATTCGCCAACACACTGACATTCAAGGCGCACAGCAAAGAGGACGTCATACTCCCCAGCAAACCGAGCGAAAAGAGCAAGAACGGTAAAACGGTCGTGTACCAGCCACCTATGAGCGAGTTTGATATGCTCAGGACGGTTATGAAGGACAAAGAAAGCGAAGAGATAACCTCTAGCGACGGACCTGGCGTTCTGATATGCACGTCGGGCAAAGGCACCCTGCACGCTGATGGCAAGACGTTCGATCTATCGTCGGGTTTCATCTTCTTTATCGCTCCGGGTGTTGATGTCAAATTAGAGAGCGAAGGCTCCTTGGAGATTTATATGGCGGTGGTTTAGTCGTCAAATGGTCGCATGTATATATATGTATTATAGGGTTGAAGAAACGGGGTACGGACGTGACGGCGCAGTGTAGACCGAAATAATCACTGATTAACCACCAGTTGATCAGCGATTAAGCGGCTACTAACACTACCACGCAAACACCGCAAAGGGCCTTGATTGGCCCTTATTCAAAGCTTATGCAGACCGCCTAGGAAGGCAAAAATAGGACAGAGAAATAAGAGTTAACATGCTTCAAGGGGGAAAAGTAGCTACTAAAGGTAGCAGTAGCACTACCGCGGCACACTTGCTGTATATTGTGGCATCGAGAACGGGTTGATAATAGGTCGGAAGTGCAGGAGGTTTTCACCCGGCTACGACACGGTTTTTACCTGTACAATAAAAGCTAGCTCCGGTATGGTAGTTAATACCGTCAGTCAAAGAAATACAATATATTATAGGGTTATGAATATTGAGAACATGATTGTATAGCGGTCTCAAGGACTTATAGGATCTATGAGTCGAACCCTCAACAGGTTCTTCAAGTGAACTCCAACATGTGATACCTTGAAACGGGTGGCTCTCACAAATTCAGAATTGATTGTGTCAAATCGATTTATTTATTGAACATCTAGGTAACTAGCGTCTCAGAGCGATAAGGATGTTTGTAAAGGACTTGAGAGTCTCCGTTCACAATATTGATACTAGAACCGATTCCTCGTCGCACGATCTGTCTACATTAAAACCTCAATCAGCATCCCTTTTCCTTCTTCAGCTACTCTAACCCTCGCAAGTTGAAGTGCTTGTCTGAGTTCTCCTACGGTTTTCACGCGTACGCCATGCATCCACACCCCCGAGTTATCAGGGTTGTTTGCGCTGCCAACCTCCGATCCGGCTGCCGCCTCTGCTAAAGCAGCATAATTAGGCGACGGGCGAAAGGATGTGTTGATCTCATCATCAGACGCAGACGTGTTAAGCCCCTCAGGATAGACGATCTGAGTCGAATTTCGAGGGGCTTTCCAGCCTAGACGTAGAGCATGTAGAGTTAGTAAATATGGGATCCTTATGTAGTAGGGTCATGAATAACAGCTCCGCAGGTGCAAGGAACTTAGTGGTGGAATTGATGATCATCAAGTGGACTTACCCCCATTGTTTAACACAACTGTCAAAATCGGAACGTCGTACTTGCTAGCAACCCAAATGGCGCTGGACGGCGCAGCACACATAAAGCTTCCATCGCCAACGACTTGGCAGACCATGCTTGAACTATTACGTCCCTCGCCTTCAGCCATGTCTTCCAGCGCCATCTTGACGCCCAGAACCGCACCGTTGCTCCAACCTATACCCGTGCCGCCGCAGTTGATCCAGCTGCCTGGGCGATCGGGCTGCAGCTGGTCATAGAGTGTCTGTGCCGAGGTCACGGCTTCGACGACAAACGTCGCCGAGTCCGGGAGCGTTGTTTTCAAAAGACTGCCGATATTATTGATGTCTAGTCGGTCCTCGTTACCTAGGCGAACTTGTGAAGCAATTTCAGCTAGCCGTTCCTTATGCACGAGAGTGCGTGCCTCTTTGCGAGCCGCGTATGTCGGATTTTGAAGTGCACTAGTGAGTGAATCATCGCTTTTTATGTGATTAAGGAGTTGGGTGAGGGCTGTGTAACAGTCCGCTTTCCAGCGTCCATGAGCGGGGAAGAAAGAAACCGGTATTTGCTGGTTGAGAGGGTCGACGTCTATGTTGTATATCTTTGCGTCCTTAGGTGGCGGGTTTCTTGAAGGGATCCAAGGAATGTCGCAGTCGAGAAGAAGGATCACATCCGCGTCTTTCGTACAGTCGTGCATGCTGAAGCGGGAACCTTCGGACGCGATATGTGAAAAGGGGAAACACACGTCACTACCGCCTGTGTCATGTACACGTATCCCTGGGATGAGATCTGCGAGGGCGACAAGTAACTCTGGCGTCCGTCTGTCTCGCCCAGAGTATCCCGTGATTATGAGTGGGCGCTCTGCTTGCACCAGAGCTGTAGAAATTTCGGAAATAGCATCTGATGGGAGAGCACTTGGTCCGATAGGTACCCATTGGTCCTGCTGTAGTGAGTATGGCTCAATCTTCTCTGCGAGCACCTCTCGCGCTCCTGCAATGTATACTGGGCCCTTGGGCGTAGAATTTGCGAACTGTAAAGCACGTCCAATAGTCTGCTTGACATTAAGCCCAGTGCGAACTTCGCCAGTATACCTGCAGTATTGCCGCACAATGGCCTTCTGGTCTTGAGGCTCCTGTAGCCAGTGCATGTATTCTGTGCGAGAGCCCATCAATTCGCCCGACTCGGTATATGGGCACAAGCCAGCAAAGATGAAAACCGGAACACGACCGACACTTGCATTGTGAATACCCTGTCCAAGAGCTTGGGTACCAACATCAACGTGGACGAGAACAGCTTGTGGTCGTCCTGTTACTCGAGCAAACCCATCCGCCATCGAAATGGCAGTGATTTCGGAGGGACAAGTAATCATTCTAGGCCAACGGTCGGGTCGCTCTCTCTTTCCTTTAACAATTGCTTCGATGACAGATGGATGATCGGACCCGACGTTGACGAAGCAAGTTGTTATCCCGGCCTTCGAAGCAGTGAGCGTTAACTATTTTTCACTGACATGGGGCGAAACAAACCTCCCATAGCCCCTCAAACAGAGCGAATGCAGTTGTATATCTCCTCGACGCGTCAATTCCATAGCCTTTCAATTCAAGTTGGGAGTTAATTTCTAAGTACTCACCCCGCGGAAGCATCCTTTGAACTTGATATGTTGGCATGTTGGAGATATCGAGATTGGTGGCGGTTAATTCTCCAGGCGCAGGGAGTTGTAGTTAATGAGTTCGTGGGCAAACGCAATGAAGAACGAGTAAGGTGGGAAATGCTACGGACGGTCTTAGACTGAGATATTCCCCAGGAGACACGCGAGCCTGGCATGAAAACCACACGGGGGTGAAGTCCCCGAGATGTCATTTTGAGGTATGTATGTTGGTTGAACTACCTAAGAACACCTCAATTGAGCGGTAACCAGATCCGCACGCTTCCGAAGACCCCGGAATGCTGTTATCGATTAAACCCATCAACAGTCTTGGGCGAAATCCTTGCTCTTATGTAGCCACACTCCCACCCGCACGCCAGTAGAGCGTAAGTCCAAATCTGCCAGAGGACTTCTCATCAGACACGATGTCATTCAAGTAACAATAATGCGGCTGAAACATTCAAAGCCCGAAGGAGTGGGGCTCACCAAAGCCACCCGCATGGCAAGCAGGCCCGGGCCGAGCTGGACCGGATCTTACGACTATAATATAATATGCTTAAACTTGTGTTAAGGCTATGACTACATTAATGAACTTGTAATGCAAAATACCTAGGCATCATGGATTATCCGGTCATTAGAACAAACTGGCCATTAAAAGAGTGTCAAGACGTTATGATACCTCAGAACACTCGTGATTAGGCGAATGTTCTGAGAATATCTTCGTGAGCTAGGCCGGTCTAGATATCGATTGTTATCTTCTATATTAATTGCTACTAAAATAAGTCCCGAAGAACTTTAGCAATATAATGATGATTATGATTGTTCAGTAGAGCTAAACAGGACAGCTCGCTTCCAGTTCTACCTGCGATCACCTAGAGCATAATCACTGAGGTAGCCATCACTACTCAAGCCGTATTGGTTTCTCATATGACATAACGAAATTTAGGTGGACATAGCCCTGCTTGTCCCTCCTCGAGCTGTGCCTCATCTAACTTACGATTCTCGCGATATAAAAGAAAACTGAAAACGGCCGAAGTGATTGCAACAAGTAAGCAAAATGAGAAAGACACCCAAGAACCCTTGCGGTAATACGGTGCCTCGTTTGATGGAAATATATTAGTGCCAACTAGCGGCCCTGCTTGCCCGAACGTAGCGAAGATGGCGTAACCTCCTGCGCGCTTACTCTCAGTTTGGTGAGTATTCGAAACCCAGGGGATAAGGATCGCGACGCTGACGAAGATCGTGATCGCAAAGTACACCCCAAGATATCTAGGTGCAGCGGCCTCGGTAGTAGCGAGCAGAAGGAACCCTATAGCGGCCACGACGCTAAAGAAGCAGACAAACGGCCCACGCATCCTGACACGATCTGATATGAAACAGAATACGATGATCAAGATGAATGTCAGGAGGTACGGTGGTGCAGAGAGCCCGTTCGCTTGAATTCGTGTGAAGGATCCGATCTCGGCTATAATTGCTGGAACGAAAAGAGGAAGCGAGGCGAAAGAAACATTGCAACCGAAATACATCACTCCGGTGAGATAGCCTAAGCATATGTCTTAGCTATAATCCAAATGGTGGGTATTATTCAGACTCACTTCTCCAATCCTTAAATGCCGCAAAGAAATCTTTAACCCTGAGCCCTGTATGGTTCACGACATCGGCGGTCTGGTCGCGGCTGACCAAATGCTTGACAACTTCCTTCTCGCGGTCCGAGAGAAACCTGGCGCTTTCAATGTCATCAGGAAAGCAAAACCACGCCACAATTGCTATTACAAATGTAGGCAACCCTTCAATGAGGAAGAGGATCCTCCAAGGTTCGATATGGCTTTTGATTTGAGTGATTGCATAGCCAAGAGCACCACCATAGGCATTCGCAAGTGCAGAGCCAGACAGAAATATGCCCTGGCGGAATCCGACTTTGTCTCGAGGATAGAAGAAAGATAAGTACACCGGAACGCCCGCATACATCGCCTCCGTCGCGCCGAGAAGGAAACGGAGGACCACCATTCTACTTACGTTAGCAGAGATACTGGGCTGCTGGATTATTCATGAGGACTAACCCGCCATAGTTCTGAGCAGCCGCTTGAGAAGTCGATATGGTAGCAAATGATAAAACGACAAAAGTGACCCAAGCGTGAGCTGGGAAATGCTTCCATCCGACGGCGGCGCTTTGGAAGATTATATCTGGATCACAGTCGTCAGAATGACTCGGCAATCTGAGAAAGGGATATTCTAACACGTTACGTAGAAGAAAGTGCCCAGCGTGGAATACTGATCGCCCGTGAGTCCGATGCTCTCGTCGAGACCCGCGACGTGAGCATTTCCCAAATTCGATCGATCCAAAACTGATAATGAGTATATAATAAAGACCAAAGGCATTATATGCCAATCCAGCTTTCTAATTACGGATGCTTCTTCCTCGGGCGTGGGAAGATTGCCGATAGCTGGGTCCGTACCGCGATGCTCTTCTCTCGAATCTTCCACACCCTCGACGTCGCGCTTTGTCACATCATCCATTGTTCGAAATGCGTACACTGAGCTTCCGATGTCAATCTTATTCAGAAAATGATGTGATTATATAACGAGCTTAAGAGATTGATAAAGAGCTTATTACCCAACTTGCATACTTCGCATAACTTCGCTTTATACCACTCTACGTCAGTGACAAGGACCACAACGCGGAAAGAGCACAGTCGGCTTATCAATTTGGAGAATCGGTTGTATAGTACTCCAACGCGGGGAATCTTGCGTATCAATGTGCATATGTGGCGGCCGTTCGGGGTTCTCCTTGAAAACCGTGTGACTTACGAGATAAAATCATCGGTCATGTGGCGTGTTGAGTAGTCTTGCATAATCAAGATGTAAGAACATTATTCTCGTCAACTATTCTTCTTATTTCGCCCTTTAGGGTCGCAATTCGTTGCGACGCCTCATGATCAATGAGCTCAGTCACGGCAAACTATAGGATGCGGGGTATGCTGGGCCCTGGGGAACGTGGGGTCCCCCTGAAAACCGGTAGCCGGGAACAGTTGTCGCCTGCTTTACTATACCCGAGTCGAGTCCCGAACTTTGATTAATGCCGTTGTTGAGTAACGATTGTTGTGTAATGGGGTAAGTCTCCGTGAGGGGTCCGTCCATACCTTCCTACACCACTACACATACTTAAGGGGGCAACTTATAGGGGCGAGGAAAAGCAAGTGCCTAATGTAAGCAATTATCAAAGGTGCAATATGGCATTCGATGAAGCTTTCGATGTCATCGTTATCGGTGGTGGGAATGCAGGATTTTCGGCTGCTACTACGGCAGCTCAGGCCGGCGCAAAAGTTCTACTGATAGAAAAAGCACCGCTCGAGGACGCCGGAGGCAATACGGTAAAAACAGTGTCCTATATCGTATATTGCAGCACGGAGGTTAATCGAACACAGTTTTTTACCGCGGCTGCCTTCCGATGTTGTTTCGATGGGCTGAATGATTTGCTCCCGTACCTCTATCAACCCGATGGCACTAAGGGTTTGTCGCAAGAACTCATCGACAAGATTGAGATGACACCGTATTCAAAGACAGATTTCCACGTGGTAAGAATCCTGCCAGTTTCTGATGCGCATTCAACTGATCATGCTGAAGGATATTAAAAGGGTGACAAAAGGACGAGCAGACCCGGCCCTAGCTGAACTCCTTGTAGACAATTCGAGAGAAGCTGTCCAGTGGTTGATGGACAATGGTGCTCGATTTATGCTCTCGTTTAATAGACAGTCATTCTTCACAGAAGGGAGATATAAGTTTTGGGGCGGCATGGTTATGAATATGATTGGTAGAAAACCTTATCTTACATGATAATGGTCGACTCAAACCGCTAATGAACTAAAACAGGGCAAGGAAAGGGACTGTTTCAATGGCACCTTGAGCTTGCGCAAAGAAGCGGCGTCACTGTGCGATTCAGCTGTCCAGCTATCGATCTAATCACGGATCCTACCACAAATGCGGTTCTTGGTGTTAAAGTGTACAGCAATGGCAAGTTCAGCTCTATCGCAGCTAGTGGCGGAGTAATCCTAGCATGTGGCGGTTTCCAGGCTTCGCCAGCCCTTCGGGCGAAATATCTTGGCCCAGGTTGGGATATTGCTCATGTACGGGGTACTAAATACAATGTAGGAGATGGGCATCGGATAGCAAAGAATATTGGAGCCATGTTAGAAGGCAACTACTCGGGCTGCCATTCTGTTGCTTGGGACGCCAACTCACCTCGAAGCTCGGGAGATCGAGTTTTGACGAATCAGTTTACAAAGTCGGGTTATCCGCTTGGCATTATGGTAAATGTTGAAGGTAGGAGGTTTGTTGATGAGGGCTTCGACATTCGTAATTTCACCTATGCTGTCTTCGGGCGGGAGATCCTTAAGCAACCCCAGGGCATCGCGTTTCAAGTGTGGGATGCCAACGGCTCGAAATGGCTTCGTAAAGAGGAATACGCGGACGATGTGACGACCAACCTAAGAGCGGAGACACTCGAAGACCTTGCTGACATTCTCGTCGGCAAGGGATTAACAAATAAGACACAGTTCTTGGACACCATCAGAGAATTCAACGAGGCTTGCAACGACTTCCAAAAGGAACAGCCAACTAGAGTTTTTGACCCGGCAATAAGAGATGGCATGTCGACACAGAGCAAGTCACGTAGTCTGTCTCTGCCCAAGAGCAACTGGGCACTGCCACTGGAAAAGGGGCCGTTTCAGGCAGTCGAGGTAACATGTGGCATTACCTTCACCTTTGGCGGCTTGGCTGCGACGCCGAAAGCAGAGGTTTTGAGTGAAGCTACTCGAAGGCCGATAGAAGGCCTCTGGTGCGCAGGCGAAATCCTGGGGGGTCTCTTTTTCAATAACTACCCGGGAGGCAGCGGGTTGACGATTGGGACTGTCATGGGCAGGCTAGCCGGTCAAGGGGCCGCCAGAAGGGCTGGAAGTATGTCAGAAATTAGCAAACGCTAACAGATAAACGACTTCATGTTCGATCCTTCCAACTCGTAAATTTAGAGACATATAATATTACAAGTTTTGATCAATACGGTTCTCAGCAACGCCTAAGCCTCTATCCGCTTGACCCCTCGACTGATAACGAAGACGACGTTCTACCTTCGTCGATATAATTCCCGCGGGCAGTAATTGGTTATAGCGTAATTGAGAAAGAGTGCTTATGCAAACGAAGCATGGAGTGTGCCGGCTCTTCTTTTGGCCAATCGCTCCTCCATGAGCTCATGATAGACATGTGATATCCAGTCACAGACAACAGAACGTGTCTCAGCAGGATCGATAATCTGTTCGACGCCAAATGCATTTGCCGTTCTTACTGGGTTCACTACATGATGAGATTAGCAAGCTAGTAGAAAGCGCAAAGGAAACTCGTTTTAAAATACTTACTGAGCGTGTTGTATTCAGCGTCTAGCTTCGCGTGTAGCTCATCAGCTAGCTTTTGGCCACCTTTCCTCGCAGCCTCTTTAAGCTCGTACGAATGACCAACTTCAATTCCGCCCTTGAGCGGCAGCGATCCCCAATCACCACTGGGCCATGCTACACGCATCCGAGGATCCCGACAGTCAAGCATGACACCTCCGGCAACGCCGTAAGCACGTCTTGTAACAACACTAAAAACGGGCATGGTAGTCGTGTAATATGCCATAGCGAGATTTATACCATGTCTCATCGTCGCAGATCGCTCAGCAGCTGTGCCGACAGCATAACCTGGTACGTCGACAAATTGGAGGATGGGCAGGTTCATAACGTCACAGAGCTTCAGGTGCTTCGTTATCTTCTGGGAGCCCAACGCATCGAGAGCGCCACCCGTTTGGCTTTCGCAATTGTTCGAGATGATGCCGATGGGGTGGCCATCCAGGCGGGCAAGGCCCACGATTGCCGTCGTCCCCCAGAGCGCGCCGATCTCGAAGAACGAGCCATTGTCTACGACCAAGGTGACGAGGCGCCGTGGATCGTACATACGCTCTTTGCGTCGTGGTATGAGACTTCGAAGCGCCTCCTCGCGTCGATTGGGGATATCGCTGCTCTTAATCACTGGTGGAGCTGAGAAGCCTGAGTTAGGCAAATAGCTGAGCACGCGACGGATTTGCCCGAACGCGTCGTGTTCGTCACGAGCCGTATTATCTATCGTACCATTGCGACAATGCACTAACAAATGGCGTTAAAACCTTCCATATTGCACAGCATCATAGGAGTTACGTGTAGAGTCTCTCGCTCTAGGTAAATAAGGGAACTGCAGAAAAGCATCAAGAACTTACTGTCGGGACCACCCAACTCAGCCATAGTCAACCCCTCTTCGAACGTTGCACCCTTGACAACTTGCGGTCCTGCGTTAAATAATGAGCCGATATTTCCAGCCATGACACTAAAATGGCAAGCCGTGACCCGCGCCGCGCCAAGTCCAATGGCCGGTCCAAGGACGGCGCCGAGGTTAGGAATTCCCATATTCAATTGCGCGACGACCTGTTCAAAGGCGGGAAGCGGCGGGATATATGAAAATCCTTGTTTCTTTATGGTAGTAACACTCCCACCACCCGACGACCCGTCCACGAGCTTCACGATCGGGAGCCGTAGAGACAGAGCTAATTTCTCGATGTATAGCGTCTTCTCCATCAATGCTCCATCGGCATGACCGGCCCTGAGGGTATAGTCATCTGCAGTGAAGACAATCTTTCGTCCATTGAGACGCCCATACCCTTGAACATTATTGCTCGGCGTGAAAGCAGCGATGACTTCTTTCTCGGATCCGTCGTGGTCTTTTTCCTTGCTCCAGGTCACTTCACCTGCGACACTACCAATCTCTTGGAAACTGCCTTCGTCAAGGAGGGTATCAACGCGCTCGCGAACCCATAGTTTACCAGCTTTCTTCTGCCGGGCGTAGCCACGATGGTTGATATCGGGCGTGCGCGCCAGTCTCTCAAGTGTCGTTATCTGGCCCAGTCGGTCGGAATAGTCAGCTGGTGGGCCGGCCGAAGTTGACGCTTGCTTCTTCCGTCGGCGCGTGGGAGGTTGGGAGACTTCTTCTTTCGTAGACTCCTCGCGTGCAATATGAGATGAGACTTGTTGCACACGCTCCCGTGCTCTCGATACACCATTCTCGTCGGAAGCCATTCCGATGACAGGGAATATTATTACCTACCCATCCGCAAAGACAATCCCGCTTTATCGGTATGTCAACTACCAAGTTTCTAAATCTTGTGTATAATGGTATATCCTCTAGGAGTAGTAGTTGATGCACATAAGATGACTAGCAATGTGTTCCTCTTATTTTGAGGATTGATGGTTAGTTTTAAGTTTGGGTATAACAACAGCGAGCGAAGGCCTCGGCAATTTCTAGTCCCCGCACTGCCAAATATGGCAGTCCCTACATGCACATTCTGCCCAGGGTCTCAAATCGAAAGAGGATTTATCTCTAAGTCTTCTATGCGATTGTCCGACAAAAAGAGAGTAAAAGAAAACCGATACGCGCCTGTTTGGTTCGTCTATCTAATTAAATAGAGCATGACCAAATGATAGATGGGGGCCAGCATGATGTCAGATCTCACCCATGGTCCTTCACGCGGACCGATAAAAAGGCTTCTCATCGCAAATAGGTAATAGACTACGATCTCAAAACTCCCACAGCCATGAGCCACTAGCTGAATGCACGGATTAGGGGCGAGATAGCGAAACGAATCATCGATTGCGCAAGGGAACTCTCAATTGAGACGTTTGCTCTCATAACACCAGATGATGCCAGCCACGCCTTAGGCGCCAGTCACGCACTTCCAATATCTTCTCCCGCAAGCTACTTAGATATACCAACTCTCATAGAGATCGGAAAGCAGCACGCAATTGATGCAGTTCATCCGGGCTATGGCTTCCTGTCCGAATCGGCCGAGTTTGCGCAACGCATGTGGAATGAGGCTAAGATCGTCGTGATTGGTCCCGGCTGGGATATTCTCAGCAAGACTGGGGATAAGCTCGCTGCAAAACTGTTAGCCGAACAGTGTGATATCCCTACGCTCCCAGCTATGGATAAGCCGACCGCGAAGATAACAGAGGCTCGGGACTTTGCCAGAAAGATTGGCTTTCCGATTATGCTCAAGGCCGTGGATGGCGGAGGTGGCAAAGGTATTCGACTTGTGCGTCAGGAATCCGATCTCGAGAATACCATGAGACGAGCGATTTCCGAAAGTCCTTCGCGTCAGATCTTTGTCGAAAAGGCTGCAGTAGATGGTTTCCGACACATAGAAGTACAGATCGTTGGGGATGGCTCAGGAGTCCGGCAGTACGCTCAAAATGCTAATTTCTCCCTCTAACACACGTTTGCACTTGCCACAGTTGCTCTAACCTTTTGAGATTTACTGTTTCTTCTCTTTATGATGATTGATTGCTAACCCTAGCTTCTGCAGTCTTTGGGAACGTGAATGCAGCATTCAAAGAAGATATCAAAAGATTATAGAACAAGCACCTAGTACGATCCGTGACCGAAAGTTCGTTGGTGACATCATAGAGTCAGCGATGCGAATGGCCCGGCACATTAGTTACCTCTCTCTCGGAACCTTTGAGTTCCTTGCCAATGCGGACCGAAAGGAGTTCTTCTTTCTCGAAGTGAACCCGCGACTCCAGGTGGAGCATACCGTCACGGAATGCATCTCCCTCGTCGATCTAGTTAAGATACAGTTGGAGATTGCGCAGGGCGCAAAGCTTGCAGAAACCGAAATGCGAAATGTGTCATCGGACGCCATGCAAGTACCTAATCTGCATTCTATCCAGCTACGACTTACTGCTGAAAACGTCCATAAAGATTGGACGTTAAGTATCGGACGGGTGGAAGCCTTCTCCTTGCCGACTGGTCATGGTGTGAGAATAGATACTCATCTCAATCATCGTCGGACGACAATTATTGGCGCCGACTATGACAGTTTACTCGCTAAGATTATTGTCACTGGCGAACATCAGCAAAGTGCGCTGTCTAAGTGCAGGCGAGCGCTAGAAGATACTTGGATAGAAGGAGTCAAAACCAATCTGGATGTGTTACGTGCAATAGTAGCACATCAGGACTTTCAACGTTCACTATGCGATACCTCATGGCTAGAGAGGAAAATGAGTAGTCTGCTTGTGTCGGGATCAGACATCTCTCGTAGCATTACGAACCAGCACCCAACGTCGTCATTCGAAGATAAAGCTCAGAACGCAGCATCACTAACAACAAACTCTAACTCATCAGTTATGTTACGAAAGGGGGATGCATGGGCTTTGAAAATGATATCTCTCCGCAAAGGGGCGGCGGAAGAAACTCATCACATTAAGCTAACACGCGTTATTCGCAATGAGTTTCCTTCGTCATTTAAAGCCGATATTGAGTATTCGTATCCGAATTCTCAGCAGCCACGAACCTTTACACTTGAGGCAGTTAGCAGCAATGCATCTTCTGCTGCTATTATGGCGGCAGGGAGACATCGTCGCGGAGACGTCAACAACCCACATCATGTGGTTGTTCCATTTCCTGGTAAGCTAGTCGAGCTAGCGGTTGATGAGGGAGACGAGATACTGCCCGGACAAGTGGTCTGTATAGTACAACAAATGAAAATGGAATTAGAAATTCGAGCAACTAGAGGGGGCAGGTGAGTCACTGAAACTTCTTAACGCCCTTTAACATATCCCAGGGACACGAGTTATCATATACCTTGCTGCTTCTGCAAGCCCACAATACTCACCAGAAGTGAAAGCTGCTGACTCCGGTGTTATGAATAGGGTAAAATGGGTCACGGATGCGGAAGACGGAGAAGACATTGCTGAAGGCACCCTTGCGGCGGAACTAGAAGACTCTCACAACAATGACAAAACTAGAGCTCTTTTATGATATTGGCAGTAAAGTTAATGTATCTCAGGAGAAACCTATAAAAATCGCACAAAATACGATAACTTATGTAAGAGAGTATTAGCGACGTATGATACGAGATCCCGCACCCCCTATCATCTCTATAAACATAGATCATAATCACGAACACATACACTGTTACGACGTATCATCTCTATTCTTGTTCAATATAGCTTTTAAACGAATTTTGATTCTGTCTCCCGAACTTCACGTGCAACACAACAGCTTTGTCGCCAGATGACATTGCTGTTTGTCGAGTTCCAATAACAATGCAGATGTTCTTTGAAGCAACAAAATAATTATATATACGCGCCTTTGCCCTCAAAGGACTCAATTCGGCAATACTTCGCAACTCCCCAAATAACCTCGCTCACAAAAAACCTATCGATCTCTTGCAAACTTGAACCAATCACCAATCCCTAAATTCACAGGTATTTTCATCCCTGACAATGTCAAACCTTGTCGACAACGAAAGCCATACGCCTGCAAAGGACCTAGCTAACGTCGGCCTTCTAATTTATAGGGGCAACAAACAGAACCTACTCGTGCGATACAACAAATCCCAAACTCCTCGAGACTACGGAATTCCCCACAGGAAACCTCGTGCAGGCGAGACAGCAATTGAAACTGCTAAACGTATTGCTATAGATTCGCTGGGTTGCACAATATCAGATGATGACCTTGACTACCGGCAATCAGCTATCGTCGAAAACGTAGAGCTTAAGGCCAAGGTCCGCGTATTCATGGTCAAAGCCACATCTCAGCTCAGGGATCTATCGGAACTTGACGAATGGAGGGGGTGGACATACACCTTCGTTCCTCTTTCTTCTTTTCAACATCGGATCTGGTTGCACCCCGACGTAGGTGCCTCTGCTTCTTCTATTCAACTACTTTTGAAGGATTAAACCTCCACCTCAATATCTTTCTTAAATCCTAGTGAGTCCAAATTCGATGCAATAAATGCCCCATGCACACGCTTTCCTATTTCATCAATTCATTGATCATCTAAAATATTGAAAAAGTACCAAAAAAAGGAAAGTGAAGAAAAGAAAAGAGAGAGAGAAAAGAAAAGAAAAAAGGAGAAGGAAACGAAATAAAGCTTGATATTATTCACTTCCCGTATCATATACTATTAGTCATTTAAATGCATTCCAATTGATCACGTTACTTCTATCACTCCATTCCCGTGAACATCCGAGCAGACAATGTCTTTAGCTGTAAAACCAAGTAACAAGGGGGGTAACACTGCCACTCGGCTAGCTCGCATGCCATTGTGTATTTACTTTTTGCTGTTGCTGATACTCGAATGCTTTAAGGAGAGATTCATGTTGAGTAGAAGTGTCACACATCTCAACGCCTTGTCGAGTGTTGATCAAGTGTTTCCAAACTTATCCTAGATAATTATAGCCGACTAATACCACACGATAAAAATATAATGCAAGCTGAATTTGGACGGTAATATTGTCATTAGAGCTTGACTTCTCGCTAATTCAAAGACAGCTTTGCACCAATTGAGGGACAAACTTGGACAATAGGGGCGGCATAAAGTCATTGGTGTCACTAAGTTATATTTTCCTGTTCGGGAGACTCGCAACATCATGCCTCGTATGTTATTTGTTGTAAGGCCATATTATACTATTCTAGGATCACAATCGCGCAAGTGTGTAAATATGACACTTAATATATTTATATCTAGATGCACACTTATTAGCAGAGCAAATCAACACGATCATATGCGGACGCTCGACCTCATTTCAAGCGATGTGAACTACATATCACTCAGTTATCAGTTTGTAGCAGAAGAAAAGGGTGCTGTTGATACTCCATGAGTATTAACGGTGTATATCCGCAATGCAGTTCTTATTTACAAACTTGTAGAACTGGGCCTTAAAGAGACAGCGATTATGCTTTACGACTTGGCTCATTATTGTTTATATTGAAATTTAGCTTTTTCTAAGCCTATTAGCTTACTTAGAAAACAATAGCCAAGTTTACTACTTTAACTTGAAGCCACCCGGGACTTGGTCCGTAAAGACCCCGTGGGGATCTACTTCCCTTGCAACCTTGCGCAACCTCCCGACGCTCTCAGCACCATAACTAGCGATAGGATCCTGCCAAGATGCTGCATAGTTGAGATATTGAAAAGGGATGTAAGCGTTCAGACGACGAGAATCATCCTCTATCGCTTTCAAAAGTCCTAGAGAAGCCTTGCTCACTTTTTCATCATCTGCCGGATCCGTCCAACTCGCGAAGAAGAGTCCGATCAGTAGTGATTGATTGTTTTTGCTGAGACCTAGGGCATTCGTATCTGCATGCCTTGCGTAAAGCGCTGGCGGGAGTGGCTCGATTGTATATCCGAAGGATATGTTGGCGATTGGCTTAAATGAAGGAATGCTTTCGTTGAATCGAAGATAGGTCGCACTGATGGCTTCTGCGGAGGAAACCATTGTGTTCGTAGCCCAATATGATCTTTTTAACTGTCAGAAGAGAAGAGTTATACAGTTTTAATTTCAGAACACTTACCGCTGGCCAGTAACCGACTTTCCGGGTATAGCCAATCGGCTCGCGTTGGTAAAACCCAGAGTGTTGGCTAGTGTTGCCAAGTTCACGAGACCATCGAAAATCGGTGGATTCTCTACATGTTTCGTGTATGCCACCTTGCTACCAATAGCCGTGCCCGCGGGAGGTGCATAACTCCAGGACAGAACCACCGCTGCGTACTCGTCGTAAGCGTTAGGCGAGTTGATTTTGGCGACCTCCTGTGCTACATCACCGTATGCTGTGCTCGGATACGCCAGGTTTCCACCCCAAAAGGGGCCTTGTTCAAAAGCCGCAAGGTCGACACGAGTTACAATACCGAAATTGTTGCTACCTCCTTTCAGGGCCCAGTGAAGGTCTGAGTTTTCTTGCGCATTGGCATTGACGATGGACCCATTCGCTAGCACTACCTCATGGTTGATAACTGTGTCAGCAGTCCAGCCGTAGCGCGTCCCAAAAAATGACATGCCGCCACCTAGACTGAGCCCACCTACGCCAACTCCAGCGCTTCGTCCTCCTGTCACGCTCAGGTTCAAGGCATCTAGTTTAGCATAAACAGTGTCCCACGTATTGCCCACACCAATGGAAACAGTGGATCTGCTCGGGCTCACGGTAATGGAATTGAGGCGCCGTAAGTCGAAGGTAACGCCTCCATCAATATTGGCGGCATTCGCTGCGGGAGCGTGTCCACCAGACCTGATGGCGAACTGACAGGTACTACTATTTCCCTCAGTTGAAGGAGTCGAGCTAGTCAACACACGGACCGCTTTTGCCACGTCCTCTGCCGTCTCAGGCGATACAATGCAAGCCGGGCGGAGAGAATCTTCTTGGCCAGAGAAGTATGAAGATACGGATGATTCGTAACCTGGGCTAGATGGGAACAAAGTCGAGTTACCCAGCAGGGTGGAGAGTGCCAGGCACTGATATATATGTCAGATCATAAGAGACGGACGGGAGGAGTTGGTAAAGAAGGCTTACACAGTTGACAGTGCGTTTTAGTGCCCCTTCCATCATGATAGGTGTGAACCAATACTGCTACTGCTGGTGCAAAGTGCTGAGCGAGTTGACAAAAAGAAAATTGAAAAGGTCAGAGTACGACAGCATGATATTCAGGTGAGAAGTTATATTAAGGCTCAAACAAGTTCTCGGTG
Organism: Xylaria cubensis; assembly: GCA_022385715.1. Lineage (NCBI taxonomy): Eukaryota > Fungi > Ascomycota > Sordariomycetes > Xylariales > Xylariaceae > Xylaria > Xylaria cubensis. The sequence goes on along the minus strand of MU279013.1, from coordinate 400,758 downwards.
TTCTTATTAATCCCGCGAATAATCCCGTACAAGTGTATACAGAAGGGCCGACTTGAGCTGGCTATTTTATACATCCTCCAGGATTGCAGAGGTTAGCGCATAGTCGCCCCATGTTCTATCAAATCAAGTACGAGCTTTAGGGCAGGCCACTGGAAAACTAACATGGATTCTCGGAATGTTAGTTTCAGGTCTCCTGGAAGGCTGGCTGGAAACCTTTGATTAGATGTGTAATCAGCAAATTTACAAGTAAACAAATGTTAGATTTACCGACTGACTAAACCCTGGTTCTTGTATAATACTACCTAACCCAAGGTAACCTTAAAGGTGTACAAGGTAAGGGTGGCTCGTGTGCATGATGTGGGGAATGCGGGGGATTGCGGGGTATACTTGCCTTATGCAAAGATGAAGATGCCGGTGTGAAACCATTAATTCTTATGCACTATCGTTCCAGACGAGACCCGGCCTGGGACCAATTAAATAATCTCGCCGAAAAGTATTTACTTACAGAATAGATGAGTAAGCAGACGGCTTATGCCATGGGGATGGCGATATTGCATTGCCAAATACAACCTTTTGCGAAAGAATATCTTTTCTAAAATCAGGTTCGCTCGGTCATTCAACTGGAGAACACATCAGCCCACGTCCGCGTATAGATATCGAGTACTTTGTTTTGGGATGTTTACTTGAAGTTATATGTTGTTGGGGCACCATCATCGAGTCCAGATCCTTCTGTTCATCACACAAAGTTCGCCATCGACCGTATTCGAAAATCCTCTAGTTGCGTGCGGTTAATGCGGGAACTATTTCTGGCCTTCCAAGGTAAAGGTAGGAGAGGCAGAGATGCCGGAGCTGGGGCATTTAAATGTCGTTGTCAAGATCGCAACTTTCAGGTTGCCCAAAGCTCACGCCCTTTGAGAGAAGTACAAGCGACGATGGCCAGGATATTCTTTGCGGACATAATTTGAAGCCCGTCGTATGAGGTTGACAGCGTGACCAAGACGATTGCTTTTAACACGACTGATTCACTAACCATGATGAAGTATAGACGAAGAGAGAACCACAGCGCATTCAGGAGTCATGTTCGGCATGACTTGAGACTAAGGGACGTGCATCTCATTAACAAACCCGCTCGGGTCATTAGAACCTTCGCATAGTGGACGAAGTTAGGAGGGGATGACTCCCTGAAAAAGGAAATTGTGTTGTCATGCCTTTTGATATTGTTGATTGCCGGTGTCGCAAGCGTGAAGAGGGGAATATGGCCTTTTATCCTGGAGTGAGCTCTTGGCCTGATAGATTACATACGAATCCCCGAAGGGTGCTGAAAGCTGGGACGAGGAGGATATGTCGTAATGAGACCATATCGGGAAGGTATCTTCTCATTGGGAACCCAGAACTAGTGGGCATACGTGGTTCGTTGTCAACGTTAGGGCACGGCGCTCCGAATTCGGCGCGGTACACTTGTGCCGAGGCCGTCCGGGTCCGGGTAGCCAAGAGTGCCGCATCTTTCGGAACCAGAGTGAGTCACCCGAACGCTATAACTAAATCTCCCCACGGTTTTAGCAAAAGTTGCGTCACCTACCATTTTATTATCGCTATGACAGTTTATTATAAATTAAAGTCTAGTCAATCTCTCATTTATGCTAGTACGCCTTTTAAGCTATTCTCGTGTCTTGGTTGTCTATAATGGCGTCTGCTGATGAGTGTTCCATGCCAACGTTCAGGATTCGAACACACCGTCCAGGTGATATGGGCCTGATAATCAGCCAGCATGGGTTACAAGTAAGTCTATGTTCTTAATTCAATCACTTAGGGCTAAGAAACAACAATAGTATGCACAGGAATACGGCTGGGGAACAAGCTTTGAATCAAAAACCGCGCGCCTAGCAGCGGATGTTCTTGACAACTTCGATCCCAGCCTCGAACGCGTGTTTATTGCCGAGTCTACCGAATCGTCCCAGTTTCTAGGCTCCATCGCACTTATCAAGCACAGAAAGGAGGCGAACACGGCGCATTTGCGGCTATTGTCCGTGAGCTCTGCCGCTAGAGGCATGGGAGTCGGTGCCAAGTTGATCAATGAGTGTATACTCTTTGCGCGTGAATCGGGCTACACGAAGATTACCTTGTGGACATTTACCGTTCTTGAAGGAGCACGGAGGCTATACAGACGAGCCGGGTTTCACTTCATATCGGCGACTGAAGAAAAAGATTACTGGGGGACCAGACAGGTTGAGGAGCTTTGGGAGCTCGACCTATCTAACGTAGAAAAAGAATCTAGCTAGATGGTACTTACTAACCGTTACGGCCCGAATATTAGGCCGGAGGCTGTTACTTTCTCATGAGAGGGCGGTCTTGGATGCGGCGGTCTTGGAGATCGGGCTGCATTGTAATAGTAAAATTGGGTTTGTGTGGGGGTGTTGAAGAATGCTAAAGAACTTAAGGTCTCATACTCCGTAGGGACATGACAAGGTACCGAATAGTTACTGTTGTAGATTTAACGGTCGGGCTATGTTATCTTATATCAGAAACATGAACCTAAGTAATATGATGAATCGAATGCGACATTCTACACAAGGTTTAAGTCTTGGCTTCCATGCCTACCTTATTTCATAAGATAAATCTTAGAAAACGAGCTATTTATCGATATGTAATCTATAGGTTTCCTGCTTTGGCTAAAAACAGGACAAGACTATCATGGCCCTCTTTGCCTCTAGTTAAATAACTCAAACACTTATCAAACCTCTTATTTACAATACACTCACCATAAAAGATTATGGATAAGTAGGATACAACAGTCTACTCAGAAGTTAGTTAGCATATAAAAATGGACCGATATCTCCTACTGACTACTATCTAGGTATGTTAACTTCCCAGTACGTACGGTTGCTTTTCATTCTAATTCATATATCGACAGATATTTAAGGACAAGCTAAATCACTATTGCGATCTCAACATGTGAGAATTGATATCGAATTAGTACTAATGTTATATAGGCTTTTTTTTTCTTAGAGTCTCACCATACATATTTTATTTGGCAGTTTATTCTACAAATAAGCTACAATAGTCAACAAGATTTGTTACCACGAAGTCACACGCATAATCAGATCAACTGAGGGTATCACACCTACAAAGATAGAATCATATTCGCGTTCTTTCTGGAGTGGGGGTCGGCGCGGAGCGCTTGCCCCCGGAAGTCAAAGGTAGTTAAATTATGGTCTCCGCGGCGCAGCCGCCTGGCACCAAAGGTGACTTTAACCTGTGTATGAGATTGCCGGGTGGCTAAGTACCAGTGCATGGGACTTAAGGTACCAAACGCACGGGACTCTCAGATTAGCAGGGGTCAGTTGATCTGTATACTTAGACTCATGTTACACAGTCTGCAATTCAAAAGCCTCTCTTTCGCTCCCTGCTCGCGCTCTCGATCGGGCATACATGGGTTACGCAAAGGCAATTTTAGCCGCTCATAACTATACACATGATATCAAGTAAAGACCTAGCTCAACGGGTCTCTGACGCAATGTAGTCCCAGTCCCTTGGGTCTTAGGTCGCCGACTGACTGAATTGGGAGGCTAGACCTTCAAGGCCCCCCCTTTGGATTTCTAGATGATTATTGTGATTTGAATACTCTTTGTAATACGGTGACTCCGAGAGAGGAACCTGGTTCAATCACGAATTTCTCTACTACGTAGTATGGCGGGAAGAAAATACCCTAAGTAAAAGCAAAGAAGTACAGTCCTTTATTCTCTTTTTGGATGCTAGTGAATACTGACTATGATAGAAACAGACTGAATGGCCTCCGCTCTCTTAGATGATTTACGCGTATTTAGGTACGTAATTGCCAGCCAACAATTGTATAGTAACCAGTAATTGAATAGCAATATGATACCGGCCGGGTAAAGCACATAGATAAGGTCTAGATGTCTTGTTTCCTTCTAAGGTTGTTTTAGGTTTTGATAGCTCTGTTTCACATACTGTGCCGCAGCCACACATTAGCCACACATTTAATGACCGTTACTGTTTGTACCCATATAACTAATATCTAGTTATAGGCTTGCGCAAACATGTACAGCAGTTTTTGTTAAATTGCTATTGCCTGTTATGAGTAAGTTTCTGGATCTGCACTTGTGAATCAACAAAGTTTGTGGAGCCTATACTTGGACGATCTTAAGACGGCCTACATTAGGGGTTTCCACACTACGACAACGACTCTAAGCTACTTAGAACCTAAGCTTTTGCCATTTCGCTTAAGCCGTTGGCAGGTTATACATCCATGTCGTGGGAATGGCGGAACTTGTTGAGCCTACCCGCGATGTCACCCCGGATGTGACCAAGGATCGTGGCCCCATAATTCCGGGATTTGCTCAACGCTTCCTAGCGTATGATGTGCTCGGAGCAAAATTTTAATTTCGTGCCGCAAGCCATTCAACGTCCGCAATTCGGCATTTCTGACCGTTTATATGACTCACGGCACATCGAATAAGCGTGTCAATGGATGAAACAGTTTTCTAGTTGAGTGCACTTATGGGAAGCCAGGTTAAGAACATCAATGCGAACGAAGTGCAGATTATAAGTGCTGGGAGCTGATAACCCTTTAGGACCGAGGTGTCATTAAGTGACGCAAGGTGTAATGGTATTGTAACGTGTTTGCAAAGGGTTATCATCCCTGGTGACGATCGTACCGAGAGTGCGTACGTGATCCGCAATTGACAGCTCGGTAGACGCATGCTCATCATACAGCTGCATGAACTCTGCTGACTGTCATCCATTTCGTTGGGTCGTCTCCACGTCCATTTATGCTGTCCCTAGTTTCGGGACGGCCACTCCTCCCCGGACCTGTAAGGGACCCGTATTACTAAAATGGGACATGACAGCTAGCCAGCAAGGATGATGCCCTGAGAAGAATATGTACTATGTACAGACTAGCGGAGCTAAGTTATCTAGGCCGCCCTGATTGAAAACTGTCCTTGGATGCGATAGGAAGCCCGGCGTTCTTCCAGAGATCCGATTCAAGGGGCTGCCCGTCTGGCCCGAGAGATCGACTGCATAGCTGCAGAGCATACCAACTTGGGTCTGGGGTCATCAATGTTGTTTTCCTTTCTTGTAAAGGACCGTTCCTGTCTTGTAAAGGACCGTGCATGGCAGTAGAGCTTACCTTAAAACTTCATTGTGATTTGATATTCGATAGGCAAGCTAGGTATATAAATCTGGAGCAATTCTGAGTGAAGGTAAGGTGAGTTGCAGCGCATGCATCTAAGATTGCGCTATCACCACTGCTGTCATGCTCTCATATACGACGCCTTGACGATGCCAACAAGATAAATAAGAATAAGAATATAGGTATGGAGAACAATTGGAGAGCAATCGGAGAGACAAATATTTTTCATCTAAACTGTCATCTCATGTAGTAGTCGTGAGGCCGGTATCATAGTAGATAACTAACTTATCACTATAGTATGCACAAATCGATGGCGTGAAGAATGACTTGCGCTAAGAACTGCAGGATTGGCAACTGGGTCATGGATTTTCGAGTGATCATTAGCCGGAGAACAGCTAGTTTGTAAAGGATCCAAGTTAATACGAAGCTGGATACGCTAAGATGCCCCAGCAAGCAGGGGCGACTGCCAATACCCCCTTGCATGCATAGATGGAGTTATCGACAGCTTCTATGGCAATTATCATCATTACTGTAAGTGCATAGACCAGAGAAACGAACTAAAGAGAGAGAGGGAGACAGAGAAGACATAGTTGGGTGATTCGTGATAGTTGTACCTCAGTGTTTAGTAGAGTATCGATGGTTTTGTACGTTATCCGTCTATTCGAGACGTTTGCCGTTACAAGTGGCCATAAAATGATGTTCATATTGGCTTCCTACGCTAATGTAGCACATTATACTACTGGCGCTACTTTATCGCACCTGACCTCTTCAACGACTGGGTACGATAGTTCCTACATAACCCGGTAGAATGGGGCGCCGAGCCTGTGTGAAGTGTCCGGGACCCCCGATGTAACAGCGACCGGGAACCCAATGTGGATCAAGGTGAGATTGTGGATTTTCATGATACCGATCTGGGGCTCTTCACCGTGATTGCGGACTGGCATAAGATATTTGTCAGATGTTTGGGACTGTGTAGTCGGTAGATGATGTAAGGTAGGGGTAGGGTATCCCAGGAGGATTTTGTTTATTAACATCGACCTCCCACCCGACAGCGCGGATCCAAACCGAGACAGAAGACTCCAGCGAGCTCTGTTAGAGTGAATTTGACTTTCAACATGTCACCAGGTTTGGTACAACAAGACGATGGGCTCGAGGATCCTAGCCTCGAGCCTGTGGCTATTTGCGGAATGGGTATGGGCTCCCCTAGAAGGTGTCTCTCTCCGAGACCAATTTATGATGTTGGACTAACAGCGGGAATGCAGCCTGTCGTCTTCCTGGTGGCGTTGATTCCGACTCTTCGTTTTGGCAAATGCTGGTTGAGAAGCGCTCAGGACAGACACCAAAGGTCCCTGAGTCTCGTTTCAATATTGATGCCCACTATCACGAGAATCTTGCCCGCCCTGGCTCGTTTAACGTCGCAGGAGGGTACTTTTTGGACGAGAGTCCAGAGAGTTTCGACCCAACTTTTTTCAACATAACACCCATCGAGGCCCAATGGCTTGATCCACAGCAGAGAAAGATGCTTGAAGTATCATATGAATGTCTGGTTTCAGCAGGTGTCACATTAGAGTCGATCGCCGGCTCTAATACGGCCGTTTTCGTTGGGTCTTTCACAGCAGATTATCGTCAGTTCCTCACCCCATTTTATGTACAAAATTTCCTTCTAGAAGGATGCTAACAGGGGGTTCCCTGCAACAGAACAAATGTCCACACGCGAACCGGATTTCCGGCATAACTATGCCGCGACAGGGGTGGACCCCGGCATTATTAGTAATCGTATAGGCAACGTATTCAACCTGAATGGGCCGAGGTGAGGCGTTGATCCCGATCCGAGAAATCTCCTGACCTTTTGGGGCTCAGCCGAGAAATGGCCGCACATACTGACTAAGCCCCTTGTAGCTTCACAATCAACACCGCATGTTCCTCCTCGATATACGCGCTGCATAATGCGTGTCATGCCTTGCGCAACAGAGATTGCGACGCTGCTATTGTCGGTGGCGTGAACTTAATCATTACTGTAGATCAACATATGAACACAGCCAAACTGGGAATATTATCCCCTACATCAACGTGTCATACGTTCGACGCCTCAGCTGACGGATACGGCCGAGCTGAAGGTGCCGGAGCATTATACGTGAAGCGTCTTTCTGACGCGATCCGAGATGGCGACCCAATCCGCGGAGTGGTCCGCTCGACGGCCGTCAATACGTAAGTGAACCCGCATTGACGAATTAAGCAGTATAAGCTTGCTAACAATCTTGGTAGCAATGGAAAGGTCGAGGGGATGGGAATAACTCATCCTAGTATGAAGGGTCAAGAGCGTGTCGTGCGTATGGCGTATCAAAAAGCCAATCTTGACCCCAGGGATACCGCTTATGCTGAGCTCCATGGAACGGGTACACCTGTAGGTGATCCAATTGAGGTCGAAGCGACATCGCGAGCGATGAACGATGAACGATCTACAGATAAGCCACTCCTTGTTGGAGCAGGTATGGCTTCTCCTGGACTCCGGTTGTCATCTGCACTTGTACTAACTCAGCTAATAGTTAAACCTAATATCGGACATTCGGAGGCGGCGAGTGGTATTTTCGCTGTTATGAAAGCGGCGCTGATGACAGAGTCATCAATAATCCCTGGTGTTGCATATTTCCAGAACTTAAATCCAGCAAGTGAGCAATCCCAGTCAATATCACATCTGACGATGACTCTCGCAAGGCTAGTGACATGCTGACACAATCTCATACGATGTAGTCAAAGAAAAGGAGTGGAATGTGAAGGTACATGCTGACACAGCACCATGGCCTAGCGATTTTGCGCTGCGTAGGGCTAGTGTTTCTTCATTCGGATACGGCGGGACTAACGGCCATGTCATCATTGAATCGATTGAAAACCTATATCCTTGGTATCAACATGCCAAGAAAAAGGCGGAAGGCCACCATGGAGAGGCTTCTAAAGCCGCGCATCTTCTATGCTTTTCCGCACATGATAAGCCGACTTTGTTACGCAACATTGCCGCCGTTGGCAAGGTAGCTCACGAGTACCATCTTCCCGATCTAGCGTATACCCTGAATCTGCGCCGTACCAAATTCGCTCATCGAGCCTATGTCGTAGCAAGACCAGGGCTAGAAGCTGAGGCCTTTGCTCTCGCGGCTTCGCAAGCCGGATCCGCTTCAAAGAAGCCTGGCTCGATTGGTTTCCTCTTCACTGGTCAAGGAGTAAGTGACCACCACTAGATAAGTACTTACTATTGCTAATCAATTGATCCAACAGGCGCAATGGGCCGGTATGGGCAGGGTGGCTCTTCAAGAATTCCCAGTCGTCCTAGACACAATACATCACTTAGACCGTATTCTCAGCAAAGTCCAGCCCAGGCCATCTTTCAGCATAGCAGAGCTACTTCTGAATGAGGACGATACTAACGCAAAACGAATTAATGAAGCCGATGTCGCCCAACCACTCTGCACGGCCATCCAGATTGCGCTGGTTGACCTATTTGCACAGTGGAATATCACCCCTGAGGTGAGCATTGGTCACTCGTCGGGTGAGATTGGAGCAGCCTACGCTGCTGGGCTTATCAGTGCACCTGAGGCTATCCTTGCCGCCTTTTGTCGGGGTCGGGCTGTGACTGCATATTCACCATCAGGTTCTATGCTAGCAGTAGGTTTGGGGGCACGGGAAGTCGAACAGTATTTGTCTTCTTTCGCTGTAGATGACATATGCATCGCATGTGAGAACTCGCCAAGCAGCGTGACCTTGAGTGGGCGTGAGAAACCGATATCACTGCTAAAAGAAATTCTTGCTGCCGAGCAAATATTTGCGCGAGAGCTTCCCACTGGTCGAGCGTATCACTCTCCTCACATGGCCTCTGTCGGCATAGCCTATGACGAGATGCTCGCGCAGGCTCTCAGTCGTGTCTCTGAGGATGACTTATTATGGCGTCGTCCGCGGTCATGCATGGTCTCCTCCGTTACGGGCGAAATTGTCGACTCTTGCTGCGAGTCACTAGAACCAGGCTACTGGAGCGCTAACCTTCGAAATAGAGTACTCTTCGATACCGCTGTCCAACAATTGGGTACAAATGCCATATTCGAGAGCATCACACACCTTGTTGAAATCGGTCCACATTCAGCGCTAGCCGGTCCTTTCAAGCAGATACGTCTATCGAGCCCAAATATTAGGGATCGCATCGCCTACGTACCGTCACTGAAACGCAACGAGAACGACGCAGATCGGCTGCTCGCAGTTGCAGGCTCACTATTTGTGGCTGGGCATGCAGTTGATTTGGAGGAAGTAAATATGTCCAATGACAGTGGTATAAAGAATGACACCCGTAAGCAGAAGACGAAACATCTGCTAGTCGATCTCCCACCATATCAATGGAACTACGAGAAACGTTATTGGGCAGAGCCTCGGGCCAGTGCCGAGCAGCGAGCGCGGGCGTACCCTCGTCATGACGTTCTTGGCAGTAGAGTGTCGGGACTCTCGAAAAAATCAGCTAGCTGGCGCAACATTCTGCGACAGCGCGATTTGCCGTGGCTGAAGGATCATAACGTAGGTTCTCTCTTAACCGTAGCACCTCATTGTGCTACCACTCTTCCTTAAATCCTAATTATTGAAATATGTTGGGTTACTGACTTTGTGATTTGGACAGCTCGGCGGAACAGCGATATTTCCTGCAGCAGGCCATCTATCGTTAGCTATAGAGGCACTACGTCAGATCTGCGAAACATCTGGCAAGACATTTGAAGGTGTTAAACTGCGGGATGTTGACATAAAAACGGCGTTGGTAGTACCCGATGACGACGATGGAGTAGAAACAATCCTCAACCTACAGTCGCCCGCAGAGCCAACGTCTAGCTGGTATACTTTTTCTGTTGAGTCTCCCGGGGCAGATGGCGAATGGACAGTCCACTGTAATGGTCGAATTTCCACGATTGATGAACCCAAGGACTCTGCGTCCTGCGATAAGACTCCAGTCGACGAGTCCGCACTGACACAGCGTGTATCGGGCAAGAGATGGTATGATGCCTTCCGCCGAGTTGGATTCTATTATGGAAAAACATTCCAACAACTGCAACATGCTCGCACTGCTCGGACTTTGCATCACGCTACGGGTGACGTGATAGTTCGAGAATGCCTCTCTGAGGAGATTCAAGGCGAATCGCGTTACCTTGTGCACCCATCTAGCATTGATGCTTGTCTGCAACTCATCATTATCTCAATTAATGCGGGCAAGCATAAAGAGATGCCATGGGGTGTTGTGCCGACACGTATTGAAGAAGTCTCGTTATTTCCAGCCAGACTGGGCGAAGGAACGGATATAGGTCATGCTGTTGCGTGGACCGATGGATTTGAGGGGCGTCGTTTCAATACTAACGTCAAGCTTAGTGCTGGTGGCAGCAGACTCCTAATGGACATTAAGAACTTAACCTGTACAGCCTACGAGGCTGCACTCCCCGCCACAGCCGACAGTATTGATAGCAGGACGAAAGGTCCTGAACCCTTCTCTATCATGTCTTGGAAGCCCGATATCGAAACCCTACGCAATGGGGACGCAGACGAGTTATGGTCTGGCACTGAGAATGAGACTGAGAGACTCGCTCGGTGTATTGATCTCATCACGCATCGCCAAAGGATATCTAAGGCTCTTATTATCGCACCTGCTTCTACCCCTACGACACAGATGCTAGTTGATGCTATAATAGGGGTAGTCTCCGATGACATAACTGTTACAGTTGGTGTCATCGCGAAAGAAGGTGGAGAGCAGGGCATTGTCCTTTCGGAATCGGCGCAATCGCGTGTTTCAAAAGTCACGTTAGATCCCGAGAGTGAGAATTGGGGAACGGCTAGTACCGACCTCTATGACATCGTCGTTGCCGATTCGCATATCCACGGCCAGGACTCCAGGTCCCTTTTGCAGCTCGTAGTCGACGCTGGGTGGCTAGCCTACCCCTCATCTTCATCTCCGTCTTTGGATTCATCAACGGCATCCTTCTCGTTACAGGTGGCTCAGCACACTCTACTTCGGAAGGCTGTGACCAACACTCAAATGAATGATGCGGTTCCCATTCCCGACCACGAAGAGAAGGTAACAATAATATCAGCACCACAAAACCAAACCTTGTTGGGCCTAGGAGACGTCCTGTCAAGACTCCGATCCCGGTTTGCCGTTCACGAGAAATCCATCTCCGAGTTTACTCATGAACAGGATCGTCACGTAATAATTGATGATCTCACTGGCGCAGTATCCGCCTTGATGCTCGAGAACAAGAATGGGTTTGAGGCCGTTAAAGAGATACTTACATCCGGAGTAGCAGTGCTCTGGCTAACCCGAGGCGTGAGGCAAGGCCACCCAGCGCTCTATTCAGGGGTAGCCGGTATGGCAGAGGGACTTCTGCGCGTTATACGCTCTGAGCAAGCAGCTGCCAAGGCTGTTCTGCTGGATGTAGACGAGGCGGAAGAACCACACGACGTGTGCCGTGCCATCTTTCATGCATTTGATTCAACAGCTACCAAGGATTCTGGCCACGACTTGGAATTTTGGTTGCGTCGGGGTACTATGTTCATTTCTCGCGTTCAGCCGCACGACAATCTAAATCGAGATCTAGGCCAGAACCAGCCTCAAAAAGTACCGCTCAATGGCCCATTAAAGCTGGTTAACAAGACGGCAGATGGGCAGTTTGTGTTCGAGCCTCAAGGACGGGGAGAGCCCCTTCCTTTGGATGTTGACCAGGTCGAGATTGAAGCATTGGCATCGGAGTGGCCCTCATATTCTCCGGGCTCCCAAACACTAGTCCTGGGAACCGTCACTCGAACTGGTTCATCGGTAAAGCAGGTAATTACAGGGAAGAGTGCAATGACATTGGCATATGATACGCTGCAAACAGTGTTCCCTACTTCAGCGTATGCCGTCCTTGGTGAATGGTGCAGGGAAGTGGCCCCCGAGATTGTAGTACGTGCAATGTCATCATTGTGCCCTCTGGTAAACCTCTGTCTCGTTAGCGCCAAGCTCGAGAAAGGTGACACTATCATTTCACTACCGGGCCCAGAGCAGAGCATCAAGATGCTGGTCAAACTAGCAAGCGTCATGGGTTGGCGATTGAACGTCGTCGCCCAAACTGAGGAGGACCGAGAGCTGTATGCCTCGCACATTGGTCTACACGTCAGCCAGATTCTCTACACTCAAGACACAAGCGCTGTAAACACTCTCATTCGTAGCGAACGGGACTCGTCTCCGTCTCGCATTGTTACCGTTCTTGCTCATAGTCTCAATGGGGACTTGGCACAGGAGGTGTGGAGGCACATTCCAGCATCAGGCCGCTTTTTGCTCCTTGATGAAATGCCTCTCGATATGGCGTTGGACCCTGTGCCATTCGCTCGCGGCGCAAGCTTCGTTCCGTCTTCAATGAAGTATTTGCGGGAATCCGTCAATGCATCATCTAGCCTGCTAACCAAGACATTGGACCTCCTCGAAGCGTATCCTTCCCTACTTGAGGTTGGTAGCCTAAGAGGCGCTGTGCACCAGGTCGACATCGAGGACGCGAAGGACCTTGGGAAGAATCATAGCACAGATCAAAGCAGCTCGGAGCTGGTGGTGCGATATCGCCCACAAACTAGTCAAATATGGGTAAGTTTTCTTTACACACTGCATTCCCTTATCACATGCCCCTTGTTTTGATCGGTATCACTGACGTAGCAATAAAACAACCAGGCTGTCTCCGAGTCCAAGAAATTACGACTACTTCCTGATGCCACTTATCTTCTCGTGGGTTGTCTTGGTGGTCTTGGTCGCAGCCTGACGAAATGGATGATGGAATGCGGTGCTAGGCATTTCGCATTCATATCACGATCAGGCGCAGACAAGCCAGAAGCGGCTCGCTTAATTGCGGATATAGAATTATTGGGGGCCTCGACCCAGGTGTTGCGCGCTGATGCTGCTGACGAAGAGGCTGTTGCTAAGATCGTGACTTCGCTGCAGGCACTGAGGCCAGTACGTGGTGTGGTTCATGCAGCCATGGTTCTTAAAGTAAGTAAAACTCGCCTCCCTTGAATCTCCCGCTATTACTATCACCGAGCATGGGCTGATGGCGAGAACTGTATAGGATGGCATGTTTGAACAAATGACACATCAATTGTGGGTGGATTGTGTCAAACCCAAAGCACAAGGCGCAATGAGCCTGCATAAGGCGTTGGAGAGCGCAGGCATTGACCCTGACTTCTTCGTGATGACAAGCTCCATCTCTGCCTTACTGGGAAATACAGGACAAGCGAACTATAGCGCAGCTAATAGCGCCCTAGACGCACTTGCACGACAACGACGCGCCATTGGACGCGCCGCTTCGTCGCTCGTGCTTCCGATGGTATTGGACGTCGGAGTCGTAGCCGATAATGACTCGATCGAAACGTCATTGGTCCGCAAGGGTTTATATGGCATCGACGAGCACGAAATGTTGCGTGGCTTCGAGACAGCCATGCTTGCATCCCGATCTAGCCTTGAGCCGAAGGACATTCGAAGCAGGATCGCAGATACGTCGCAGGTCATTATGGGAATGGAGTCTCGTGAGTTGGCGGCGTCTGCTGTTGATGAGAGCGTCGGTGCATTCTGGCATGGGGATTCGCGTTTCTGTCACACACGAGCTGCTATGGAGAGACTACTGAGCGGTGGGGGTAGTAACGGCAACAACGATAAGGAGAACACATTCACCCGAACCCTCAAAGCGGCCATCTCGGAGAGCCCCGATGCCGTGGTAAGGGCTATTTCAGAACACATCGCCAAGCGCCTGTCGAGTATATTAATGATACCCTTCGACAACTTTGAGCTTGACGGCGCAGCGTCAGTTGCCAGTTACGGTCTTGATAGTATGATCGGCGCCGAGTTTCGCACTTGGCTATTCAAGGAGTTCGGCCTCGACTATCCTTTCCAAAAGCTCCTGGCCTCTACACTCACATTCAGAAAGCTATCAGAAGCTGTTGTTGAAAAGATGGGCCTGCTAGGTACGGCTGAATAGTTTACTTTTGTTAAATGAAATAACGAGGGTATGAACTGTGTTTTCTTAGATTTTAGGGGCGTTAGTGTTAAAGTCGGCGGTGGAAATAAGCGATCTTTAGACTAGATTCAGACGAAGGGACAGTTTCTACTTTTAGGTGGAAAAAACTCAAAGGCATGTTGTACTTTTATATAGGCAGAGAAGGGTAGCACTGAGTTGCTATCATAGAGTTAATCTTAATTGAAGAAGTATTTGGCGTATCTCTTTGCCTAATGTTTTAGATGACTAAAAAAAATGGAATAGCACGCCGCTTAAAGAGTAGATATACCTAACAATAGTATCATTATCTGAGCATTATTCTATCGTTTTATTGGATATATCTGGCTATTCAAGCAACGCTACTATACTTTTTTGTCCACTAGCCGAAGCATCAGGCAAAAGATAGAAATGATATGGGCTTGTTGACAACCGAGATTCGTTTTAAGGTTTTCAGTATTTACACATATATTTTTGTAATGTGAGCAAGGGGTTTCAATGGGCTAGAACATTGGAAGACTTGCCAGCATTATCCGCTCCAAGCTACGAGACGTTAGGACGACAATCTGGCACATAACATCTATGCACAACGTCATAATACATTGCCTGTAAGAATCTCGAGAATATAACTCTTACTCCCTGTAGCTGAAATTTCGAACATGTCTCGGGCGTTTTCAGCTACATCATCATCTGATGTATGAAAGGGATATAACCTACCTTCCAGATATGCGGCTGTGGCTGTATGATCACCTTCCCAAGACTAAAGGGATGAGTTCAAGTTGCAAGTGATTAGGTGTATGTAAACCTATTTAACTTGGAAATGCCCATGTACTCCTATTCATTTCATGCAGCTAAACACAACTTTCTTAAAAATGTCAAACCCAATCAACCGCACCATTGTGAGTAATTCATCAAAACTATTTTCTTCTTGTCTTTGCAACTTCGAAGGCCTGGTGTTTCCACTTTTTAGGACAAGAGAGTGTCCCGAATCGTCTGGAGCCCCTCATAACTAACTCTGAGTGTTGAAGATTTATACTAGAGAAAACAGCCGCGGCACTCTCGTTGGTATATTCGTTAATACAAATGGCCAATACCAGTATTCAGATGGAACAGTAACATCTTTCAATGACAGAAGGTACTTGATTCCCTTGATCTTAGAAACCTACACAATCTCCTAACTTATTTCAGTGCCTGGTGGACGGTGCCCCATGCCACAATGGTTGCGGGCGTCCATCAACCCGGATACTTTTACGTCATGAACGACTACGGATATGCGCGCTGTACAACAATGTATCAATTACCAGGAGGTGGTGTGGCTTTCGGGGGCTTGGAGGAGCGGAAATAAAATCAGGTCTATCAGATAAATCGAATTCCAACTGCGTATTCAAATTTCATGGCACTCCGTATGTGTTAACTCACCATGTCGTGATAAATCTTTCATAGGCAGGTATCGAAACTCGCCGTTCAACTGCGTCCCATAAGCCTCCAGTCAGCAATGTTGGCCACAAGTAGTGGTTCCAGACGTCACTTGGCTTACACCTTGCCTCTGTTCACTAAGCTTGAACCCATTATGTCAGGCCTCACCACTTATTTTAGAGTTACGTGCAACCGAGCGAGGAGAGAACTGCACATCTGTCTTGTAAAGCATTCATTAATGCTTACATCAGGGGCTGACTGTTTTTCCACCGCTACGATCACGAGGTTTGCGAAGCTCGCCACCAAGGGAAGGGCAGAATATGGCGCCTTCACATGTCTAAATCCCAATAAGAGAGCTTTTGAGGTTAAAACTTGGCTTTTTCAAATCGAGGTTTTTATTTAGTAATCTTAGTTTCCAGGTTAAATTAGGGCTACTCACACCTTAGATTCTAGTCGCACAAAAAATTCTGATTGAATATTAGCATCTTCAGACTTATTTCATGTTATGTTTCGTCAACAAACATTATGGGTGACAGTTCGGGCGTACCCGTATCCACCTGGCTTGTATTCCGCTCACCTCTTTATTTGGAAGCCGTGTGTTATCATCTATGCTTGTATTACCATTGGGCTAATAATGTCAATTCTAAACTTTCATCCCTAAATAAATTTGTCATGCTGAGGCTGGGGATGCAAAGTGAAGTGATATCTCACATAATCCAATACATCATAGCGCTTCAATGGCTAGATGTATATAACACAACGATACTCGGATAATACTATCCTCAGGCGAATCTATTGTTTCAGCCACCCCGCTACTTCACTATCACGGGATTGAAAAAGCCAAGTCAGAGATTTCTAGGGAGAATAGTATTCTAAACAAAACAAAATAGATGTTCACACAACTTCAGCTATTTGTAATTAGGTAGCGCATGTTCTCATGACAGTCAATCTCTCATTTGTTCATATGAAGCAAGCGTGTAGAGTAGATCTACAGTGTGTGATCACATGACTCGGCATCAACTGTATCTCATAAGGGGTAGCCTTGCGAATAGGCTCGTTTGGAGTGATTCAGTCCTCCGTGACAAGATCGCTATCTATGTAGATTCCACTTTACTTCTACTCGATAGTGAACTGTCTTACGGCAGACTGCCGTCGTATTCTATCTTGTCACAGCCAGTTGAATAGACGAGACTCTGGCCAGGAAAAGCGTTAGGAGATGAGGTGAATGATAGGATAAAGGCATCACAAATAGGCTGGCCCTGCGGTGTAGCACTGTAATAAAGACCACACGCTCCAAAACCGCTATCGGCCGCCCCGCAACCTTCGTTGTCGATACAGGCCTGGCAACAGGCTGTATAATCGGTAGCCCAAGGCTCTTCGCGCGTATAGATCACGGACACGCGATCCGCATATCGACCCGACCGGATACCCTCACCGTTGATAGCGCCAATCAAATTCGTCGGAGCACACCTGGCGTCCAATGTTTTTGTGACTGTTTCCTCTGGACATGCCACTGTGCTGGTTGTCGTTACAGCGTGAGGTGTATATGTTGTGATCGTTGACGATACTGTGGTTAAGTAAGAAGTGACAGTGCCGTAAATGATCGTGCTGGTGCTTGTCGTCGTATAAGATGTTACGTGTATTGTAGGTGTTGTTGTCGTTGTAACAGCGGACCCTGTTGTAATGGTAGGCAACAAAATGTTGAAATAAGTCGTTCCTGTGGCACAGAGGGCAGACACTGGGTATGTGGCTGGTACCGTGGTGACCTGTCCAGATATTGGTGTATATGTACCCGTATCTGCGTAATTCATAAGTTAACGGTTACTTAACTGGAGGTATGCTATAGTAGCTCTGAAATAGCAACAAGGGCATCGAGTGTAATTATCTCTTAATAGTAAATTCACTACCCCTAATACCCAACTGAAACAGAGAGGGGAAAACCTACATTCCGTGACGGTAGTAGGTTTGGCGCCATTGGCGCAGACAGTATCAGCGAAGGTGCCAGTGGCCACTGTCTTCCAAACCTGGGCGTAACTTGTAGATGTCGGAACCGTTATAGTTGGGACGGTAAAGGTGTAAGCGACTGCGGTGTATAGCGTCACCGTGACATCGGGGGCATTTATTATAACAGTTGGGGGAACAGTTACAGTCGCGTTCGTGATGGTCTTAGTAACATAAACGGTTGTTTCGCTAGTTGGGACGGGTGCTGTGATACGTAAATATGTGATTGTTGCCGAAGACTTCAGAAATAGGTAAGAGCATATCGGGAGAAAACGTCTCGCTAAAGCTAGGAATAAGATGACTTTCTAAGGAAATACATACTTGGTGGCACGCCACCTGACCCAAATTTATAGCTGCACGAACTTGCGGTCGTCGACGACACAAATGTGACGGTGGTTGCGGTGGTCAGGCCACTGAATAGGGCGACATTGAGCAAAATACTTGACAACATTGTGAGATCAATGATGTAGGCGAGAGGATCCTAATATCTACTCCGAAGCTTTGCATGAAGACTACCACACTTCACAAGAAATTGCAATTGATACGCTGAGGAAAAGGGTGCATTTATATTATGTTTACTTAGCTACTTCTTTCCCTGTGCCGTTGCCAATATCCGGCCCTGCAGTTCAGGACCAACGATCAAGCCCTTGAGGGTCTCGCCATGTATGCTGAGCTCAGCATATGAGCTTCTGTATAAGGCATGGCATCACGGCTTTAGATTTGTAAGCATTACTTGAGCTGCCCATGATACTATGCCTAGAATTCTACGGTAAGTAAATTAGTTCCCGTAGAACACCTGATGGTGGTTCTTGAAAGCAATGTAAAGATGGAATACTACATAAATATATCTATAATAGGATCGATGTCTGTGCAACGCATTTTTATATAGGGCGCATGTCCAAATTGATACGTACAATTAAGTACTAGGTTCGTAATGACCAGCATACAACATACCTAGGTAGTCTGATAATTACCGAAATAGGAAAATGTCGAAGCTTATCTGGTTCGGCTCCGCAGCCAATTGGGTAAGTGTACGAAGTACAAATACGGAAATGGTTAGTTGACCGAAATACTCACTCGTGCATGTAGCGTAGCAGTCTTACAGATTTTCTTAATGGCCATACCTTTATTCACGCGGCTTTTTAGTGCGGATCTCTTACTCCTGATTATTTCGAACGTACTATTAGTTTTGTTGCAATTATGGATACGGCTTACAAGGAAAGTTGCTACTGCCGGATCAGGTAGATTTAGCGGTGTGGGGGCGGTCGGGTACGGCCGTCGTTGCTCATGAAGAGCAAACTTATTATTTCTGAATTGCCCAGTATGGACGAGGGAACGTAATAAGAACATCGGTTGCTGAGGGCTACAATACATCATCATTGGTGGATTTATCTTACCTCTAAAATGGCAAGTTGTTGCGGTGACCGGGGTATGCATTTTACTATGCCGATGATGAGGCCGGAGGATCTGGCCAAGCACCAGCCTGGGCACTTGGTGAAATAGTAGACGGGTTTGAGATCATGGAACGGGAACGTTGGCAATGAAGTTGAAATTCACTGTGCATGATAGCGTCAAGCACTGTCCGCTATGATAGTGACCCGGAGCTACACAACCTTCATATCGCGAAATGACTCCTTCAGAGTAGTTTGGTGAGCATGGAGTTCCTTAAAGCTCTCATACAATGCATCCTGATGTGCATCCTACGAAGTAACTTGTAAAATAAACATCTACCGACTTCACAGAACAAAGACGTCTCCTGTATATAGCTGGATAGCGCCTACGAAGTCTTTTGCACAACAAGTGTCTATTGCCTACTCTAGGACATGTTCGGGGTAGTGTCCTTGTTGGCACTCGGTTTCCCTCTCGTTTGTTCAGGATTCCCCTTCGCCGGTTCAGGATTTTCTCGTCGGTTCTGGTGTTTTCCTGGCCAATATCTATGTCTCCTCGGCCAGTATTACCGGCGCGGCTCGAGAGTTAACAAGTACTGATATACCGAAAAAACTGCCAACACAAATCTGTCGGCGACGCTGTTCTTCTTCAACATGGTCTGCCCAGTTACCAATTGGGCCCAAGCCTATCCTGGCCATTATACTACTGATACTGCCGCGACTAGCTCTGATATTGTCCTGTCAGGCTCTGATGTTGTCCTGACTAGTTCTGATGTTGTACTGACCAGCTCTGATGTTGTCACCGCCTCCTTGGCCGTTGCCGCCGCCCTCCCGCGCCAGCCGAAGGTTTTCGACTTGGCGCAGGAGGTAGTTCTCCCGCCATATAGTGCATATTAAATGCTGAACGAAGTAAGATATACGAATATAACTTACGGCGTGACTGGCTTGCGGCTAGGGAGCGGCCTCTACCTCGACGATCACGACAATCCGGTCCATTCGGAGCTAGGGATTGTAGGTGCCTGGAAAGCTTTGGATTATCGTAGACAGCTTAGGATAAATAGACCATCTGCTTGGTTGATGAAACCCCGTTGCAATTCATCCGATATGGCGTAACACCAATGCAGAATACGTTTGTGAAGCTAATGTTTCTTAGGGAGAGAAAGTATCGTGCCAGTAGAAACCGTATCTGGGGCTAGCTGGTTGTACATCCTACGAATCATTTCTATTAGCAGAGTTGTAAGGGCGGGCACCGTGGGAGTAACGTTGCTGTCAAATAATTCGTTTGGATGTTATAGAGATTGCTTCAATGAGATGCGTATGGATGCGGACTTACTTCAGTGCGATGGTTTAAATGGTCTAATGAAGCGTCGTGTATGCATGGATCGAAGTAGGAATAGAAAGAATATAAGACTGAACGGTGTTAATCCTGAATAGCTTGTTAAGATGTTACAGAGTACAGGCAGACTCGCCTAGGCTGAGAACAGGCTGGTGGCTCTGTCACGGCTCCAACTATATAGGTAACTGCAGGCGGTTAAGTCTCCGACTTGACAACGCTCTATCTTTTGATAGTGAGAAAGCGATACTTATGATAATATAGTATTGATTGAACGGAACCTGGTATTCTTTGGAACGTCTGGACGGGAGGTCACTTATTTATAGACAGAGTTGGAGAGTCCCGTGTGGTGATTTGTCTATACCAATACGTCGCAAATAGCGGAAGGTTCTCTACAAAGTAAGATCTCGGAAAGCTTGGCGTACAGTTTAAAATAAAGGCTTCAAGGGAAGTTGCCGGAGGTTTCTTATTCATCAAGTAAGATGACAGAGACCCTCGCGACTGTCAGCTCAAGTATGGATGTATGTGTAAACTCTATTGTTGCGCGCCAAGGGGCTTAAACACTACCTATCCAAGGAGTCACAGCCCCAAGGGCTCTGGGAGCACCTTCGCAGGCCAGTCTCCAGATACATATATACGTGCTCTGTGTTGTAGTCACTCAATATAGATCGTAACAGTTAAGATTAAGAACAAAAGGTTTTAAATGTGAGGGAAAGGCTGAACCCCCTGAACCTAGGACCTTCTCTGTTCTCTACGATTTGAGGTTTGATTGTCCACTAGCCGGTGCTAGTGCCCTTTAGCCACGCATAGATTGACACTCTAAGTTGCTCTGTTTCTCCATCCATTCTACACCGGGAGTCCATATTCAGTCGCATGTCAAGATCTTTGTTTGCTACTATATGCTTAATTGGTGCTTTCCTCCTATCATATAAAGAGGTGTCTAGAGATTGTTACTTACATTAAGACTTTCGATCTAGCTTGGGCACTTACTAAGTCTTGTGTAGATAGGTAGGGGGATGTGTCTTCTTTTCTAGCGAAGGGTAAGACTGAATGGAACGAAGAATCTCTATGGGCTGTGAGACTCCCCCTTTGAATCGTATGCACGCGACCATATCTGGAGAATTCTTGATTAAGTTATGGGAAAGGCTGGAGCCTTACTAGTCTTGACTCGATCTAGTCATAAATAGCTACATTCTGGATCGACCAAAATTGTCAGATGTGTGATTGTATCTATCTGTAGCTTCCATCACCATAATATTACGCCGAAGGCAAGGCGATAACCTTGTCCATGTAGCCACTGACGTTATATGTCAAGCAAATTTCTATGCGAAGCAAGTGAGATGAATCATGTCCCGTATAGCAGGCGCCACGCATCTGTTATATTACCAACCACGAACCCCGATCAATCTCATCAGCTTCCACGCTGCTTGTCGACCGCTGATAGTCCAACTAGGCTTTGTGATACCGCTCGGAACTTCAAACCGACACATGCCAGATTCGCAAGTGTCATCGAACCAGCCAAAGGTGAAATCATCCGCCCACCAAATTGCTGGTCTTCCCTTCACCTCTGCCTTGACAGCAATGGAAGTCACGTCGTTAAGGCCAGAAACGGTGACTGGGGTTAATTCACAGTTGTTTGCCTTAAGGCAAGGAGGAATACTGACTATCTGCGAAGCAACAACAGTGGTTGTTCGCTTGAACCGATCATACTTGAACCCGGTGAAGGTAAACGAGCAGGGTGACACTTCGGAATCGCAACCAAGATTGGCCCCAGTGAAATTAAATGAAAAGCAGGTGGCAAGTTTTTGAGGCCCAACACTTATATCAGCCGTATCATCGGGTACTCCCTCTTGAGTGGCATTGGAAATAGACGAGGGTGTAAATTGAAGCATCAAATTACCGGAAGAAGGCTTGAAACGAGTTGAAAATGGTGGAAGAACAGTAAAACCACCGGAATAGTAGAAGCGGTGATAGGGAGTGAATATTGACATAGATTTAGGAATGTTTTTGGGCCTCGAAATCTGAGATGGGAGATCATCAAACTGTGATTTATCAGCAACGAAGCCTCACTTTAGCACGCATGAAGTATACTCACATTTTGAGTGAAGTTGCCCTGATTTACAGATCCACCACAGGAAGGGGCTTCGAAAGGTGTGTGAATGTCCTCACTTGAGCGAGAAGAAAGGACGACTGTGGCCAAAGTCGACGGAATATTGGTAATTGAGTTGTGTAGAATGTCAACTGTGGCAGGCGATCGCTGACCAACCGATGCGGAACCAAACCCATACCCGCCAGGAGCAGATGTTGGTGATAGAGGGCTAGTTGCGGTACTTTGACCATTTTGAATACTGGCTTGCCCAGTCGCACCAGCTTCACCCGGTGTTGAAGATGCAACTTGGTCACACCAGGAGAAAGTCATTGTAGAGATCACCATTGTAGTCATAGACAAGCAGCCGGCAGGGGTGCCGCCCGAAGAGTCCGAGGGTGATGTGTTTGTAGGCGCCTCGCCAGGTGATGTAACAGCAGGCGATACCGGGGGTGGAAAGCTTGGCGACGAAGGTGTCGATGTTGATGCGCCCGGCTCGGCAGTTGAATCAGTACAAGAAGTGGTTTCGCTAGGATTAGCACCACCAATAGGAGAGCTCGTAGATTCACTGACTGGCCCTTCCTGAGAGGCTGATGTAGAAAAGTTCCATCCACTGCTTGGTAACGATGAAAAGGGGCCTCGTGAAGGACCACTAGAAACTGGAGATTGAGAACCGGATTCTTGAGCACCTGAAGTCCCAGAGGATAACGGTGCCGAGGTTGTACTTGAGGCAGGATTGGAGTTTGCGGCGCTATTACTTGATTCCTGTGGAGGAAAAAGGGTTATTTCGCTCACTAGAGGCGCTCCGTAGCCACCGCTTGGAATGGACTCAGTTGGGGTACTTGGGCCAGATAAGATAGAGTTACCTGAAGGCTCAGAAGGTACGCCGAAAGGGCCGCCAGAAGGAGTACCTTCCCCAGCTGAGGTAGGACTGGATGCGCCGTTCGAGTTTGCGGGGTTGCCTTGAGTGGCCGAAGGCAATAGAGAACCGCTGTTGCCGCCGTTGCTTGGTCCAATTGGTAATTCAGACAGAGTAAGAGTGATCACTGGAAAGGGGGAGCCTCCTGTGTTAGATACTGATGGTACGCCCGGAGCGCCAGCGCCGCTAGTTGTACATGGCGAAGTGCTCGCGAGGGGACCGCCTGGGTTAGCAGATTCAGGCCAAGGGCCAGATGAAGGAGATCCTAACTGACTGCCGGTAGGCTGAGAAGGAGACCAAGGGCCACTCGAAGGGAAACCAGGTTGCCCGCCTTGGCCACCAGCTGAGAACGGGGACCAAGGCCCATTAGATAAAGAGCTTGACTGGCCTCCACCATTTGGGCTGCCAGAGGTTTGAAAGGGAGAAGATGGACCAGTAGCCTGCGGTCCAGACTCGCCTTCATCACAAGGAGAGGTGCCTGAGTTTGGAGAAGATCCTGGAGAAGATCCTGGAGAAGATCCCGGCCAAGGTCCGGCCGAGGGAGAACCTGATTGATCACCAGGAGACTGCGAAGGGTACCAAGGACCAGTCGAAGGAGAGCCTTGTTGGCCACCCTGTATACCAGTAGACTGAGGTGTAGAGGGACCATTTGAAGGAAAACCAGGTTGACTTCCCTGACCACCCGGAGAGCCCGCAGACTGTGAAGGAGACCAAGGTCCGCCGGTTGGCGACCCTGGCTCATTCTCGTCACAAGGTGAAGTATTTTGAGTACCAAGACCCGCAGAGTTGCTTGGTGATCCTCCTCCAGCTGTTACTGTAATAGTTTGCGGCTCGCCTTCCGGTGTGTTTGGAGATGCAGGCACTGTGACAGTGAGGGTTTGAAGCGGTTGATTCTCTCCTGATCCAGGTCCGCCAGCGACACTGCTATGAGATCCAGAAGGGATGGTAACAGTTAATGTCTGGAGGGGCTGGCTGCCCCCAGCACTCCCTTCTCCGTTCGTTGCGGATTGTGCAGGAACAGTCAGAGTGATGGTCTGGAGAGGTTGACTCTCACCGGGTTCACCGCCATTGCTAGTTGGAGATCCAGGTATAGTAATTGTGATAGTGGGAAGAAGTCCAGTACCACCAGGCCCTTCGGCACCGCTAGGTTCACCATTGCCACTTGGTTGGGGATATCCAGTATCATAACCGGTAGGAGATTGGCCAGGGATTGTGACAGTAAGCGTTGGTAGTGGCTGACTTTCAACTTCACCACCGTTAGGACCAGTTTGTGATCCACTAGGTACTGTGATGGTGAGTGTCTGAAGAGGCTGTGTTCCACCTGAGCCGCCGTTGGGCACAGTAACAGTGAGGGTCTGGAGAGGTTGTGTTCCGCCAGCGCCTCCATTGGGGCCGTTTGGCGATCCGTTCGGTGCGGTGAGTGTTTGAGATCCACTTCCACCTGGAATACCATTTCCATTAGGTGATCCATTAGGTACGGTAACGGTAAGTGTTTGAGGACCACTTCCGCCTTCACTACCGTTAGGTACAGTAATGGTGAAAGTCTGGGGACCATTTCCACCCAAACCGCCATTAAGGCTGGAAGGAGATCCGTTAGGCACGGTAACGGTGAGTGTCTGAGGCCCGCTTCCGCCTTGCCCGCCGTTGGGCACAGTAACAGTGAGGGTCTGAAGAGGTTGAGTTCCACCAGAGCCTCCATTGGGGCCGTTTGGCGATCCGTTCGGTGTGGTGAGTGTTTGAGGTCCACTTCCACCTGGAGTACCGTTAGGTCCATTAGGGGATCCATTAGGTACGGTAACGGTAAGTGTTTGAGGACCGTTCCCGCCTTGCCCGCCGTTGGGTACAGTAAAAGTGAGTGTCTGAAGAGGTTGTGTTCCGCCAGCGCCTCCATTAGGGCCGATTGGTGACCCATTAGGGGCTGTAACAGTGAGGGTTGGAACGGGTTCGCTTCCACCGGTGCTACCCCCAGAGCCAATTGATGATTCTCCAGGTATAGTGATGGTAATCGTTGGTAGAGGTTGGCTACCTTCGGGTCCACTGCCTCCGATAGGAACAGTTCCTGTGTATTGACTTGAGGGGGTAATGCCACCAAATGGGCTGAAAGGGAACTCTGTCTGAGATTGTGATGGAGGAAAACTGAAAGGACCGGAGAAGGGGCCAGGCGTAACAGGTGTGGGAATAATAGATGCGCCGCCTTGACTACCAGGACCACTGGGGCCTTCGGGTGACAGCCCACCCACAGAAGAGGGGTTGGCTTCGCCATTAGGAACTGTGACAGTGATGGTGTATGGGGATGTAGGATAATTGCCGGTGCCGTATGGCGTACCCGTAGGCTCACCGATCCCTGAACCGCCATTTCCAGGATTGCCGTTGCCTGGTCCTGAAACACCAGCTGGGATGGTCTCCGTGAAAGTGAAAGGAGGCCTAGGAGTAGGGCTCGTACCGAGATTGGGGATGCCAGAAGTACCGCCAGAGCCTCCATTACCGGGACCGTTTGGTATCGATGCAGTAATAACTGAAAATGGCGAGCCAATTCCGCTGGGTGTTTCACCAGAGCCAGTACCTCCCGATCCAGGAGCTCCTGGTTGAGTGACGGTGATGGTCTGGGGGTGGCTGCCGGAGTTGGTATTGGAAGGGTTGTAACTCTGTCCTGGAGAGACGATAGTATAGGTGACGACACTTGAAGTTAACTGGCCCGGGGCAGGGGGCAGAGTCAGAGTGAGGAAGTCAGTAGACCAGTAAGCAGGGTTGGATGCTGACACGCCGGCGGGAGACCATGAGAACGGACCAGGGCCAGATGGGAGATACGATGTGTCAAAGGGACCAGTGCCTGAGCCGCCTTGGCTAGGGCCACCTTGGCCGAGACCACCAGAACCAGGAGATGCAGCTACAGTAACGGTAGATACAAGGGTAGTTACAACAGTATAACTAGGGACGACAGCAGGAGTGACGGTGATGAAGACAGTAGTCGGCGGTGGAACAGGACAAGTTCCGTGGCTAATTCCGCCACCTAATCCAGTGTTAGGACCTGAGCCAGGTCCGGTTCCAGATCCTGGGCCCGATCCAGTACCAGGACCAGACCCAGTGCCAGAGCCTGATCCGTTGTCAGGATTGCCTCCACCTCCAGAGGTGCCGGGGCTATAAAATTAACATAAGTCAACTTAAGCTCAATTTAGAAATGCAGCTTGATCTGAGGAAGGATAAGGTGGTTTATTAGACGGGTGGAGAGAGACTACACATACGAGTTGCCATATTGCTGAGCTGAGGACACACTTGCGAGACCTGTAGCCCCGAGGAGGCCTAGGAGAGCGTCAAGACGCATTCTTGCTTAGGCAAGTATGATTAAATGCTCTAAGCAGATGGTGGATGAAGGTCTGAATACTTGACTGACTGCTGATAGACGTGTGATAGATACTGGTATGGGAACTTGTAACGAATGACTGCCTAGCCTGAGGTGAGGAGGAAAAGAAGGGGGATATGAGAGAGGAGGTAAGGAGGACAAGTGTAGGTGTCTGACAAGTCGAAGAGGAAGGGTGAGAAACTTGGAAATGAGTGGGAAAACGGGAGGGAAGAATTCTTTGGCTTGGGGCATGATTTGTGCGTGCCCTACATGTCGTAACTTCCCGTGAAGTAAGTGAGCGCGTCATATTCTGAAAGAGGAGGAAGGCACATTGATAGCTTACCTACAATCTTACTGAACGAGCCACCAGAATCTAAGCAGGTGCCTGCATCATTCCGCCCATTCTACTTTCGTAGCAGGTAGGTTAACCACAGGGCCCAGCATATCTTAAAGGAACGGGAAAGCACAACACTTCGAATGCGTGCGTAGTGTGGACGTCTTAATCCCCACGCTGCTTCCGTGAATGAAGATGGAAAGCAAGCTGCAGGTGCGACAATTGGAGATAGTACCTGCTGGTGAAGTCGAATTGAGATGCTGCCTTGGGTACATGTAGGTTAGATAGGTAGCGGCTGTGGTCAGTCTCGTCGTGGAAGATGCGAGCTTTAGGATCTTATTCTTTCTGTCCCGCTTCCCAGTGGATGCAGACAATGATTAAGGACTCAAGTTCAAGGAGATACCTATTGAGATCTCATCATGCCCGATGTGGGCACTCCGCTACATGACATCTTGCTCTGGGAAGAGCGGCATTATTGAATGCGATGTGAGACTGCGATATTTCATCTGTCGATGTAGGTTCTCAGTAATGAATAGTTTGTATTATGATGTACCATGTGGACTGACAACGGAGTTGAGACTGGGATAAAACAGTAGAGCGCTTTAGACTCTAGCTAATGAGGCTGATATCGATGTTGTAGGTGACATTATTGATGACGTGGGTGCTCCGACAAATGCCCTTTCACTGCTCTGGATAAATTTGCAGAACTTGTTGGCCTTTACTTAGCAATGATTTGACAGAAAACATCTCAAGAATAGGTTGAATACGACGAGAAAGAGAGCACTTACATCCGATTTCTGGCCTCCACAATTTAAGAGATATAGTGCGATGAGAAATATAATAGCCTATATAAACTAGGACTTACACTATATAATGATCAGGCAATGGAATAGAAATCATCTTGTTCTCCTTTCTAGCCTCCATCAGACTATCAAACCTATAGTATCTAGTATCTATACAGGATTGTCCACATACGGCGGCGGCGGCTCGTCGGGGTCTTGCTCTGGTATGTCTCCCTGTGGCTCTGGTGATATTCGCACTTGCTGTTCCAGCTTCGCAGCCCATAATGCCGAGCCTGCCGTAGACGTCAAGAGGAAGAAGAGCGATAGAATGGGTATAAGCTCTAATATCATCGCTACCGTGCCGAACCATGTATATTCCCAACTCCTACTTCGAATGGCTAGCTTGCGTTCCTTCTTGTTTAGCCCGCGCAACTCGAACCATCTACAGTGCGCAAATGTTCCCAGCCGCGCACCCGTGATGATAATGAAGGCCGGTGTGCCAAAGTACGGAATGAGGTTGAGCGGCAGGCAGACAATGAGTTCGACGATCTGAATCAAGCTCCACGGCTGATAAACTGCTGCGCTTGTCGGTTTGCCAAGCTTCTTGACTGAGTTCGGCGCATCTAGGAACAGGAGTCGGTGCGGCGCGACGAGGTGCTCGAGATCTTCGTTAATTAGAGTCGCCTGCACAAGGTTAATAAAAGTGCTTAACTTCCGGATCGCTATAGCGCAGCGTATTTGTCTTTATAGCGGGACGAATAATGCGATTGAAGGGTATCTCACATCAAACACATCCACCCTACACTCGTCAACAAAAAAGCCTTCGAAGAGACCCTGGATAATGACCAAGCCCTCCCCTAGCACAAGGACTACCGCATTTAGCCATGCGGCGCGGCCATGGAAGATGGCTAAGAAAGCAAATTGAGGCAAGAAAGTAAAGATAAAGAGGATCATATACACAAGGGCCGAGATGATGGAAAGTGGGAGTAGTCGACCTAGGAATAAAGGGTAGAAGGCCGGATGACGTAAGAAGTAGTATATGCCCCGAAGAGGATATGAAGCGGCGACTAGCGCCTGGGAGACATAGCTATAGGGACGTTCGAGGGAACGCAGAGGCGTCGGTAGTCGAGTTTCTGAGGCCATATCATTACGATTGCTTTTGTGCAGAAAAAAAACATGTAGTGTTCCGGTGTCTACCTCGAGTATGAAGGATCATGGATGATGACATGCCAGCTAGGTACGAGGAGATACCATCGATTTATGCATATATTCAAACGGGTTATAAGCATAAGTATTTTTTTAATCTTTTTCGCGCCACGCAATCAGCTTTCCCGATCTCTATATTCGATAGTACTTGGCAACCGTCTACAGTATGTTAAAGAAAAGTAAAACTTTTATTTCGTGGTGCGGAGCTGTTCGCTGAAAAATCGTGGTGCACTTTAAGCTCGTCTCGAGATACTCAAGGCAACCTCAAAAAAGACTGGCACCGCAAATAGGAAGTGTAGAAAAACATATTTGTTCTATCACCAGTGTCTACCACCTCTTGGACAGACATCTTTATTTTATACCATACGAAGGTTGCGGCAAAAATCAACGGATACGCTAGTGACTGGTCTACAGTGCCAGCCCACCTACTACCAGATTGCCCAACGGCGCGTTAGGACTGATGGACACCTGCCAGCCGCCTATACTAGCCACTTCCACGGGTGTGCCAAGCTGCATCAAGCTGGCGACAGCTGGCTATATCAGATTTAAGAGAGATAGATTTAGGGGGCTACACGGGCTGCTTAAGTAGCCTACTTGCTTGCTAGTAGCTTTTGTTATACATACACACATTTAATATACTAGTGTTTGTTCATTTTTAATGCTTCAGTTTTATTGTTGTTGTTCTAAGTGACTTGTGGTTATTATAGCCTCTGGCTCTGCTAATAGATTAAAGATGACTGGACCGTATATAGAAATTCAATTCGCACTATAGACTCGAGCGTATCCATTGATTTTTGCCGCAACCTTCGTACAATTCGCTCAAAATTGGAAGAAAAGAGTGGTGCTAGAACTAAGGTTGCCTAAATTTCAGTGCAAAGACCACCTTCTGGCTCGTGCGCTGAGCCTAGTTGACTCGCCACGGCGGGTGCACGGCGGGTGCTCGCATCTCACAGGGTAGGTATTGAGCATCACAAGCATGATATATCTACTGTCATGTTTCAAGATAACACAATTTCTCAATTTGAAGCCTCTATCACTTCTAAATAACACCACCAAATACTCCACACCATTATTCATCGTGATCCAACGAAATGTGCCGGTGCAGTGACTCTCCCATCCGACGGACGGTGTCGACCCTACAGGTACATACGACAGACAGAAGCTGTGCATGGTCAGAGCTCACCCCACTTTTTTTTCAAACGCAGTTATACTAACTACTGACAGCGCTACTCTCTGGAGAACTATAATTGACCATTAGAAGATTGGTCATACTATGCATGCAATAAACATACCAAGTCGAGTGGTTGTCTTGGTTGTGGTGAGCCCCGTCGTGGGGTGGAGTCACTTGCTGTTGAGGTTTTGGGCTGAGTGCCTGACGTTTGCGACGACGGAGGCATCCTGGATGACCAGAACACCAATTCTTCTCAAGAGGAATTTGCTGAAGATAATCCATGCGGGGCAATAAAGCTAGCAAAATGATTAACAAAAAGGAAAGTACAATTTCGCAATGTCACCGCGGCGACGTCGACTTATATTCAAGACGAGTGGTAGTGTCATGATACGCCAGACGTACACACGACCTGAACAGATCGGTGTCATCGCAATGCTTTCATGCTATTTCAGACGACGAGAGCGCTATCTACGAATCACAAGAGCTTGGTTGAACGTCTTGCTACGCCGTTGACCTGGCTGTCGGTACCAGATACCGTCGCGTTGATCAAAACCCTACCAGAGCCCTTTGGGAGACAATTTCGCCCACTTCAGGATCCTCCCATCGTCCAAACAGGCACCTTCTTGGGCTAAATCATCTGCTTACAGCGCATCCGAGACCTTGAATACATGCGATAGAGCCTTGGTAGGGGGTTCTTTGCGTCTATTGGGCCTGCTTCAGGTACGAAGCTGACCACTGAAGCGCATCGCGAGACCTAAGAATCGGTCGGCTACACACCGCTGAACAGAAGACACGCCTCCTATTGCTTAAAACTATATATCAAACAACTACCTTTCTCTCACTTATTTTACTCTCTCTGTAAAGCGAGGACGCCATGATTGGCAACGTTGCTTGAGTCTGACAAGTTTCGCAGCACACTAGAGGACGGTAATAAAATATAGATCTAGAAATCGTTGAGAAGAGGTAGTCCTGCATTGCGTGGTGTCAATCTACGTATCTCGGATTCAGCAAGTAAACAGGAATTTTAGATGATCTAAAACATTTCAATTCTTCCTTATTGCTACACATCTTAGAATGCGAATTGCTCGTTCTTTCAGCGACCATGCGCACAGACCATTATGCCTACAGCATTTGTAGGCCCGGTCAGCGCTAAATACCTGCCTCCAACGACGAGGTTGAAGCTCTCAACCCGATAAGGAATCGAGCAGATGCGAAAAGCTCGCAACTCGGATCCCCATATCTTATTATCTAATGTTTCATACAGGCCTAGTGTTTTTCTTTTCTCCTAAATCTATGTATTTGTTTCACGTTGGCTTCGGGTTTTGAATTTCGACTTCTCCTCCGTCGGAGACACTATCGGATCTTGGGCGGAATTGATTGCGGATGGGAGAACAAATCCTCGGGATCCAGTTCCCCCTTCAGCTCCATGAGCGCCTCGAGTTTCGCGCCGTAGTAAAGCCGCAGCGCCTCGTCCCGTTTTAGTGACGGGTCAGGATAGTTACTGGAAGCTCCATGCCCAGGTCCCAGTGCTTTATTCAAGCCTTCTATAAATCGAATACCCTCGTCCGGAAACTCGGTCGAGCCGAGGCCGCCTTTGGGAGAGCCGTAGTGCTGGAAGATCCACATGGCATCTCGGTTTCCAAAAGAGTCGCTTATATAGGACCCAGAGGTGATCTGGCTGTCAGCCCCGCCATAGAGCTGAACGCCGATGAAGTAATCAATCGAAGTTCTTGCGCCGTTACCCAGGAGGTACGTGAAATATTCTTCCAAATCATCCCGAGATAACCCAGGATTTGCCACTGCAGCAGACTTGGCAAAGAAACACTGAGGCGTCACAATGCTGGGATCAACCACG
Organism: Xylaria cubensis; assembly: GCA_022385715.1. Taxonomy (NCBI): domain Eukaryota; kingdom Fungi; phylum Ascomycota; class Sordariomycetes; order Xylariales; family Xylariaceae; genus Xylaria; species Xylaria cubensis. Next base: position 368,752 of record MU279013.1, on the reverse strand, counting down.
AGGGGCGTGCCACCGGCCATCTCCCGCAATAGGTTCAGCCAATCGGATTGGAAGAACTTGACCTCGATACCTCTTTTGTGCGGCAAAAAACCTAGCAGATGCGTCAAGATCACCAAGGAGAAGTCATCCGCCGTTCCTAGGTACGTGCCTTCAAGCGTGAAGCGATCATGCTTCAGGAACACTACGAGTCCAAGTTGTCGATTGACAAAATGCCGGTTATTGACAAAATCTTGAACCAGTTCGAAAGTCTCGACAGCGTTCTTAACGCTTGTCATGGCCTCGGGAATGTCGATGTTCCACTTGACAACAGCCTCGGGGGCCTGCTGTGTGCGAAGGTAGAAGTTGACAATGATCCCGAACGAGTCTGCCGCTCCACGCATGGCCTATTGCAATATATTAGCTCCCAGTGGCCTTCCAAAACACCAATATAAGGTTGTAATAGCTATTGTACCATAAGAATTGGTTCGCGATGTTTTACGGTGATCAATTCTCCGTTGGCCATGACAACTTGCAGGCCGACGATGTGATCCATAGCGAGGCCCCAAGCACGGGACAGCATGCCAAAGCCGCCATGTGTAAAGTGACCACCAATTCCAACAGAAGGGCAAGTACCATGCGCAATAGCCGCCCCGGCTGAGGTAAAGATAGATTCGGCTAGGTAACCTAGTCTCACGCCAGCACCCGCACAAACGGTACCATCTTCGCAGAAATCAAGTTGTTGGAGTTTTCGTAGATCGATCACCATAGATCCGTCAACACCGCCACTGCTATGCGATGCATACGAGTGACCACCTGACCGAGCCTGAACCTTAAGGCCACAGACGTTGGCACAGGAAACGGTGCATGAGACTTCTTCGGTGTCTGCTGGGAGGACCACAATCTTTGGTGTAACTGGCACGCGGGAATTGTAAGTCGTGGAATAGAGACTCCAGTCCTGGTCCAACGGCGTCTTGAATTCGATTTTCGCGATCTCGAGTAATTGTGCAATACGCATTTTGGATGTCATAGTGTGAGTCTCTGCTTGTGAACTACCTGCTACAGTATTAGTTGAAGAACAAGATGTAAGTGTTTCTCGGGTTTAACGCGTTTCTATGTAGCTGAGTGCAACAAAAGAAGAAATAAGAATAAACTGGCTCGTTGCCTAGCTACCTACCACATGGTTCTCATAATTAGTGCTTGCCGTTGCGATCCCATATTCCATGTCGTCACCGCAACGCAGTCACTGCAACAGCCCTCTAGAATTTACGTCAGGCTAAGATGTGCTTACGTCAAAGCATCCAGGAGCATAAACTACCTAAACCTGTATCGTTATCAAAATCGCAAAAACTGATGAATAGATCAACATGGAAATATGCACACTAAAGATCTGTGCTTTAATATTTTCCCCCTTTTTTCTCAATTGAATGCTTAACATTTCATGCAGAAAAACTGTCTCGAAGCACCAATATCAAAGGACGGTGACCGAAAATCTTATAGCGGGCCCTTCCTTCCCAGAACAAGAGGCTGTTCATTTATAATCACGTCATCCTACCTCATCTACAAAGTCAAGTAGAAGAGGTAGCTTCTGCTTCACTAGTAATGGTGATTACACTATGCTTTTTACCTGTGGCGTTATTTTATGTAAATTGAAAGCATGAGAAGTCACCTGGTTGGCGCGCAAGTAACCCTACAAAGCTACTACAAAACTGGATGGTATAACTCTTCACCGTGGTAAGTTTCATGTTCTAGAACTAGCTATTTCGCAATGTATGTCGTATGATAAGGTGAGGTGATATGAAAGAATGAATACCTATAGACAAGAATTGCACGCAAACAAAAAAAGCCCCGAGGTACTGCTGGCGCAGGCTATCTAAGACCCATTCTGTCAGATGACTCAAAGTACATTCAAGGCCCGTACTTTCTTTACGAAATAGAACATTACGATGAGTATCTAAAAGCAAATCACAGAAGGAGCTGAAGAAAGACGACGGTTGTAACATGTTTAATTTTGGTCTTTTTTTTTTTCTTTCCAAAAAAGCGATCAATCGAGAACATCTGCTGCCATAGCTTCATGCTCTTCATAATGCAGAGGTCCAGAGCCCCTATATGATAATATCTTCCACTGTCCTGAATTGTCTAGGCAAGCTCAATAGGAGTTTGTCCCATTTACAACATATCGACCAGCTTACTGGCGGTATCGTCAACGTTTATTCCCCACTTTGTTGGAGTAGTCTAATAATGCTCTGTTAATTAAGATCAAAAGGAAGGGAGCAGACGAAGATCTTACCTGAAGATAGAGAACGCCGTCCTCAATGACAATCTCACTGTACGAGCCTTTCACGAGCTTATCGACGACTCTGAAGACGACTTCTCCCTTGCTGATCACATCGTTGAAACCCTCCTGCAACAGATCATCGTCCTCGAACTTTTGCCACTGCAATTGACTTACCAAGCCTTCGAAATATGATCGGGTGTTGCCACCAAGGTACTGCTGCCAGTCCTTGTTCAGTTCCGTTTTCTTTCGCTTGCTTTCCTCCAGCAACATGGCGAAGTTCTCCTCAAAGTTTGGGGTTAGCTTGATATCGGGCTTGGCCACAAGCTCGCCGATGCGCTGCCGAATCTCTTCGATTTTAGAATCATAGTTCTCGCGGATACTCGCGCGGGCGAGGTAGCTCATTGGGGCTCCATTCGGAGAAGGTGCATCGTTGAGAGCTTTGAGCAGAACATCACGGTCCAAGCAAGATGATACATTAGTACCCAGGCCATCAGGGGCGAACAGGAGGCGAAGTTGGCCCTCGCTAATGTCACAGCCACAGTATGTGAACCGTTTTTGCTCGTCCAGATCCAATGTCAAGACGTGGGCATGGGCGATGTCGTTCAACTCCCTCACGCCGTCCTCCTTATACAACTCCTGGAAGTCCCTTAATCTGTAGAAAGCATTGTCAAAGTACCTAAACTAGATATTAGAATCTTTCTTGATGAAAAATCATACGGTATTTGATACTCACTCGTAGAGGCATGAACCTATTCTTTCTTTCGCATATGCGCTACTTTCCGAGTATGCGTAGATCTGGTTAGGGTTGACATCAATGGTCCATGCAACACCCAAGATTTCGGAGATCTTGGCTTCGACCTCCCCTTTCTTGGCATCCCACTCGTCTCTCACTGGGTTCGGCCCATCAGTATTTGCATTGCTTGGTTGAAGATGTAAAGGGTCAAACTAACCATTCTTGCGAAGAGCCAGAGGAAGTTTCTCGACTGGAGGGAGCTTAGACATGCTGGCGGATAGGAACTCTGAAAGGGAGTTGCGACAACAGGTTTGGATTATTCTTTAGGAGGGAAGGGCTTGAGGGGTTCTGTAAGTTTGTGTGGCTATGATCAAGAGCAAAGAAACATTGAGTTCAGACGACAACTTATATACCCATCTTGCGATGCTTTAGTCTTCATGATATTTGGTCGGCCAGTTTCACCGTCTTTGATACTATACGGTATTTGCAGTTCCGTCTCGAGCGACTTCTCAGCTAACGCTACCACGGGTTTCAGCCCGTCCCAATTCGTCCAAGCCCTGAAGCTATTCCGAAGCGAGCATTACCCCTAATTAAGCCTTCAACCTTGTTTCTAGCCCTACCATACTGTGGAAAATATTTATTCACTTAGCTTGAGCTTCCGATTGGCTGATACAAAGTCTGCCCAGCCTTCAACAGGCACCTAAAATCCTAGTCCCATCGACGAAAGCTTATCTAGTTTAGAAAGAATCTCGCGATAGCACAGGCTCATATGTTGGGGAACCCTGTGTACTATCTCATCTCAACGAATCATCACTTGCCTCGGACACCGTAGAAGGATTCCATAACATAAGAACATTGTCTCCACATTGCAGGAGAGCGATGCAATACAAAATAATATTGTGGACAGGTTGATTTCAGCATTAGGCATTTAACAACAAACCCTTGAAACAGAACTCTGTTATCGTAACGTGGTTCGGAATGCGAGGCTTGTTTGTGAGCAAGTCGAACGCAGACCTCAAAGTCCGGTTACACCGCTTGCTCAATAATTGCAATCGCTCATCGTCCTTGAGAGCCCCGGCTACAAACTAATCGAACTACTGACATCTAGAATTGTATTACTAAGTAGTGTTAGCTGCAATAAGGACCCTGCATCACAAACAAGAACGGACCATTCCGCTCCCCAGCGTAAGGATGTGGCGGAATGGGCATTTCCAAGCGAGAATATAACAATAGCCAGAAACAAGAAGGTAAGCTTGGTTTAATCTTGTTTGCCCCTTTGCCGATCTGGACATAAGTATGTGTACTATGGAAAGTGTTAGCTCTACGCTAGCTGGACTGCCTGCCATTGCCGGACCCTTCAGCTGAATCTTGGCTCTAGCTTTTAACACAAGCCATCTTGGTACAGGTGAAAAGCCTCGCGGAAAGCCTTAGCTATTTTGTCGTGAGTGCATGTTATAGCGTGCATGAGAAATATGCACGCCGTTCCCGTGCGATCGTTAAAGGGTGCGGAAACTTCTTACTGTAATTGTGGTTGAGAACGCAGCAACTAGAAGACAACAGGAAGCACCGACCATGTCTAAGCTGTGAGTAAAACGCGAAACATGTACACCCAATGAATTAAGCCAGGCTAACAAAAGCGATGTCTTGAAAGTCCGATCAAAGTGCAGATCGGCATCCGCGACTCGTGGGATAACGAAGATGCGCTGGTACAAAAGGCGATCCGGAACTTGAAGGAGGTGATAGGTGTGAGGGTCACCGTCAATCCAGAATGGCCGCTCCTTTACGCAGAGCTCGGCGATTTCCACCCTGACAAAGCAACCCTCGCGCCATCTGTTGCCACAGCAGTAGAGGCGTGCTGTACAGCGCTCAGCACTCTCGCCGACGATGAGGCAAACGCAGAATGGGCAGACACGCTCTTGGAGCGGACGGAGAGCCATATCCGTATTTCCATCGGAGTATGAGCTCATGTCACACACTTTGCGCTCGCCAAATTGACGTAGTCATAAATATCTAGGCATCTAAAGATCAAGAAATGGGCATATCTTGGTCAGACCGAGAAGGTGGATTCGTGATATCCTTACCTAAAAGCGCAGTTCCATCAAAAGCCTACACGCTATCGTTCTTCACGGGTAACTTGCTAAAGGTATTCGACAAAAAAGCAAGACACGAATCATCATCAGTCACTACGCCCGCGGCAGCAGCAGACGACTGGGCAGATGTTACGGTCGATAACAAGACGGGTAATGCCGCCGTTATTGAAGCGTCCCGAAGACACGGTGCACCCACACAGCCATCTCCCTCGTTTGACGTGATACCCGACGTCAGTACCATATCGCGCCCCGACGAGCTCCTCCTCAAGCCACCCTACCACCTTATAGTTCACTATCACAGCAAAGGATCGATCGACGTTCAATCTGGTCACAGCCCAACGCTGCAGTTCATAGCTGACTATCTCAAGAAGTGGTCTAGGACGAATCACAACAACACGACGAAGGTAAGTGTCTATCATACTCATGTTCACCTATATACTGATGTGACTAACTTACTCGTCATAAAAAGCCTCCATTAGCTGAAGTCCAATTGCATCAATCGGCATTCGGCCTTGGTGTTGTGTATGACCGTCTGACAATCATCTCGGAGTCGCGGTACCACACCCAAACAGTCTCGCCGACGATAGTCCTCAGCTTGGTCGAGGGTGTGTTGGGCTATAAAAACGTTTTCTGTGACGGATCGTCGTGGACCTTTAGAAAAGACGTTGAGTTCAGGAGTAGCCGATACTAGGTTCGGGCTTGCGTGAAGTTGTCCGCCCGAGGACAAAGGCTGTAGTAAAAGTATGACTCGTCTCATATCACCCTCATTTGTTAAACACTGAGAACCAAGTATTAACACTAGTTATTAATATTAATAATGTGATCAATACGGCTATTGTGATGTTAATACAGGTGGACCGTACGGAATGCAACTTCATATAGTCCAACTCGTAAGCAGCGTTTAGTCTTTCCAACGTGTAGCCTTAGCAAGCTATCTTCAATCCTTCAAGTCCCCGACAAAGCCCAACTTTTCCCGAGACGGATCCATAACTCTTGCATATTCCAATAATAATCTCCAAACGTATAGCATCATGTCTTCCCTTCTCATTACCTTCTCAGACCACTCCCTCCCCGCTTCAGCAATCTTTTCTGCTTGTTCATCGTGGCCATTGAGGTAGTACTCTAGAATAGCATATATGTCGTCATAGGTATTGTCGAAGGGAACAAAGTGAACCCAGGGGGTGAGGCGGTCATCGTGCCATTCTGCATAGATGGTTGACTTTAGCACAAGACTTGTGCTCCGCATGAACGCCCGAAATCTTCCACTATATGAATTTCCATCGATATCTGGCAAGAATTTGTAGTCGTATTGATCCTTCATGTGGATTGAATCTGTCCGTTTCATGTATGGGTCCAGGTACCAACAATTAGCGTCCTCCTGCTGAGGGAAGCACTCGAATCTCACGAATCCTGCGTTGCTGAACGACGAAACCCAATCGCCTAGGCCGTTCTCTTTTTGCGCTAAAACCTGGTGTTCGCTGGCCTCTGGCAGGCGGAAGCTAGGAGCGACATCTTCGCCAGCTTCCAAGAGCGATACAGTGGTGCCGTTCATCATCTGGATGAATCGGATGCGATGGAAACCCCACCAATTGTCGTCCTTGTGCCGCCCGCCACTTGCGACACCACGCCATACTAGCTCATTCTTCTTCTGCGCCCATTTTCCGCCATGAGAATCCCCCCCACTAAATAGATCATAGCTATCGAGAATCATACCAGCTGGTATTAAAATCTCATTGTTGCCTGGCAGCTTGCATCCACCGAAAATGGGGAAGAGGGAGTGCGTTGTTGACATACTAACGCTTTCGATGAAAGTTCCGTGCATACCACGGAGGTGGGGTTGTAAACAAGGATCCGTCGATGCAGTGAAATTTTTGATAAAACCTTCGACAGTAAAGGGCATGGCCTCTGTTGGATAAATTGGCGGGCGGGCGAGAGTCTCCAAGCTGGACACATTGCGACCCGGTGTGTCCGGTGGACAAGTTACTCGGTAATGGTCCCAATATTGATGTAACTCATTACCAATCCATTCGACCTTAATTGCCGGCTCGTCACCGTCGTGGTGCTCGTCTTGGTACTTGGTGTACTCGGCAACGGCTTCGGAAGGGTGAAAGATATTGCGCTGACGCTGTTCTTCGGCTACATACTTGTTTATGTCTTCCCAGGGGACTAGAACTCTCGTCTCGTCCATAACATTAAGAACCATGTCAAGATCAGGCAAGTTTGGCATCATTTCCTGCACTAACTCCGTCCACCGCTGGACCCAGGGCTGACGAAGCTCGAGGTGATCTGACACAAACCATGCCTTGCCATCTCGGACTCGTATGTAATGCTGTTCATCTTTGATCATTCGTCGTAGATGCGCCGGATCGAAAGCCCAGAAGGGACCGATATCGTGGTAAACGCGATCAAAGAAGTCTTCGACCACGATCGCATCGGATTTTTGCGCGGCCAGAAACCACTTGTCAAACCCGGGCGGAGGGTGTCGTCCCCGACGTTCGCGATACCGGCTCGCGGCCTGTTCTAGTGTGACGGAGCGCTTTGCAAGCACCTGTTTAAATTGGACTTGGGCATCTCTGGCCAACTTGTCGATCGGGTGGTTCGTGATTGGTGGTGGAGAGTTATGGGAGGGTTCATTATGGGGCGAATCGTGGGGAGAATTGATAATAAATATATGGTCGAACTGATTTAGGACAGCCAGATAAAACACCAAGGCGACGAGAGCTGCGGCGAAGAGGTATTTGAGCTTATGTTGGATCGAAGCGTTCGAAATCGTGCCGTTGAAGGCGAGTAAACGTTTGACCATCATCATTCGACCAGTACTGTTAACCCCTGGAAGCTGCAGGTTGGAATGATTGTTGCGCTCGATCTTGGGAATCTGGGGGTGAAGCGCTGGGGAGACATGCGCTCTGCAACAATATCGCAAGCCTAAAATAGGCGCCTACTTCTTCCGCGACCAGGCCAGTTGAATAAACGCAGAAGAAGAAAAACTATAATAGCAAGTGTAGTTGAACAGCCCGCGCGCTCACCTAAGCGAACGCGATAGAAAAAAAACGAAGAGAAGGTTAAACCAGGCTCGCCGTTACAGGCCCTACAATACCACGTGGAGAAGGTTTTAGATGCACCCTATCAGGAAAGGTAAATTACTCTCAGGGTCATCATCCCCTTATCTGCCTAGAGCGTGTTCGCTAATGGCATTGAGACTCTAACCAAAAGAGGACTCGCGTTGCGATGGAGGATTGATTGTGCAGATACGGAAGCACAGCCAAGACAGCCATACGCAGCAGCTCGGCAGGCACCAGAATAGAGAGCATGAACACAAGAAAGTAAAAGGGGGTTAACAGATCGCTTACTGTACCTACTTGCCCGAAAGTTCACCAAGTTAATCGAACAAAAATATTGTATTAGGCCCGTAACTGGCATAAGTAGATATACAGAGGTGGAAAAGGGAATTCGATTTATTCAAGCCAGCTATTTATTAGGTACCCTTTGACGACCTGAAACCCTATATCAGAGTTTTGGAAATGCGAAAACTAAGACAAGCCCCTCGATCATAAGCGGGGCAGCTCTTAGCAGGATACCCTCTATTTCTATTCCATTTATTCGAGCCTCTTCATTACCATGACACTCGGCATTAATTTAAGGGTCTATTACTGTGCAGCGAAATGATATATGAGATGTCTTAGGAGGATGTAAAATGACATATTGTTTTTGAGTTTCGTGCTGATAACCTTACCTGCGGTACCTTAGCCTCTTCTTTAAAAAGTGGAGACAGTAAGACGCGGGTAGCCCACATTCCTCTTTTGGAAGTTAATGAGGCAAGAGTATGCGACACACTGGTATATGCAATGCGTCCGGACATGCAATCTTGCACATGCACGCACAGTACTTACTTATAGTGCATATGGTCTTTTGACAGGAAAGCTTCGGAAGTTATTTCGGCTAAGGGACATAAAAGTAGAGAAACGCTGCCGTACAAACAATAAATAATGCTCAGAAAATACTATAAAGTCACCTAGCCAAAACAATATTCGAAGAAATAAATAGTCACTGTAATCGGCTCTTATCATGTCATCTTCGAAGCTAGAATAGCATGTTAGAATTAAAGATAAGTCTAGGTATTCTCTATCAATTCTCCGCAAAGTACCTAGTCCGCGGAATTCTCAAGGCGTGTAATTCCAGAAGCTAATTAACAGTCAACACCCATCTTCATTCAGAACTAATTTCAACCCACCCCCCTGAAAGCATTGAGTCTGCGCTCAATATGTCTTAGAAGCCTGTCGTCAATCTCGTGAATCATTCGATTTCTAACCCTCAATGTTCCGTATCTCAATATGCTCTGATTGTGGAAGGTTAGCAATATACACGCGATACCAAGCTACTTCCTGCAGCGTACCTATGTCGTTTTTCTTCGTCTCTTCACAAATTTCCCTAGGGGTACTACACTGATCTTCACGGCTCCGAGTGTGAGCCAGCGGAAGCATGCTGAGGTTGTCCCATGGGCGAAAGAAGCGATTGTAGGCAACGAAGGTGTCACGGTCTCCCTTGAAAGCATTAGGAGGTGTCGGAACATAAATACTCCTTCTCCGAATCTCGACCGCGTCATTCGTAATTGTGCTCACTCCATAGCATCTGTAGACGGCGCTCAATGCTGGAATAGAAAGACCGTGAACGACAATAGACACCAATACGAGAAAGTAGACAACTGCGGCACCGCATTAGTACAAAACGATGCCGGGGATTTCCTTTTCATCTTACCTGGGTACATAGCATCTAGCAGTGCTTTTTCGCGTGGGTTGTCTGGGTGGAATAGCAGTCGGGTATGCTCTAAATAGTATATTGCTCCAACACCTATGGGGCCAAAATAGCCCATGAAAACAGCCTCTTTCCAGTTCTTGACTGCTGAAGGCATAGCCTTGTAGGTCATAAGCAGAGCAGGAATACGTCGAAAAATCAAAACGAGGATTCCAAGGCCAAGCAAGCGTGGTAAAGTGATTCCGGTGGTATCAGGTTGATGAAATTGCCCCCATGGTACGGCAGTTCCGACGTACATGAAGCCGCCGAAATTTAATAGTACGTCAATACAGGAGTTGACTTCATCGTGGCGCCGTTCGGCTTCGGCCAAAAATTGCCCGTCCCAGTTCAACGCACATCCAGCCACAAAGCAGGCAAGGAGATCGCTCGTTCCGATAGCTCCACAGGTCCCGACAATGAATAGCTAGAGAAAGCAGTCAGGCCAAATATCCGCAAGGGCACCAGCACCATCTCAAGAATTACTTACACCCAATGCGGTAGGGAAGAGAAGATAGCTTTCCGTATCAATCCACTTATGGGACAACGAAAAACGAACGGCCATTCTGGCACAGTATCCGGTCACCACGCCATAAACGCTGGCTAACAAGACAATATACACAAGGGTCTCTATTCCCCAATTCCCGATCGCAATACTAATATCACCGGGATGCGAACCAACACCTCTAGTAGTATCCCTTTCAACTATTGCGTCGACTATAGTCTCTGGACGTCCAATAGATAGACGCATCAGATTGACCGAGAGCATTAGGAACGGGGATGCAAAGCCGTCATTCGCTCCCGCTTCGGCAGAAATAATCTCGCGTAATGCTCGCGGGACATATTTATCAGCGAATGGTCCTTTAGCGACTGCTTGTGATAAGATCGGATCTGTAGATGTAACACATGCCCCGATGACCAGAGTGGCCAGCAGTGATACGTTGGGTATCGTCGCAAAAATGCACATAGAGGTAGCCAGCCACATGAGAGTCATGATGGGGATAAGACAGACAGCCAGTTCCTTCCAATGCCATCGCGGATATCTTGCAGGCAGCTGATATCCCGCGATTACCCTGTTGAATATTCATCAGCTATGATAGTCCCGGAGCCCAGAGTATTGGTGATGGACGAGAAGGTAGAAGGCATCATCAGATATCGTAAGCGAATATCGAGCCTACAGCTGAATCCCAATCATCACTCTCATCACGCCGAGTGTGATAGTTGGTTCTTGGCCCGGCGCTGCTGAGCCCCATCTCTCGGGATCGAGAAACTTCGCTGCCAAAGGCCCCAAGACCACACCAATAGTGAAAGCTGGCACTAGGAAGCTGTTAGTAAGTTGCACTACTAGGTGAAGAAATAGGAACAACTCACGAGCCTCGCCAAGATACCACACACTCTTGAACCAAACAGCAAACAAGCCATATGCTACCGCAAAAGAACCTTGACAAAATATTAGCAAACACTCATCTCAATTTTCTGTTTCTCACTTACCAAGAACCGCCACCACGACATTGAGTTCACTCACGTCAAGGGTAGGCATTATGTGAAATTGTACGAGAAATAAACTTTTGATCAGAAACCAGAAGACCTCCGTTGGCGATGTGTTTTGACATCGAGGACACTGGGTTTTTTTGGAAAGAGCGACATGCCAAGAGATCAATTATAAATGGGAATAAGATCCAAGGTAAGATGATACTGCGAATGTTGGTGTAGATCGTTACGTGTTGTTGAGGGATACGTTAAGACAATGAAATCCATATCTTGGCGAAGATATCCGCTATGCATTCCGAGAGCCAAGGAATTGATTGGCATGTTTCAGCCCAAGGAAGTTCAATGTTACGTTTTACTGCGTTCTTCACGACTTGCGTAACCCTTGTACATTGTCTCACTCATGAGCGTCGCACTACGCCCTTCGTCCATATCAAGCAACAGCATAACCGATCTGTCTTCAATTCGGGTAACCTATCAGATGATAATTTTTAGTAGCATAAACGATATCGACAATACGGTTTCAGATGAAATACTATAGAGATAGCGCGAGGGAGAAAAGTACGATATATTCACGCCAGAAACATTTGATGGAGCCTATTCATCCCCTTTTTAGAAACTATATACTCAATGAAGCCTATTAATATGAGGCCGTGGGAAAGTTTTACACTCTTGCGACAATTGTGACGATAGATACAAAATTCGGAGCGCCACTGGAGAAACTGAAGTATAGAAAATTTCTGCGAGAATGTGTTCCCTACAAAGGCCGCGTGTAAGACATTTTCAAATAGATAAGATAAGTCATACAAGTAATAACGTTGGACGCACGTTGCATATCCAAGGATACTGTCTGCGCTACGTCAGACGACTCCGCCATGACATGAAAAGTGACCAACAAGGTAAAGGCATTGGCTTTGGTATTCTCAAATTTGTGATCTCATTCTCAAACATCCACGACCTAATGGATGAGACCTACCAGACGTAACCAGAGACGAATAACAACACTTTGCTATCTACAAATCGCTAGTAGACTGGGAAATTCAACACGAATTCCCATTTTCGCAGATTATCAAATAAAACAGCTTTCTCTTTTTGTGTTAATTACATAGCGTCAGCAGTTTCAAGCATTCTTACTATCATATCTCTGAGTGCGAACTGGAGAGGTTTTTTATATCAACACACGTGATAAGACCACTCAACAGCTGTGCCTGCTTTGCACCCGTTTCTGATACTTAAACAGGTATGAAACGTATTCTTGGCCTTTCTCAGCACTTATCACGTTACTCGCGACTAAGTAGGTACAGTAAATAGGAAGAAGTGTCTATTACTGAGTGTCTTGCCTGCGCAACGTTCTATCTTTTGACAGTGTACCGGTGTATTGTTGCAGATTGATTCCGTGATGGCACCCTATGGACTAGAAACTCGGTTATCAGAAAGACACTCGCTGGACTTGACTCCACAGTTGATGACATGTACAAAGATTCTAGAATCATTGGATGGTATTCTATAAGTTTCCCATCTGCAGAATGCTGTACTACTTCGCGTCACCTCGCCCGTGCCACGTTCAACGGAAATGTGTCTTGTTTATCCTACTGGGTAGCAATGCAATGTCTCATATTCCGAGTAAATAATCCACGCGGAAAAATCAGTAAGTAGTTACTGTGCCTAAGCATTCGCATCTTTCGAGAGTTTTAATGATAACTAACTGGAGTCAAGTCTAACACTACTTTACATGTTTACTGTTATCTCGCGTTAATTTCCGTACTTGGGACTATATAACGAATAGTGCGGGGGACTCAATGTAAAGTCGTAATTATTCTGTGAACAATTATACTTCCAAGGAATGTCATTATTATCTTTTATACATAGGATATCCTGGTATCTAACGTCTAAATCAAGTCCTATTCAGGACTTTCTGAATCTGAACTTCCCCATAGTAGACTTTAAAATATTCATTGAAGACTTAGCCCTCACTACACGGTCCTCAGTCGACTGGCCTGACGTTGTAACGGCGGGGTTTGAAGTCGACGCGCTCAGCCGATCCAGAATTCCACTAAAATTTGATGTGGGTTGTACGGAAGGGTCTGGACGTTGAGCCTGGACCGGCCCGTCGACCGGTGAATAGAGCGGCTCGGCGAATCGCATGTTTGGTACCTGTGGAACACCGTGCCGCGGCGAAGGTGCGTAGTCTGGGTGAGTCTGATCGGGTAGGCCGTAATCGCCTTCTAATTCCGACATAGCGGCCGGGTTTACCACCATCGATGTCCCAACGAGCTCGGTTGACTGTGCTCGAATCACGATGGATTTCGAGTCTAGCTCGGCGACAACCTGGCCAACTGGGGTAGGGCCTAGGTACTTGACGTTCACCTCCAAATCGGCTAGGTCGTCCGTCGGCGTCGGCGCCGAATAGTCCCCTTCCCGATCCTGACCTGTCTTTTGAGGAGGTGTGGTAGGTTCATTCAGTGTGTCTGGAGAAAGCAGCTCGTCTCGTGTGTCGATTTGGATAGAGTTTACTCTACTCTGGATCTTCGCATCTTGATTGAACCTATTCATGTAGATGATTTCCTGTAGGCCGGATCGAAGCTTGCCGAATTTGAAGCCGACGCCTACTTTTCTTAGTGGTACCATCCGGTCGATCTGTTCGTGCACATTATTCTGCAATAAAATCGGTGTCCCATCTAATTTTTGAGTCATTGTTGTTGTGTAGTACGCCGCAGCATCTTCGAGTTGTTTCACCGAAATATATTTCCCCTCATACCGGAAAGACCGTTCGAGGATCAGGATCATATCGCACGCGCACTTGAGTAGCATCCGCGCTGTGGGGGGCGCGGCGAGGATGCATCCAGCAACGCCTGCAACCAGACCAATTCCGAAAGATGGGATCGCCGCGCCTACTGCGACTGCGCCAATAGACGCGAAGTGCACGAGCGACACCCGCATGAATTCCTTAAGGTTCTTCATCACGACCGTCGACATGATCTCCTCAACAGCCTCCGGCGTCGTCTTGGGGAACCCAAAACACTGTATGACATGCTCACAGAGGATTCGAGAAACTGTGGGTGTGCCAATCAGACCTGACGCCGGCAGAGGAACCATCGCCGTGCGAATTGCATGAGTGCCGAGTCGCATGACCTCTGTGATGGCTTGATCAATCTTCTGCTCTACGTCAACCACCTGGGCCGCTACACAGAAAACACGCACACGCTCGTCGGTAATGAGGTCCAAAGTATCGCCGATTAGCTTGCGGATGCCTTCGCCATCGTCTAATAGAGATATTAGCATAGGGGCAGAAATAATGTTCTCTCCCTCGATCAAAGCTCACCCCTCGATATGCAGGAAACCCCATCCGCTTTATAGTGCTCAATTTTCGAAAGTTGATCTCGCAGCTGTAAGAATTGTTTTTCTGCATGTTTATTGGCCTCCTCGGTAGCTAAACGCTTTGCTTCTTCATAGTCCCCTGACTTTTTCATGTACATCTCCAGGAGTTCGAATTTGCGAGGCGCGACAAGACAATCTTTCTTGGTTCCGACTATGAAAACGGGGACATCGCTAGAGTATTGGGCGATAACCCCGAACGTCCGCCTATCTGCTTCTTCGATGCGACTAACGTCCGAATTGACACAGAACCTATAAGGCTGCTTGTTAGCAGCGAATTTAAACAAGCGTGAGAACTTTCCCTCACCAAATCACGTGCAGAGCCTCTGCCGGGTTTTTCTGGAAGGCGCGGTGTCGCAGGAATTTGGCGATCTCGTTAAGCTCTGTGTCGCTCCCAGCCTGCCACCCCCGGGAATCGTGGATTAGCAAACCAGGATGATTCGGACTCTCGAAGGCTTTGTTGATGTCATGTACTCCTTGGTCGTACGTCGTTGATTCCTCCGTCATCTCAACCCCAAACACTTTATTAATTAGGGTCGACTTTCCGACGCCGGTTTTTCCACAGACCAAGATTCTAAAAGCGTTCACTCCAGTATCTAATAAAGAGAGCCCCTCGAGCCACGGTGAAGCTATACCCTGGTCGTCTATACATTCCAGAAAGGCGGTAAGTTCTCTTTTCCTTGTCTTAAAGACTCCTTGGTCATAAAACCGAGCGTTCCGATCGAGCGTCGCAAATATCGACGGGTGGATAATATTTCCATACGGACTGTTTAACGCCCACCCTATGAGGCTCTTATCGCTTCTAAAAATTTTGCGTTGATTTCTTTGGCTGCTATTGCCAACCTTGATTTGTATAGAATGATCAGACCCAGATTCGGCATTGACCTGTACACTCTGGAGGTCGAATAAGGTGACCTCAATACCATTGACATACTTGATTCTCCAATGGGCTTTTTCCTCAGCCTCCAAATCAGGCATACCGCCGGCGAACTGCGGAAACACGAGTGACATGATCGTATTGCTGCTCCTATCCGATGTTAAGACAAGGCCAGCTCTGATGCTCTCCAGGAGCATCCACTGGAGCGGGAATAGCGAAAGGCCGTCATGTTCAAGGCCTCCACAAACATCATAGTGGAAGCCCATGAACCAGGCCTGAATAAATGACCGATCTCTAATCTCCTCGTCCACCGGCACTTTCCACAAGTACGGCGTCGTCCGGGTATCATTGAAAGCGATCGCATGACGGAAATGGCGCACGGAGCTGACAAACGATGATTCATATTCATATTTCTCAGCGTCTGCTCGCAGGGTATCAAAAACCCCCAGGAATTGTATCGTTGGGGGATCGTAACAGTGTGCTTTGAGGTACGCCGTTAATTTACCGCCGTTCAGGGCGTCGTTCCGCATTCGCGCTCTCGAAAGTGCCAATGCACTCTGATACACTTTTTCGAAGTCACCAATGGACTTCGGGATTCCCATCAGATGTAGCAGCGACGCGACAACCTGAACGACGTACGCGCCGCGACCCGACCCGTACAGGAAGAGCTCGCCCTGCGGTCCGCCGACCTGACATATGTCTTCGATGATGTACTTGATCTGCTGATCTATGGGACCTGCTGTGCGGCTCTGCAGACGCGCAAATGGGCCGCTTTCCTTGACGGCTCGGTAGTATCGGATGGCTTGGTTTACGTGGCGGCCCTGGGGTTCGATCAGTGCGGCTCCCGTCGCTGTCAAGCTTTGCAGCCTATAAATGTTGCTTGCATTTCCGTGACCTTTTGCTGTTAGTGCATTTCGAGTTTAAAGGGAGGAATAAAGAGTGAATATGTACTTACCCAATGTTCCATCCTCATTGTAATCGGACTATATATAACACTAGAGTCAATGATGTCTACTTATGGTAAGAACAACCCGTGGTTGTAGCAACTCGCAGGAGTAATGAGTGCAGAACATGCCAATCAAGATGGATTCGTATCTCTGAGACATGCAAAAGGGTTCATGAAAGACTCCAGTGGACTTACATCGTCCACGCAAATGATCATACGAGTCACGGCTGTTCGAGCCATGCTTGTGAACTTGAGACGTTGCTAGGAAGGTGTTTTCGGCGCCAGAGATTTATCTCTCATATTGAAATCTACGCGATGATGACCAAGATGTGATGGTGAATGAGGGGAAGCTAAGCCGGCCCCCAACCTCAGAGGGTGTGTATTCATGAAATTGGCTGACATGGATGCGCAGTGTAGATCTATATTTAGCTTCTGGCAATAAATATGCCGTGTTACCTAGGCTGGGTTCGTTCCTGGAGATAGAGATAACAAAACCGATATTCTCAGAACTGAATGCAACCCAAGGCGGAATTGCTTTATTGTAATCCAGCTCCCAGCCTGGTTGGGGAGGAGCAAGGTGCAAAGCCATCTGACATAAGATGCAGACGCAGAGATATATGTCAGCTTTGGACTGCAGATTATTCCTAAACTGTTTCATTCCCTTGTTATGGAGCTCGGGTAGCCGTGTGAGAGTCCCAACATAAGAGTTTGGATAAAACGCGATATACTTCTATGTGACCATTTCGTACCTAGAAATCAGGTTTGTTAACTAAGGTTTATTCCTAACTATTAAGTCATATAGGAGAGATGCTGGTGGTGGTGCATTGACCCCACTGGGTTTTATACTGGGTAAGCATGTACTTCCTCCCCCCCTCCCCCCTTTTTTAAAAAAAGAAATAACCGTTATGTTAAGCTTGCCGACGATCTCTTTGGTGCTGTAACTCATCTACCGTATGTGTGAGTTGTGTCAGCCCCATTATATAGTCCGCGTAGTCTTGTCTTGGTAGTTTCTCGAAATGTCTCAACCCCCAGTTTCACAGTCAAGTCGTTGGTAACATAATCATAATGCAGACACCTAGCAAGTGCTTCAACCATGTATAAAGCCTATGACGGCAAGTCTGCGGTTAAATGACTAGGTTAACATAGGATAAAAGGGCTACCAATATCAATGAATTTGCCATCTTGTTCTTATTTCTCTTAAAGACGAGAATTGCATCCTGTAGGCGATGTTACTATGAAATTATTTGTACAGTTAGTGCAAGATGATATAGGCAAGGTAAAGGCTAGTTGTTGACAAGTCTCGATTATGGTACTACTTACGTCTATTAATAGATACAAGCGACACCGCCATACTACCACGACAATTTAGCAGATACCTTCGTATCAATTATTATTTGCTATCGCAATACGTGGGAAACTATATCATGACAAGCAGAGATCGCTTTGTGGAACCGGCTGCGACCAGCGCAGCATTACTTCTGATATTTGAAGTTACGTGTATGATTCCATGGCAACGATTGCTACGGTAGAAACTAATGGATGTTATATACTCAATTTTTCAAGTACCACTCACCATAAGTGGTTACCGTTTGCAATATTGTGGTTCGTCCAGTACTCTCTTGAGCTCTCGAAGATGTTACTCCAGATTAATTCAGTTTCGACTTCTGTAAAAGTATAGGTTAGTTCCCAGGTTTCTCAGATTTTATTAACAGCAGCATTTATTTTATACGATTCAACCTCGAACCCCTATTTCTATTCGCTCATATTTAGACCCGTATTTCAGCTAAAGTGGTTCTATGAGGTGGCTGTGAGGATGGTAATGTCATGGTTACGCTTCTTACGATGGACAAGTTGAACAAGCTCTATTCGCCTTCATTCATCATGGTAGATTACAAATGGATATGATAAAGTATGTTGATAGGAACCTTGGATGTAAAGGTCAGGGTGTGGAGTGATGCCTCGAGGTATTATTTCCAGGAGCGGATTTAGATAATATCAAACTAGGTTTAACTAACTCTATTTAATAGATAAATCATAATGCAACATTAGGATCCTTCTATTGATATCATGTCAATTCACAGCAGCTGGTCAAATACTTGGAATTATGTTTACTAATCCCATGGCAGGTTGCACAAGCAAACAACTTGTGACTTCTTATCGGGTGGTTGTACCATAGTGAACTAAGATGTTACGACAAATATGCTGGACAGAGAATCAGGAAAGCAGTGAACTTTGTAAGCGTTCATATTGTAATCGTAAGCATTCGTAGGACAAGTTATAAAAGCAGTCACTCTTGTCTATTCTTTCCTTTACAGTCGTCTGGACCACTTCCAGCTATCCTCTCAAATTTCTGTCAGGACTCCGTACATCAGGCAATGGATAGTTGTTGTCGCGCGAAGGACGCCAAATATCTTTGTGGGCATCTCTGGTTATATACAGGAAGTCTCTTTGTTCTACGCCTACGAGCCTCGTAGTTTCACTTGCACTCAAGAATAGCTCTCTTACGTCCTTGATTAACCAATTCTTTAATTGTCGGTCGTCTTTTGGCAATCGACGTCGCTATCCGGTTTGGGCACTCTGGTCCTGACCGATACTCAGAGCTACAAGTAGTGATGAGCGGGGCAAGCAGGTTAGCTAGCACGAAACAGCGACGTAAAGCAAAATAGTTGAAGATAGCAGAGGAACACTACAATAGATCGGTAAGCAAGATGGCGAAAATATTGTCCTAGAAGCGCATCTAACTCCGCTAAACAAGCTCATCGTGAATAAGCATGCGAGCTAACCGCCCGCTAAGTGGTACTAATCGCTCAGCTATCAGTTCGTCGAACGAACAGCGCCTAATAATTCAAAGTCTTTCATGGCAGTCTCAATTGACAAAGAGAAATTGGGCCACTAAACGTGTGGCAAAGAGTTCAGTTAACATGTGAGTGTTAGTGCCGCTGTCTTCATGGGCATAGGCCGCCTGAGTCTTGTCCTGAAATGACGATGAAGCGAGCCATAGAATCAGACGCTAATAAGATAACAGCATTTACCAAATCGCAAGACAGTTTCGTTGCAAAATGGACTATATTTACATTAAACTATAAGGGGGCTAGGCCAGCGGCAATGATCAACAGTTGCGATGTAGCGTACGTTCATGGAGGAGCGTTTAATCCCACAACCGGCAAAGGTCCGAACTCCGATATCATAATCCCGGTCGCCATCTTGGTTAGTAGTGGCAACCACATCGCGACTTATGAAACCCAACTTGCTTCTCGACTTGCTTGAAATTGAAGTCGGCACTATTAAGAGATGCTCAGCAGTATTTTAGTCGGATCCAGCCTCTTTGGCTTTGTATTCTCACAATTTCCGCCCCGGCCTATAGGGATAACGGTGCTCCAATCGAAATTTCACGAGAATGTCACAATCTCATTCAAAGAGGTAAGTTGCAAGGTCGGGCGAATCTTATGATTTCATAATCGAAGCGACGCAATAACACAATATCTCGACAGCCAAAAATCTGTGAGACAACACCTGGAGTCAAGTCCTACTCCGGTTACGTGCATTTTCCACCTGGGTATCTCAACGATGGACCGAACGGCGAAACTCAAGACTACCCAATCAATACGTAAGTCCATGTCGCGAACATACTCTATCCAGGTCATGTGCTTATACAGATTATTAAATCAGTTTCTTCTGGTTCTTCGAGTCTCGGAAGGACCCGGTCAACGCCCCTTTAGCAATATGGCTAAACGGCGGGCCAGGCGGCTCGTCGATGATGGGATTACTAGAAGAAAACGGCCCTTGCTTCATAGGGTCAGACTCCAAAACAACTTATCTCAATCCCTGGAGCTGGAATAATGAGGTGAATATGCTCTATATCGATCAACCAACACAGGTGGGTTTCTCATACGACGAACTAACAAACGGCACGGCTACCGTAAGCGATGATGGCGATGGCTTTCAAGTAAAGCCCGGGGACTTCAGCAATGGTATACCAAAATCGAATCTGACGCATCATGTCGGGACCTTCAGTAGTCAGAAGCTGACTCAAACACCCAACACCACCGCACAAGCGGCGCACGCATTTTGGCATTTCGCTCAAACTTGGTTCACTGAGTTTCCACACTACAAGCCGGCAGACGACCGCATCAGTCTATGGGCTGAGAGCTACGGAGGTCACTACGGGCCGGGCTTCTTTCACTTCTTACGTCAACAGAACGAGAGGATCGCCAACGGGAACTCAACCGAGAAAGAGGCACATTTCCTCCATTTAGATACCTTAGGTATCGTTGACGGGTTGGTAGACATGGTAGTCCAACACGAAAGCTTCATCTCCTTTCCATACAACAACGTACGCAACTCATATCTTGACGGCAATCGGCCCAAGAATCTCAGATGCAATACGCTAACATCTCGACACAGACCTACGATATTCGAGCCTTCAATCAGTCTATCTATGAGGAACTGATGTATAACTGGACACGACCAAATGGATGTAAGGCAAAAGTCCAAAGATGTCAGGACTCAATGAGGGACAAAGAACCACTTTTCCTGAGCCTGTCCAGCACTCGAAAAGAAAATCTCACACTTCCCTGCAATGATGCAGTCGCATACTGCGCCGTGAACGACTGGGAGCAGTACCAGAGCCTCGACCACGGGTGGTACGACATCGCCCACCCAAAATATGACCCGTTCCCAGCCCCGCATATGTACGGCTACCTAACACAGGAGTCCGTGCTTGAAGCTCTAGGCGTACCGGTGAACTACTCCGAGCACTCCACCGCAACTGCCAATGGATTTATAGGTACATTCGACTTCATTCACGGAGGTTTCCTGGAGTCCATAGCCGGCCTCCTCGACCACGGCGTCAAGGTGCATCTCATGTATGGAGACCGCGACTACGCATGTAACTGGGTCGGAGGCGAAGCGGCGAGTCTAGCGGTGCCGTGGTCACGCGCTGCCGAGTTCGCCGAGGCCGGGTACACACCACTGATATCGGAAGAAGGGTTCAGTGGTATGACGCGCCAAGTTGGCAACTTCACGTTCAATGTCGTATTCCAGGCTGGACATGAGGTACCGTCATACACGCCCGTTGCGGCTCACGTCATTTTCACACGCGCCACGTTCAATCGGGACATCGCCACGGGACTTGTGCCTCTGACTGATGAAGTAGTCACGGTCGGGCCGAAGGAGGTATGGGTGCGTAACACGCCGCCCGAGAGACCCCAGCCAAGGTGTTACGTGCTCAAACCTGTGACTTGTGTACCAGAGGTATGGAAGAAGGTTGTGGAGGGAACAGCAGTTGTAAGGGATTGGTTTGTAGTTGACGACGTTACCAAAGAAGACATTGGTGAGCTTTAAAACAAATAGCCTAAACTTCAGAGTAGTGTAGCTCTTTTCTCAGGGCTACCTACCGTCTAGTTCAGCTCAATTCATAAAAGAAAAGGATAGCGACAATATCAATTTAATGAAAAATAATAAAAATTAAATAAATTTAGGTCTCCCTGGGAATCGAACCCAGATTAGCGGAATCAGAATCCGCTGTGATAACCATTACACTAGGAAACCCAATCGCTTTGCAATGGGCGATGAAACTTGTCATTTGTGGTATCTATATAGCGTTGATGTCAAAACTGTGGTGACGCAGCAGGGAGTCCTATTATGCAGAGATTACCCGCGTCACACATTTAATTGTCAATTATCCAATGGTGCAGCGCGTTGTACAGCGTCTTCAATTTTAATGCTCCAAAAACTAATCCGTACCATGTTAAACAACGCGTAATGTACTACGTAAGTTTATGGCTTTTCACCCTTCGTGTGGGGCACATGTGGACTCCTTATTGGACATATCTCACCGAAACGGATTAGTCTTGAAGAGAATGGTAAAAGGTCCAGGCCCTCAGAGACCTTATGAAAGTCCTATGTTGTTCTATTCTTCTATCATATGGCTGGCAATTGTCACTTTCTCTCCTCGATTCAACTTCATTCACCTAATCAACCCATTTCAAGGATCTATCCGCTACGCTTCCTAATGTCTATTCCCACAGGGTCAGATAACTCATTATTCAGACAATATCACACGATCCAAGATATAAAAGAATCATGAAATGCAGTGCAAAAAGCTCTCGATTTTTATTCACTATCTAGCAGTGTCTTCGTGCCCCACCTAGACGAATAAGCTAATATCCAAGAACCCTTCACCATTGTCCCAGCCTCAGCCCTTTACAGGGACTTGCTGGCGAAGCCGAGGCGGGGTGTGCTGTCGAAGATAACGTAGGCAGCCTTGAGGGCAACGTCACCGAAGATGTTGATACCAATGCCAGAGCTGGACTGGATACCACCGAAGCAGGTGCTGCCAGTGTAGGGAGCGTAGTTGATGTAGCTGCCGGGGATGACGATGCGGGCAGAGCCGACACCGAAGGTGAAGGTGGGCAGGTTGGCGCTGCAAGGGAAGGTGTAGCCACCGGCGTTGGCGTCGTTCTTGGAACCAGAGACCTGAGCATAGTAGGCGCTGACGATGGTGCTGGGAAGGTACAGGAGGGTTGTGCCAGTGTCAGCAATACCGTCAATGCTGGTCGACTTGAAGGAGCCGCTGCCGACGGCGTAGCCGGTGGAGACGAACTCCCAGAATCCCTGGGAGGTGCTCACGGAGGTGTAGGTAACGGCGCTGGTGGTCCTGGAGGTGTCAATGAAACCGAAGTCGTAGGCACCGGCTGCAGACGAGATGTTAGCAAAACTTCGTTATGTAACCCCTGGCGGGGGGGTAAGATGGGAATCGGGTCTGGACTTACCAACACCACCGGCCTTGAAGTCGACGGCGAAGATAGGAGAGTCAAGGCTGCCCTTGATGTTGTCGAACCACGTCTTCTGCTTGGTGGGGGTGACGGTGTTCAGGGAGCTGAAAGCGAGACCGAGAAGGCCGTCAAGGTCGCCCTCCTGAGTGAAGGAGGTGGACACGGTCTGGGCAGACTCAACAGCCTGGCCGGAGACCGACAGGCCACCAATCTTGACGACATCGGTGTAGACGATACCGCTGGACGAGCTGCCGTCACCGTATGAGATGCTCCACTTGGCGTTGGTGAGCTTCTTGGAGGTGCTGCTCTTGCTGGGGCTGTACAGCGTCTGTCCGTTGACGTAGCGCGAGGAAGTGTCGGTGCTGAAGACCCAGAGGTCAGATGAGCCCGTGTCGAAGTCGAGGTTGAGAGTCTGCGCGGGCGTGCCGATCTGGACGGGGGTCAACCACTCCGAGTCGTACTGCTCGGGGAAAGTTTGCACGGAGCCTTCGCTACGCTTGGTCAAGCCCAGGGTAGCAGCAAGCTCAGCAGGCACCGGACGACCGAATTTCAGGTACGTCTTGGCAACCTCGGCGGGACCGTGTCGCTTGAAGTTGGCATTGCGAGTCTGGTTGAGGGTGAAACGACCAGGCTGGGGAGCAGGGATGGCCGAGACAGCGCCAAGGAGGGCGCTGAAGAGCGCGAGGTTGCTAGGAGCAGGAACCATTTTGATAAGCCGAAGACTGAGGTAGGGGCAGTGAAGAGAACCGATGAGCGTTGGGAAAGAAATCCATCATTATCTGGACGAGCACGAGGTTTATATATTGCTGAATCTCGTGAGATACGATGCGGATGACCTTGCTGGCTTGCCCACACCGCGAGCTCGATCAGGTAGGAGATCGACGCCATCTCGTCGTCAAAGGTGAGTTTGCCGGTCGATAAGGGTGACCTCGGATGCACAACATTGGTGCTTCACGGCGCATGCCAAGAGAGGCAGGCCATCGCGACATCTCATCGCCAACGAGGGGTCGACGGCTTATGCCGCTTACCAACCTGCAATGATACAACACACGGCCCCTCACGATTCGCTCATAAGGCGTATCAAAGGTACCACGAATCAACGAGGCGCAACTATGATTTCGACCCCTTGGTAAACCGGCTAGTGATCGTTATCGCACGTTAGGCAGTTATGGGGATTGACTGCCAAGCAATTCGCCACCCTTGGCCTTCTACACTTGGCCTGGCTTCATTTCTAGCACTTCCCAATCATTAGCGACGAGGGCTGCAAAAGCGCGGTTGCGCTAGTGTAAGGAAACGCATGTAGGTAATCAAGCTGGGTAATGTCGACATCGGGAACAGGGGTTAGGTAGGGGCGGATCCCGCCGAAGTGAGCGCTTAAGAGCCGTGATAACGGGGGAGCGTAGGGCGTCTTGAAACATTCCGCTTTCCTTGATGTTCTCGCGCCGCTTAGTGATAACTTGTAAAGTAATTGCTATATGCCTTCTGGTGTATGCTACAAAATCGATGACCCAGGAATCGACACCGTCCCTGCCAAGCGACAAATAAGCTTTCTCCCCGGATCTTGGTTGTCTTGGCTGGACGGCCAAGAAGCCACCTGACAGGTTCTAGTAGCATTCTACAACAGTTGCACTCGCAGTGATTAGGGTCTAGGCACGGCATTCTGCAGCATGTCTCAAAGCTTGGTGTGGACGACATCTCACATGCGCTGGCAGTGAGGCTCTTGGCCCTCTATATTGCTGTCACCTTCTGTTTAAGTGCTGTTCAAGAGCACGCGATGTAACAATCGGCCAAGGGGGCCGGATCTACGCAGTACATTCCCAATAAGAAAGGTCTCCTAATGATTAAACTACGGCCGTGGGCAAGTCTGGGCTGTATCGATGGGGCCCCAGACCATACTCTCCGACCACTTTCCCAAGATGGAATGGTTATGACGGAAAAGGAAGGTCAAACGGCTGTTTCGGTGGGCGGCAGGAAGCCTTGCGATGGCCGTCGAAGATCGAGCGGGAGTCAAAGCTAAGCGCAAACATTACGGCTAGCCAATTACAAACTTGGAGACGGGACAAACTACTGATATCATCATGCTAGTAATGTTGTCCTACAGCCCGGAATCAAGGAGGGGATGGCATCTTACTGTACTGATATTCGAGCATAAACCTCATTTCATGCGTTCACCAATAAACATATCAAATGCAGCTACAGTAACAACTGTGTGTTTCTCCCACCCTCCTTCTCTACATGGGTGGTGGGACCGGATAGACTCAAAAGAAGTAATCATCAGGGATGTCTTTCGCCGATGCAGCCAAGGCTTCGGAGATTTTCCAATACATGTAAGAAGAGTACAGCAAATCAGAAGCCAGCATTCGGCAGTCCGAAACAATATTCATTCTATTTGATAATATTTGATAATACAGAATATACTGAAATCAGCTGATTCTATGCATGCCAGACCAATCAGTACAATTGGTCATCCGCAAATTACTCAATACTCGAACTTCTGCTTAACCAGCTCCTCGCTGAGTTGCCACAACTTCTCCACGCTCTCTGGGTCTGTAGCATGCTCCTCCGGCTCATGGATCTGACTATTCTGCAGGAACGATGGCGATTTGGCAGGGAGGTCGGGGTCAAGCGCCGCGATAAGCGACGTCGCCGCTATTTGAGAGAATGTTTTGAACCGAGGCTCATCCCACTATTTGCAAATCAGAGGTCAGCACATTGTTTTGCGTCTTTTGCGATTTCGTCTCCCTTTCGGGAAGGTCAAGTTTTTCATCTATTCCACCTGCGCTGACGCCCTTCAGCGAGCAGCATTCTAAGATGGTCTGAAAATAGGCATGTATGTCGTCACTTACCACCCATCCGATGCCACGATTGTGCTTCATTATGCCATCGATGGCCTCATAGTCTTCCCAGGTGAGGTGCGCCCCCAGCTTCGTGTCGCCATTATATCCTGGGTGGACAACTGTCGACGTAAGGCCGCGGTGTTTGAGGCGCTTGCCCAAGCCGTATGTGAAGAGAATGTTCGCCGTCTTCGCCTGTCCGTAGGCAGTCCAGGGTTCGTACGTCTCGCCGCCGGAGAAGTTCCAGTCGTCAAAGCGGAAGGGTGTGAGGCGGTATCCAGAGCTTGTCAAGTTGACGAATCTTGATTCACCGGCCTCCAACAGGGCCGGCATGAGCAGGTTCGTCAGCAAGAACCCACCGACGTGGTTGGCAGAAAGTTGAAACTCAATTCCCTGCTTGTCCAGTGTGTACTTTTTCGTAGCCATGGCGCCAGCCGTGTGAATAAGTACGTCGATCTTAGGCGCCGCTGCTAGGATTTTATGTGCTGCCTCGCGCACTGCGACGCTGTGAGAGAAGGAGTCAGAAACCAATATTGGAAGCAGAAAACTGACTCGTGCATGAAGTGTTTCAGGAGAATGCATGAGCGTATTGGTACGGGGGGAGAATTGTTGCCAAATCGGGAAATAAATGACTCGGGAATACCAACTGGTCAGTCGTGTCTACTTGCACGAAGGTTGTTCTGATCGAGCTGTCGATCTCTGCAATGGTCTTCAGCAAAGGCTCAACTTTAGAGGCAGTCCGGGACGCGATGAGGATGTGCGCCGGTGACCCTCCTGCAAGGTAGGTGGCCATCTGACTTCCGATACTAGGATAGCCGGCACCTATCAAGACAAATGTCTTGCCTCTAATCTGAGGCTTGAAGGCCTCGATGACCTCCTCGCTAGTGGTCTGTCCGTCAAACATTTTCAGGCTAATTCACAGACGTCTGAAATACAGTATCTCTTTGAGTGTCCGATGTGTTGAATGGCATGTCACATTTTGTTTCTTCTCACCTGGCCACTCTCGTTCTTATAGACCACGCACATTTTGGCAGCCAAGCATCAGAGATTTACCTCACCCCATTTCCTACTACCAACAAGCATCATCGCAAACTCAATCGTTCCCGAAACTTTACGTCAGACAAAGCCTCTTAGCGATGAACCTCAAGCTAACGGCAAATTCACAAAGAGGGCATACTAGCTTGGCGCGGAGTTAGAAGGATTTAACATTAAAGCCAGCCGTTCACGGCTAGCGCATCCATTTTCCGTGTCGAATTTTCCGTATTTTTCCGTGTGATTTCAACTCCTACCCTAAAGCCAACATAGGAGTTAATTCTGAACGAATTAATAATCACACGGGATTCGGCCTAGGTTTGTACCGTAAAGTATGATGGCTCAGTAATATCGACAAAGAGTGGTGGCATGTTATCGTGAAGTTCATCCGGCTGGAATAGGTACGACCAGGTAGTATTAAGTTTAGGTAATGCTGTTTTATTCGCCATTTTCAAATGGTCTGGCCGCTGTTTTTGTTAATGTAGTTACGTTTGGAGGTATCTAGCATGATACTGTCACTACTTCATGCTCTCATGAACTGTGCCTAGTGCATTGCATATTCTGGAAGGGAACCCCCTAATGCTTTCTGATTTTCCGATGCTTTAGGCTAAGCAAGCAGTTAATACCGATTTGATAACAGATGTCTCTGCGCACCTGGAACTAAGCACTACCTAACAATGTGTCATGCTCTCACGATACTTTACGATACCTACAGCAGTAGAACAAAGGAGACACTTTATATATAGATATCCAGTCTGTAGAGATAGTAGTTAGAGCTCTTTGTATGATAACAAGTATCCAAGACTTACCCCTACGTTGCTATCGGTATCCAGAGGCCGTGACACAATGAATCAGAATATTGTGCTTCGTGAACTCCGCATGGATGAAACCCCTTAAGTCTTTAGGTGTATCATCGGTGCTAGACATGGACCACATATAGAAGGAACTCAGCAAGAACTAGATCTTCTCATACACCAAGCTATGTACCGTCGTCTGATTTCATTACAAGTCTAAACCATCCTTCTTTCGTTCACTGTTGTTTGCTATCTATAGCAATAACCAATCTCGACAAAACAGAACAGAGTACCTTAAGAAAGGGGCTACTGACATTGGGTAGGGAAATGGGTCAGCCCCTACTCGACTGTTGCCGGCCAAGGTTACTTAGACAAATAGGGGATGTGTTGACTGAAGGCACCACGATCCATCGAAAATTAAGGAGCTGTGTATATAGCAAAAGAGTAGGGCTTAAAAGGGTATTCGATGTTATAATAATCTACTAATGCTTAAGGTCTTCCAGCCCTAGCGGCGATCTATTCTCGCTCACTTGTCTTTGCCCTTTCAAATCCGTATCGCCATTATCGTGATCATGAGAGCACGAACGGAATTCGGGTAGCCAAATATGCGATTCACCGCTTGTAGATATTTACATGATATCAGCGGCCTTAGCCCGTGGTTTCGGATAAATGTAGTAATATTGGCGTCCGTGTGGCAACTTGGTTCCTGGCAGTAGGTAAAGATGTTTCGTTTCGTCTTGAAGTTAAAACAGATAGGGTTGGCTCTAGTTGCTCGTCCAATATTATTTTCCTTTTCTTTTTCTGATTTGTAACATTTTATTTAACTTTCTTTATATCTTTACTCTTTTCCGATATGTATATTGGCATGATAAAGATGTTTCTCGTCTGGATTCATCCAGAAACTCACCGTTATGCTTCTGACCCTGGTCACTATAAGTATCAATTCGTCTTATATGAGGTTTTACTCCTAGGAGCTGATTTCGGTGTACGGCCTAATTGTACTTACTCATTTGCGAGAACACAGTCATCATCATCTAGGGAATACACAAAGAGAAATGGGAGAAATAGTACTTTTAAGGGTTTAGGCACTGTTTCTCGCGAAATAGGCCATACGTCAAATGGAACACGTGATTCCAACAAGGCCACAAACCACTACCTAAGCTAAATGAGACATTTTACTCGCTAACATATAATCAATGTAAACATGTTATCTTGTCTTGTCGAAAGAGACCTGCCTTATTCGTACATGGCTGAGCCATCAAGTGAATCTGACTTGGTCCGTTGTGGATTCCACGCTCGACTACAGGCTGCGGAATATCCTTGCATGTTTAGAGAGTACTCCCACAATCGAATAGACCATGTTAGGGAAAACAATCAAGGAAAGTTCTGCTTCCTTGGATTCAGGAGCGTGGCTTGTTGCACACGTCTAGGTATGATATATATGTACAATGACCATCGCCGTACCTCTATCGCCCTCACTTTTGGCTTTAACCTCCCTTCAACTTGAGCCTGCCCGTTTTTAGCACGGGGAGCCGGCTTTCATTGACCTCATATCCTCGCTATTTATCTTCTGCTCATCCCATGATTTATTTTGTCGTGTTGCCGGGTGTGACGGCGTATGTCGGCCGTACGTATCTACACAAACGGAATGTCATTAGTTCTACGTCCTTCCTAATCACATTATACTCCTCTCAAGACGCTGGTCCCGTGTATAATCACAATGTAGTTAAAGGAATAGTGACGGCCAAGTAAAAAAAAAAAAAAAAAAAAAAGGGGGGGGGGGGGGGTAAGAAACGTACCTATCAGAGTTATAAACCTTGAAGTTCTCTCCAAGCAACTCCTTCTCGCGCGCCTGATCAGCCAGATGTCGACGGACGAGATCGCGGTCCTCCTCAGCCTGTAGAAGGGGGATGAGGTGGATGCGGGACCACATCTTCTCACGGGCAAGTTCGCTGCACAGAGTTCATCATATTAGCCCAACCATCCTTCTCCCAACCAGTGTAATTCACATGATACCCGACTTGCAAGAAGAACTCACTTCTGCTCCTTGATGCCTACTCCCAGCTTGTAGAATCCGTACGTCATGACGACGCCCATGGCGATGAGCCACGTCCCGGGCCGGAAGCCGCTCGCGGGTAGGTTGCGCTGATTTTGGAATGCGTTAGTATTTGTTTTCGATGTGTCAGTGCGAGCCAATATGTGAGTCCATGCTTCGTCCACGACGTGAATATATCCCCCTCGTCTCCGGTCGGCTCTGTTCAGACCAAGGTTACCCCTCCTCTTTTTAGCAACGTAGAGCTCTTTAATCGACGATAATCGCACTCGGATCGAATAAGGTAGCGAATCGATAGGAAGCACAATGGTGAATATCGATAGGTCTAGTAGCACAGAAGCTCTAGGCAGAGTTCCATTCTCTACGCATATTGTTTCGCTTCGTAATTGATCGTATCTTATAAATCGGTTTATCGCATCGTGTCGAATCGAGGACCATGGTATTTTTCCTTCCCCTTCCATGCAAAGTTCTGCCTCTTGCCTTCCAAGCCAATTCTCTAACCCGCACACGCATACAAATGAACCAAGAGGAACCGCTCACCTTGTACTGGACGGGACCGTAGCCCCCGACGGGGGGCATATCCTGCGGCATATTGGGCAACTGATGGGTCGACCGCAATATCTGAATGAATCGACCAGACTGTATTAATTCTATTCGGGAAGTCGTGGTGCGTTGTTGGCGTCAATTGAGCAACGAAATCCAGCAATCAAGATCGGACCATTGCCGCTGACCCTCTGCTCTGGAGCTCGGAGGCTCTGTGGGTCCAGTTCATTACTTAAGTAAGCAAATCACGTGAGAGTCTATCTCGCCGAAAGACAGGTAGGTTATTCAGCTTATGAAAACGGAAGTACGAAGACTACATGACGGGTGCATTGATTTTTGAGAAAATATTACATTATACATAATTCCAACGGTTGAGTAGCTTACAGGCTGCATTGCTGGACAAGTGCGTATTGTGACTCGATGCTATAGAAACAAGCCGTTTGAATATTCCATAAAGCCGTAGTAGTAATCGCTATGCAGTTGACCAGAACTACGCCGCATCCTAACCTCTCTCAATGCCAGTTGCTAGCCCTGTTTTCTGAACGCCAAAGATGCCAAAACAGGGAATGGCTAGGTGTACCCCACAACGCCGCAGGATGCCCACCTGCCTCGTTGCTCTCGTTGCCGTCACTCAAATACAGCTGACCTGTACCTGCTTAGCCCTGGCCCTCTGCTTCGAGTTCGGCTTCTAGCTCGGCCTCGAGATCGGCGAAATCATCCGCCCCTTCGCCGTTGGGTTCATCGCCTTCGGCCTCACTAACAGCCTCGACACCCGCATTCTCCTCGTCGCCTGTTCCTATCGGGGTCGGCAGCCCACTGCCCTCACCGTCATCATCTCCGATGTTCTTGACGTTACGGAGCGCCGTCGTACGGGCCCTGGCAATGCGTTGTTTCTTAGACAGCGCGCTTCCCGTGATGCCCTCAAAGCCGCCGTCCGAGCCTGCTTCCCCTAGCTTCCGCTTTTTGCTTTTCGGTTCGTCAGTATCGGTGTCTCTGCTCTGATCCGTCATAGTGCTCTCGAGATCAGATTCAGCGTCGGAACCCATAAACTCTTGGAGTTCTTTGTCCACGTCATCCCAACCAGTCTGATTTATGCCGTCGACTGGGCTTCCTTCGCCGTCTTCTAGCTCTCTCGGCATAACATCAAACCTATCCATGTCCTCGTCCTCGTCGTCATCCCCGTCATTCTCATCATCATCCTCCGCCGAATCATCCGCATCGCCGTCGTCGGCCTCATCGTTCTGGCGTTTCTCGGTGTTCTGATGTCCGGACTGCACGATAGTAATCCGAGGTCGTGTTGGTGAGGCTGCCGCCTCCTGAATTTCCTGAGTAGCGCGGTCGGATGGATGGATATTGACTAAATAGGGGGTTGCATCGAGTTTCCGCCATTGCGCCAACGAATCCGCCAACCAATTTTGGTTCACAATCTTGATGGAAGGAATGCGGGCTGCTTGGCGAACCTTTTGAGTTCTTGGGCGTGAGCTGCTAATCACAAGATGAGTCACCTCTGGACCAACTCGTGTCCGGATCTCAGCACCAAAATCCTGCGCATGCATACCGATCTCTGATTTTCGCACGTCCACGCCCAAGGGCACAAGACCGGATAGCACGATCCTCGCGTCTTTGAGCACTTGCGACTTTAAGTAATTTAGAGTGAGGCCAACATCGGGTATAAAGCTGGAAGTGATGTCTTCCATGTTGTGCGTTGCGACACGGGCGTCGTACTGCTCATAGAAAGATCGGTGCAGGTCAGTTAAATGATTTTCAAGATAAATCAGCTCCTGATCGTCGTCGCGAAGGAGGTTATGCCGATGGTGCTGACTAGGTGTTTCTGAATGCCCATTTGTGTCGACTTCCTGGTTATCACCCTCTTTGCTGGATAGCTTCTCGGCTTGCTGATCTTCCCGGTCTAACTCTTCTTGCAAATGAAGCAGAGGCCTGTCCTTCAACTGCTTCTCCAGTGTCCGCTCCTGTTCCTCTGTTTGTAGTTGCAAAATGGCGTCATCGTCGCTATCCTTGGGTACTGTCTTTTCATGCTCGGGTGGGGTACTGGATGGCGCATTGTTATTCGGTATAATTGTATTCTGATCAGGGACAGGCGATGCTGTAATGATGTCTTCACGTTTCGGTAAAAAGCTGGAGTTAATATCACCGATGCCTTTGAAGAAGTCGTATGGTGTCACTTTGATGAGGTTTGGTCGGTTGTGTGGCCACACATCGGCGCGATCATCGATCACAACGACCATATTGGTGCTGACGGGGAATAGACGTTGAAGGCTTTTGGCGGTCATGCTACCATTCTCGTCTCGGCTGATGACTCTGTTACCAAATAGCTTTTGAGTTGGGTCGACGATTTTGGCAATATTTAGAGCATAGGCTCGCGTGCCCATAGTGTATACATGAAGCTCGAATATTTCAGCCATCCTTTCTAAGAATTCTAGCAGACCAGGTCGCATCTTGATGTAGTACCAGCACCCGCTGGTTAAACCGCGAGGCCCATCGTCGAGCTGGAAGCTGCGTACGTCTTTGACAGATTCGTAGTTAGGATTCGTGGGGTCCTGTTGCCATTCGCCGATGGTAGGCTCGATGCAGGCATGAATTATAGTTTGGTCGAGGTCGACCACGAGGCTGAGCTTACGTTCCTTGAGAAGCCGGCGCTGTAGCTGCATCTCGGCTCGTGCAGCCTGACCATGGCTCACGGTCAGAGCAACATTGTCATGGACCATGGAGACAGTAGCCCGTTCGGTGTCGAGGGAGTCAGTGGCCCAGTCCTGCTGTTTCATATCCTTGCCACAGAGGGCGCAAAGACCGGCGTATTGTACCTCATGACTGCAGGTCTCCTCGACGACGACGAACTCTTGGTCGAAATCGATAACCTGACCCTCCCCGACGCGCCACTGCTTAATCTTACCCTCGGTAGGGCTATCCCAGTCTGCAATGCCATTCTCCAAGATGGTGCGTTCTTCGTTGAGTGTAGGGTCGCCGATCTTCCGCTCGAACTTGAAGGTGTATTGTAGGATGGGTTCCTTCTTCACCACACTGTCTCCGGGCTTTTTGAATACCTTGGAGATTGTTATTGGATAGCGGAGGCGCTGTCCAAGCTTGAGAGTCTTTGCCATGACAGGTGGCGCGTGGGATGCGCGATGGTGCTCATGGCACAGGGAGCGCGTCTTGTCGCAAAACGGATGGTTGAGGCTTCAGGGGCGGCCAGACTGGAACTTAATGTTGAGCGAAGACGGTTTCGACGTGAAGAGGGGGGTTGGGCAGAGCTCTTTGATGTTTCGTAAGAATTGGAGTGGCGAGGATCTAGGGTAGGAGGTGATATTCGAACTATGATGGTGTTCGAGTGATGAGAATCGATTCTGTTGGTAAAAGTGCAAGTTGCGAAAGGACGAGCTAAAGTATCTATGAGCGAATGGCTCTGGTTCTAGTTAGCTCCGTTTTGGTACTAGAGCGTTCCCCATTCTGCCGTAATAGACGGATGGCTAGACTGGGAAAGGAATAACGAGAGAAGCTCGAGTGGGCCCCTTGCTGCAATGCGTGGCAGCTCTCTTGTATGTGTGTAAACGACTCAAGTCCCTGTGCACGAACTGCCTAGCTCTAGGCAACAGCACATGAAGAGCTAGCAAACGATTTTGTGTAAATCGGACACATAAAGGATGTTGTATTTTAAGAGAGCAGGGAGGTATGGTAAGACAATGTTGGGAATGATTAGGTTAATGTCGAAGAGTAGGTAGTATCAGGCAAGCAAATAGAATAACTAAGAGAGTTAAAGCTTACATTTTCCCACGAGAAGGTCGATAAGAGGTTGATGTGTCACAACAAGCTAATTGATATATGGTTTTAGCTAATGTATGAGATATGTTAGTATTATGATCAATGGTGGTAGTCACGATAGATACCCATGCAGATTACCTAAGTCGAAGGGTGGAGTTGACAATCAGCCGGCAGTGAAAGAGCGGGCTGAATGAGTGCTCGTACAGACAACGACGGCAGTGTCAGGTATCATCAATGTAATCGTGAGCTTACTTACATGGATATGGGCCAGTTCACTGCAACTCAGGGTGCATGTGCTGTTGTGATAGATCGGTATACGGGGGACAAGGCAGTGTACAGTGAAGTGAGGCGCTACATGTACAGCCGTATGTCATTCGGGAGTGATAAGATTGGGCCACACAGAAGTGCTGATGGCTAATAGGGAAGCTTGAAGCTTGGATGGGGAAGCTTGAAGCTTGGATGGGGAAGCTTGAAAGGAATATAGGAATAGGTAGGAAGGATAGAAAGGGTGGAGACGGTGCGGAAACCGTACGGTACGGAAGTCGCCGGTCGTATCTTCTTCTCCTCGCTCGCTTTCTACTGTAACTTCAGGCTTTCTCGCGACCGGGCGCCCGAATGGGTTGGGGGATTGTGGTTCCTTTAATACCTGTCGGCTGCACTAGCAATCCCATCGCCCCTTGTCCGTTTGCGGGGTGAAAGCAGAGCTCCAGGAAAGCTTGGATCGTTGACGTGCGGCGGAAATGTGGCTGAATGGTGGGGTGGGTCGCCTGCTTAGATGGACATGTCAAGCCACATCATACCATCCTCAACTGCCGTTCTTATGTGGCGTTATCTTAAAGTTCTGCCTATGAGAAACAGCTGACCATTGTTAGTCAAGGATGCCATACAAGTCTAAGTCCTCTCATTCAGGTCTGGCGGCGATCTAGGTTTAAGTACACGAGAGCTTCACTTTTGTTCTCTTGATCTTGATCTTGCCGGTTTAGCTCTGTATTTGCCAGTTCTCACGATCAGGCAAACACGAAAGGAGCGGAGCACGGGTAGCTGAATACCTATGCAATCTCCTGCTCATATGATTACTTACATGATATCGGCGGCACCGACCCGTTGTTTCGGGTATGTACTTGCAATCCTGATACCTTATATTAGTTCGTGTGACACTAGCAGCCTCAGAAGCATTTATTGATTGCTTGCTAGGTTAGGTAGATACATATGCGCAATGACTGCTGTGCATACAACTAACTGCATTTCCCCTCTCTTTTTCACCCTATAGCCTTCCGTGCTGTTTTATCTTTAGATGCTGATGTAGGCAACCGTCTTACTCACATATTGTCGGTTTGAGCAAACATCAATACAACATCTACAGACGCAAGTCCCCAATGTTCCATGTAGTGCCCCCTGAAAAAGGACCATATTACCTATCTTTGCTGGACTTATTGTTTGCTTCTGAAGAAACCGCTTAGATTACTCATCATCTGTCCCAAGCCTCCATTTTCACTGCCGGTGACGAGCCCGCCCTGGATCCACCCGGGCAGTTTCCTCTTGATTCGGTCTGTGCCAAATCGTCTATCGATGAGCACAATCGCAGCATAATCGTTACGATGTCTGATGGCACGCCCGATGCTCTGATTCACCGCACGCATGCAAGCATTTTCATAAAAGTCCCTCGCGGCCTGCTTTGCTGCCGCCACAGCTTCGTTCCGCGGTCGGGGTGCGTCGCATTCGGTCAGTTGTTTGAGCGTCGTCGACTCGATGTACTCGATCCGCGCTTTCCAGTCCGGAGAGTTGATGTTGGGGTATGGTAGCCCCACGATGACAACACAGCGACCTAGGCGGTCTGAGAAATTGATGCCTTCGCTCATCTTGCCACCCACAACGCTGAGTAGGAGGGCCCCACGAGCTTTGCTAGGCGGCTTCGTAGAGGTCGCCGGGGTGTCATCGCCCATTATTGCCTTGCTATACTGCTCAAGAAGATCGTCGCTGGAACTTCCTTTGACTTCGCTAAAAACAGCCTTCTTGTTCTGTAACTTGTTCCAGATAGATGTAGACTGAGTGCCGTCCGTCTCGTTCCAGACATGTACTACCTCTTCGAGGTATCCGTAGCTTGGGAAGAAAATGACGACGCCATCAGGGACGGCTGTGCAGATGTTGAGAATGGAGAGGCCAAGTTCGCGTATCATTGTTTTGTCACCTCGCCTCTGGTAACTGAACTCAAACTCCATTCTATTGGTATTGCTTTTCGGCTGACAAGATGACAGCGTCCAAACACAAAGATTGGAAGCTGGGATCACGTGGCCACAACTGAGTGTGGTGATCTTTTCTGACGCCATGTTCGGAAACAGGTGGGCAGTGTAATCCTCGAAGGGGGACATTGTGCCACCTGCGAGAATAACCGCTCGTGCCTTCAACGCGATAGATGAAAATGCGTGTGCTGGAGAGAGTAAGAGATAGGATAACTTGATGTCACGATTCTCTTTTCCATTCGTCTTGTGATAAAAGATGCGCCCTTCAGAACTCAGATTACTTAATGAGACAAGAAACGATAGTAGTGTATGTAAGACGGGTGTCGATGAGAATGGAGTTGTTGGTTTTGTTCCCCCTTCAGTTTCGATGTGCGCCGCATACCCTTCGATTTTGTATGCCAGTTTTGACCCTTGGACGTAATCAATAAGCTTAAAGAGGTTAATTTGGTCGATTCCCTTATGCTTGAGTAGTGCGTTCGGATCGACGATCCCCTGGTCTGCCTACCCTAACCGTCAACCACCATTATCAATGAAGCCTTATTGATCCCTTACCTTGATGTCTAGTGCGTTCTCCATCCATGTACGTAAACCATCAACTACTCTCGCCACCTGACCTACCATGACTCTATTCTCACCTTTGAGCTTCTTCCCAAATCTCTTGACGTATACTTGAAGTAGCTGTCTTGCGCGAACAAGGTCCTTAAGCGAGATTTCAGAGGCATACACATTTGCGATAGCATCCATGACGTTATGTGCTTCGTCGATGATGACGATGTTACCGTCGAGCTTGATGCCAAGCGCATCCCTGGCAGATTTTTGGAGCAGCAGGGGATATGGGAGGGTGATGACTTCTGCCCCAGGAATTGCCGTCCTTGAAGCGTAGTACGGACATACTTGAAAGGTCTTTCCTAGACTGTGGAGGTCTTCTATATCAGGTAATGTAGCAAGCACATTGTCCCGAAACTGATGAGTCTGTCCGAGATTGTTCGCGTTTGGAATGAACTGGCACTTGTCTTTCGACTTGGATTGCTGTAGTTCGGAACAACGATCATTGATGGCAGATAGTGACCCAAGGCGCGCGACGGAGGGATTAATACAAAGACGTTGACGGGAAGATAATGGCACGTGTTTTACTGCTTCTGTCTCGTGATCTTCATGACTCTTGAGAAACTCGTCCGGCACCGAGGGTGGAAATGTTGGCCGGCGTAGCTCTGATATAAATTGCGTCAGTTGGGAGTGCGTCCTTGATGTATAGTATATCTGCTTCCAGTTAGTCATGATTATGCAGTTACATGGTGCCATTATACCGACTTTAACCTGGTCTCCGTCGTTGTCGTCACTGGGTTCCTCTTTGCCAATATTCGAGAACCTAGGCAAGTCTTCATCGTCTTGCTCGTCCAACAGCCATTCTTCTTCGTCAATATCGGGATCTTTTGCCGGATTATTTGGATTTGCCTCTCCATATCGTCTCCTTTTCTTTTCCCTTTCCTCCATCATCGCTTCCCTTGCTCGAATGTTTCTGAGATTAGATTCTCTCTCTTCCCATAAATCCACAATCTCGGCTCGTTTCCTCTTGAGCAGCTGCTCGACCACCCAGTCGGGCTCATCTTTGAATGAGTTAGCTGCCGTATCAATGGACACCTCATATGTCCTCTTCTTGTAGTTTCGTAGCCAAGTCAGAGCTGCACAGATGAGTGACAGTGATTTTCCCTGAAGAGAGTCAGCGCGGTTGGTTGGATGAATAAGTGTAGAAAACAAAATCTCATACAGTTCCCGTGGGGCTTTCAAGGATGCCGATACTGCCATTTCCCTGCTCAAGAACATTGTAGACCGTGTGCATGAACTGTTGTTGCACATCATAGGGTGTAAATGGGTGATGGAAGTCTATGGTCCGAGTTCGCTCTATAATCTCCTCCATTTTAGCGCGAATTCTCAACTTCGGTACGGTCTCAGCTCGCCTTTCAGGCTCGAGTTACGTCTGAGGTAATCCTCTGTCCAACGCTATATTTCTGCGGGTACATTCATTGATGTTCAAAATCATTATGCTCTCATCTCTTTGGTGTGGCGCAGCCCTGGT
The DNA here is from genome assembly GCA_022385715.1 of Xylaria cubensis. Taxonomy (NCBI): domain Eukaryota; kingdom Fungi; phylum Ascomycota; class Sordariomycetes; order Xylariales; family Xylariaceae; genus Xylaria; species Xylaria cubensis. The sequence continues at coordinate 330,075 of MU279013.1, read as the reverse complement.
CAAATCAGAGAACAATACCTCTGGAGAATTCGCGACGTCAGCAGTGCATGTGATGAAATTGCATTGTAAAGAAACGTTATTTACACCCGGACAATGGTTACCATAGGGACCTTTGTGAGATACCTAGGTATACAGTGGCTGTGCACGCACAACTGACGAATTATGAATTATGAAAGTATAAAACCCACGTTCTCTATGTTCCCAAGTAATTAAACCAGAATCGATAGGCAATTGGGAGTGCCGGCATGCAATGGATCGTTATTCCAAGGACTCGTTCCTGTAAATCTGACATTAAATCGATGCATGTGATACTGCGTGATGCTCGTAGGTGGTGAGATCAGGCGCGTGTAGCTTCAGGTCACTGTGACCAGGTGACTGATCGCTTTTCACAGCGCATGACTCTCCACTGAAAAGTCAACAAGCAGGTCTCGGTGGAGCGTTCAGCGCGCTATGAACACCCGCTGGCCAGGCGTCATGCTTGAAGTGACTCAACGTCATCTGCAGGCCAAGTTCCCCGACTGGGATGTCTGCCTATCGGTCTATCGATAACATCTGATTAGTGTGAGTTCGGATCGGCTTCCCCTGCGCCAACCTCATCAGCCCGATCCACCTATTTATCTCTTCTTCTGAGCCCGTTAAATATAGTAGCGAGGTACGTACATGTACATCACGTTCGAATGCACCATCCAACCAATGGTCCATTGACACAGGAATTGCACCAAAACTGCCTGCCTTCGCTAAGGTATCTACTCAGGTAGCTAGGTAATCATCCATCGCCATGTCAGGATACTGTCCGTTTTAGGCCGACGCATACCTCCCGCCACGCCGCGCTCGCACCTACGTGGGCTTATCATGCGGCCATCTTACCTGCACTAGTAGTAGTATAGAGCATCTCGACGAAGTGTGCTGCTGCTCTATGTCTCCGTCCTTCTGTCGAGCACAAAGCTAAACTGGGCTGAATCCCTTTGAACCCGACAACCTGTGACGAGTGACGCACAATGTCCTTGCCTCAGACAACATAATAATAATAGTGGCATCCAATCAAGATCAGACGAACGATCCCATCTCTCGATAAATTTCACGCCTAAAGCTTCGCGCATTTTCCATGGTTGCTTTTGCTGTTGTTGTTGTTGTTGTCTTTGCCGTATCAGTCCTAGACATCGTTCTTTCGTCCTTCGCCTTAGTCTAATACTCTATCTACCGCTCTGACTCTTAATACTCTTCGCCGCTCTATTCATCGTTCTATCCGCCGTCTACTTGTCTATATGAAGTCATTTGTTTGGTTGGCTCGCTTGGCGTCTGGGGATATCCTTTAAGACCACTACCTGAAGTATGATACTCGGTGTACCCGGTATTTGAGACGATAGAACTCTATACCGTTCCAAGTTCTTACGTACTCCAGGCTAATCTCCAAAGCCCAAAGCTTATTCACGACCTCGCATATTCTTTCTAGGGAAACTTACTAGCCCCACTCGTCTTGCTTGAGGCCATGGCTACTCATCCCGAAGATGATGCCGTACGTCGGCGCCTCAATAGGAAAATACACAAGAAAAACAGCGAAGGACGCCGTCCAACCACCGATTTCCCCGATCGCTTCAAAGACCTCCGTGATGATGCAGACGAAGATGTCGTTCCGCCGAGTCAAGGTCCCGGTATTTTTATGCACATGAACCAGTCGATATTCGGACTTATCGCTGCCGCCGGCTCGAACGTAGATTATAACGACCGTTTCGAGGGTCAGTCCAGCGACGAGGATGACAACGAGGACGGCCTCCACGACGATACGAAGGGCAGCGGAAAGGGGAGGAACAAGCGACACGAGCAAGTGGCGAAGACTACTCTTCTTAAAAAGAGCACGTCCAGTGGGGAGAGGAACACCCGCGATAGCAAGCAGAGACGGGGAATATCTGGGCAACTTCTACAATCGTTACCTCAACTACCACGCCTCCCAACACGGTCCCTAAGCAAGCGAACAGAATCGAAGTTACCCCAGAACTCCGAGCTGAGTAGTCAACCCGAAGAGGAAACGTCGATTCCATCCGCCGACAGATCTCAATCACCTGCTTCTGTAGTTAACACCGCCGAGCATGAACAACGACAAGCACCTGTTATGAGCCGCATGTTGGAAGCCAGAGTAGAGATGTCTTCGCGACCTAGTTTCGATCTAGAGGGCTTGTCGAGAGACCAACAAAACGACGGCGATGGAGCAGGTCCCAGCGCCCTCGCCCGGAAACTGAAGGAAATATTTGAGTTCGACCAGCCAGAGGAAGTTATAGAAGGTGAGATACACCTCTATATCCAGCCAACTCATTTCTAATGTAATTACACCAGAATACCCCTGTTGGCTACTCCAAAGCGTTTTACTCCAGGGTTACCTGTATATCACGTCGAAACATGTTTGCTTTTATGCGTATTTGCCTAGGAAAACTGTAAGTTATCAAATTTTATTCACTGGATCAGTTCTGCTAATACTAGCGGCAGCAAGAGGTTGCGAAATCTGGCTATCTGGCTAAGAGTGGCAAGAGAAATCCTAAGTACAGTCGATATTGGTTCCGCTTGAAGGGAGATGTTTTAGCATACTACCGCGACGCATCAAACCTCTACTTTCCCCACGGACAGATTGACCTCCGTTATGCGATCTCAGCAAATGTTACGGATAATGACCAGGATGCGGTTCACTTTTCTGTTGTCACGCATCACCGAACCTATCATTTCCGAGCGGATAGCGCGCCGAGTGCCAAAGAATGGGTCAAAAGTCTACAACGCGTTATCTTCCGATCACACAATGAAGGCGATAGCGTCAAGATATCACTACCCATTGCAAATATACTAGACGTTGAGGATAGCCAAATGATTGAGTTTGCTGACACGTGTAAGCTTCGAGTTGAAGATAACGATGAAACATTTTCGATCGATGAGGTATGTTCATTTCAAGAACTACGGTGAGATCTGAGACTGACGCTATACAGTACTTTTTCTCCTTCTTCAGTTTTGGCAAGGAAGCAATCAATGTGCTTAAAATCCTGGTCGAGGACCAACATTCGCGTGATAGTGACCGAAACACTGTCCAGCGAGCAGCAGCCGGTCTTAAACCCAGTTCGATGCCAAAGGACCGAGGTTCTTTAGCGGGTGAACCCATGTCTTCAAATCTTCATGAAAATGTTAAAGCAACTCTATCTCCACAATCCTCTCGGACACACCGAGATTCAAGCTCAAGGTTCAGCGGCGATGTGGTACATGATGCATTTTACCAACCTGGGCGCGGAAGTTCAGATCATGACCATCCTACAGGCTTCAGTCACACTCGGCAGAGCTTCAGTAGCTATCAGTCCCCTGGTAAAAGCTATCAGTATGATAGTGCCGCATCGCAGGAAAATCGTGCATCGTCTGATTCTTACGTTCAATCTCTCGAGGACCCTAGTATGTCTGGCTTAATGGCGTCCTCAATTGAGGATCCTTCTGGTAGCCAAATTCTTAGGGGAAGTGAGGTTTTTCATAGACCCTTCATACGTCATTCTGATTCTGCCACTCGATCTCCAGGTACCAATAAGCCACCAGACAAAGTTAATTTGGAGGAACGGTCAGATAAAGAAACTCAACAGCTGCATCATGCCACGACAACTGGTCATGTAAACGACGTTGATGCTGGAGAGAGTCTTGATCGAGCGGCAACTCCAACGCTCCAGAACTTGGCCAAGATGGGCACGTACCCGTTACAAAGAGCTGGCGTATTCGCGAACTACTTGAACCAGACGAGTCGGCGGATGAGTAACCTATTGGCAACTGAGTCAATGGGCTATGTAGAAAAGGTTTCAGGCATGTGGAAAGGGGGAAGGAAACATTACCACGAACAATCAGGCCTTAGAATCGATGAGGCGGGAGAAGAAGGGGATAATAGCACTGATGAGCAGCACGCATCTGCCATGGAACGCTTCCGCGCACATTTTGCTCTTCCTGAGACAGAGAAGCTTCAAGCGACTTACTTCGGATACCTTATACGTGTTTTACCGCTTTACGGTAAGGTATATATCAGTGATCGGCATTTCTGTTTTCGCAGCCTGCTACCCGGCACTCGAACGAAACTCATTCTGCCGCTCACGGATATCGAAACTGCCGATAAAGAAAAGGGGTTTCGCTTCGGGTATTCCGGCTTGGTAGTTGTCATCCGCGGGCACGAAGAACTATTTTTCGAATTCAGTCAGGTCGATGTCCGAGACGACTGTGCCGTAACGTTGCTGCAGAGGCTTGAGACAACGCGCTACCTGCTCGAAGCCGGGTTGCTAACAAAAGACTCAGCTGGAGAGGGAGACGAGGCGCTTGCGGAGCATGACGCTCTCAATGCAGCACGCTTACAAGAAGGAACTGATCATGAACTCAAGATGCCTCAGGAAGTTTCCAGTCTTTCAGAGTCTTCTCCCACTATATTATTCGATGATCCTAAAGCATCGTTTCTTAATTTCAAACCAGCGGAGTCTTTAAAGATTACCTGCTTGACAATCGGCTCGAGGGGCGATGTGCAACCGTATATCGCGCTCTGTAAAGGCCTATTAGCTGAGGGCCACAAGCCTCGGATTGCCACTCACGCCGAATTTCGAGATTGGATTGAAGGGCATGGTATCGAGTTTGCGCCTGTCGCGGGTGACCCAAGCGAGCTCTTGCGTGTCTGTATTGAGAATGGTACTTTCACTTGGGCCTTTCTACGAGAGGCAAATTCTAATTTCCGTGGTTGGCTTGACGGACTATTGGCATCTGCATATACCGCTTGCCTTGGTTCCGATCTTCTCATCGAAAGTCCCAGTGCCATGGCGGGCATTCACATCGCAGAAGCGTTGAATATTCCATATTTCCGAGCCTTTACCATGCCATGGACACGTACACGCGCCTATCCTCACGCCTTCATTGTTCCCGAACACAAGATGGGCGGTGCCTATAATTACGTTACTTACGTGATGTTTGATAACGTGTTTTGGAAAGCCACTGCACACCAGGTCAATCGCTGGCGGAATAGCGTACTTGGCCTACCCAACACTAACTTGGAGAAGATGCAACCGAACAAGGTACCGTTCCTCTATAATTTCTCGCCTGCTGTGGTCGCGCCTCCCTTGGATTACAGTGACTGGATCCGTGTGACAGGCTATTGGTTTCTGGACGAGGGGCTGGATTGGACTCCACCAGACGATCTGCGAAACTTTATTAACACAGCTCGAAGAGACGGCAAAAAGCTCGTCTATGTTGGTTTCGGGTCAATAATGGTACCTGACCCAGCTAAGATGACAAGAGAGGTCATTGATGCTGTACTGAAGGCTGATGTGCGATGTATCTTATCGAAGGGATGGTCGGACCGCCTAGACAAAACACATGCTTCTGTACCAGAGCATGTCTTACCCCCAGAAATATTTCAGATCAAGAGCGCACCACATGATTGGCTGTTTCGCCAAATCGACGCGGCTGCCCACCACGGAGGCTCTGGGACCACTGGTGCCAGCTTGCGAGCAGGCATTCCCACAATCATTCGGCCATTCTTCGGCGACCAATTCTTCTTTGGGAGCCGAGTCGAGGATATAGGCGTTGGTATATGTCTCAAGAAATGGGGGGCTAATAGCTTCGCGAAGGCCCTCTGGGAGGCCACACACAGCGATAGGATGATCGTCAAGGCCAGGGTATTAGGCGAAACCATTCGCAAGGTTCGTATTCAATCGAAGTATTTGTAAGCGTCATCTAACCCAGTATAGGAAGACGGAGTCAACACAGCAATACAATCCATCTACCGAGACCTCGAATACGCAAAGAGTCTCGTGGCTTCGAAGGCGGGCAAGAATACCACGACAGTCGGTAGCTCCGATGAAACAGCAGGTGGAAATGAATCGGAAGAAGAAAGTTGGACTTTCGTAGGGGGTGACGAGATCGATCCAGAACTGCTCGTAAAGAAGAGTGTGCTCGCAGAGATTGAAGCCAACATCAATAGCAGTGGTCTACTCGGAGTCGGCATGAGTAGTCCCATGAGCAGTCCCGTGAGCAGTCCCTAGGAATCGCCTTGCACAGGCGCATGGTATCGACGATGTCGGAAAGGATGGACGAGATATAACTGCTTTACCTAGCTGACTTTTCACCATTTTTCTTTGGCAAAGCTCATAGCATACGCTAGAGTCCAGTGTCTAACCGGTATAGTTTTTGGTCGTGTCTTATTAGAGGTTGGTCGCCTATAGTTTGTCAAATCTGCATAGACTGTCTAGGCATATCAGCATAGGTGTTTCGGACAATCATGGTTTATTACGTTGGTTTTTCACGATGAACTATAGTTCAGGAGAATTGGCAGCTGAGGCTTCGCAATGAAGCACAAAGCTCAATACCCGCGGTATTACGTTGCTAATAGTTTTTCACGAACATCACGAACGATTTGGCCAGTTTGATAGCAAGGTGCACTCATGAAAACGTGTCATGAAGAACAGTCAGTCAGATTCTATATAGACGAGAAGCCGATCACAACAGGAGATTCTGAGGGCTTATATTTTAGACAATTAATATTATTTTCTCTTGATGACTTGTTTGCCATCATCTCACGGTCCGCATCTCTCAGACCTTTCCAATGAGTACTTAACCGCTTCGAGGTTGAAGACCTGTCTTCAACTGACAGATTACATCAGATTCCCAAATCGATTACATTGGCGTAGTCTTCTGTTTAAGGACAGCAAGCATCTCATACGCGGCCAGTCCAATATCATGGCGCATCTCCAGAACCTCGAATTCGCTACTCATGTGAATCGATCCGAGGCCAGTGTCGTCCCAATCGCACTTCGGACCAAGCCAGATAACGAGCCGCACGCCTTTGCGGGGGTTCCTCCGAATTTCGTCGCCGTCTTCACTATGGTCCTCGTAGTTGGCTCCGGCTCCTTTGTTTGGCGCACTTCCACTTTCATTTCTATCCTCGCGGCCATTCTCACCCTCACCATACCCATCTCTTAGCGGCGTCGGAGACGTCATAAGGGTGTCAATATACCGACGAACCAATGCGCCATCGCGCGGATACACGAACATGAGCACCGTAGCTTCGCGCGCGCGTGTCTCGAGGACGGCCCATGTCCCTAAAACATGGTTGATGCGGTCTTCTGGTAGGTAGATGTTTACGGCCGGATTCACCTCGACGCCTTCAACGCGCCATTTTTTGGCGGACACGTGATCGTCATTGTTCAAATGAACATGCAAGAGTTCCTCTAGCAGACCCGTACCACTCCCAACAGAGAGGATAAGGGCTGGTTCCGACTCATGCCCATCGTTATCAAGATATGGAACGGAGTCCAAGAGCGTCCTGATAGAAGCGAGAAGAGGTTCCGAGAGGCTCAAGCAGCAGCCGGGATGGCGCGTGGGCTCATATGTTAATAATGGGAGGCTGGTCATGTTGTAGCCATGTTGAGGTTATTATTATAGTGCCGGAGGCGACCCGGTAATTTCATCGAGCATGGGTGCTTTTGGCTTAGCCGCAGCGCTTCTAGGACCTTTCTGCCCCTCCTGCGCAGTACTTTCTCAGCGGAAGATACCGTCGTGATATTATCACGCTCTTCGATAATGTTAGGCATAGGCATAGGGGTCAAGAAAAGATAGTAGCAGTAGCTCAATTTGGTCTTCGTCTTATTACTGGTTTCTGAATGTTAGCATCTGAAGCTTCATATAATAAATAAATATGGCCCTCCATTCCCATGCAAAGCTGGGGTCGAAGAGCTGAGCGAATCCTCGAATCCATATGCGACGTATCATTCGTTTGAATATAGTCTTAGCGTGCCATGGCATCATTGAAACAATTGCGACCTTACTTGTATATTCACTGTCACCCAATCACAGACTATTTTTAGGTACACCTTTTGCGGATTTAACGAAAGCCTCCGTAGTGGAAGACTGCGCCGTAGGAACGATGTAACCGAAACCGAAGCCCCTTGTACTTACGACATTAAACAGCAGGAGGATCATGGCTATCATCCTGATCGCGAATCAGTATACCTCTGTTCCTTCTCTTCTCATTTCGCATCTTTCCGCCTCAATTATACAGTACTGAATAATATTCTCCTCCTTTCCATCATCATAATAACAAACCAGCATATATTTGACGACATAATACCTTAATGTTGAAGGGATGGCGACACCGGTGATATTAGGCACGACGCGGACAAATTTAGGACCATTGACGACTGCTACCTGGACATACACATGCACCGAAGTCATCCAAGGATGCGGGAACTGCGATGAGGGATGGGCAGCACAGACATGTATAAGCGGAGTTGTGACCGATAATAAACAGTGCTGGCCACCGACGGCTGCCAACGTTCCCCCGACGAGCGGAGCCCTCATTGGTTGGGGTGTTTACTCGCCTGGAATTGTGTGCCCTGGCGGTTATACATCTGCCGCTGCCGCGACACATGGAGGGACATCTGATTTCGACTTCCAATACCCATTGACGGCTGGGGAGACCGCTATCGGGTGCTGTCCGAAGTAAGTACGCCCTATTCTCATCGGTTCAAGCTTCGTTCACCGAAGCAATATCTCGAGGTGGGTAGGACGAGGAGATAAATGATACACATAGCTCTCTGCTATATGTTGCTACCGGCGTAGAAAATGTGAGGGCTAGCGCCTACAACATCTCATAGCACTGTCATGACAATATCAAAGTAGAAGTCAAACCATATAGCTAACCGAGCATGCTTAAACACAGAGGCGGCTTCAGCCCAATCTTAGACGTCAATTCTCGACAGACATGCGTGCAATTCAAGCCCACGACCTCATTCCTCGTCGGCAGCTGCGGCAACAACGGGCCAGCCTACACGCCTTTCACCGTAGGCGGGACGCTGAACTCAACGACATACAACAGCTTCTCCGTCAGCGCGCCGTTCTTCCAGGCAGTGTATCAGGCATCTGACCTACCAGCTTCATCTACGCACACGCAGAGCAGCAGCAGCAGCAGCAGTAGTAGTACTAGCAGTTCTAGTAGCTCACCTACCACGAAACCCAACGACAACTCACACGCTCTCTCGGCGGGCGCGACGGCGGGTATAGCCATTGGCTCTATCCTGGCGGCTATACTTATCGCCACGGCGGGATTCTGTGCCTGGCGCTCACGGAAGAAGCGACATGTCGCCGAGTTGCCGCACACTACTTACCAACCTTCCGAATATAAATATAGCGGCGTCCCGGCTGGGAACCCTGTTGGCGTAGGTGCTGCGCCGCAGCATTGGGGGTATGATGGTTCCGCGCCCCCGGGTACGGTGGCGGTTAACCATAATTACCCCGCGGAGCTTGCGAATGCTACGCCGCCTGCCGAGCTCGGACCATCGTACGCTACGAGGTAGCGAAGGGGGTAAAGCTGAGTCAGACCTCGATATACGTTTGCATATGTTGAGACGGGCGATAATGGGCGGATTATAGACCCCGCATGTAATGACGGACTCGATGTTTAGATGGCAAATACCTAGAAGTGAGTGGTGTTGGCCCCTTTTCTTTTCGATTACTATAGGGTTCGACCAGCAAGGCGTTTATATCGGGATATTTGGTTTGCTTACTGGAAGCCAGGAGTCCACAGTTGAATGGGAAAGGCACTATTACTGGTATATATCCACAGTTATGCACTTATTTATTGCTAGAAGTATATACATGTAGAATGTCAAGCAGCAGTCTTACCTGCCATATGCGATGTAATCCAAAACGGCGCCCCGGCACTCGGGACTATTGCCGATGGTCATATGCTCATCCAAGCAACCTGTTAAAGATAGGGCCACTGAAATGTGGTTGAGTATATACAAAGACGTTCAGAGCCTGGAGTTTCAGCAATCCCAGGGCGTATTGGCTTAGCAAGTTAACTATTGAATCATTAGTGTCGTGAATACAATGGTCTCAACGAGGGAGTGAACTCACAGGAGCAGGGCCCGGAACGGTGTAGTTGTTGAAGTTGGTGTAGATCTGAAAGTTAATGTTAGTGCGTGCCTATGCAAGACCACAAGGCCATGAGCAACTTACGTTGACGGTGTAGCCGGGGTCGGTAGCCTTGAAAGCGCCGGGAATCAAAGCGTAAGTTGGGTTGGCGCTGCCGGTACCGCCGGTAACCGTGACCTGGGCTGTAATGATTGAAGGTCAGCCATAACCCTTCTTACAAATGGGGGCAAGGAGTAAATCTGAGGATTATCATGTCACGTACCGCAAGAGATGTAGAACTGGGGTATACCCGCGGGCCACGGGTTGTGGATAGCGAGTGACTGGATGCGCAGCAGGTACTCGCCGTTCTGAATGCACTTGGGGAGTGTGTAGGTGTAAGTCTCTGAAAAGGAAGTTAGCATCGTTTTCGTGAGCCGCAAGTAAGAGTATACTGACGAGCTAGAGGCCAGCTAGAGCTGCCGCCACTGAAAGTAGGGCCTTCGGAAATCGTTAGCGTTGGAGCGTCGGTAATGCATCTCATCGAGAATTACCGAAATCCTTAATCTTGAACCATTCTCCGTCTCCCGCGTAGGCTGCGGCAGTACTCGGGGCTTTGGACATGTAACTAAAGTAAGAGTCAGCTACGGAAGAGGCTCGGCCAAGAATAAACTGGGACATACATAGAGATCGGCCCCTGGTGGTAGACGGCCTGGTCCAGGGTGAAAGTGAAGGATTCACCTGCTGTCATTGCAATCGTATCGGTTCCAGTTCCAGTAGCGCCTACATTGCATCGGAGATCGTTGGAAGCCAAGTCTGCAGTGATGTCAATAAGACTTCCAGCGGCTATTGAAGGTTAGAGATGATATTTACCTGTCACAGGAGAGTTGTAGTTGCTGTTCTTTCGGACTATCCATCAGCTTCGAAGTTAGCCTCGCTCGTGCTTTAGGTCTCAAATTATTTCTATCAGAACAGGGAGACGGGGTTCAGAGCTGCGTACTATACTGGTAGGTGTCGAACTTAACCGTTCCAGCTGTGAACTGCTGGAAGATGTAGTGCGCCGAAACAGTGTTGACGGCCAAAGCCGAGACGGCAGCGAGGGTAGCGAAGGTCTTCATCGTAACTTGATTATTAGTGTACTCCGGAGTCTGAGCTGAATGCTATGTTCACGGTATGTAGATCGGCGCGCAGCTGAAAGCCAAGAACTCAACGCAGAAAGATGAGCGGCGCCTGAAGCTTTTCTATTCACCAGAATAAGCTGCCATTTCCTTTTCGCCGCGTTTGTAAGCTGTAGCGGCCCGACTGATGTCTCTCCTCCACCACTGTTCTTCCACCATTAGTATCACCGGGCCCAGCACGGACTTCGAGTTACACGGCCCGCGACTCCAGCATCGCGCGCTCTGTGCGCCCAGGTAGGCAAGGCTGGGAAGCTCCATGCTTGATTTGGGAGGAATTCTTGGCGGACGGCCGTTCGAGAGCGCCGTCGTATGCAGTTGCGGCTACTTGCTGACGCAGAGGGAAAACAAGATGAGTCTACGACGAGTCCCAAAAGGGAAGTGCCGGAAGGAGAACGACGGTGTTTGTCACGCATCGTGTGGTGCGGATCCCCGGTTCCGCTGGTGCGTGTGCCCAGGGACCCGGTTTGCTCCAGTCAGATCATTCCGGCTAATTAATAAGTGCAGCTACTGGGTCCTCACATATATTGTCTTACTGCTACTTTGTTGTCATGTGTGTGATGGTTTGATTTCCTGCCGGCCAATCGATCGATCATCAAGATCGTGAACACTTCGAATCCCGAGTGTTGCTGAACTTACGTTCTGAGAACGTCCTCCTTGATGTCCAAATCGGGAGTCACCACGCATCTTCTCACGCTTTCGTACAAAACAAAATGCGTCTAATATACGTTCAGCATCATCTCATGCGGGCAGCGAATGACGTATACCATAAACTAGAAGCAGGTTGTATCGACAACGCTGCAGAAAGGCGATGTTTCTCAAATGTCGTAAACTTCAAAGCAACTATTCCCCCGACTCTGCTCTGGCTATTAATAACCATAGAGACAACAATTAGAATGACAAGGGAAACCACAATATGGTTTACTATAGATCTGAATTTTGACTGTAGTAGCGTATTGCGTATGTCTTCTTTGTTATGGCTCCTTTTCCGTGTGTTATTTTCATCACTAGCATCGCTGATCATTTGACGCCGTGAATACCACGCACCCGGTCTTAGTCAAATTCTGGTAAAGTGAGATGCAAGTACTCTTGAAACTCTATCCTACCATTGGTTAGCCATAAAAACAAGCATTTTGGTGTGGTGCATTAATTATGTCCCAAGGTTACGTTGGGTTGGGACTGCTGCTGAAAGACGCTGCTCTGACTATGAATAGCCGGTATTAGGCACGGCTGCCAAGATAGGCCTGGCCTACCGAAGTCCCTTCCGACTTCCGAGCGCATAGAAAAGGATATGGATGATTATATAAAGGTGTAAGCGGGACTGTGTGTTATGTGGCATACATCGTTTTCGTTGTCTCATCTTATTTCTTCCTTTTTTTTACATTTTAATGTACTCAACTGTCAAGCATTGAGTCGCACAATGCAACTCGTTATGGTCAAACCACTCTTATGGCATTAAACTAAATCGTTCCAATATAGTTTTCTTTCTAGCAATATCTACAATTTGGTTATTACTGTCTCAATTTGTTAGTCATCACTAGACATTAGAGCAACTGTCTGGTTGTATGGGTCTAGAGACACGTTATAGATACTGTGTGAAGAGTGCTAAAACACGTTAGTGGACTTCTACATGGAAAGCTCCATGTTGTGCAGCGTCATGTTTTAAGCTATGTAACACTAGATACCCTCAACCTGATCAAAGCTAATGCTATTGAACGGAAGAAGATATGTGCTGCCCTATCTTCTCTAGACTTTGTGAGATTCGTACGATATGCGTAAGACAAGCACGATGATATACTCTGCTCTGACACATCTAAACTGTTGTCATTTGTTGTCATTGGTATAGATTGCTGACCGAGATAATAGCAATATCTGATAAATTTGGTGTCAATTCAATCATCAGAACCAAGAGACAACTTGGCATAACGAAAAATTAATGTGTAATGCCTCATATTTTGTCTAGGCCGAGTACAGTATCATTGAGGGGTTTATAATTCGTACATTAAGTGGGATCTTGACTCTTCGCATAACAAATGACACAAGCTGCTTTAGAAAATGTAGCCAAGCTCAGGTATCTTATAGAACTCCCATCGCGCTGCTTCTTCAGAACTCTTCGCATCCACCAATTTGGGTGTAGGTCCGTCACTCTCAGAGATTCCCATCGGCTTTAGCTTATGTCCATACTTCACACACAAGTTGTAACCACCGGCTGCTCGTCGACGTAGGACAAACGACTCCCAAGAATCCAACTTGCTAGCCTGAGCGATGTATCCACCTTTATTATCGTGTCCCAGGAATTTTCCCGAGACGGCTTCCCGGAATCCGATCCAGCCGTTGGGGTGCTCCTCGCAGTCCCATTGCCATCCACCTCTGGTGCTTGTGTCCAACACTAGAGTGAGACTTCCTCTTACAAGCGAGATAGCTCTTTCAGAGTCTACTTCAACAATCTTGTATGTATTTCCCGGCTCAGGAACGCTGGTGACAAGGTTGCGGATAGTAAAAGTCGATGAGTTGCTGTAGGAGGACATGGATGTTGTATCGCGATCTGACTTGGGTACAGTCTCGGTGCTGGGAGGCGTATTCATGAGACGTGAATTTGAGGAGAAGGAGGATATGCTATCCTGTTCGTCGAAGATAGCGAAGCTATCCATTGTTTACAGATGAAAGTTTCGATCAGATGTAATTGGATCTTCTTTATCGTTAAATTCATTCCGTGTAAAGAATGGGAAAACAGTCATCGGATTTGATGGGACTTACGAAGTCAAAGTTTTCGTGGTATTCACCCGCTGCCAAAACAATGCTGGAATGGAGAGTTTGTCTTCAGAAAGCAAGAGCGAGACTTGCCCCTCCTTTGAATGAGAAATGTTCCCCAGCAACCGTCGATTGCTGCCTTGTTACGTATTTAGGACCTAGGTATCTTATTCAAGGCACTGTATAAACGGCTTGGTGGCTTTGCTCGGGTGGCCGCATATCAGCTTAAGACAGGAGCAGCGCTAATATTGATCATTGATAGGATCTCCAACGGAATCAAGGTATATTCCTGGGTCTGAAAACAATGATTCAGCCCTTATTTTAGTTAGGGTTGACTGCGGCAGGAGAACTGTCATAGGAACAGTTTCGCAGTTGACTTATTTAGACGTGGCCTAGCACGATCATGTCTATTGATTAATTCAAAATATGCATACCTTGATGAACTACCGCTACAAAGGTACCTACCTACCTACCTGTTTGTGTTACTTAACTGAGAAGGTTGGACCAATTAGGTGCTTATCTTTGGACTCAGATTCTGTACATTTGTACCATTTTCCACTGACGTACTTCTGGAATCCGGAAGACATTTTAGTCCAAGCAAGAACAGAAAATAGTAGAAGTTGTACAATGCGATGCGTAGCTTTTGTACGCTCCCTCCAGAGGAGCTATACTTTAGCTGTGTCACTGCGACCAAGTGCGAGTCTTAGCCACTATCCTGCACGGCATAGGCAGGATGAATATTATTTAAGCCAGCTACGTTGATGAATAATTCCTGCTCTTATCATTACGCATTGTGCAATTTAAAGGTCATGAACCCCTATCTCTCCCAAACTCAAAATCTATTCGACACCATCACATGGACTGCATCATCAGGGCACATCTACACACATCGGCCACCGTCTACTTCAAGATTGATGCCTGTAATGAATGAAGCCTCATCGCTCGCAAGATAGCAGCAAGCACCAGCAACATCGGCCGGAGTAGAGCCCCGCCCCAATGGTACCGTGGACTCGAAAGCCTTGCGATTCTCGGGCGTATCGGCCATGCCTATGAAGAGGTGCGTCATGCCAGTGCTTCCGATCACTGGAGAAACCGAGTTGAATCGAACCTGCTGCGGCCCGTACTCAACAGCCATAGACTGAAGAGAATCATCATGGTCAACCAATATACGTTCAGTTGAATTAGTCCAGGATACTTACTTTCGTGGCATTAATCACAGCTGCTTTGGATGCATTATACCATGTAAGCCGTGGTCGAGGTCGTACTGGAGATTGAGATATCAGTCCTGATCTCTTGAAATGGGACAGCACAGAGGGAAATAGGAGTAGAAAGCAAAACATGTTCATGATATGTCCCAACTTAAACGAGTATTAGACCGACTGGAGTAAAGCCACTTACCACCGGCCGTAGAAGCAATCTGTATGAAACTTCCCGGGATCTTGTTTCCCGTAAAATATGGCACAATTACATTGGTAGACAAGTAAATTGACTTGACATTCACGCTCATAACGCGATCGAACTCCGCATCGGTGACTTCTTCGGTAGCTTTATTGGAATATGTAGTGCCGGCATTGTTGACGACGATATCGAGTTTCCCGAACTTGTCGACGGCCTCTTTCAGCAGTCGCTCCCAATCCTCACGTTTCGTCACATCGCCGATGCTGAATGCACAGCTCAGCTCTTTTGCTACGCCCTGACCAGCCTCATCGGAGAGGTCTACAATGAGAACTTGGGCACCCTCTGCGACGAACTTAGTCGCAATCCCTTTACCAAACCCTGATGCTCCACCTGTGACGATGGCCACTTTTCCTTGTAGTCTTGGCTGCGGGGTCATGATTTCGGCTGTATACGTCCTCGATAGGCGTTGACTACGCAGGAAACCGAAAGGAAATATTCGAGACTTCTCGTAGTATTGGCTTAAAGAGCTATAGAAATAATTGCGTAGACTAGGACAAAGCCGGGATAGATGATGATGATGATGATGATGGAAACTCCTTTCAATGTATGTATATACATGTCATCCGCCCTTCGAGCGACAAACAGCGCAAGCCCGCGTCGCCTGGATGCGGGGATGGACTTAGGGCACGATCAGCTGGATCGGCCGGTGGGGTACTATGTTGTGTAACTCTAGCCAGATTATCTTCTTTTCAGAAATTCTCCCATTATCGCCTACTCTTCATGTTAAAAGACGAAAACAGTATATTGAAAATAGGAACATTACGTAGTGTGGAGAAGATGAGTACTAGCCCCAATACGGTAACATTCGTTCCCCGTGGGGTTTCCCGTCCCGCAGATAGATAATCCTAGTTATGAAGTACGTATCAGAATGAGCTTTTCATATTTACCTACCTATGTAGTTGAGATTTCACATCGCTTAGTATTAGTTTTCATACTAGCTAAGTAGGTACAGTAGATCCGGGTCAATTTCCCGCCATACCGAAATAAACCCCTTTCATGCCACATCACACAATCGAGGAACCAACTTAGTAGAGCATCTTAACTCCGACAGTCACTTTCAAAATCAAAGACCCATATTCTATTACGATAACATTGTAATTATCTTCACCCGATAGAGTTGTCCGTATAGATTAGTCAGAATAGTGCACCTGTTACGATCACCTAGATAAAGGGTGTGTATGAATAGAGTTTTTGAATGTGTTCGGACCTTTCGTAACAATCTTTACACATAATGCTAACAAAATCAAAAGTTATTTAGGTGTTTTCGTGACTATACTAAGCGTTCTAAATTGGGAGGACTCTCGATATCTAAGAATTGAGTAGAATGACGATGAGGTTGAAAAAGACATCATGGGGCTCAATATTAAGCTGTGCCAGCTAGCATATTTGACTTATTCTTACCTCGATAAGTTATGGAACCAAGGATCGATGGATATCACTGTTACGTGGGCCTAGAGGGCTGGGGCCTATCAGAGATCCTCTAGCCTAGGACTACAATGCCATGTACAAATCACATTACCGGCAAGACTTGTATGAAACCCCTTCCTAGCTAGCAGTATATGCCTAATCAAATGAAATAGCTAAAACGAGAGCGAAAGCGAGGCCCATGCATATAGACAGCAGGTCGCCGCCTGGCCAAAGGGGGAAATTAGATCTTCATAGCCTGGATCCCAAGTTTTTATTGCAGAAGCAAATTAAAGACTATCATATTTCAAGAACTAACAATCAGGATAGAGTGAAATATGGCTAACTAGATCTAAGGGGATGAGCTAAGTTATAAATTCATCTCATTTTCCAAAGACTTAAGCCCCTTAACAGCCGGTCAGGAAACTTGGTTGTTCCATTTGCCGAGCGCCAGCCAGAATTGGTGCGATCGTTAGTGTTAGTTATCTCTGCCAGCACATGATATTCACTATCAGCAAAAGTTAAAATCGATTACTTTTACAATAACTGGGCACTAGGCAGCTAGGGTATAGACTACCATTCTGGTAAGCCAAGATGTACGATCTGGAGGTGAGGAAACGTTTGCTACTTCAAGTGACCATGTATCAGACATTCCTATCTCACTACGCGCCAAGTATATTCATGACAGGAGAAATCATGTTTGACGACTTAGAAAGGAGACATTCTTGCAAATTTTAATACTCAATAGAAAGGCCTTTACTGATTCGTTATGGTAGTACTACAGTTCTTTACCAGTTTAGCTGTCCCTGGCTGCTTTGTTTGAATAGCTGCCGATCCTAGGCTCAGACATTGGACATTACAAGCGAGGCGAGTTGATAAAATTCATATTCTATTGATTGAGGAATGAACAACTGTACCTTCACCAGGTTTTCTTTTCTCCTACCGAATCTCCAGTAACACAGCCTGGGTTGCGTTGACAATGATGTCGACCCCGGTGCCGTTAATCTTAAGTATTTTGCCATCATCCTTTACTTTCTTCTGCTTTCCACGAGATGCCCAAGTCCACTCCAAGCCAGAGTAAGTCACATTTTTCTGCGCCAGAGCGCCATTATCCGCAGTCAGATGATGCACCGTCATGTTACTTCCAGTGCCTGCAAGTCCTGACAGAGAAAACTTTGCCTCCGGACGATCACCATTACTGCGCTGCGAGTCCCATATTTCGAGGTTCAACAGGGCGATACGCGCAAGTTTCCCGTCATCGTATGCAGCATACCCGGCATAGAGGCCGTTCTGGGGTGTTCCGATATCGAGCTCCACAACTCTTGTCTTTCCGCTCTTGCCGATGAAGTCTGCCACAAAAGGCTGCGAGTAAAAATGAGGAGTGACCCGAGGTTCGCCCAATGAAGTTTTAACGGGCCTCCACATTTGCAGATCCGACCGCAGGATCTGCTGCCAGTTGACGCGGCTCACGCCCATGCTCAAGGCGCAGAGCTGGAAATCAAGTGCCCAGAGAGCCGACGCGAAATTGTTTGTCTTGATGGAGTTCTTGCCGCCATTGCCGCCAACAGTGTAACCTGTCTCAGTGAAGGCGAACCCGATGGCAGAGTGGTTCTCTTTGAGGTACTTGATGTTGGGGAGGAAATTGGTGATATTGGATTTCGTCGCTGTGTGGCGTATGTAGTCTTGAAGTGCGGTGAGGTCGGCTATGCCGTTATTTGACTGGTAGTAATGATAGGCGACCTGCTTGATGCTCGAGGAATTGGCGTTTAGACCGCCTTGGAAAGCTGGCTTGGTGGCGAGATCGCCAGCTGCGTATGATGCGGTGTCGAAGGTCTGGAAGATGCGCTTGTCGGCTAAAGAGGGGATGGCAGCTATGAGGCGCGCCTGGAGGCTTCGATATCTCTTTACGTACTCCTTGATAGAAAACCAAGGGTAGAAGGTAGGCTCGTTGCCGAGTTCTAGAGAATACAGGTTGTCGATCCCGATTTGGTTCACGCCGGCGCGCGCCCATTCCACACTTTGGCTAAACGTTGTGTTATAAAACGGCACCATCAGTTCAAACTTTGCCCCCGGCCAATTGTTGAACGCCTTGAAGAAGGACGGCCCGATGACCAGCCTGTTGCCCGAGATTTTTGTCTGCGGCCCATACTTAGTGGCGGGATAGTTGGTTGCGTTCTTCTGCGACGCATCGTATCGCCCGTGGTCCCCAGACGTACCACCCACTCTTAAAAGAGGAGTACCGCCAGTGCGGCTCAGCACGGCGTCGACGAGGTTCTGAGAGAACTCATTGGGCTTCCCCTGCGCGTCGAAAGAGTAGTTATAGAACGATGATTGCTCGAATGCGAACCCTGTAAACGATCGATCTACGGCCTTCGACGCTTCCGAGGGTACTGTTGCCTGGATTTGGACGGTATGTGTAAGTGCTTCACTCGAAAAGGGGTTGATGCCCAGCAGCAACGCTAGGGACAGACGTGCGATCGAGTAGGAAGGCATGGTGTTTGCTTTTTTTTTTTTTTTTTTTTTGCAACTGGTTGCATATTGCACTCATAATTTTACATGACGTGATGCGGTGTTTAAATAAGTTTGAGAATGCCAGATGTTATATGGCAAATCTGACGAAAATGCTTGTGCTAAGGTTGGCCACCACATGCGGCCGCGTGTTGTTTCGGCGATCGGTAAGATGACCTACACTATGCTACATTTCATTGCAGCGCAAGATTATATTGGTAGTTTAACGGATTGCACGTAACGTCAGATCCTGCGATAATATGTATATGTCGATTAATGTCCGCGCTATTGGTCAGTCTTGACCAGGTCTATGATGATCTCTGATGCTACAAATAGAGTGAGTAGGTCCCCTAGCCTGCGTTCGTAACATCCTGATGATTGGCCAGATGATGATATAAGACTAAGGTCACGTGAGAAGTTCTTCATACCTTACATACTTAAGTCGCAAGCAGCATGGAGGCTTCTATTTTCGGATCCTTCGATTAGTAGACGGGCTACCTGAACAACCTACCATTTCTATATCTTTGGATGGAGCAATCGGAATCTAAAGCCGAACTATGTAGTATAGAGTCTGTATCGTTAATTGTACTTCTATGTCTGCTCCGCCAAGGAATAAACATGGAGGAGATCGTTTAGTTGGAAAAGCTAGTAGGGGTAGGGGACTATTAGACTCATCTTAAGGCTACTTGTTGAAACTCTTGGGTGGAAAGAGACAGTAGCGCTGTGTAGAACCAGACTTCTGGGAATTAGGACGCAGTGGTGGTTACAGGGATTACGGTAAAGGCGTTCAGCGCCACGCGCAGCTGAGGCGGCGCTAATGGTTAGCTATCCAAGATTCTGGAGTACCAACTGGTATAGTTGGTCTACCTAGTATGGGACTATGGCGTTGATATGCTGCCCTCCTGAGGGGTGTAAACAGAGTGTAGTTGGCCAAGTGATTGTTAAGACTGGCGTTGATATCGAACGATTAAGGAGCTAAACTAGAAAACAAGCAGACTCATGCCTGTCAGCATAGGCAGAATTTGGTAATCACACTCACGGTTCTCTATGCTGAGCCCTAACTTTAGTGACCAGCTTAGTATTAGACTTAGAAACAGTCAATATCTGTTTTTCATTGCATAAAGCCTTCCTTGAATGCATGTCCTCGTTTTTCTTATTCGGATCCAATCCAGTAATGTAAGACCAGATTCTGATCTCGTAAATCAATAGTTGCGTGAAAGATTCGCCAGCAGCAGCTTCTAGCCCAGGCCCTCTAGTTAATAGGTGGTATATCCCTTATCCAAGTTGCAAGACTGCCAATGCGTCCCCAATATTACTCTTTCTAAATCCCCAAAATGATAGTGTATCAATCGCTTTTCGGCTGAGTATAGGCAAGTAGAAGATGTAGACGGATGTGATGTGTAAATAGACGTGGTAATAATCCCTGCGTGATTATTGTCTTCCTTCAAATATCATAATATTAAAATTCATCCCCACGAGAAATAACCGCTGATCCGTTATGGGTATAATCGCTGAACTCCGGTATGTGTTTTACAACTGAACATAAAGATCATGATCTGGTAACTGCGACTCCTACTGCGTCTGTTGATGAATTTCGGCTTTCGTCTCCCCCGTGAAATTGAGTCGAACCTGGCAGTGGAATATCATTTCCCTCCCCTCCTTTTATAGTTACAAGAACGTGTGTATCTAGGTCGCCTATATCCCATACGTCTCGAGGGTTTCGCGGTGTGGAATTCGGCCACGTCGATCGGTTATGATAGCCACCACTTGGGGTCGCGGTTTGTTTGGATCTCGATCGAGCGAGGGACCCGAAGCGCTTAGCGCACGGGAAGTCATGCAAGACTTTCGGAATAGCTGGGATACCGATAACAAGATATCCGAACGTCTGCTCCGCGATTGCCCAGAGGTTGATGGTCATCACATTAAACAAGATGTCCCCCGTTCTGTAAGCATTGGTAACGTAGATTACACGTGCTATAGCACTGCCGGTGGCACTATATATTCGAGCATGTTAGCTCAAATATGATTGTTCAAACGCGGGACATACTTACAGAGCACCAATCAAGAATAGAACTGATACACCTATCTTTCTAATCTTCGATAAATTCAACTTCCATATCACCCAATGGGGCGCGATAAGGATTGTAAGGTCAGATACGACGTTGATAACGCCCGAGGCGAGGTTGTATTTGGCCACATCGATATTGCATTTTGGAGTGCCCACATCCTCGGGCGGGCATTGAAAAGCCTCAATAAAAGTTCCGATCAAGTAAAAGATGGCATTGCTCCCGATCAACCCGTATAGGATCCAAAAGAGAGTATTCCGCGTGCCTGTAGGTACGAAGGTATGTACCCAATCGAGTAAGATGGCGATTTTTAGAAAGACTATATTGAGGCCAAAAAAGACACTCCCAAGCTTGAAGTTCTATAAGCTCGTTAGTTTTCTCCCGTTTCTATACATTAATAAGTTTGGGCTCGTTACATAGTGTGAAGAAGCAGCTAGCTGCGGATTATATTCCCATTGATGTACACCGAGTCCCGGGTAGATAGCAGCTTGATAAGCGTTATAATGATGGACGATATAGAAAACCTACAATCAAAGTTAGCTTACCACTGTTTATAAACGCTGTGACCAAATGCAATTTACCATTGATATGACTAATAACAGATCCGCAATACCCAATCTTCGCATTATATGTCTAGCAAGAAGGCGAACTATCAAAGCAACCAAGGCCACAATGCCGGTGAGGATAACAATCGCTTTCGGAAGAACATGATCTCCAATATCCCCAGCGGGTACGGTTTGTTGATCGTTGTCCATTGCTCTGATAGTAGAACCAATGTCGAGCTGACGAGGTCGGTTGGGCTTGATGCTGATTACATGGCCATTAGGGACGGCAACCAAATACAGGTAGATGGCGAAATGCGGGGAGTGACGAAATTGAAAGAATTACGAGAAGGAGAAATTGAGCCCCATCACGAAGGGAGTGTATAAAGAGAAATATGCTGGAGATTGGCCTAATGACGAAACTGGAATTGCACTCCGAAGGGGACTCTAGGATTGTGCAAACACCATCAACACAAGATAGTGTTTTGCATCCATGTTACGCCAAGTGATCCTTCTCACATGCGGCTAGAAGCAGGCTAACCACTTTCATCAAAACTGAAGAGTCTGCCAATATGATATGATGAATTCAGAGATGGATGCATCGGGTTGTCCCGAATTGGGGAATAATCGCCACCCATTGCTATTACTTGCTGCTTACATATTTTGTCCTCGGTGCCGCAAAAAGCGGAAACAGCCAACTTGAGTGAATATCAACCGCGAGGCAGGCTGCGACGCTTGGACTTGCTCCGTTGCGCAGAACTGGCTACCCAAATCAAATCATCAAAGCTGCCATGTTACTACAGAACGCGTACTGTACTGGGTATCCAACAGGGGTATTAAATAGATCACAGCCGATCTTGCCGCCATCCAGACAATGACATTAACAAGGCTTTGACATAATCATACAACCCAAGTGAGGGCCTTTACAGGGAATGCTATACTAAGTGGCCGCATGCAGGCATGTTGCTTGCAATTGGCTAGAGTTTTAAAATATACCTCCAGAGTAGCGCCAAATATAGCGGAAGCAACTAAATGAATTTTGGATAGTGCGCAGCAGGCAAGCAGGCACTTGCTGACCTACCTCAAGCATATATGTCGCTGAGTCCGAAGTTTATAGAAATCCTTGGATTGGTTTGCGAAGAGTAGCATTAGAAGTCTCAGTTGATCCTTCGTAGGGGGCGCAGTTATATATACTATTCGACTCGCCAAGATGTCATAGCAATCTCACAAGAGCCGTGGCGATGCCGGATTGGGGAGGTAGACAAGGTCACTCGGCCTGTTCCACAACCTAGAATACCGTTTGATCAGAAAGGACTATCCAAACACTTGGCGACATTCCTCATCCTATCGTGGAAACCGTTTCTTGATACTTCCCAGTCACCTACTTTTGTTGTTATAACAAACCCCTACTGTTTGACCTTCTGTCGAATAGATAGCTTACTACAGTTTACTTGATAAATTGGAAGGAAGGATTAAACTGTTACCCTGTACTCAAAGTTGGTTGGTTATGCAAGGGCCGTCGATCTCGTGTCACCGAAGTTATGCGTGGCCGTTTTGATATACTTGAAAGCGTTTTATAAGTGTACGAAGCGTACCTACCCATATATGCTTCCTGTAACAAGCTCTTTGGTCTAATTGCTAGAAATAGGGGGCCGGGAACTAGTTACTAGTGTAAGGTGCTTCTGAGCAATTACAGGATCCACTGACACTAGTAAAAGAACAAGACGACTACAACCACGTAATTGCATCAGTTATCGATTCGCTTATTTCCGGCAGAAGCTGCGCTATTGCGTATACTTTCTATAACTAGAGTAGCATAGCATTATAAAGTATTTCGACCGTTGTCGGCCGAATCCTTCCGTGTGTGGGCGATTCAGATTACAGTCAAGCGGTGTACATCAAACAGGGCACTGCCGGTCGGCACCGAACTAGTAGCAACCAAAGTGGCCGGTGTGGCGCCTCCGAACCGATACGACATGATTAAAGAAATAACCCCCTTCCGCACCTCACTTCTTACAAGGCACGCAACGGCTTCTTTAGCCCGCAAAGTTGCTTTAGAAACTTTCGTGCTACAATAGATGTCTATTGCCTACTCCAAGTACGGTACAGGGGCCCTGGCATCACACATTTACATGTTCCAGTAGCCTGAAACAACACACAAGTATCAGAGTTTAAATTAGAACCAGAACGATAAAGCTCTCTAATGAATAACCTGAGAAGCGACTGAAGGAGGTTTAAAAATCGGCATGAGTAATTCATCAGACAAGCACCGGTCGCGACAAGATCTCCGGTTTCTGTATTATTAGTCCTGATATTAAAGGACGCTTGATATCGAACCTTGCAAAGTGAGTATTTTAATTTGAACTCCGCACTTAACTAGTAATAAACTGGTATGATTCCTCCAGAACTAGGAACAAGTCAATGTTCACGACAAGTCGACGACTAGCCGCCCGAAAGCCCCTTTTATTATAAGTAGAACCATCATAGGCATGTATTGATAGGCTCCAGGTTCCATTTTTCGTATGATAGTTGATGGTGATCACTTTCTTTTCATCGGTTGGATCCTTCGTTGGCTTGTGCGGGTGAGATTCCCTGAGCAAACATGATTCCAATTTCTTAATAGGCACGTACTATAGGTTAAGAAATGATCAAGAACTTACCTGATCCTGTCTTCTGTGACTTTAGGGTATTGGAATAAATGTAAAACCCACCAATCTGCTAGAGATTTGACCATACTCACATGAGCTTTAGCATCCACAGTTGTATTATGGAAGTCTGATACTATAGAAAGATGAAATCATATCGAGTCGTTAAAAAACTAATTTATAATCTAATTTATAATCTAAGCAAATATGGATAGTAATCATCTGGGGATCAAGAGCTGTGCATACAAGAACGAGGGAATTAAAACTACAACGAAGAATTTAAGTATAGCATCTACTTTGAAACTAATCATTAACACCCATTCGCCAAATCAACGTATCCAGATAGTTAAACATTCAGTACGAGAGTTTCGACCAGCATTCGGCCAATTGCGTATTGCCCTTGCCCTCGTTTTGAATGAGTGAGAGAGCGGGCTAGATCTCGCTCGGTAAAAGAGCACCATGTAAATAAGTAATGATCATGGTGGTAGCTACTAACAATACCACAAAGTTTCCAATCGTCGCTGCATGTAACACACGAAGCTCTCGTTTTAACTGTCTCTCGGATTCGCCCGTGTGATAAATGAACACGTTGGCATCAAGCATGCTCCATTGCCATGGACTCCTCCGCTCTATGCCGTAACGTCATGTTTTGCGTAACACAGATATGGCGAGTTGGGGTACGGAGGAGACGAAATCTGTTGGAAAATGAATTGTGTTATAAATACGTGCCCACATTGGTTACGTAATGACCTCATTGATGACCTTGTTGTACTCTCCAGACAGCGTATCTCATATCCGTATTCTGAAGCCCTCACAACTTCCCTTGATGTTGTTCGAGTATAACGCAGACCATTTACATAGACACATCACTTTTCAATCTCTTTGACTTCGTGTCTTCACGTCCAGTTCTTGTATTACCGTAACAACGGAATCGTCGGTTCCTATTCGCCGTTTCTCATTAGATGGATTTATACTGCTTTCCTCAGAGCTTACTATCCAAGAGGAGTCAGTTCCGGCCTACAAGACAGAGAGATTTTATCCCGTTCACCTAGACAAGGTATTCAAGTCACGATATCAAATTATCACAAAACTCGGGTACGGAACAGCCTCCACAGTTTGGCTTTCCCAGATTTGGAGTACACGCTCAGAATTCTCGCGGTGAATATCTCGCATATCACGCTAATGAATGAATGAATCAGCGAGGACTAGGTAGCTTTGAAGGTTTGAATCGTAGACCGAGGTGTTGTCGAAGCGAATGAGGCGAATAATAAAGTGACAGTATCCCAATTCCCCAATCCGATTATTATTGACCATCTCGGTAAGCAGCTTGTACATTTAGTATTAGGTGATTTCAAAATAACAGGTCCACAGGGCACACATCAATACTTGATATTCAATCCTCAAGGTCTAAGTCTTATAACAAGAAGTTATTACAGCACGTGTTAGAACCAATTCTTATCGGTCTGGACTTCTTACACCAGGCTGCTTCTTGCACCAGGCTGGGGTCGTGCACACAGACGATTCTGATGTTTCTGCTCAATATGTCAACTAATAGCGATCCAGATTTATCACCTCATACTAATTCCTAGGAGTCCGCGATTTGTCAGTCTTCGGAGAGTTTGAACAAACCGAGCTGTGAAACCTCACTGCTCGCAAGGCTCTTCTGGATCGTACCATCTATATTCTTCAACCCATGCTCGTTACAAGCGGGCTCCCAGTAATTTGCGACTTTGCCGGTACTAAAATAGAACGCAAGCATGCCACACACTTCTTGAGCACTAGAGATCATTTTAGAAATGGAATGGGAATCGAATATTGATATCTGGTCGGTGGGTGTTATGGTCCGTGATTGTGATACTGTCACTCTTCTGGAAAGTGCAGACACTGTTCAAATCTTAAATTGTTTCTACGAAGAATAATGCTTATATGCTGAGAGAGATGAATTTCTCAACGATGAGCTGCACCTTGCTGAAATAGTTTCTCTAAAAGGCCCTTCCACTTAGAAGCTTCTTGGAGCGGAGTAAGAACCGCCGCAGATACTGGGATGAAGAAGGTAAGTCGCATTACAAAACCTATGAGTATCTCTTCTTATATTCTTACTTGATAACAGGTTACTGGATCGCTGCGACGGAAATTCCCGACCAGTCCCTTGAAACCCGGGAGAAGCGGCTTGATAGCAAGGACCAAGTCCTACTTTTTGCCCTCGCTCGGAAAATCTTGTGTTGGCTCCCCAAAGATAGACCTACTGCACAAAACATATTTGAAGATCAGTTTATAGTACAACACAGAGTCAGGGATCGAGGTTTATTTGTTTGGAAACGATCTCCGAGCTTTGTTAATAGTTATACGGCAGGTGTTGAATGTTATTGGGTAGTGTCACAAGGGCTAGAGTACTAGGGCTTGGAAGGGTATTCAATATTGCAATAATCTTCTTGGGCGTCAAGGAGGCATAGGAGTCTAAGTTCCTCTCTTGAGCCCAGCGGCGAATCTAGGGTTCTTATACACGAATAGGTTCGCTCTTTGCGAACCAAATCACTCCAGATCATCTTGGTCCTGTTCCTGAACTCTGAGTTCAGGAACACATTTAGATTGCAATTATCGTGACCACGATAATAGCAAACATAATATCCAAGAATAGAGGCGCCTTTCAGATTGAGTACAGGATATCGCTGACCAGACCCTAGTACACGGGTAGTTGCATTACCCTACCCAGGGCCGGTCCGTGTGACAGGTAGTTCCTAGCTATGCCGCCCTTGTGGCTCAGTGTTGCCGACAGTATGACGAGGCAGCTAAGTGAGATTAAATATACAGCATATATCTCATAATCTGTCTCTTAATTCTTGAGCTAATTGGTACGAAAAGTGAATGAGAAAAAAGTAACATGCAGCGGCGCCACTGTAGGTATGAGGAAACCTGTGTCAAGCATATTGGAATTACTATTGATCAAATGTCACGGGCCCTGTGCTAAGATAGGGGAAAGACGCTTGTTGTTGCACGAAGGTCTCCAAAACATCATGAAAGTTACCTATCTATCTATATACTGGGGATCTCTTTGTCTGTGAGTCCTTGCCTGCCTTGCCTTGAGACATCAGAGGGAGAAAATGACACAGATCTGTGAGAATATAACACAACGGGTTCTTTTATGACTTCTCGATCGATAGCCTGGTTACATCGTGATTCTAGTTGCCTGTAGAAGGGCCTTACTTTATCCTTGACTCTACGGGTATCAGCTAGTGCTATAGATATCTAAGTAAGAGCGAAACTAAAGTAGTTTTAAATAAGTAAGGAACGACATGTTTGGCCGTCTTCGAGGTCTTGCTAAAGGGTTCAAAGGTCTATTGAGATGGAATTGTGGTTGTCGTCGACAGTAGAAGTCATTGCAACGATAGATCTATTGTGCGCTATTATCCTTTATCTGACGTTTTACCCATTGAAGTTGGGGTGGTGCACAGCGAGTTAATTGGGTGATAAGTGCCCTTATACCTGTTCGACGGACTTTGAAGGGACGCTATAGGACCGAGTAGCAGCAAGTAACATGCTGGTAAATCTACAAAGAAGTGTGAAGTGGCTGATGTAAACTGATTAAGAGATGGGATATCTAGGAACACCGAGGTGCATTATACAACTAAACAAAGTCGTTGCGCGAATGCTGTTACTAAGGGGCAAAGGGCAGAAATGGACCTAGCTAAGGCTGGTACGGAGGCATATTTACAATACCCTTTCTACTTTAAAAGGGGCACAAACACTATACACGGTGTGCCGCAAGAATGGCAGGACACTCCCTTGCTTCGCAAAGGCGCTGCAGTAAAAAGTGCACGACAGGATACAGAGCTTAACACGGTACACACGGCCCACGATACTCGAACACCCTTTCTAAACCTACGTCTCTTCAAGCAAACGTCACTCTACCGCAACATAACAAGCACAAACACCAAAGCCATACCAAATTCGCAACTCAACACCGCGCCTCAAATCTCCAGAGCCAATAGAAGCACCACACCACCTCCAGCCCCCTTCCTCTGTCCAACCCCGAACATCGGTTTCCCAGGACGAATACGAAACTGAAGGTAGCACTTGGCGAACGGGCCATAACACACGCACACCCACAGAATGGTGGGGACACAAGAATCTGCCTCTTCCAAGTACAGATATCAAGGTTGTCACATATAAGGGGCTGCCATCAGACATGCGTATGTATGTACATATCTATGCATGTATGTGTAGGGTGTATATAGGTAGCGTAGTAAAGAGGGTGGTGTGGCAGCCATCACGCGCCGGGTGTTACCGACGGATCCGGGATTCCCTCAAGCCCCCTTTCCAACTCGCCTCCTTCCCTTCCCCCCAACCGAACCGCGTCCCACTCCACCCAACCCTCTCCGCACCGGGAAGATCACATGGCCGGCCGCGGACGTGAAAATGGGGCGCAGCAGGCTAGATCATGTGTGCGACGCGTAAACGTGAAGGTGTGTTTTGTATTACCGCTTCTTTTCTTTTTTTTTCTCGATGTTGGGTGTTCGCTCATGACGTGACTATTTCGATTTACTCTTCACGCCATTTGTTTGTAGGATAATAAGACAGTCATTTGCTCCTACCTATGCATGAGGAAATGAGCACAATGTAACTTACTTACCACTTTGGTGTGTGTATGATCTTTTGGATTCGTAATATTGTTTGCAGGTCAAAGCTGGAGTTCAACCTAGTATGCTGGAGGAGGTTGTAATACATAAAGTAGGTGAGCAACCTTGAGGAAAGTGAAAACGAAAACCTGGAATTAAGTAGAGGAGCAAGTCTCCCGGACCAAATAGCACCTACCGGTCTTGGTCATGAGAGGGTTTTCCGTATGTAGTCAATATTACCGGCGGCGCCGTCCACTCGGACTAGTCATGGAGCTATAAGCGGCTAATTTCAGCTTGTCAGCGCCAGCATCAAAAACTTGAGAAGAGATGCGAGAAGTAACTTCTTTCTGCTGCCGGCGAATGAACATACGACAATGATGTCATAAAAGAGGGCTGGTCTCATCGGGGTTTACTGAAGACGCCCACGTTTCATGGACCCTTTTGTGTCTGTTCTCTGGTTCAGTCGCTTTTGATACATATCCTGCTGTGTGTATATCAAAGTCAACACACCTGCAGGCCATATGTACATGCAGCTGTAGATCTATGACAGATAACCTACATATCCATTTTCTAAGCAGCATAACATTAGCATACTTTTTAGTTTTGTTCTTCTATTTTATGGTTACCAAGACTGTCAAGTGATAAACCAAGCCGGATTATGCGAGATCGGGGCGCCTACCAATGCGAGACAGTGGACATCCGCTGATAAGTCTGAAATGCACTGCTCTACTAGAGTGAACGAAACCTGGCTGCGTAAGTAGGTTAATAAGAGGTAGTGGATGCTTGCGTAAGTCTGGCTACGAGCCACTTGCGCGCAAGCCCCGCAAAGCCACAGTGTGGGGTAAGCCATGGAATGTGGGATAAGCGAGTCAGATAATTACAGATGGCGGGAGATAAAAAGACATCAGAATAGGCGGATGGTTACAAATGGGTGTTAGATTGTGACTCTGGTCCTTGGAGTCTTACTAAGGTAGATGGGGGTGAAACGTAACGTTTGAGGTTGGTTGAAACGGGCACAGAGGACAAATATGGGGCTGGCAACTGTTTAGGATTAGGGGCCGCGGTCATGAGATGTACTGACAGTTTGAATAATTATTACTAAGAAAGGGAACCTATCTGTTAATCTCACGTTGGTCGACATATGAGGGAAAGGCCCTGCTCACATGGAGAGGTTAACGAGCCCCGGGTCAAGCCGCAAATGAGAACAAGATTAAATGTGCGTCAGTTAGAAAGTCAATCAATTCACTATGACTTTATGAGAGCGATGTTATTGGCAGCTGTTCGATAGAGCGCTCGCATCTTGATTAAATAGGTACCATATTGGTGGGGTTTGTTATTGATGAGCGGTGACATTTGGAAGAAAATAAATAACGAGCAATAACGAGCAAGCGATAAGCACAACTATCTTATTGACGAGACCTTTCTGACGAAGCAATATTGTTAATAGGGGTGTGATGGATGATCTGATGGTGTGGCGAGAAGATCGACTATTAGCGATAGCCGCTTTAGCCTGCGAATGATTCTCGGTAGCAAGTAGGCGAAGTGGTATTATTCAACAGGTGTCACTGAAGATGTATTGGTAGTTACCAGGTCTATGTGCGTTTGAAAAATTACGAAGTAACTCGCGTAGAAATGATGTTTTTCAAGGCGACTACGGTCCTTGTTGTATATTTGCTGTCGTTTGTTGATCAACTCATGAACTAATGCGGCCCATCACTAGACTGAAGCCTCGCTTGAGGAGCTGTAACATACTGTGAAATGATGTATAGATTCGTGAGCAGTACGTAAAAAGGCTGATCTAGAACTGATTTCAGGTGAACAGAGTATTTATCATCGAGTAGTACGAAGTTGTTTGCCTCCTGTGCCCAGGCTGACTCGGCTGGATCAGAAGACTTGAAAACAGCTGCAAGAGGACTCTTTTGGCAAGATGTGAGTGGAGATGACTAGAAAGGCTGCAAAGGATTGCTAAAGCGATTTGAGGTTAGACCAAATCCGCGATACATATCATGAGCGTGGCCAGGGTCCTCGCGTGGCCAGTTTGCGTCCAGACCAAAGCACTCAAATAGTTAAGAGGGACAGTGGTCATACAGTGGTCAGCTGGATCTTTGATCAAGCTATCAAGTCTGGCTCATCTTGAAGCTGAGCAACCCTCTTGAGTCGCTACTGCAGAGTGATCCGTGGACTTGGTATAGGGCTGTTTTATGCCCCCAACAATGAATTGGACTAATGGCGTCAAATAATCATTAGATACAAGATTCGGCTACTGATCCCAACTACGCAGCATTGAATTTGTGGAAATGAAGCCTGTGAAGGATTAGGTGTAGGAACACAGGACTTCTTCGTATATCGCCTGATATGTGACCCATGACGACTTCGGCACTTGAGGGCGATCAGTTCCAGATGGTGCAGGTAGCCGACAAGAACAGTGCCGGGGTTGACGCGGCGATGGAGACCTGACTTGGCTACCGACATAAGACTGCCGGCGCCTCTCCACCATTTGCCAATGCGACATCCATCTTCAGTCTGCTGACAGGATGATCATGGGTTCTGAGTGGGCCATAAAAGAAAGCATGAGATTCTGGTACAAGAAAACGAGGGATATTGGTATAAAGTGTGGTGGGAAGAGACGAGGGGATGTGAAGAGGAGAGGTGAACAGAGGGAAAATGAAAGTTACCTGTACCTGACAAGAAGATGGAATGGATATCAACGGCGGGAGAACGGCTCTAACCAGGATGCGGCAAGCGGCCAATCAAATCGAGCCTAACAGCCGTCTGTCTTTCCTAATAGGGATGTGGTGAGAGTGTCTTAGTGCATCGTTGCAGGGGTTGGCGCACCGGGGTCGTTGTATTGTACTATGTACGTGCAGATGTGGCTTTCATTCTTGCATTCAACTCTCCAATGTTAGATACCACTGGAGCGATATGTGATATGTTTTGGCCGATCCCGCTGAGCCTCCAACTGCATAATACGACTGTCATAAGTCTCGTCGGCCGCCACGCTATACCATATCTTGATTTATACATGAGCCTCTCGAATGAATTGTCTAAGAACTTTTCCACTCCCAATACCAGAACGTTATGTCACTATGCTTCGGCTTGCCGACACCCCCAAGTGTCTTGGCTTGTGTAAAAATGTGTTTATCCGACCCTCCTACCTACCAATAAATAGGCGTACCGGTGCGATGGCAAACACATCAAGTACTTGGTGTGCTCTTACCAACTAGGGCATCGTTACATACATTTATCCTGGAGATAGAAGAAGCGCTGACCTCAGATTTCCATTGCTCATTCTGTCGAAGCGCGTTACAAGTAGTCAACTATAGTCTCAGACTAAAGGTAAGCTCCGCTGTTGTGATCCGTCCCGTGACCAAATTCGTGGGGGTTTCGCATTTACCCGACGCCATCATGTTCGAGTTTAGTGTCTTGGTTCTTTAGTCTTAGTTGTTAAGCGCCCTAGTGCAGCTGTTGTTGTTTTTTCACAATGCTCCTCTGTGTGTCTGAGACTTGTTGCGATTGATCAAGAGTCATAACGTATTCCATCATGGCTACTTCTGGCTACTTGTCTGATCCGATGCAATGACTTTTGGTCAGATACCACAATGTTGGACCCATCAGCAATGACCATGGCATGTTGCAGCCCCTTAAAGGCGGTTGGGTTTACACACCCGTACGCATAGTGCTACCTACATGTATGCAGTATCGGCTCTTGCATACATGTATGTATGTGCTGACCCTGAACTCTTTTTCCCGTACTACCTACCTCTTTGTCCACCTAAGTATCTAATTAAGACAAGAGTAAGTACGGTTATAGTCGATAAGATAACATACTGTAACAAGGCAGGAAACACAAGAAAAAGATTTCGCATGAATACAAGATTATAAAGCATCTGCCTACTAAATATAGTCGTTGCTGATTAAAGCAATACTTGGCACACTGCCGGTATGGTGGCATGTGATTTCACGATGCGGATCGATCTAAGCAGCCCCCCACATTTCAAGGTTATTTCTCTTTCCGTCGAACTACACCTATCGTTCTCTTATCCATTGGCTGGCCATGTAGTACAGCACTATTCATCATCCAGCCATTCAGAGTGCGTATAGGCCACCATCAATTGCAATACCAGGTATGAACGAACCGCTTGAAACAGATCCAATTGGATACTGCGGACTGGGCTGGATCGTGAGCAATGATCGTCAGGTTCGCGTTGCCTCAATTAGAACGACCCATCACCTAACCCATATCTTCCTGGTCTGTGCCAAAAGTCCTTGTTCAAGACCACACACAGACTAGACAGAACTGGTCGTGGATGGGATAGTATATTAGGACGCTTGGTACAACGTTGTAGTCACATCAGAATTAATGGGCCTCAAGCTGTGCATGACGGCCTTTTTCCGTTGTACCAGATTTATCGGTCAGAAGCCCAAACACCAACTTTAGGCCCAGGTTTTAAGGCAGTTATTCGCTGCCCCCTGTACGACCGAATGCCTACAGGTGTGTAACTCCCTATGTAAATGCACACCTCCTTGATATAAGCAAGGCATTTGGAACGCCTCTTACCAACTGTTCGTTGGTGCCGGTATCACGCGGTGTACAAGCAAGCACACTTAGTGAAAAGATTACTATGGCTGAATTTCTAGACACTGCCAACCAAGGAAAAAAGGCTGATCCAAGCGCTTGTACAGATGTAATAAATCCTAAATTTCTCTGTAGCCTAGATTGCAGCAGATGATGAGCCGTAATGACTCATCTCAACATTCGCGTTCCACGCTTTCGCGTATCATTATAGGAGTGTGTCTTAGACAGCCCGTAAAGGATGCATGCAGTACTGCACCAAGGCCAGAAGAATGACGGCAGGTGGGCAGACTCTTGCGGATATCCAAGGACTGGAAGGGTAGCAGCTCAATGATCGACACCCTCCACAGGGTTACATCGCGCCCCAAGTGCCACCGCTGCCAATATGCATATGACCAACCATTCACACATAGCATGGCATCTTTTTGCTCTTGCTAGGGTTACCCGTCCTCGTAGCTAATATATTCCCGAGTGTACCGAAGTCTATTTTCATAGCGGAAAACGATTGATTGCATTGTCTTATCATGCTAAGCATTCCGAGGATAGACCACACATCATACCTCGCCATAGCACAATCAGTATCTCTAGGTAGGGACGAGCATAATCTTATAGGTAGGCCAGCCGCGAATTCTAGGGGTTAACCCAATGAACAGACGAAACATAAATACTATCAATGTTTTAGTTTTTGCGAAGGTTAGGTTGGCAAGAAATGGGAATTAATAGTGTGCTTAAGCTGGTGCAACGTCCTAGCACTTGGTATTCAGGATACAGCAAGGAAACCAGACTGCCTGTCTCATGCGAGCAACCGCAGAGAGGCGAAGGCTGGGAATTTATGCATTCGCGTTTTCGTTGGTTTGTTTCCAGCATAGCCTCGCAGCTGGCATATACAGTTAATTCTCCAGACGTGCTGCTTGCTCGAAGGTATCACGCGTACGTATAATAGACAGGTCCCGGATTACTCGTTGTAGCATCTCGGTGAAGGGGTACAAGGCAACCTACTACCTACCTACATGAGGAGTACAACTATCCAGAGGCAGCCCTCAATATGTCTGCCTTCACGCTTCGCCCTCCGCGTTTGGCCTTTCACCCTCCCTCTAGGCAGCATGTCAGGTAAAAATGACACTTTCTCTGCTCAGCAACCCCTTCTCAACCCACCCTCCCACACCAAACTGACCGATCAGTTTCCACTTCTGGTATCGTAATGCACTCGGCCCGTCTTGTTGCGCGTCTTAGCCTCAACCAAGCACCCGGCTCGTATAAGCCGAAGCTTGTAAGTCTTGTAAGTGCAAAGAATGACCCCAGTCCATCGACGCCGCGTGAGATATGGCTATCCTGTTCATGGGCAAAGATACACTTCGGGCCCCATCAATTTCCTTGCCATCCCTCCATTACAAAACCTGCAGAAGCCTACTACGTACATGACTCCAATTTGCCCCTCGATGAGAAGCCGGAATTTCTTTTGGCATCATTCTCGATCTGCCTGTAATCCACTTGGCAGTGTCTAACAAAAAGGAGCGATACCCGCCAAATACTGCAACCCCTCCATACCCTTACCTTCACACTTTCTCATTTACCTCACTTCAACTCTACCACGCCATCTACTTACCTCGAAACGCCGCTACTATTATATCCAAGCAAATGGTCGATCGAAAATCGAGAAGCCGCTTCATAGAATCAGAAAACGACTGATTATTACACTTGGCTACGAGCAAGCTGTTGGTTGCATTACTATCTAACTAGTAGTTGGTTACTGCTGAAACGACAGCGGCGGTTTCTCCCCCAATCACCGTATTACAACTGCAGCACAGCGGCGGAATTTGCCCATAGCTGAAAGCCCACATATATAGGCAGACCAACAATAGGCGAGGATTAGATGTAAGCTTCTCCTCACGGCCGTACACTGGCCCACGCCACTTTCCCATGCAAGAGATACCAATGTGTACTTGATGCGTGTTTAGCTACCCGTCTAGCTATCCAAAGGACGTTGGCCGATTCTCTTCCTTCGCATGTTGCTCGCAAGCTTCACGAGACCTGAGTACCCTCCGAGCTCGACAAATAACGTGCTCCTTGCCAGTACCTAAGTTTTCTGGTATTTGACAGAAGGACCTTGCTGCTGCAGCTTCGAATTCCGGGGGGCTGGGATTACAGGTTGACAGACAGGTACTTGGTGGTACTTGGTATAGATACAAGACAAGTACGAATACAGGCACAGGCACTCCACAAGCCCTAACCTTACTCCGCACCGCACCGCACCCGACCCGCGTCCAGCGTGATTCATTATTCGTTATTTGTAGTAGGTACCTGACAGCACCCTGTCAGGCCTGCTGTAGTACAGGAGGACTACAGTGCACCTGCGCCTGCACCTGCACCTGCAGCACTAGCCTGCCTGCCTTGATGCTTTGTGGCTGCTGGCAGGTGCGATAAGAGATAGTACAATTGTCAACCCGAAACGGGCAAGCATCGCAGGGAAACGCAGGAAACAGTGGGCGCGCGCCCGCAGCCACCCAACCAATGCTGTCGACCGCTGCACCGACGGCCCCTCCTTCGTCGACCCTCCTTCTTCACCACCACCGCCGCCGCCGCCGCCAGCAGCTCGATTCTCACACTCACTTCCACAGCTCCGCAGCAGCGCACCCATCGCCACGCCATTCCCACCCACGCCCGCTACTGCAATTACCCTCGTCGCCGCTGCGGTTCGACCGCCCCGTTGAGCCGCGAAGCAGTCCGACCGCAACCACGTCTACCGCCTCCGCAATGGGTGACTATCGCCATATGAGGTCGGGCAGCCTCAATATTCCCTCGCCAGCCGGCGCAGCGGGCGCCTCGGGACCAGCGCCAGCTCATGCCCGCTTCGACGGCCCGCGTAGTCCACCGAGTACGTTACGCTCTACAACCCCGGCAGCTTCAATGCCGCCTGCTCCGTCGCGAGATGCTAACCATTGCTGTTCTTCTGCTTCAGACACCTCCCACGTCCCCTGCAAGTTCTTCCGCCAGGGCGCCTGTCAGGCTGGCTCGGCCTGTCCCTTCAGCCACGACCTCGGTGCTGCCGCAGAGACGGTTTGCAAATACTTTGCGAAGGTACGCGACTTCATTCACTCGTGACAACAACTGCATCACTGTCTCAGTCTGCGGGCCGCGTCCTCGATGCTCGTGGTGCGGGACGAGGCGCATGTCTCGCCCCATTGTATCACAACAACGCCGCTGCAGCAGAGCTAGCAGCAGGGACCTTGGCAGTGTTCATTTTAGCTAACGTCAGTGAAACACAACACAGGGCAACTGCAAGTTCGGTCCGAAATGTGCCAACGTCCACGTTCTCGCCGATGGTCGACGCATTAACTATGGCAAGAACGGTATCTCCATCGGCCAGCCGCTGCACTTGGGCAATCGTATTAGCCCTACCGCCTACAGCAACTCCAACA
The DNA here is from genome assembly GCA_022385715.1 of Xylaria cubensis. Taxonomy (NCBI): domain Eukaryota; kingdom Fungi; phylum Ascomycota; class Sordariomycetes; order Xylariales; family Xylariaceae; genus Xylaria; species Xylaria cubensis. Next base: position 293,027 of record MU279013.1, on the reverse strand, counting down.
GCGCCCTCACCAATTCCTTCATGCGCGCCGATACTGCTAATCCCTACGGCCCTTCGTATGGCTATCCTATCCCGCCCGGCGATTCCTACCAGACTATCGATCGCCGCCCGAGCTTCGAGAACGTGCCTATAATCGACACGACCTATTCCCACACCAGCTCTGGTTACGGCTCTCCTCGCGATGAAGACCCTACGCGCCTTGGTTTGGGGTTGTCGCCGGTTGCTGCTAAGGGTCTATCTGTGCTTGATGCGCCCCTACCCGCCTCATTCGACTCGAATGGGATTTCCAACGCAGCCAGGTTCCCCGCGGGGCCCTGGCCCTCTTCTGTTCCCTCCCAATTCGGACTCGATTCGCCCTCTCCCTCCCTTAATGCCGCCAAGGATGCCCGCACCTCTGAAGCCCTAAAGCTGTTACACCATTCCGCCTTCGGTAGCAACGACCGTCTCTCTTCCACCGTTACTGGCTCTTCGCCCCCTACCCAGCCCCCTGATGAATATTTCGGCCGGAGGCAGATGCACTCGAGTCGCTATGCTAGACCCAAAGTACTCAGTAGCAGTGCCCCTCGAGTGATCTCTGGCACCATTGATCGAGACTGGGAGGCCGAGTTTCCTTTCCTGGAGGAAGACTATGTGCCTGATAATCTGAAGGAACTCTTGACGCCTGCCGAGAAGGCTCGTCGCGGTTCTCGCGCTGCTGATGACGAGTTGAACGGCCATCGGGGAAATGGATCATCTCCGAGTATTATCGGCATCAGTGGAACTGGAACACCCAATGCAGACTCAACTTCCAAGTTCGGCAGTCCTCTTGCATCGAGTCCGAGTCGATGGGGTCCTCTGTTCCAGCGCCAGCACGAGGAGCAAGAGGCTAAAAAACATGGCGTAGGGGCGAGTGCTGGAGCTTATGGGCATATTGGCAGTCCCCTACGCCAGTCAAGCCTGAGTGCCGAAGTAATGAGACCACGTGTTGCCAGTCGTTCTGGCAGTCTCGAGGGGCTCAGTGAGCAACTCCAGCGCACCCGCCTCGACGGAAATGTCAGTGGGGGCGAGTCCCCCTTGTTGCACCCCCACGCGCACATTCCGAGACCAGGCGGACGCAATGGCGAGCGACATGTGAGTAGCGGCTCCATCGGCTCTAGCGCTCGATACACCACGCCCATTGGCGAGGAACAAGAGGATGGTGATTTCGTTTTCAGTATGGATGAAGATGGCGAAAGAGACAGCACGATACGAGCCAAGAAGCGAAGCTCGGGCGTTGGCACTGTAATGGGAACCTGGGGTTCTAGTTACGCAAGTGCAGTTTCCGTTGCTGGGAAAAAGGAAAACGGTTCTTCAAGAGTCGTTGACAGTGTTGTTGGTCGTTGAAAATGGACCAATTCGCCTGGTCAACAAGGAATCCCCTAATAACCAACCGAGCAAGTGTATGGGCCGATAGAAGCACGGACTTTGGAGGGTTCAAGTCGGAAAGACACGGGTTGGCGATACAACTGTGTTCCATTCACGGACTATGATAACGCCCAGGCCAAAAAAAATCATCATCTTGAATGTCTAACTCCATCGCATTTATCGATTGCTAGACCATTTCAACCAATGCCCATACTATACCAAGGACGAAAATTGATCGTTGGACATAGAAGAAGAAGCATTGGCACATACGAAGACGCATTATCGGCATGGGAAAAGTAGCATCATAGCAAGGGGAGAAGAGCTGATGTAAGCGGAACAGGAGTTGGTTGGCAAAAATCATCCCATGACTGTTATTCTTGTCTATATCACCACGTGCCTGACGGCCGTCTCTTGTATTATGTCAGACATTTTAGTGGAGGAGTTTTGGCGTTGCCCTTTGTTTACTTTTGCGTTTGTCGTTGTCATCATGGCATTACAACATGTTGCCTTTTTTTCTGGCTGGGGAGGATGGGTTGATGAACAAATCTCTGCTTCTCACAGTGGCTTATAATACGTGTCTTGCACGCTTGCATGATATACCATTCTGTCAACGTGGGTACATATGTACGTACATAATGGGCTTCGAAATGAAAATGAACAGATAGACGAGTCTGGTCGGTTGACTCACGCACATATCCGAGTTGCTGATTCATGGCGATGCCATGATGACTGTATGTATGTATAGTGTATTGCTGCTGGTATTAAGACAATCGATAATTTGTTTCTGCATCAAGCCATCACCTTAGATTGTTACTTTGCGTCCGCGTATATCCGAAATTGAGCGCGAAACTCTATAGATAAGACAAATATTGGATGTAGCAATGCGTGCTTTACTCACCACGTTCAGAATCATGACGAATCGGGGGAGTCAGTCATAGAAAGAAACTATACAATCGTTATTTTGGACATTGGATGCGGAGAGAAGAAGACGAACAGAAAATGAACAAATACACTACAGGAGTTACAAACGCATCCACACTCTCATCATCATCATCCTTACACCCGCCTAATAACCTTGTCTACATACATACATCCCTTGCCCACCACTTCTTCCTCTCCTCCCATTTGCTCTCAGTCTGTGAATACAATCAACTCTGATTCTGGATACTTAATCACCATGTTCCCTAGCAGGGGGAGGCGGCGTAGTGGGAGCGGCAGCAATAGGGATGTCAGTCCGCGACCAGAATCGGCTGAGATCGCCGACTGGGAGCTTCAGTGTGATGCGCATCTCACCCGCCATTATTATAAAGGTCATGTACCAGCCTAACGCAGCGACTACGAAGAGGAGGGCACCGCCGGCCTGTTGTTGTCGAATTGTGTTAGTCACAGAGTAGACCTGTGTGTAGTGGATTTTTGTTGGGTTGGATATGAGTATGTGGGTGGACGGAAATAGGAGAGCTTACCGTCTGGAGACGCTGAGCAGTTTCAAAGTCGCCGGCTGCTACTTTGAAATCTGCGAGAGACGGGAAGTCAGTACTGGTTTGATATATCTGAGAATAAAGCGTGAAAAGAGTATGCTTCCCGGTCCCCGGATTCAGAAAGCTTAAGATCTTCGACACACGAACACATAGATTTACTAGTCCCGAAACGCTATGTACGTATCTAACAGTTATAGTATTCCAGCTACTATAGAAACAAGGCGTAATAAATATAAAGGATACCAAACAAATACGAAAAAAAGGGGGAAAGCAAACTCACAAGCACCACCCAATATCCAAGCAGCCGCGCTAACAAGGCCAAAGATAGAGGCAAAGACGACATTAATCTTGAGTGTAAACACGAAGAAGGTGAAGAGCGCGAAGCCCCAGACAATAAGGTAAAGCCCAACATCGGTGTTGAAGGCCGCAGACGTAGTACCTGTTGGGTCGCTGCTTGTCGCGTAGGGAAGCGACAAGTTTAGTGTCGGCAGCTGTATGACGCCGAAGGAGAGCCAGAATACGGCGAAGAGGCCCATTACCATCACTAATTATATGTAACTATTAGTATTTTAAAACTATTTGTGATAAAATGACTCCCTTCCTTTTCACCCCGCTCCTTTATGTGTATTCTCTAGCATACCAGCTTCGGGACAGATGGGAGAGCCAACTCTTTCACAGATTAAGAGAAAGAACTCACTAGGAAAGAAGTTCCCCATGATCCATTCGAACACCATGGCGAAGGTTAGGAGCAAGGGTCCGGTAAAGAAGAATATGCCAACGACGGGCGCGAAGCCCTCAGAACCTCCCCAGCCCATCAATACCATGGAGAACGTGAAGGTCGAGATAACGAACCCAACGAAACCGAGAGCGGTGGGGTTGGCGAAACGCAGGTTATAGTCTCCTACATGCGGTACTTTTGGGGTGAGGTAAAGCTTAAGATGAAAGTGTTAGCATATGGATACGGTAGGATTGAGTGTAGTACAGGTGAGAGGAATACAATAATTACGTGAAGAATGACTAAGAGACTATTAAGGGGTAATATGAATCCCATTTTACGACAACATAGAAACTATACAGGACACAACCGTACCTTTTCAAAAAGCTCAGGAGGCATCGTGACGCTGGTTTCCGTTCGATGAAGCCCCTTCTCAACATCATGGTGATCTGTAGCAGTGTCGCTATTGTGGCTCGCCATCTTGTACAGCCTTGACGTATTATGATTCACTACTTATACCTAATTGACCATATAGATGAAGATGAATAACGGGACTCAACGGGAAACAACTAGTGCTGAAGTAAGAAGGAAGTCATCCCACCATATTCTCAGGGTGGCGGCCATCATCACATCTTATATCACAACAACCCGTATATACATCGGGAGCAGCGCTTACCTAACATAGATGTCTCTCGCACCTAGAAACACCAAGTTATACCCGCGCTGCACAGTCACTAGGTAGAAATTAAGAAACAATTCGCCAAACGCAAGGGTCGACCCAGCTCCGTTACCTCCATCCACTCACAACACGACCCTAAGTTAGGGAACATAGCCGTGCCACCTAACGGCGAACATGTCCTCCGCCCTACAGCATCTAATAATGGCAGGGGACAAAACTCACTCAGCCATGGGGAAGTCGTAAGGTTCGCGCCAATAAACTCCACATATACCCGTCCCGCGTCCCATAGGAACATTACATTATTGGCGAAACCCCATGATTTCCCTTCCCTCCCTCGGAGAGCAAGTAAGGGCGTAAACGAACGATGAGTATACTAATGTAGCAATGCCCAGAGTCTGGCACCAGCCATGATATCTATACCGTCTAGATGGAGGTCCCAGTTTCCTAGCCTGGATATATTCTCCGCGCCTTGCGGGTTCATGACGAACGTGGGAGAACAGGCGAGGTCGCACTCGAGCTTCTGCCGATATCCCGCCAAGACCTAGCCTAGCGGAAACGCGAACCCCGTACCATGTCGTGCATGCCTACATGTAAGTTGGAGCTGTGTCGTGATGCTGCGGCGCGTCGTTATATCATCCACCTGTCCAGGGTACCTCGCTCCAATGCGGGGTCGGGACCCCTCGCTCACCAAGAATGGCGTGGTTGATCCCTGGCATTATCGCTTGTCCAATGGCTTGATAAGCAAGCCTTGGCTTTGTCCACGGTCAATATGGTTGGTCAATTGGATGCTGTTGTTGCTTCTTTCATGGAGTAGAAACTGTAGCTGACGACGATGGAGGGGGAAAGCTAAGCTGTTGCTTATTCTGTGAGGGACGAATGCTCTGAGATGCTACAGCTCTATAGACGGGCGATGCAGGTTGTAATGACGACGTTCCAATAGCTCTTCGTATGCTTCCCCTTTTCCCCTGTCTCTTAATAGAGTCAACAGATTTACTGAACTGGGTATTATAGAGAGGATGCTAGGTTCGAGTCGCCGATGCTTCGTAGAGTGTGTCGAGTCGTATCTGTGGCTGCCCCCTGCTTTACGGTACCTAGAGTACGTATGACTCGCTTGCTGATATGCCGGTAGCGAGATTTGATCTGGACTTTGAACAACTACTAGCACTCGCTTAAACAATTGTGAAGGTAGCGGAAGGAAAGTGTAGACCAGATTTTCCATGCTCACTATTCTATGTCATGCAAATCTAGATAAACAAATAACTCGGACGTTGGAAACATTAGCTGTAAAAAAGAAAGTAAAGCAGAACATCAGCTATCCTAATTGACACCCATCGCCGTCCCTGTAAGTGTAACTTATTGTCACATTATGGGATTTAACTTTCACGTAAGGCACACCAATAGTTGCTTAATAATATCAGGTTCCGGTTACATAAAAGACACCGTATCATCTGCCCTTGTATGCAACGATATGATGTAATAATTCAACTCACTGATGGAGACGAAATTAGAAGGTGCTCTTACAAGCGAACAGGTAGTTAAATCAGGAGAGACACCTATTACATAGCCACATCAGATTAGCTTTAAATTACGAATACACACGCAAGTAGACCTTAATTCTCTTTAATACCGGTGCTTTTAGCTTGATGGGTTGTAAGAGAGATTCGCACAGCCTAAACTAGTTGAGAAGACTTCTGTGCGGTGAGATACAATGTTTACTGTTCCATCAACATCGGTAAATGAAAGCTAATCGTTCCCCTCTGACGGCGGATTTAAAGCTAAATATAATATAGATTCAGACCCTAATAACCTTGAAATGATTTATTCTTGAAAACTATAATAGTGCATAGTTATATGATGGCTAAGCGGATTGATGCCCGAGTCTCTACTGTGTGAACCGTACTAGCTCGGCTATGAACCCCCCTCAGTCATGTTCCCGATGTTACTTTATCTCAACGTAGTATTGGCCCATAATATGTAATAATGGTCTGAAACCTTTGAGTGAGAACGATAGAAAAGCCATCTGCTGAAAATCATACCTTATATTTTAGTACCAACCGAGTTTCACTACTACATCCCTTCGCATTATGTACAAAGCTTTGGAGACATATCTGTCACAAGGGCTAGAGTACTAGGACTTGGAAGGGGATTCAGTTTTGCAATAATCTTCTTGCGCGTCAAGGAGGCCTAGAGGTCTAAGTTCCTCCCTCGAGCCCAAGCGGTGAATCCGGGGGTTCGGGGGTTTATACACGAATGGCCTGCTCTTGCGAGCCCAGATAATCCTGGATCATCCTAGATGGTTTAATTCCGTATTGCTATTATCGTGGGCTTAAACAAACACGATAATAACAAACATGATATCCAGGAATAGACACGGGTAGCCGAATATACGAACACCACTCTACAAATTAATTACATGATATCACCAACTAGACCCTGGTAGTATACAAGTAGGTACATTCCCCTACCTAGGGCCGGTCCGTGTGGCAATAACGTCCCTTATCACTTTTAAGTATGTAACGAGAAGGATCATAATAAGAAAGCTTACGTAGCAGGAAGCAGCCCCTTTATTCAGTAATCATCTATTCCCATAAAGCGTTATGATGAATTGACTTCTTGAACCCGCTATCATCGACCCTGCGGATGCATAGCACAAATATAATCTATTTCTGACAATCTCGGTCCCACGCATCGACTATCGCAAGGTACCCAAGCGCCCATCTCTGCCTCTATTCCACGTACCGACAGACTGGAACTCTTCATGTTATTTACATCAGTCATACGATGGTGACTCTCTGTGAGGTTTCTAGTCGTGTTTGCCTGGTCTCTGCTGAGATAGTAGAATTGAATGCTCGGTATATGGCCACAGTTGCTCCGCAGATATATGGAATTCCATAATGTGCCACAAAACAGAAAATGTTCTTTACTCTAAGATGGGAATCTTGTTTGTCGCCAAATATAATGATTACTGTGCGCTTTAATTACATGATGGCTGTTTTGATAGGAGTGATAATCGAAGTTATTAAACTGCGTAGACTTATATCATAAGGTATGTCACTAATTATTGGTGTCAAACGGAGCCATATTGCTATATCTTGATTGCTTGCATTGTTCATGTAATATGCCCTGAAGCCGTATATGTAGGACTCTGGATATTCCATTCGGCAAAGATTTTTTTCTCTTTCTCGCCAGTGGCAGGAAAGGCAGTGTTACAAAGCCCTTGTCACGAGACACGAGTACAGAACAAAGAGACCTACTGTATATAGTGAGATAGCGTCTACGAAGGAACTTAGAGTCCTTCACGCAACAACAAGTGTCTATTGCCTACCCTAGGTACGGAGTCCTGACAGTCCTTCCTAGTGGCTATTGTGGTCACCTGAAATGAGTGCTTTGCTCTGGCGGTCGAAATTTCATGATAAGAAAATGTATTTAGTGTCACTATAGGAACTTAGAAGGTGGCCTCGGCGCGTAAAGTAGAGAGTTTTCCTCCTAAGAGAAACTTGTCAAATTATACGGTTCTATAAGTCTTCAAATATTGTTTAGAAGTTTAAAGCAAATTGGCTTTAATTAAGGAGCTATCTGATTTTTAATTAAGCTCTACTAACCTAGTGTCTAAGGTATAATGATGTGAATAGCTTTACTAGATAAAGCATATAGTGTGCTATTTGATCTTTATTACGATACCAGTCTATGCATAAGACCACTTCTGAGATTCTGACAATCTCGTATTAAAACCTATCAAGGTATGGCAGGATTCAGATGTTGATACTTCGGCCGGGTGGTAGTTATGTAGTATCTTACCTAGTACAACTATGGCTCTTGCCTACAACTTAGACTTGGGCTTCTGCCATGTTAAACTCCTACACGCCACCCTCAACGTTATGCAACAACTAAAAGATAAAGGAGACCGTAGATCGAAGTACTTTTAGATTAATGCTTAGATAAATAGGGAAATAACTGTTCGTCATCGGGCAATAGAATTGTGTAGTAGACAGAATGCCTACGAGAAAGATTTTATAGGTTACAAAGAACTTCGATGAATTTAGATCTATTATCAAGAAGTAAGGAGTAAGCTCGTAGTGTAGTGAGAATTAGGGCTTGAGTTAGGGAGGAGACCTATCCTATCCCGTAGTGTAACAAAGGTTGGGAGTCAGGGGCTTAGAAGGATATTCGAATTGCAATAACTACCTTGGACTTCAGCGAGATTATGCATGTCTAGTCCTATTTTTCAGATATGCGGCAACCTAAGGTCCATCAATATCCTATACCTGCGAAAGCCTCGCTTTCGCTTCGCTTGATCAGGCATATACGGGTAGCTAAATAGCTGAAGCCTCGTACGAACTGCCGCTCATATGATTATATACATGATATTGAAGTTTTGGTCTGACGGATCTCCGGTGTAATGTAGTCATAATCCTCTGGGTCCGTGTGACACGTAGGTTGTGACAAGGGCTCATGCTCATCAAGAGCTTGGACACGGGTTCATTTTCGGCTAACAATCAATTCTCATTGGGTCTACATGGTCCCTCGAGGTAATCTTGCACATCGCTTTCTATCTATACACGTGCTTTTAGGCTAGAAACCTAACCCTTCTTATCAGATTCCGATTCTGGGCCTCTCTAACGGATAGCTAAATTCTTGCGATCTTCACCACCTAACAGTTATCTCTATGTCTTAGCTTTTCTTGGCGGGTCAAGGCAGTCTCTAGCAGTCCTTATCGTTTAAGTATTCGTTCTTCGAATTGACTGTAATATCTTAGTCGTTCGTAGCATATTCAATGCATAGGATCTCACTCTTTCTATCTTTATAAGACTGCTTCATCGATGTCTCAACTCTGGAATGGTTCAAGTGTAACTTGGCTATTACTATGGTGGTGAGGCAGGCACCAGTTTGCCTTGCTCAACCATCCTCCCGTCATAGTCACCGGCGCTCCGTTTTGCTATCACTCAACCGAAGCGCCATATCGAGGAAGACAACACCTTCCAATAACTGCAAAACCCTATTCGACTTGCTCGGACAGTCTAGTTCAAGGTAGCAAGCTAGCCAATCTCGTAGACATATCTAAGATTGTTGCTATATCCAAAGACTTAAAGTGCCCTCAACCCGGAGCTAACAGCGCCCATTTCCCCTTATTCAAATATGATGTGAGATATGTTGCGAAGGGGTCAAATGTGTGCCTCCACTCCTGTGCTTGGGCTAGGGCCTGCCGCCTAACATGGACCAGGTAGGAGGAAAGAGCTAAATCAAATGCACTACTTATAAAAGCATATCTTTGCTCTTAATGTTGAGTGCTGGCAACTGATTCAATTAATTACGTAGCTCCCGGCTTTGGGTTACGGAGCCGAAAGACCAAAAGAAATACCCCTATTAAGCATTGCAGCAGCCCACACCATTGTCTGGCTACCCTCGGTAGATTTTACAGGTCGGATAGCGCCTTATTGTCTCAGCTGCCGTACTTCTATTGCTTGGCATCCAAAAATGACGTCCTTTATTGGCTCCATCATATACTTACTGGCCACTACCACACCCCACTACTTTTGTGGCTTACCCCCTAAAATGTTGCACAATTTGGATGCCATGATTCGGCATCCAAAATAAAGCCAGGTTTTTATCAAATGTGTTGTAATACGCGAGTCCTACCAGTAGTGCTTAGTTGCGAAGAGATTAAAAAGTATTGGGATGTTTTATCTGAATAAGTCTCGCTATCCAGAAAATCAGAACCCACGATTTCACTTACAGAGAGCTTTATCACTCTTGGAATTGAAAAAGACAATTATCACTTATGATAAAAAAACAATGGATGGTAGAATTGAGGACCTGATTTCATACCTTGAACAAGAAATGGCGAAAAATCCTCAGTATATTGGACTAGAGATTTCGATCAAAAATCTGGCTGACAGCTACGTCCAGGCAAGCTTTCTTTCAGACATACAGAGCGCAATTAAATACCCCGAGAAAGCGACAGCAATAGTGCCGACTGCTAAATCAAACCATGCAGGTTTACCGAGTTACCTAGGAGGTCTTCTTGCTTGGCGATACGAACAAACAGGTGAAATTAACGACCTGCAGTTGGCGATTTTTCGAACAGAAGAGGCGCTGAATGCTATACCTTACGATCACCCCAATCGGCCAGGGTATCTTGGCAACTTGGGCAATTGGTTAGGTAGAAAATATGAGCGCACCGGCGCTTTGGACGACCTCCAGAGTGCCATATTTCAGTGTAACGAGGCCGTTAAACTGACGCCATCTGACGATATTTGCCGTGCTAGCAGACTAAGCAGCCTAGGCAACTGGCTAGGCAGGAAATACGAGCGAACTGGCGCCTTCGCTGATCTCGAAGAAGCGATTTACTACGCTAGGGAAGCCTTAGCTATTACCCCGGCTCGCCATGGCGAACGACCATCTTACCTCAATAATTATGGGATTATGCTGGCCCGCAAGTACCTGCATAACCATGATCTGCTAGATATATTCCGAGCCATCGTCTGCGTCCAAGATGCGTTGGATGATACACCTTCTGAGTCTCCTAGTAGAATTCACTGGTTAAGCAACTTGGCAACGATAGTAGCCTGGAAGTTCCAATACACCGGACTTCCAGATGACTTGGATTATGCTATTCATCGAGCGTATGAGACACTGGCTGCGATGCCTTTCGACCATCCATGCCGAGCCTTCGCTTCTATCAGCTATGGGGACCTACTGAATTGCAGATCTAAGCAGCCTCATGCAACAGACGAACAAAAACGGAGAGGCTATAACGACTGTCTGTTGTGCTACCAATGCGCTTGGCAGAGTCATAACAGCCCCCCAGCCGTACGAATCATAGCTGCTTATAAAGCCGCTAAAATTCTTATGGTAATTGAAAAATGCGACGAAGCCTACACTATTCTCCGCGTTTTGGTCGAATTGCTTCCGGGTTTGAGTCCCCACAACTTGACACAACAAGACCGGCAATACATCCTTCGAGAGTTCACAGGTGTTTCTACGCTAGCTGCATCTGTGGCCTTCGAAATAGAGAATGAGCCGGTAAGCGCTCTGCAGCTTCTCGAGCAAGGCCAGGCAATTGGTACAGGGCAACTGTTAGGAATACGAACAGCGCTAAAATCGGATCGACAGGGACTAAATAAGAAACTAGAACATTCCCATAATGTACCCAAGTCACCCGCTTTGTTATCTTGCGAAGAGAATTCGGCCGCAGGCAGTAAGACAGTATTGCAATGGCTGAAAAATAGCAACCACACAACGTTCACTTGGATGAACAACATTTCTATCAATGAGATTCGCCAACTACCCGGCTTTGAGACATCTTTGCGTCCTCTTAGGGCGAATGAGTTGAAGACCGCGGCGTCAGGTGGACCAGTAGTTGTTATAAATATCAGCACCTTTCGTTGTGATGCAGTTCTCATAACAAAGGATTCGCTCCGGTTGATGCCTCTTTCACACCTCAACTACGAGGACTTGAAGCGGATGAGCGCCAACTTTAAAAAGACTCGTGTCTTGAACAGATCCCACCGAAACCGCAAAGAAATGTTGGAAGTATTGGAATGGCTTTGGGATAAAATCACGTCTCCCATACTCGAAGAGCTTGGGTTTGGAAAGCCACCGATAGATGGTGACGTCTGGCCACGGATATGGTGGATACCCACTGGCCCATTGAGGATGTTACCTCTCCACGCAGCCGGTCGCCACAGTTCCAGATATTCAGAGGCAGTAATAGACCGAGTTATATCATCTTACAGTCCGTCGGTAAGGGCGCTGCTCTATGCACAGAGACAGAATTCTGGTTATGGTCACGTCTTAGGAGAAGCCTGCCTCGCCGCCATGACGATTACTCCGGGATGCTCTCCTCTGTCTACAGCTGGAGAAGAGGTCGCACTAGTAGAAAAACATCTAATGGCACTAAAAATCAAAAAGACTTACCATCTCCATAATCCAAGAAAATTGGATCTCGTTGATCGGCTTAAAAGCTGTGACGTGTTTCATTTCGCTGGTCATGGTGTTTCAAACCCCATGGATCCTTCCAAAAGTTGCCTCTTGTTAACTGACTGGAAGGAAAACCCACTCACTGTCGAGAGCATAATACACTCGGATCTCAATGGAAACGGTCCCTTCCTAGCCTACCTCTCAGCCTGTTCTACAGGTGCCAATTCCTCCGAAAAGCTGTACGATGAATCAGTCAATCTTATGACAGCCTGTCAGCTCGCAGGTTTCCGCCACGTTGTGGGATCATTGTGGGAGCTGCTGAAAAGATACCCTCTCGCTGCTGCGAGACAATTCTACCTGGCACTCGGCAATAGAGAGGCAATTGATGATGATGCTGTTGCTTGGGCGGTGCATGCGATGGCCAGGAATCTACGTGAGTTTACTAGGCACCTCCAAGATCCGGCTTGCGAGCAGAGTGACCCATTTGTATGGGCTGCATATATTCATATTGGCCCGTAAGTTATCTATTATCATGAACAAAATTATCTGGAAAGCTAACTGCTACTAGGTAATCCCCAATAAATAAGCAAAATTGAGAAGACTGATATAAATACTAATGCTGCCAATAAGATGTGAGCTAAGGAAATTCATGTTTAGTAATAGGAATTCAATCATAAGTGGGCAGTGAATTTAAAGAAACATCAACTACGCAGATATAAGAAACTGACTTCAGTGATACTAGGAAATTGTCGTGAAATGTATACCCAAGATCAGTAACGATTTACTGCATTAATTAGTTGTTTACTAACTGTACCCCAATATTAACCTACGTATTACTAAAATGCCATGCACAGAACCGACTCATATTCCTTTATCGTCGCCTTTTACCTATATCCATGACAGTGTTAGTCATTATAGCAGATTACTATTATTAGTGATGCGCACACCAGACAACATTCTCGTCCTTCCCCCGTGAACCTGAGATATATTTGTCAATTTTCCTACTATTACTAGTATAAGGGAGTTTTGAATGTAGGGTTCAGAGATCTATGGAGTCAAGGGAGCGCTATAACTTGATCCGAGAAGATTTCTCGTACACTTGTTATTGCATGAAGGTTTACGCTAATTATATGGGCAATAAAAATATATCTCGGCGTCGAATATAGACTATCTTCCATGACCCTAATCAGCTCTTGGTCATATATGACATGTTGGCGGCCTTCGGAGGTCATAAAGGCCGGCACGGTTGTATATGTAGACTTGGTATGGAAAACTTTGGTTGAGAGGTTATCTAAAAAGTCTTGCGAATATCACTCTATGTATTAGCATCATGAATGACTGATGGATTGGATCATACCCTCTGTCGGTACTAGGTAATACCATGCCCCTGAAATCCCTCAGTCCTCTACGACCGAAGATAACCCGACGGTGTACTTACATCGTAAGCGGTTCTCAGCAGGACAATAATGTCTGGATGACCATTCTCACTCTCTACTAGGGTGCGAACTTAGCTGCGCCAAGGCTTTTGCTTAGAGCAGATTGAAGGACGCTCATAGAACGTCTTGGAGAAAAGAAAAAGGTGTTCATACTATGGGTGATTTGAGCACAAACCAAAACTGAAATTTCTGACCAGAACTACTTATAGTTAGAGGCTTACTCTTTTTCTGTACCAGTTTGGAGTCTAAGTTTCACATGTAGACTACCAGTAGATTAGTATTATACAGCTAATGAATATCATATTAGCCTATAAGTTAAGTATCAAGGTAAAGACTGTCTAGAATAGAACCTAGAAGGAGTATGGTTTCATTCTTCCTTTCACCGGTGGTCCCAAGCATAATGAGATCGTAACAGGGCCCTAAATAACTTCCTTTTTTTCCATTCTGATTTTCGAAATGAGAAGCCTGCCAATGGGCTAATCGTCTTCTTCGAGCTAAATCGGTGTGCCAGTATCGGAGATATAAGGAGCGTACTCGATCAGGCTGCAACGCGACTATTGAACCATTGATTCGTTTTGCTGCTCCCTTTCACAGTCTAGCGAACTCTTTAGTTGGGATGTTCAGAATTCTTCAGTTCTTAGTGGGGAAACTTCACATACCTTAGTTTTGCTCCCAAGCCCCCGAACAATTGACGGTGCTGGCCGGAGAGAGGCCCGGTACGTTGAGTGTGCCCGTGACCTTAGGACCGTTATCCCACTTGAGCTGCAAGTCGTTCGTACCAATACGGCCGCTAAAAGAGCGTGTAGTAGTTAGATCATCGACATCGCTGTAGGTGAGAGTGAGGTTATTCGCGGTTAATGGCTGAATGGATGGGTTTACGATTGCGATGAAAGTATACTGAAGCATGAACATAAAGATAACTCGATTAGCCGAGGGGTGAGTAACGGTTCCTTTGGCGGTAGACATTTTGGCTGGAAATGTGATAAGCTGTTCTGCGTTGGGAAAGCTAAGGTTTGTTGTCCTGTGGTTGTAGCTGAACATGAAGGAGAGCTGAAAGGGGGTTTGGTATCTCTTTAAGCAAAGATATCCAGACTGTATATGCGGACGTTCTATATGATTAAAGCCTTAAGCCGTATGTAAAAAAGCAACATGATTAGCTACACAATTGCCGACAATCATTTTGTGTGAGCCGCCAAGTAAATGTCACCTAGTTATCCTCCTTTGATTCATTGTCTTTGCGATTACATACCGAGTCACTGCTTCGCCATGATGGCTGTTCAGAGGTGGTAAACGCATCGTTGCCACGCTGAATACAGCTTATCACCGTTATTCTTACGGGAAACCCTTTCTGGATGCCATTGAATGTATTTGGTATCATAATGGGTGCCTTGAAAATGTCTACCATTGGGTGGTAGGTCGGTGGGTCTTATGGTTGCTGGGATTGACATCCAGGGAGGGCCTCCAAAAATCGGCAGCAATCTAGGAACGGCCCCAAAAACGTTCCACGTAAATTGGATGCCATTGAGGGCCTCCAAGAGCTGGCATGCAAAGAAGGAGTCCATAAGTGGTATCCAAAAATGGTCTGCCAAAAGGGAGCTCATGATACCTAATTCCATGTCACAATCGAGAAACGGCGGGTAGAAATAATAGTAAAAAGTCAAATTTCACATTTATATATCGAGCCCATTTCCATCGATTCAATTATATGGCAATCAAGGCCTTCGTTGTCTCAGTTGCGCAACGGTAACACATACCATAATGGACAGCAGACCTCCGAGTACGATTCAGTTCATGATTGAACTTGCGAAAATGCAGAGAGACCTCCAGTCGAATTTAAACAACATGTTCAGCGAGTTGAACTCTCGCCTCGACGAACTGGAAAGCAAAGTTGTAAGTTTTTGATGCGAGGTTTCCGACAGTCGCTTGTTGCTAACAGGAACTACGTAGGCCACAAAGATCTGTATTCCTTGTCCGGTTGATCGCTGCCTCAAGTCGTTCCGTACCAACGGTCACCGCAATAGACACATCCGCAACAGCGCAAAGAAGAGTCATAAAGACACGCTTCGTAAAGAGCATGAGAAGGCAGCGAAAGATATGAATTTAATACCAGATGAAGATCTGAGTTCAGATAACGACACCGACATGGGAGATAATGTGCACATAGAGCCGCAGTTGACTGCCCTACTAGGCAATCCAGATAATTCTCCACTAGAAATCCGCGCTGGCTTTGAACCCCCGCTTGCAGAGTATTCTCACGATTCTCACTTCCCATTACGATTCTGGCAGCCCATGCCCTTCTACCAAAATCCGAACATCAACGACTCTGTGCCGACAAACTACTCTAACGGCGGAGTAGATCAAGTTGAGAATCAACTCGGGCATCAGGAATTTCAACGCGAATGGGATTTTGAAAGTGAACTCCTTGCCCATTATCAGTGGCTGGAACTTCTACGCCAGGAGATACCAGGATCTGGATCGGATGGTGAAGCGGATGACGCAAATCAACAGTGGGGCATGCATGGCAATGAGGCTTAAATACAAGGTATGTACATTGCTGCACGTCAACAGCCATTCCCGGGTCAAGGTAGCTAATCAAAAACAGCTTTGTGGCTACCTAAGACACGGAGCACAAGGAACACTGCACAACCATAGATGAAGAAAGAGGGAGAAAAGCCCAGAAGGAGAAAAGAATGACTTGCATAACAGCATGCTATAAACGTAGAGCACCCTTTGGTGCTTTCA
Source organism: Xylaria cubensis (assembly GCA_022385715.1). Lineage (NCBI taxonomy): Eukaryota > Fungi > Ascomycota > Sordariomycetes > Xylariales > Xylariaceae > Xylaria > Xylaria cubensis. The sequence goes on along the minus strand of MU279013.1, from coordinate 276,675 downwards.
TATTGAAATGCGGGGTAAAGGGAATCAATCCAGGTAAGTAGGTATATGACATACCTAGAGTGGAGAGCACCCTGGAAGACTTGCAAAGCCTTATTGGCCAGACTGTTCTTGGCAGAAGAGATACCCCAATCAAATAAATTCGTTGAACGCTTTTTTTGAAAGTCCCACTCGATGTCACGGAGCCGAAGCCTTATTCAAAAGGATACGAAGTACATACATGGGGGACTTATTGTCGGCCGAGCCAGCCATACAGGCCAAATTGCTAGAAACAATGGTATGAGCCTGGAGAAGTAAGCAGATTAGCTCACCAGAAAGGTCAATATTAGTCCTTCAATAGAGGTTGCAAATGCATCAACAGCTAAGCCCACACATCGAATCATTATGAATCAAAAATGAGCACAGGTGATGCAGGATGAGAACAGCCCGCCAATCGCCTGCTATTACAGCAATCGACACGAAATGATATTTGAAATTTGGTATCGATTTGCGTTGATGTATAAAGCAGGCAAAGCATTGATCTTTAAAAGTAGCAGGTCCTCACGATTCATTCTACTATCTTCTCTCCCTCATAACTCCTGATGCGAGCGCCTGCTATTCAGAATTGTTGTCCTCCGCCTCAGTTGTCGTGGTTGCGTATCGCCTGCTATTATATCTCAATTTTGGGAGCTATCAGACCTTTGCAGTTGGAGATACCTTTGCGATGGATTGGAACTTGCTTGGCGGCGACTGGAACCCCTCAGGCTGGGCAAGCCAATGGCCTTTTCAGATGCCATTAGGTTCTGTTGCCAAGTGCAGTCCGTTGGGGTTATCTCTTCCTAATATCGCTGGAATAAGCGTACTCTCGATTGAGGCCGTGGAACAACGCAATTACACATATATTCCTGGACTTTTCGCAGCTGGCCTTCCGGAGTCAAGCCCGATCCCAGATCTCAACTTCTGCAATGTCACTGTCACCTATACACACCCCGGCTGGCATGACTCAATCAATGTCAACGTCCTGCTTCCCACGGACAATTGGAACAGTAGATTCGCGGGAATTGGTGGGGGTGTCTTTGCGACTGGAGGAGGGTTGGTTGCGGAGTTCTTAATGATGCCTATCATGGCCTCGGGATTTGCTACTGCTACCACTGACGGTGGGCACTCTTCAGATGTCCTTGGCCCGGAAGCCAACGAGCCTTCCTGGGCTCTGACCAGTCCTGGAAACGTCAATTGGCCCCTGCTCGTCGACTTCGCCTCCGTCGCGCTGCACGACACAGCCACTATCGGCAAGGCGGTCTCAGAAGCTTTCTATGGCACCGCGCCAAAATATTCATATTTCTTTGGCGGTTCAACAGGTGGCAGGCAAGGTCACATGCTTGCGCAGAGATATCCGCAAGACTACGATGGTATTGTCGCCCTGTTTCCTGCCGTGAACTGGGTCAAGTTCTTCTTCTCCAACTTCTGGCCAACATTTGTCATGGACCAGATGTGTACTTATCCCCGGCCCTGTGAGTTTGATGCTATCACGGCTGCAGTTATGTCAGCTTGCGACAAGTTGGACGGCTTGGAAGATGGGATCATCTCTAGAGTGGATATATGTGACTTCGATCCTCATGATGTCGTTGGCAAGAAGATCCAGTGTGATGGCGCTGAGTCTACAGTATCGTCTGCGGCTGCGGATATAATCCAAAAGACGTGGGACGGACCCCGAAGTTCCACAGGCGAGTTTCAGTGGTACGGGTTCAGCAAAGGGACCGACTTGACGCAGCCAGTTACTGGTCCGATCCAGATTCAATGCAAGGAAGACGGCTCTTGTAAATCCGAGGCAAATTTTGTATGGGCTCGATACTGGGTCAAGAAAGACCCCTCATTCGACATGAGAGCAATAACCCATCAGGAATGGGACGAACTTATACATGCTTCCGTCAACGAATACGACTCCATCATCGGAACCTCAGACCCGGATTTGTCTGCTTTTAAGAGAAGAGGCGGCAAGATGGTCAACTGGCACGGGACCTTGGATGCTGCTATCCCTTTCAATGGAAGCACTGACTACTACGACCGTGTTTTGAGCCGAGACCAAGAGGCTTCGGACTACTATCGGTTTTTTGTGGCTCCAGGTGCCGGCCATTGCTTTAATTGTGGTCCGTCTTCACCACCCACATTGGAATACATTGTAGATTGGGTGGAAAAGGGCGTAGCTCCTGACACGCTGCGGGCCTCAGGGTTGAACGGTCTTGGTGTCCAAGTTGAAAGAGATCTCTGCATGTATCCCAAGGTCCAACACTACGCAGGAGGAGATCCGACAGTGGCATCATCTTTCATTTGTGTTTAGCAAAAGTATTAATCGCACGGTCATTTAATGGAAACGTCGGGGTTTCGGTATCTTGAAGCAGTTGTTCTACGCAGTATTAATCACGCTGCTCCATGCTAAAGTCAACCACATATATGATAAATCATACCTATCTTCGACAAAAATGTGTATGCCGCTCTACACTGAGGAGTGTGGAAGGCTTCCGGATTGCTTGGTTCACATCTTCATCGCAAAGTAGATGGCGTAAGAACTATCTCGACATGATCGGCAGACCAGCTCCAATATATACATTTCATATAGTTGCTCCCTTCACATCAAACGCTCCAGTTCCGCCTGATCTTCGTGGTCTAATTAGAGTAGGCCACTCAAATCATCAGCTTAGTTAGTAGAACTTCATACCTGTTCATATATCGCTCATCGCTAATTATATCTAACCCTGGGACTATGATATTTTGCATAAGGTTGACAGTTCTACTCATGATTCCAGATACCGAAACGACATGTCGGATTTGCGATATTGAAATACCAACCGAGTACTCTAGAGAGGCCTACTCTACTTACTTTCGTTCCTTGGTATATCTTCCCTTATTTCTATCAACAGTTCTAAAATAACCTCAAAGACTAAGCCAATGTGTGCCCCGAATACTCAACCAAACTTAGAGGCTTTCGTCTTCATCTTCTTAAGTCCCAGAAAATTTCGAGGGACCTTCTTCCATAAAATGACTCGATGCCTGGCTAAACTCTCAACACCACGGACTACAGGGAAAAGACCAGCGAACTTAAAGCCAACCATCGACTTCATCATCACTTTCCTCGACCTCATCATCACTTTCCTCGACCCAAGCCCCGGGTACCAGCCGAGGCCCATCTTCAACGAGCGTCCAGAAGTCGGCTGCGTAGCTTTTTTCCGGGAAACTCCAGAGAATCTTCCAATCTTCGGGCTGCGGGCCATATTGATAGCCTCTTATGCGACCAATGGTATATGTCATCTCCACTTCTCTATCATTCCATCGTGCAAACCAGCATTCATTATGCAACTCCTTGCTTATAGTCATCTCATTTTCGCGTCGTCCGTATTCCTCTAAGTCGCGTCCACTGGACTGGACTTTTGAAAGCCATAAAGTAACACGGCAATTGATAGTTCTCATGTTCAAATTGCGACGGTGTTGAGAGGCCCGCGCGGAAGATCTGATCACAATCATCAAAGGTGTCAGTAATAGTTCGTCAGCATCAACGCAGTGGAGATCGGGCGTGTTGCTTATAACTGTCTCGGCTAGGGAAGCCCATTCCGCGCTTAAGTTGTCCCTGGCTCTTCCTAAACCATCAGCGACAATATGGGTGAGAGGGCAAATCGCCAAAGATTCAATGCACAGGGCACGAAGGTCTTGGGTCCAATAACCCTGCAATAGATCAGGAATGACCTCTGGGTGCACTGCCGAACCACTGGCTCGCCTTAAACTTCGTAATCGGGACTCCAGTGTCGCACTCTCGTGATGTGGGCATTCGAGATGTTGGAACATTTTCAAAAACTCTTTTGATAATAAGCCAATGCGGCAATTACACTCTGTACTCTCAGAGTCGAGGTAATCTTGGGCATCAGAAAGTATATCTAATTCGTCCGAGAAATGCCATTCTGCGAGAAATGAGACGAGATCCTTGTTACTAAACCCGTCGCATATTTTTTCAATTGGTGCTCTGTCTATGAGTTAGTCGTTGTGCAATCGGTCGACGATTAAGGCAGGTACAGCTGATGCCTTACTCCCCATAATCATCAATCTCAAACGGACTAAGGCCAATATCCAGCAAATACTTGACCATAGGTCTGTTCAGCCCCGAAACTGCCCACTAGGTATATGTGAGTTTAACTTAGCCGAAAGTTGAACAGAGCAACTTACATGAAGTAAGGTATAACACAAATTGGCATCGCGATCGTGTGGTGACGCTCGTCCACTGGCAAACAACATTTGAAGTTCCTTTGGTGTCTTACAGAAAGCGACAAGAAATACGTAGCTGTCTTCAGGTTGGGTACGATAGTATCGTATGTTAAATTGCCAATTGCCATATGATCTGAAGGTTTGCAGCTCCCATGTAGCTTGACATATCCATGTTGGCAGCCGGCAGCGAATACTGTAAACGGCATTCTCCCTTCTTTTCGTGTATCGCCGGGGTGGCAGCGCGTGATCTTCATACTGTTCATTATCGGCTAATGTTATTGCCTGTGAGAGAGTCTTCTGTTTATGTGCGTCGGAGATATTATCAAATTGAACTTCTTGAAAGTCATCTTGATATGTTTGCGTAAGGAGGGGAGGCTTAGATTCCGTGATTCTTTGGATTATTATGTCCGGCTGGATTCTCATGAGAGCGCTCGGAAATCGTCAGTATGCTTGTGGCATTAGCAGGTACAGGTCGCTTACACAAGATAAGAGCTGTGAGCAAGACTCAGCATTGTAGTCGCATTCTGAAGCCTCCTCTCAAGGCTTCTAAGCTGCTCCTTTTTTAGTACCACCTTGGCAATGGCAACTTTTCTCCGGAGCTCTCCTGGTCGATTGAGCTGCAATGTTAGTTCATCGATCATTTCTGTCAAAGAGATCAACGCTTTACGGCAGTATACAGTACTGCGACTCCCGAGGTTACTATTCCAGAACATGGGTGGTAGGCTGGCTTGCGTAAACGTATTTTCAGCCTCCCAAAGCGCGGGGTCGAGGCAGTCTATTTGATCGAGGAGGTCTCCAATCGATGAGGGAACATCTTTAAAGTCATCCCAGAGTCGTTTAAGTTGAATGATTGACTTGCCGACCTGTGCGGCCACTTGAGCGACGGCGATACCGCTCGCGGCTACGCTAAAAGCTTCCGCCATTTGAAATTATGATTTGGAGGGAGAATGAGGATTGCAAGGCAGAAAGAGAAATGTGACGAGCTGTGGAAGTAAATATGTTGGCATTCCTGCTCACTGTAGCATTGAAAAGCACTGCCACAGCGCTATGCAGGCTGTGCGTAGATGGCTTTCTGATTCGCAGTTCGTTGCCGTAGGTAGGCGTATCAATACCGAAGAAGGCAGTGAAATTTATATATCTCTACTTATCAGGGTATCTTCAAAGCCAATGCCTCACAGCGCTACAATCCTTTAAGTTCCCCAGGCCTGCATAACATCCCCCTCATGAATACTATAATCCAATAACTAGTCATACCCGCTCAGCTCAGCTCTCCGCAGCGCAAAAATGTAGATTTTAATTGGCAGCTGAAGTTTTATCTTTCCTGATGCAATTCCTTAGGCCGCGTAGCATATCACCAGCCATACTCCACCGCGACCTTTCGGGTCTTATGGTATCTGAAGAGATGGTGGGAGGAGAGGGGGAGATGTGAATTAAGGATAATAGTGACGGTGATGCACTTGATGTAACGTCCGTGGGCCGGCCTGCAATAGATTTCACAAGGTCAGATTTCCAGATTTGAGTCTATCATGAGGAGAAAAGGACGGACTACATACGAATGTTCCCTGCACCACCAATCCCATAAGCTCGGAATTGCGCATCATGCTCCACGATATCGTCTTCGATCTCGTCATCATCATATGAGTCTTTTTGCATAACCTCGTGGCTCATATCCATGAATGTGATCGGACTACCATTCTTTTCCTGCCGAAGGCTCGCTACGGACACGGCACGTACCGTCGCCAGCCGACCTTGTATGCGCACGTGGTGTCGGCGTTGTCGGCGCGGCAGAAGTCGGTTCATCTCCGGATCAGAGTCCATCAGTGGAACCACATCGTCGTCAACGACGCCTGTTACATTGTGGATGTAATTGTGAATGTAAGCGGATGATAGTCCGGTTGCCTGTGGGGAAGGGGATGTGAATGGTCGGAAGCGCATGACGGTAATTTCGGAACCAGGCAAGTTCTTCCAGAAGTTTGCAACGATTCAAAAGTATTCCTGTAAAATTGGAAAGCCAATTCTAAAATGAGATTTAAGAATACTCATTTATTCCTAGTCCGTATTAAAGAAAGGGGTAAGTGCACCGAAACATTCCTGGTCAATAGTCCACCGGCGTGAGACATTCTAGTCTGCATGGCTCGAGATTTTTCCAATACGTTAATCTGTCGTCGATCCTTGTAAGGGTAGCAGCAATGGCGTTCAATAAAATGTTGTAGCGTAACGGCCGAACTTCAGCTAGGTAAGTCACTAGTATAATATCAAAAAGCAGTGCTGAAACCCCTTGCATAGGACTAGCTATTCAATGTTTCATCAAAACTTTTCCATCGTTATGTTCTGCGACTAGTTTTTAGCTTTCAAGAAGCATGTAATACCTGCAATCGAATGCTAAAGGTCAAAGTATAGAATCATACGGCTTACTACAGGATTCGAACGCTGGCGAATGCTAGCAAATGCAGATGATCTTGATAGTTGACGACTGGATATCTCCTGATACTGAGGGCCAAGCGGTAAGCCTTTGGTCAATTGCTGAAGTGGTGCTTATCAATTGGGCGACATATCCTAAGCTTAGAATCTGTCTTATCAGTGTTTTGAATCGCCACCTGTCTTACTATGAACGTAAGTATAGCATTTACATATCGAGCGCTTGACCCTAGACCAAAGTCGCAACTTATTTCAGAGACGAATTCAAAAACCGCGCGGCATACAGCCGCGAGAATGCGCGGAGTCCTCCTCACTGGGTGCGCCAGTCGACACTTTAGGTTTTTGCGAGACCCCTCAATCTCTAGTCTTTGGATGTGTAAATATAGAATTATCATCGGCAGTCATTTTTCGAGAACCCGCAATTTGCGTTGTTCAACTTAGGACGAACTGGTGCTCGCTGGGAGGCTACCATTATCTTGCAGCGCACTGTTGATTGATGGATAGCCAGAGAGTCGTTCATCCGGATCGCATTTAGCGGTTATCTGCACCGCTTCTCTTCCATTACGATGAACATTGCCCGTCGCGTCATTAGGACATCAATAGTCAGAGAGGCGAGGTTGTCGATGCTTCGCTAGCATCGGCCTTTATGGGGTGACCTCCGTCGAGGCGGTCATCGAGCAATTCTCAATCTTCGGACGCAGGAGAGACATAAGTTCCAAGAAAAAGGAGCGAAGTTGTTAAATGCGACAGCCGTCTGCCAGCCCGAGAAAGCAGCGCACTCGCATCGATCCTTGCGTTCTCTCGCGGATGCCGGTCTCCTCGCTCTCCTCGCCTTACATAGTAAAGCCGAATCCAGGCCAACTAGTCTGACAGGTTCGACTTCATTTTTCATTATCTCATTCATTGCCATGCTGGTAGGGTGAGCATACGTCATTGCATACCAAAAGCATCGGAGATAACTTTGTCCGAGTTCGGGATTGAACATGTTCTAGTCTGCGCTAAATATCCCTTTTTTTTTTTCCTTTTTGAGAAAATAAGAAATATCTAATAACAATAGTAATAAAGGTTCTCACGTCGATTTTGAGTTAACAGCTTCAAGAGGTTAGAATTTTGACTGCGGAAAAAATATTCCCCTTGTCATTGCTTTCTTATTGTCTGCTGACAAAGTGTTATAGCGTGGGATCTGCCCTATAAAGTCCCACTGTTTATTATTCAACTCCGGCTTATACCCACTAGTTAGTAAGTATACGTACGCCCTTCGCGTGTGCCGGCTTTGATCTCGTCTTTGAGTATCAGGCAAACAAAAGTACCAAGCAGCAACAAGTTGAGTACATGACATCAGAAAATGAAGGTATGTCTTTCAGGAAAAAGGTTACTCATTCAGCATCGTATAGTGTTATAGGCCAAGGTAATATCAGAACCAATCACTGACTTCCGGGGCTCCAACGCGGTAGCGGAGATCCGTTTCCGGGAACAAGGAGACAGCTCCCGAAGTCGGTATGCGGGTTCTAGCAAAAGTACCAACATCACATGGCGGTCGAAGCAACATGACCTCGGGCTTAGAAGAGAAATGATAGGTCTTTTTTTAGTGATCAATAATTAGTTTAATCTTTCCCTCGACAGCGACTGGGTGCTCCCGCCCCCGCGCTAAACCCAACGTCCTTCGGGTCCCACCGGTGCGGGTCGTCTTCAGATGCGAACATGAGGATGCGGGAAGTGGGTTTTGCTAATCGATGTGTCAATCGAGGCTCCGATTCGGGGGATTTCTCGCGTTACGGCAGGCGTTCCGAGGAAATTCTTTTCACCTGTCGTCGAGTGTTGATCATAGGCCGTTGCAGTCAGAACGTACTTTGGCCTCCGCATTTTCTCGTTTGCCCAACTCCATGCGCGACTTTTATAATATTCCCTGTATGACAAATCTAGAATATAGTCGTCCTATATCTCATCTTGAAAATCTGTCGTGAAAGGCTTTGCGTTAGGATTGGGCCTATTTGTTAGATACAACCCGTTAGCAATTCATGAGCGAATGCCATGACAAGCAGGAATCTTCTGGTCTTCGTCGTCGAGTGATAAAGTGAAAATCTTGAATACGTCTTACGCTCAGATTCGAATCGAGAACCTTTTCTATCCGTGCGACCGGCACCACGACCAATTTGGCTTCGTATACCGGCAATATGCCAACGTCCACCCCTTCAAACTCCAGCGACGGAGAATTACCGCTGGATATCGAGAAGCAAGACACTCGAGACATTGCGGGACATGAACGAACGCAAGATCAGGAGGCCATATCGAAGGGCATCGAGGGAGATGAGCAATTAGAAACAGAGCCGGAGCCGGACTTCCTCGATGTCAATGCAGGCGGTGTCACCGGCGCAATGAGTCGGGTGCTGAGCCGGATCTCGACCAATGCGAGCAGGAATCCCGGGCCGCCGCCAGACGGCGGAAGGCAAGCCTGGACAATGTGTAAGCAAAATCAACACTCACATCATGCGGTCTTCTTTGTCCAGTTGTAGGAGAACTTCGTACCCAGTATCATGCTAACAGCAAACTGGCAGGTCTGTGTGGCCACTTGATCATTATGAACACATGGGGTTTCATCAACTCCTTCGGAGTCTTCCAAACATACTATATGGAACTCTTGAACCTGCCGCCGTCAAATATTTCTTGGATCGGCAGCGTCACCGTGTTCCTAACGTTCTTCATTGGGACATTCACTGGCCGCCTAGTCGACGCTGGCTTTCTACGGCCAGTCTTAGTCGTGGGGACTGCGTTTCTCACGCTCGGTATCTTCACCACGTCCGCGGCGACGGAATACTACCAATTGATCTTAGCACAGGGCTTCACATTAGGCATCGGAAGTGGATTTTTGTTTTGTGCAGCCATTACGACGGTCGCGACCTATTTCAGCACGAAGCGCTCTTTCGCGATTGGACTTAGCGCTAGCGGGTCTGTCACAGGAGGTCTCATCTATCCTGCCATGGCCCGTCAATTGTTGCCCAGTATCGGGTTTCCTTGGACCATTCGTGCCATGGGTTTTGTCATGGTAGGCACGATGGTATTCGTGATAGTCTTCATGCGGTCGCGAGTTCCACCACGCCGCACCGGCTCCATCGTCGATCTTTCGGCATTCCGTGAGCTCGAATATACTTTCTACGCTGTAGGGATGTTCTTCAACTTCTGGGGAATATACTTCACCTTCTACTACCTTGGCGCGTATAGCCGTAGTACATTTGTTCATCCCTCACTGTCATATGTCGACTCTCTCAACTTGGTGTTGATCCTGAATGGTGTCAGTATCGCTGGTCGACTGCTACCAAACCACCTCGCTGACATCTACGGTCCTCTCAACTTGCTCGCTCCTGCGGCCCTGTTCGCCGGTATCACGCTATTTGCTTGGATGGTGGTCGACACTCCCGCAAAGCTATACGCATGGGCCTCGTTCTATGGAATCGCGGCCGGTGGCATCCAGAGCTTATTCCCTGCGGGGCTAAGCTCATTGACTACAGATCCGCAGAAACAGGGAACTCGTATAGGCATGGTATTTACCATCGTCAGTTTCGCGACGCTAACGGGGAACCCAATTGCCGGTGCTATCATTGCCGCTGACGGTGGTCGATACAACGGTGCGCAAGCTTTTACAGGGTCGAGCTTGTTGTTGGGCGCATCCTTCATCTTTGGAGCACGACTTGTAAGAATGAGAACATCGGGCCAAGGGTGGCTAGTAAAGATTTGAGATGTATGAAATAATTTGATGAGAGTAGCTTAATAGTTGAGAATAATTCTGCCAGATGCCCATTACGCGAACCTCACGACCCCTCTCCATATGTATATGTCGGCAAATATATTGCTACTCTCCAGGCGCAGGGGTGACGTCAAGCATCAAGTAAAGGCCAATCCCAACGAGCGCAAAAGCCAATTGTCCGTCATATTTACAATGTGTGGTAGTATTCAAGATATGAACACCAAGCAAAGAGGTTTCAGCCGCTCTAGATAATCTCATCGTCTTCTAAATATCAGATGCTGGATCGCTTATCAGTCGCGTATCCTCATTCAACCTTCAATCTTTTCTTAAATATTAACTCCAGCTCTGCTCTTTGTCGCATTGCGAACTCCAAAAAAGCCAAAAATCAGTATCACTACGTAGAAAGCCATCTGGTTCCTTCCGTTGCGGTAGCCATGTTGTGAGAGAATAACTACAGCATTTTCTCAAAGATTTACGCCCCCAACCTTTTGCTCACCGCTCTGTAGGATGCAGAAGATAAATCCCGTTAATTCAAAACACTATCGAGTTGAGACTGTGTCCCATGCTAGCTAAATAGCTACGGTGATAGATATCCTCAATCTACTATAGACTAGACTAGGTGCATGCGGATACGGGCCAACTTAGCTGCAGGGGTTTCCGCGGCGGTGGCATGCCAAAGTATTGAATCCTTCCGAAGCCGCCGGGATGACGCTCTTATCTCGGAGAGGTGGAATTCAATCGGCCGAAGGATAGGGATGGCTAACCGCAAGCTGGAAACCCGGCGGCATTACGACGACCCAAATGTCGATGCATAAGTTATGCAGGTATCTAACCTCGAATAATTGTTTCGTACATCAACAACGGAGCTTCTTTTTTCCCCGTCTTTCAAGAAATTTGTCTCACAATTCACAAACCTATACTAAAAAGCCGAGGTAGTTTGTTCGAAGAAGAGATGATATAATTGAAATTTCCCCTCTTTCCCATCTATTAACAGGGTCGAATACTACAGTGTTTCTTTAGCCCATTCGAGCAATTATTCCTCACCAAAAAAAACCCGAGATTCGATACTAGACAAAAATTGTTTATATACATCATGGCCGAAGTCGTTATTACTGACGAGTCTCTGTCAGGCTTGAAGGATAAGGTAATCATTGTTACAGGTGCGACCACTCCGAGTTGTATAGTCTTTACCCCGCAATATCATATGCCCTCGACTTACACGGAGCCCCGTGCTAGGTAGCTCTTCAGGAATCGGACTGGCCACAGTCCACCTTCTCCTCTCACTTGGCGCATACGTGATTGGCAGCGACCTGAACGAGCCAGCCGAAGATGCGGTGTCAAGCTCGGCGCAATTCAGCTTCCACCGGGCAAACATAACAAAATGGCAAGATCTAGTCGGGCTGTTCAAGAAGGCCATCGAGCTCCACGGCCGAGTCGACCACGTGTTTGCTAATGCCGGTATGGGGCCGAAGGTCGACTACGTGAGCGATATCGAACTTGACGACAATGGTGATCCGAAGGAGCCGACCAGCATTGTGCTGGACGTCAACCTGAAAGGCACAGTCAATACCGCTACCATTGCTGTTCACTATATCCGTCAAAACCCAAGTGGTGGCAGCGTTGTCGTCAACTGTTCTGTAACGGGATTTCAGCGCTTTCGTAGTGTTGATTACGGTTAGTGTCTCCTGGCTGGAAAGGTCTATCTACGCCTAAGAGCGAAATGTGAAATACAGCTATGTTCATAAAGAGCTTCTGCAATGCGTTGAAAGTCAGACAAGCTAACAATCGATAGCCGTGGCGAAACACGGCACTGTCGGACTAGTACGAGGCATGCACGCAGCCCTTGCGGTACAGAATGCACCCGTGCGGATTAACGGCGTGGCACCCAGTTGGACGGGGACCGGCATCGTGCTAGATCAACTATTCCAAAAGCTCGGGTAGGAATTTTCAGCACTATTTTTTCCTCATTGGACAGCTTTTCAGAGCATAACATCAAGATATTCTCTAGAAGCTGTCGAAACCCTCACAAAACATGCTTCAGATGGCGATAACTGACTCCGGATGGTGCAGCCTCTATACACAGCCGCCCGATGCGGTAGCGCGGGCAGTTGCAATGCTCATGGCTGACGAGTCGCGCCGCGGGCACCAGATACATGTCGATCACGGCATCTATAAGGAGATAGATGAAGCTCTCATGCTCCCTACATACAACACTGTCCCGCATAAGGATACCATGGGCGAAGATGAGACGGTAGGGCGAGTGAGAAAGGCTTTGAAAGTCGAGAAAGGAGACTAGGCTTGGACTACGGCATACGATGCACTTAAATGTTACTATTTAACACTAGAGACTACTTGCTCGTCCCATTCTGTAACTTATTTTTTTCAATAAACTCTTATCAAAAAGATAGTGAGTGAGTGAGTAGCGAAGCGGTGGAAGAAATCTTTTTACCATATAAAGATCCAAGGCCAATATCTTGTCAAGTTAACAAGAGGGCGAACCAAGATCAACGACATCACATCGTTTTCCTCGCGGAGGCACTAATACAACTGAGTCGTGGATATAATCTAGATCGTCTTCTAAACTACCTGTTACATCGAACTTACTCCTAGCGCTTTCTTCACTGCCTCGATATCAGCCATCTTCATAGCGATACGTATTAGTCAGACTTGGAATTCGCCTAATATAGAGTCTTCGCTTAATAAACTCCAACTATAGGCCTAAACCCGCTGGAAGCCCAACAATCTATCAGTCTCGCTATCATGTGTTGTTAAATGACTCGAGAATACTCGAGATGTCCCGCCGCTTTTTAAGTGGTCTATGAGCAGGACTTGGAACGTCAGGAGCTCGTTTTGCAGATTCACTTCCAGTCGCCGTCATCGATCCCGATACTATTTTCTTTGATAGATGATAGTCTTTTCGAATAAACGAGAGATGGGTTTCGAAACCTTCTCCTATCATAGTAACGTCGAGCCTGTATTGTCCATACGTCGTTTGCCATCCGTGGTCGCGATTATCATCAGCAAGAACCAAGTGTAGCATAGGCCGAGGGGGATATACAAAAAGCCCACCGTTATGGAATACGTTTTTAGAGAGCTCGAGGCCCTGGGCGAGTAGATCTCGGTCTGATATGAGTCTGCCGATATGAGAATATATGAAGAAACCCCAAAGGCTCTCACTGCGTAAAATCTCTTGGGGCTCGAGGGGGTCGAAGCTGGAATGATGCTTGGTGCTTCTGTCCGCTTCATATCTGCTTTTATGGTATGCCTCGTAGTTATCTCTCGGGGAAACGGCTAGTTTCGTTAGACAATAGAAAAAGTCATCAAATCCGAATGACAGAGGAGAGGACTGGGTGTCCAGTTTCCATCTATCGTCAGGAATACCATCTTGGAGAAGTTGGAGAAGGCGGAAATCCTCATATAGGGCGGTGTCTACTCTCTTTGTACGTCGCTGCTTGTCAAATTTCCAACCTGGTTCTTCGCTCTTCATCGCCCAGTCGCGCTTTTTACCGGCAACGTTGTACAGTACCAGAGAAGGGAACGCATTTAGGTAGCGCAGGGAATGTCTCGTAACATAATCATTGGCCCAAACCCTCAGAACTCTCAGTGCCGGAAAGGGATCCGGTGTTCTTGACCATTCTCGTAAAATCGAGTCTGTTAACTTTGGGGATGCCAGCGAGTCTTCCTCGTCCGGCTGGATAAATTCGAGCACGGCCAGGTTCTTCAATTGAACAAGTTGTAGCAGCTCAGGGGTGTTGCCTTTGATGTCGCCAGTGATGGTGAGATGTGCCAGAAAGTCGAAAGTGTTTGAAATCAAAGGCTCGATGTACGCTGCAAGGGGTTGTGTTTTTTTGACTGAGGTAAGATACCTCATTAGTAAAGGACAGTAATACGGTGCCGCCGTTTCGTCCCCCGCAAATCTCGTCACAATGAGTTTCCAAGTTTCCACTGACGGCACGCGAAAGCGTGTGAAGTCTTTCCATATCCTACCCACCACTACAATCTCAAGCGTTAGTATCCCGTTCCAGATAAAATATTCAATGGAACTTGTGCAGCCGCCCAAATCTCATACGGACTTTGATATAAACAAGCATACTTGAGTCTCAATACTGGTTAAAAAAACAGGCGGTAATGGCTGCCGAAATTACTTACGTCGAGTTGGCAGGTCTTGAAGATGCGCTTTCTCTATTTCGTTGATATGCGGTATGACAACTCTTAAACACATATCGACAAGAGGCGCCGGCCCACGTGGTATAGTAGAGTGACTTGGCGGATTACGGATGAAGAAATTTTCTGGAATGCAGATCCGATTCCATGAATTTGACATAACATTGGGAACTGGGACATTCCATTGGTGGAATACCTGGCCAGTGATTGGGTCATATTCTTTAGAGGTAGACATGCTGGAGGCAAAATAGATGACCGCCACTTACGGGCGGACAATAGATTGTGACATGAGTCCAGTCGGTGAAGCTTTGGTTATTGTCTCTGGGTATGGAAAGCAAACAATCTTATCAGACCTGCATACCTAATTACGAAAGGGAGGAGCATTGAATAATTATATAGATAAACTAGATAAACAGAGAAGACCTGGCGACAAGGGTTGGGGTAGTTATTGGCGTTTCATCATTGGCTGGAACAGCTCATAGGCACTTCTAATTAAGTCATACCCGCTAAATTCGGCATCAAATCAAAGGCGGCTCTAACCGCCTCGTTCTTATTGCTTTCGTCTTTAGTGCACTGGTAATGAACACGAAATACCTCCAATTGTTAAGATACAACGCCAGGGCCAGTAAATGCTTGTACATGATGGGAACTAGAGACTCTACACCAACCCTCTCAGTTTTAGAGCATGGGTTTCAGGTCGTCAGCGACGCGGAACGGTGCTTCGGTCTTGCTCTTAATCTCATCCACAGTGACACCATCCGCAATCTCGATGAGCGTTAGGCCGTGAGCGAAATCGACATCAAACACGCCCTAGATAGTAAGGTCAGCGAGGTCAATACACGAAACACAGCCGAAGAATACTGCACTTACTAGTTCCGTAATGATCCTCGATACACACGCACGGCCAGTCAAGGGGAACGCACATTGCTTCACGATCTTGGGGTTTCCCTTCTTGTCCGTGTGCTCCATCGTGACAACAACCTTGGTAGCACTAGGGTTGCTAACCAGGTCCATGGCACCTCCAAATCCCTTGACCTTACCGGGCAGCATCCAGTTGGCGAGGTCACCGGTGGCGCTTACTTGCATGGCACCGAGGATGGTTAAGTTGACGCGACCGCTACGAATCATGCCGAAACTCTCTTCGCTGCCGAAGACGGCAGCACCCCGGCGCAGGGTCACCGTCTCCTTGCCAGCATTGATAAGGTCGGCATCCTCCTCACCCTGCTTGGGATACGGGCCGAGTCCAAGAATACCATTCTCGGACTGCAACTGAACCTCAACCTCAGGACCAACGAACCCGGGCGCAAGCATAGGCATGCCGATTCCGAGATTTGCATACATGCCATTCTTGAACTCTTTAGCAGCTCTCCGCACAATGCGTTCCCTCTTGGCGGCCGTGTCGCCTGAGCCGAGGACCTTCTTAGCGTCGGCGTCGTTATCATCCTTCGACCATGTATACTTCTCGATATTCTTCTCCGTGGTGCTCTGGATAACCCTCTTCACATAGATACCAGGGAGGTGAACTGCTTCGGGAGGGATTTCACCAGGTTCCACGATATGTTCAGCCTCCACAATTGTCATCTTAGCGTTGCGTCCCATAGCACCGTTGAAGTTGTTGGCGGCAAGACGAAACTGACAGTTTCCAAGCTTGTCGGCTTTATAAGCTTTGACGAAGGCGTAGTCTCCAGCGATGCTGTGTTCCATGAGGTATGACTTGCCGTTGAAAACCTTGACATCTTTAGGATACGAATACTGATCAGGCGTGCCATCACTCTTATTTCTCAGAGGAAGCTCGCCTGTCTGTACCACTGTTCCAAAGGCCGCGGGTGTGTAGAAAGCCGGGATGCCTTTGCCGCCAGCAGCGCACCGCTCGGCCAGGGTGCCCTGAGGGGTAAGCTCTAGCTCGACTTCGCCGGTCAGATACATTGTTTCGAAGGTCTTATTTTCGCCAATGTAGCTCGCGACCATTTTTTTTATTTGCTTGGATTTCAACAGCTGACCTAGGCCGGATGTATCAGTTCCAGCATTGTTAGACACAGCCGTTAAACCTGTAATCTCGGGCTTTTTTAACATTTCGTTGATTAGAGTATCGGGCACGCCACAAAGACCAAATCCTCCACACAAAAGTGTCGTGTCAGGCTTCATATCTCTAAGTGCCTCTGAGGCGGAGGGATAGACTTTGTTAATCTCGGGCCTGCGAGAAGTGGCAGAAAACGCCCTGGCCATGACGCGGACATGCTGAGGGAGCAGAGACAGTTAATCCTCATTTGTCATTACGAGATGGTTGTTATCACTCACATTAGAGCCATGACGAGAGTAAGCTCTCAGAGTTCGCATACATATTGCTGGCGACGGCATCGGGACACCTTCTCTTCTAAGGAGTTGAACTCAAAGACTCGCCGCTGTATTTCCCGTTGCTGGTGAGGGGCCCGTCTCCAATTATTGTCTATGAATCGGGATAATGACTTACACGAGCCTCTACAAGTAATTCGATGCAGCAAAACGAAATCAACCGTATGATATCCGTGAAATCCCAGTAGAGGTTGAGGAGAAGTTTGTCGAGCGACTTCTCAGCAAAAACAACTTTATGGCAGCTATGTTCGCGCTTAGTCGGGTGTTCTTTGAATCGCGGGTGCTGTTGTCGGCTATGAATTGACCCTGTCACACGCTCATCAAGGACCGGAGATCCTAGATCCGGCTCTGCCCAATGAGCTTGACCGGTTCCTGACCGACTTGGTGCTGAACTGGGGGAATGTGGAGGCTCCTTTGTCGGAAAATAGCGGCAAAGGAAAGACAGGCTAGGGTAATCATTTACGCATTGCATCGGCCACAACATCGGTCTCAACCGCTTCAGTTAGCACAAGTTCGCAAGTGTTTATAGAATCAATTCTCATGGAGTAGATAAGTAGTGCTATAAATGCAACAGTCTGGATATCCACGAGTACAAGAGCCCAGCAGTTATACTTCGTACTAAGAGAAAGAAACAATGACGAATGGGATACCGGCTATTCTGGCCGGAGAATGAGTTGTTTACTGTACCTACCTACCTATGAAGTAGTTGGTCTCTTCTCTGCTAGTGTGATATGAAACAAAAATCTACAACTCCATAATACCTTACTAAATGTTTATTAATGTTTCATTGCCTTACACTTATCAATATGAAGCCAAGTCTCCAGATTTTAGCGGCTGGACCCGCCTGTCGTCATGCTTCGATGCGCGGTACCTCTTATCGATAGAGCATTGTCATCCCATCGTTCCAAAAATTTATGGGAAGCGGGACAAATCATACCAAGCCACACCGAAGACAACTTTCGCAGCCAATCGCTCAAACGGCGCATGTAGCCAACGACCAACATGGAGTCCAATTCACCCAAACGGCGAAAGTTGGACCACGCCCATGGCGGGCCCATGTTTGAAAACGTCGCATCCTCCCCCATGGGCGCTTCGGGCTCGAGTGCCTTTGTACTGGAAACCGACGAGCTATTGAAGGAAGTGAAGCTTGATTATGCGAAGGCTTTTCCAGGGCTTGACCAGACTCTGCGCCAGTTGAAAGACGCCATAGACGGGCTGGAGCAGTATGGCCCTATTCCCGTATGTTCACCGGTGCCAACACGACACACTCTGTTGACTAACACTGCTATACAAGATCAACAAAGCATCTGCAGAATGGGAAAAGACGAGCCGTACCGCCATTCCTTACCCCGATCCGAAGCCTGCCAAAGATTGCCCATACAAGGTCTCGTTCGAAAAGCCCACTCACGTCAACGTTGTAGGATCTTATACATTGCAAAACATGGCAAAGTCGCAGTCCAGCTTCGCCGTTGATATGATCGTCGTCATGCCCGCTACGCTATTCTCCGAGAAGGACTTTCGCGACTATCGCTACTTCTACAAGAGAGCCTTCTTCCTCGCATACATCGCTGACGCCCTGCGCAAGAAATTTTCCGATTTAGATTTCATATACACCAGGTTCAACGGCAACGCCTTACTCCCCGTTTTGGTTGCCCGGCCGCAGAATCAATCCTCGAAACCCCAAAATACGGGATCTGATAAAGCTCGGGACGCACTCAACTATGAAATCAGGATTATCCCTAATGCACCTGAGGGCTACTTTCCCATTGCGAAGTTATCTGCAACCAGCAGTGCCATTCGCCGAAATGTCTCAGAGGAATCAAAAGACAGCAAGACGCCAACTCCTTTCTATAACAACACTCTCAAATCCGAGAGCCAGTTCGTATCATACTTGAAGCTCCTTCATCGCACATCAAGTACCTGTGCTTCTTTCAGGGATGCTTGCATACTTGGCCGTATTTGGCTGCAGCAACGTGGATTCGGGGGTGATGTATCCGATGGTGGCTTTGGTCACTTCCATTGGGCGGTACTAATGGCACTTCTACTTCAAACTGGCGGAAGGAAGGGCGAGCCAATTCTCTCACCCTCACTACACGCCTCACAGTTATTTAAGGCAACCTTACAATACCTCGCTTCGTCAAATCTCCATAAGAAGACCGTGGTCCTTGGGCCGAACAGCGCTACGTCGGAGACTGTGCGCCAAGCTGGTCCAGTTCTGTATGACTCGTCTCGGGAGATCAATATATTGTATAATATGACGACTTGGTCCGCCTTCATGCTTAATGAACATTCTAAGCTGTCGCTGTTGGCCATCAACGATCCACAAGTTGACCAGTTTGATTCGCTATTTATTACAAAAGTCGACCAACCACTACAGATGTTTGATTTATTTGTCAAAATCAATGTCCCTTCCAATCCCCCCCAAACAACATCTGGTATCTCCGACGGCAGATGTTCAACAGTGGCCTTCGCCGAGGATATATATCGAACATTGAGGAAGGCGCTTGGCGAGCGAGCGAAGCTGATTAGCATTCAGATGCCGAAGCGTATAACTTGGAAAGTCACTTCCTCGTCTTCGAAATCGAGGACGGAGGCTATTTCCGTTAGCATCATGTGTGACCCCGTTAAAGCATCTCAAGGTAGAGAGTTTGGGCCTCTTTATGAGCAGAAAAAGGACGCAGCGAAGTTTAGGGACTTCTGGGGCGATATTGCCGAACTTTGGCAATTCCCTTCAGGCGAAATTGTTGAGTCAGTCAATTGGACTGAATTCTCCTCTCTCGGTTATTTTGGTATCTGTCAGGCTATTATCCGTTATATCTTGAAGTCACGATTAAAGCTGGCTGAAGGTGACCTTGAGTTTCACGGCCAAGAGTTTTCAAATATCATATCACTATCTCCTACGGATAAGACAAGCTTCGATGCTGTAAAGGCCGCGTTTTCCGTATTCGAGAAGGACATTCGAGAGTTGGAGGATCTGCCGTTGTCTGTGAGACAGATTGCGCCGATTAGTTCTGAAACAAGATACGCATCTTTGCGCTCGCCAGCTCCTAACCAGCGGAGGCACGGCACGACACCAATTGATGCAATGCTATCTTTCGAAGCATCCGGGAAATGGCCGGAGAATATTGCCTCTATACAACGAGCGAAGATAGCATTGCTTCTACAGATTGGCCGTTCCCTTGCGGAGGCCAAAAGTGGAATTAAGACGCATCTTGGATTGGAAGACGCTGAACGCGAGACCGAGAACCTAGCGTTTTTGGACATCATCTATGAGAGTGGGTTTGCGTTCCGTCTTCGCGTACATAGCGAACAAGAGGAAACACTGCTCGACAGACAGACCAAAGATCAGACTCTCGATCGTCACGTCCGTACCGAAGCTGCAGCTTTACTCTCAGCCGCGAGGTGGAGAAGCACGATTCTACCGCTTCATAACCAGATGATTTCTACATACTGCACCCGCTTCCCCGCATTGTCGTCGTCGATACGTCTTACTAAGCACTGGTTCAACGCTCACCGACTCGGAAACCACTTCAACGAGCCGTTCATCGAGCTCTTCGTCTTACAAGCCTTTCTCAGGCCTCATCCGTTTCCCATGCCCTCATCAACCTCAACAGGATTTCTACGGGCTCTTCTATTGCTTGCGTCATATGACTGGCGTGAAGAGCCCATGGTTGTCGATCCGTCAGACTCCCTATCTACCGCTCAACGTCTCGATATTTCGACACGGTTAGAAGCTTGGAGGAAGATTGACGCCAACATGAACCGCACGACCCTGTTCGTGGCGACGCCTTTTGATGTCACCGGCGTAGCCTATACGCAAAACATCCCCAAGGTAATTGCAACACGCATGACAACCCTTGCTCGATCTGCTACGAAAGCCACTAAAGACAAAGGGGCCGAACTTGACCCTCGCATGCTTTTCCAATCCGGCCTTCGTGACTATGATGTCGTAATACATCTCTCGTCTAAAGCGATTAAGGGCGTTCTCCGAGATGACGGGACCAAGCATTCGCACTTCAAGAACCTCGACGAGACCGGCAGCTCCGAAGCTCTGCCATTACCTGAGTCCCCTATCCCAGCCTTCTTGAGACATCTTCAGTCTGTGTACGCTACCCCATTATTGTTCTTCCATGGCGGGCCAGAGGATACCGTGATAGCGGCGCTGTGGAACCCACAACTGCACATCCGAGGGTTCAGCGCGAATATGCCGTCTTCGTTCAAACCGACGAGTGCTGATGCGGATAAATACGAGCTAAATAAAGAGGCAGTCCTCGCCGAGATCGCGAGGATTGGCGGTGATCTTATCGAGAAAATTGATGTTAAGGATAACTAGATCTGAGGAAATTGGGAATTCGAAATAGGTGTATAGAAACCCTATTCATCCAGGAGAGCTTAGAGATGAAATCAATTATTGTATATAATAGACCTCAATGATACCATACTGACTCTTCAACTACCTATGTGCTTAGTCAATAAGGCAAAATGATGAGAATTTAAGTTGGCTGATCCATCACTTACGCATGGAGCTCGAACTATCGTGCATGCTGTAATATACAATACTTCACTACCCCTTAAATCCCATAATATCGCCATAGGCACCGATGCACATGTACGCCGTCATTGTCGGAAGTATGGATCGTAACGAGGAAACAAAACCCGGCAGACATAAGTAAAATAACTAAGATTTAGCCAAATAGGAGCCCAATTATGCCACGTAGACAGACCAAAGGAATATACTCGATAGGTAAAAGCACACAGACATAAGTTATCAATCGAGCCAACTTAGACTTGAACGAGAAATGAGAGAAAAGCCCGGCTTCTATCTTTATACAAAATGAAAATGTCGTCCATCCCGAGTACTCAAGGGACATTCTACTGGTTATTCTACCTGGCATCGCTCAGATAAACAGGAGCAACATGTCACTACCCAACTCGACACCAATGAGATAACCATTATTACAAAAGCAACGAGTTACACGAAAGCGCTTTAATAAGTCTTCTTACAGGTAACCTACCTACAAAGGCAGCGTAACAATCGATTTCACCGTCTAGAAATCAAACCTCGCGTATGTATCTACCAATTACAACCAAATCTATGTCCCTGCTCACTCTGAATAGATACATAGATATCATCGTATTGACTAGTAATTTATATATATAAGTGTGTGTATGTATGTATATGTGTGTGTGTGAGACAGCACGTCAACTCCTACTTATCCTCTCCATCCAACTAGTCATATTTTCCAAGGAGAGAATGTCAGCTTTTCAAGAATTATATATAACTTGAACCAGCCCCCAATGCAAAAACAATGCTTTCATGACAGCGTGACTACGTAAGCCAAAACAATGATGATTATATATATGCATTCCTCCCAGCTTCTCGTTTTCAAAGAGAATAGAAGAAAATACCCATTAACTTCTCATCCCAATTGATTGAATTAATAATTTGAAAAAACGAAAGCCTTTTTAATCTTCGGGAAACAATTCCCTGAGATTACTCACAAAAGCACCCGCCTCGCCATCCCAGCGCTTGAAAAATTTGCCAGCCATGGGAACCAGATCTTTGATCTCGGTGGGCAGGACCTCGAGCCCGCCATGCAGTTCTACGGCCTCGATGCTACCTTCGGCGATGATGTGATGATCGGAGCCGTCCGTGCCGACCCTATGATAGATAGCAGTCAGCTTCGCGATTCCTGGCCTTGCGCTAAGTGGCGGATTATATGGGCGTGACGAAACAGAGATGAGAAAAATAAAATAAATAAATACAAGCAAAGATAGAATGAGGCAACTTACATGCACCGATAGTAAGGCTCGCTGTACCCGCGCCATGATTCGCGCGACGGTGAGCTCTGATCCCAATTCGTAATACCGCCCGCGCCCTCGGTCGTCCACCCGAGAATGATACCGTGGTAATCGTAGCGCTTATGTTTGAAGACTTGGCCAACGCGGAATCTGACACGGATCCCGTCGGCAAGTTCGCTGCGCCGCCTTGGCACGCGGGCCGATGCATCTACGTGGCGTATGTCCCTGATCTGGTCGCGGACGCGTTTCGACGGGAGCTCCCAATTGCTTTGTTGGTGGGTGGGGGCCGCGAAGGTGTCGTACATCGGGCAGACATACTTCTCTATCAACCAGGAGTCTTCGGGAAAATATTCGTAGAAGTAGGTCAGCAGATCCCGCACATCCTGCTGCCAATCCCAGCGCACCTCATCATTTTCGGGGATGATGGGCACCATCATAATGCTTGCCCAGATCATGCTATAGAGTGCTGGCTGTAGATTGCGCGCCCAGTCACCTCTGTTGAGCTCGATCATGGGAATCAGCTGGGATAACGGCCTATCGATTGTCCGGAAACTGGTAAAAGAGGCCCTAATATTCTGGGCAGTCCTCATGACGATTAGATCGGTGGATGTGGGCCTAAGCATATCATCGTGGCCAGCGAAGATGCCCAGTCTGAAAAGCAGGTTTTGGATATGGTCGATAGACACTTCCTCATCTGATCCATACGGGTCGAGAAACATGGTTTGTTGGTGGCCAGCTTGTCCCGGAGAGAGAACTGCACCGTCCAACGACACACCCGGGGGGGCCAAGACAATAGCGTGAACCTGGTTGGGTAAAGCGCATGGGTAAGCCTCGAAGCCAGAACGCGAAGCCAGAGCTGAGTAGATAGCAGCCGAGATGATGGGAAGTGACGGATGTTGGTCATCACGAAGGGCTCTTCCAATCAGACAATTACGCAAATAACGGTACGTCTCTTCGGTAGGATCATTCAAGCCAGTCATATTATTAGCATGTAGCCACCGAGCAAGAGCAATTGCTTTGCCTCGAGTCGTGGCTCGGTCTAGATCGGGATTGGCAGCACGAAAGCGAGAGGCGATGTCGTCGAGAAGTTTACAAATCTGCAAGCCGTTAGCTAGTTATCTTCGTGTTGCTGCTGGAGGCAAACAAGATGCACCTCGTCTAAGTCGCCTTCATTATCATGGAGCATGAACATGTCAAATGCACCCAGGGCGCGCTCCAATCTCATACCACCATTCAATCTCTCGACATTGGATACGGTCGGGCTGGCGCGTTGAATAAATCGCTGGTATTTAGCCCATTCTTCAATAGCGAGGCTTCGATGTATGCTGTCGAGGACGGTGCAAGAGTAGTATCTAGGATAACGTCTCAGTACATACACCACAAACACCACAGGAGTTAGCAGCTTTGAGCCAGCATAGGCGTGGCACACCTTCGAGCCAGGACATCCTCGACAGACTCGTCGACACGGCATTGCGTCAAGAGGTAGTCCTTAGCATCATAACCGTACTGGCAAATCTGCTCGGTCTTCTCGAGGCGCGACACGCGCGAGGCGACGATGCCGTCAACGAGGTGTGCGATGCGACTGTTGCGCCTCAGACGCAGCAAGTATAGGGCCTTCCAGTTGACGTCGTGTAGCTGGCCGCGTAGCTTGTCGTGGAAGCGGTGTTCGGACTGCCAGTACCTGAAACGGGTCTGGCAATAGTACTTCCACAGCAGGGGTTCATCTGCAATACGATTGAGCCGGTGGGAGACGAGTGTGACAATGGCAAGGACGTGCTCGGGGTCGAGATATTGGAGGATTTGTTGGATCAGCTCGTCGGGCAAAGATCCGAACGAGGGCATGGCGATGACGATAGTGGCGGTGGGTGGGCGGCGGACGGTGGGCGGTGGAGGGGTACGGGGCGAGGGCGAAGACGGAACGGGACGGGATGGAATGGAATGTCGGACGGTCGAGTCGGTGACTATTCGGAAGATTGGATACGAAATTGTATTATGAGATGTTGTTCTTGTTCCATCGACAACAACGACAACAACGACTCGGCTACACTAGGCGGTGGGAGAGTCGCAGGATTATAAAATAAAATAAAAGGTGATACGGCACGACGGGGTGGGATGCGGAGGATGACCACTACCGCAAGTAAGTACATGTAGTACTACGTACTACTAAGACATACAAGGGACCAGACAGACAGCCCAATCGTGGAACAGTAATGTCATGTCATTCGGCTTGCCTCTGATACGTCGAATACGAAGGGGAGACAGAAGATCGGCCAGATCCTGCGCCCCCAGTGCAGCTCGACTTTCCGAAAGCGGGTGGCCCCAGATGACGAAGCGCTGCCGGATGTCAGTGCAGTAGAACACATGGCAGACACAATATGTTCTAAGTTTGGTACCATGTGGCTGGCCTAGCCATGTCTTTCCGTTGGATGTTGAACGAGCTGGTTGTAAGTGACCGTCACACGCTAGTTATCTATAGTCGTCTTAGTATTCCTTGTCTTACCTGACTTGACTAAGCCGCCCGTCGTAATGGGAGTTTTTGTCGAAGCCATGCAGCCTCGAACTTGACCTGGCCTGTTACCGCAACTACCTATAACGTAATAAACGTGGGGCAGCCACTTCATCATTAAAATCCCGATTAAGTAGGTAATTAAGTAATCTTTCTTTATTCTACGAAATCAATGTGCGGCACGGAGACATGGGCACTTCCTGATTGAAGATTGGTCAATTCGACGGCGTGCTTATCCAACGAAAGGAGCAAAAAAATACCAACCAATGGCGCAACTCAATGAACTCTTAACACCCTTCATGTTGTACTTGTAGATAATACAAGTAGATAGTGGAAAAGTGGGGAATCCACCTAACCCATAGGGATGTGGGTCCCCATTCAGATGTGTCGATACAGTATAAAGTTCAAGTTTAAGTTTATTACGTACACTGTATACGTATACGCTGTATCTTGGACCCCCCACCACTAGGGTCCAAGCTACCCCAGGTTGTGTAAGTAAACAAATGACTTGCCCAAACGCGTCTCACTCTGCCATTTCTTCAACAACACCTACACCTAACACCTTCCACTTTCCATTCTTTATAGAAATCTACTGCACACTGCCGGCATGTTTAATTCATGAAAGCGATCACTTTTTCTCGATACCACCGTTCACGACATATATTCATTTACGCGCCGGCATAATCTAACATCAACATTGCAACCCATCGCTTGCGCCGCATCGGCACCGCACACAGAACTATATACTCACAATGGACACCCCGAGGAGCAACCTGGGTGACGCCACCTACCTTGGCCGTCCTCCTCCCGACTTCGACATTACCCAAGAACCCTCCTTTCACTCACCATCAAAAGACAACAACCTCGTACAGCAACTGCGCAACGGACGCGCCGCCAACCTCAGAACCCCACGGGGCAACCGCGCACCTTTCGGCGACAGGCGCAATCTCCCCGCAGGCATTGGCGGCTCCGAGTTCACACCCATGCTTAAGTCTGCTACACGGAACAGCGCCAGGAGACGGGGCAAAGAGAATACAAACGGCCTGACTACGCCCGCGCTGGGCAAGATTGATGAGGACATGGACATGACCAACGTGCCCGTCGAGTCTTCGCTCTACGGACCCTCCCGTAACTTGTCATACGTAGCTGCTACGCCAATGCCCGAGGTCGACACAAGCAGCGCCGCCTCTACCCCCCTAGTTCAGCCCACGCGGCGCGGCGGCGACAAGGGTCTGTTACAGGATGGGAACCAACTATCACTTCGCGAGCAGGAGAATGTCATCGATAAGATCGAAAAGGAGAACTTCGGTTTAAAACTCAAGATCCACTTCCTCGAAGAGGCTTTGAGAAAGACTGGCCCGGGTTTCAGCGAGGCTGCTCTCAAAGAGAACACCGAGCTAAAAGTCGACAAGGTTACGATGCAAAGAGAACTATCCAAGTACAAGAAACATTTGGCATCAGCCGAGAAGGATCTGGAAACATATCAGCAGCAGATTCTCGACGTTCAAGAGAAAGCTAAGAAGAAGTATGCCGATCAAAATCAGAAGGCAGAGAACGATGCTTTGCGCCATCGCCTTGAGGAAAGAGAAGCCGAAATCAGCCAGCTTCAGCAACAATTACAACAACAATCACAGGATGATGACATAGTTGAACAATTACGCAACGAAGTAGCCGATTTAGAAGCTGACTTGCGTACGAAAGATCGAGAGGTCAACGAAGGTGAAGAGGAATTAGATGAGCTACGGACAAAGCTAGAGGAACTAGAAAATTCCTCGCATCGTCAATTGGAGGAAAAGGAAGCTGAGATTAGCCGTCTCCAACGACAATTACAACAAAAATCAGGAGAAGACAGCGACTCAAATGATCTGCGTCACAAAACGGCCCAATTAGAAGCCGACCTGCTTGCGAAGGATCAAGAAATCAACGAAAGCGAAGAGGAGATAGATGAGCTACGAAGAAAGCTGGAGGATTTGGAAAATTCCTCACGTCGTCGCCTTAAAGACAAGGAAGCTGAGGTTCACAGCCTTCAGCAACGACTTCAACAAGCCTCACGAGGTGACAACGAGGCTGAACAGCTACATAAAGAAGTAGCTGTTTTGGAAGCCGACCTTCGCGCGAAGGATCACGAGGTCAACGAACATGCAAAGGAGGTCGGGGGGCTTAGAACAACAATTGAGACTCTTCAGCAACAACTGCGACGACAAGCACAAGGCAACGAGATCGTCGAGGAACTACGCAGCGAACTAGCTGATCTAGAAGCCGACCTTCACGCGAAGGATCACGAAGCCAATGAACATAAAAAGGAAATAGTAGGACTTCAAACAAATCTGGAAAACCTTCAGCGACAGCTGCAACGACAAGCACAAGGCAACAGCATTGTTGAAGAGCTGCGCAGCGAGATAGCTGATCTAGAAGCCGACATACGCGAAAAGGATCATGAAATCAACGAACGTGAAGACGATGCAACCGAAGCAAGACAAATAATTCAAAAGCTTGAGAGCAGCATACAGAATCTCGAGCGCCAAATTACGCAGAAAGACAGAGAAGTCAAGGCGCAGGCGGAACAGGTTCTCCAACAGCGCGAAGCATGGGAGCATGAACGCAGTGCTCTCTCTTCCAAGCTCGAAGCGGTGCAGAACAACTTGGCGACATGTACTGACGAAAAAATGCTACTCCAGCTCCGTCATGACGCCCTAGGAGCTGAAAAGACATCCCTACAGCGGGATATTACCCGACTTCAGAAGCAGATAGCCCAGCTTGAAGACCATAATGAGAAAGGGCGGGCGGAAAAACGCGACCTAGAGGCACAACGAGATCGGCTAGAAGATCGGGCCACTGGCCTTCAGCGCACTGTAGACCGACTGCGCGACACAGAAGGAGCGCTTTCAGGCAAAGAAACACAGTTACAGGCGGCTCTAACCAGTGAAGCCGAGCGACACAAGAACGAGGAGACTGCTCTGAGTCGCCAGATCGACGACCTGAAACAGGAGCTCGACACCAAACAATCCACGTTATTAAGTCTACGTAACGAAGTTTCAGGCCTCCAAAATGATCTGCGTCAGAGTCAAGCCGACCGCCAAGCTCAGTTAGAAAAGGTTGAGGCTCTAGAGGATAAGGTCGAAGCCTTACAAACCACGCTTGATGAGGAATCCGGAGACGCAAATCAGCAACTAAGACAGATAGCCGAGCTGAGACACGAGCTCGAAACGAAACAAGCCGCATTACTGACTCTACGCAATGAGATTTCGGGCCTCCGAGACGATCTTCGTCGCAGTGAAGTCGATCGTCAGGCTCAATCAGAAAAGATCGAGGCTTTAGAGGATGAGGTTGAAGTTCTACAAGCAACACTTGACGAGGAGTCGGAAGATGCAAGTCAGCGCCTAAGACAGGCCGACGAGTTAAACCAGGACCTTAAGCGTCAATTACGCGAACAAGCGCAGCGAACCGATCGCCTAGGCCAGCTTGAAGGCGCTAACAAGGTTGCTGAGGCGCTGAGGCAACAGCTAGAGCAAGCCAAGCAAGATCTTCAAGAAGCCGAGCAAGAGTGTGAAGATGCCGATGGACTCGCCGAGATGTTAAGGCAACAGCTCGAAGAAACCAAGCAAAGTTTGCACGATGCTGAGCAGGAGTGTCAGGAACTCAAGCAGAAGCTTGATGGAGCCTCGCGTCAAGAATCAAGAGGAATTACTCAAGCCAACCAGGCGACTGAGGACCTGAAGCGACAACTATTACGCGCACAGAAGGAGTCGAAGAAGGCCGAGCTTTCGTGTGAAAACCTACGCATACAATTAGATGCGGCTAGGGAGGAACTAGACTACG
This sequence comes from Xylaria cubensis, assembly GCA_022385715.1. Lineage (NCBI taxonomy): Eukaryota > Fungi > Ascomycota > Sordariomycetes > Xylariales > Xylariaceae > Xylaria > Xylaria cubensis. The sequence goes on along the minus strand of MU279013.1, from coordinate 247,645 downwards.
CGAACCCCTTGTGCAAAGAACTTCGTCAAAAACTTGACCGAGCGCGAAGAGAACGGGCCGAATACCAAGCCGCGGCAGAGAAATTACAATACGACTGCGACCGGCTTAAGAAAGGGGCACAAGAGGCCCTAGCTTGGATTCAGGCCAAGAATGCAGAGAAACCGAGTTCCGTACCAAGTTCTGTTGCGCCTGGCCCGATCAAGCAGGCGGCCATGGCAACCTTCCGATACGGCGACGTCGTCATGGACGTCGTAGACCAGAAAGATCACGAGGCCGTCATCCGCGCCGCCGACTCGGCGCAGCGTCGACATAAGAAGGAGATACGCGGCATGGACCTCTATATCATGTGGATGCAAGCTCGCTGGGAGCGCGAGTCCAAATTGCGGAGTGACGGCGCCTCCGCCAAGAGATTCCTCCAGCTACAACTAGAAATTGCAGATGCCTGGTAAGTTCATATACTCTCCTCCTTTCTCTTTTGAAGAGTGGTCGTACTAACAGTTATGACAGCAACAAAGCACAACTCCGAAGGATCAACGACATCCTTCAAGGCCTAGGCCTCAAGTCCTCAGCCGAGCTCATAGTAGAGAGACGGAAGGATCGCAAACCTTTGAACAAACTCAAGGTCTTTGTCACTCTTATCCGGGCCGTGGCCCGCATGCGGGTCGACGCGCGGAAATGGGGCGAGCACGAGAAGACGCGGCTGCGACTCAGCGCCGCGTTGGAGGAGCAAAAGCAGCAGCAGGTCCTCTGCTGATTAAAGAGCATTTCATTCGAATTTGGAGCATTGCATATGGGGGTATGGATAAATCGGCGTTCTTATAGGGGGTGGGAATTCATTGTGTAGAAGGTTGGGGGAAAAGCTTTGTTGGGAAATTGGCATTGCATACGACTGTTCTCTTAAAGAGGGCCGGAGGCCGGATATATGATTTTTGTCGTGAGAGCGTACAAACTTGATGTTAGGAATAGAAATATTGTTGGGCGTTGTTGATCACTATCATTATCTAAGTCGTCTGCTCTATCTCGATTTAGGGTGAAGCTTGCTGCCTCGACCGCCGATCTTACGGCTCTGAGACGAGGTAGGTAAACTTCAATGCAGAGTCGCGACCCAGCTACAGCGACCTAGAGGCCTGATTTACGCACTATATATCGTGCTTCTATATGGTGTATACGAACCGATCTAAGGCGTTCAAAACTTTATTGCAGAACATTAATCTGATAGAAATGAATGAATGTACGAGAAATTCAGAGCGACCTTCTACCTATGGTATAGGTTACCCATAAGAATCCCGTACGAGAATGAGAAATTAACAAACCATAGAGTAGACAACAATCAGGAAAAACGAATATCTACTTACAAAGTTCGATTAAAGATTGATATGTTCTGTACTATGTATGCCATCTATCATGAGAAACTCAACGACCTAATCACTACCTATGTGTTGCACCAATTACATATCTCAGCCAGTCGGCAAACTTAGGGTATCTGAGGCGTCTCAATCACTCAAGAGTGAATAAGCCTAGCTTAAAAATTACTTTCAACTATATCTAAACCCAGTCAGAATAAATACTCACCACTCATCTAAAAGGCGAGCGCTTATCCGACATCTTAACTCAACTCCTAGCAACTATGTAAGCCCCCCATGACACGATAAAAGTAACAGGAAAGATAGAATACATATCAACATAGCTCTAAATCTATTCTATATCCTGTCTTATCCTAGAGAGCTTGTTGTTACAAGACAACTACAAACGGTGGGGTATTAAAAAAATGCTTCTCCCCTTTCCTTTCCTTTTTGCTATCGCTTCTTAAATGAAACCAAATCAAGATGCCCAAGCCCAAAACCAAATCTAAAAAAGACACCACGTCACGTTACCTACTATAACACAAACAGCAGCGCGGGTAATAATCGTCTATTTGCTAATACTACCAAGGCATCCATCATATCCAACGCATGAAAAATCCGCCAAGATACCATGTATGTTTCCAGACATCAAGACAACTAGCCGCCGCTGCCGCCCGAAATTTCGTATTTAACTACTCATCCATCAATCCATTCATCGTTCGTATCTCATCAATGTCGGCCAGTTAGGGATATTAAGCCACTTTCACGCGAAAATCTCCTATTTTTTTTGGATACTGCCAGAGCAATGTGAATGGACCCCACCACCCCAAAAGTGCATAAAAACCCAGCTCAACTCCCCGCTTGAAAAAAATGACCCAAGCGAAAATCAGCGCAAGCCACCCATGAAACAAGAAGCAACTTCAACTTGAGAAGTGATGAGAGCTATGTTACATGACGAACAGTAGATTGGTGTCTAGTCACAACGGGTCAACATGTTACGTGTTCTCAGGCACCATAGGGGACCGGGTCCTTACTAAGTGGGTGGCTACAAGAGAGTTGAGGCTTTTGCGTGTACCGGGTAGCCAATTCGTCGCGGATGCTGTTCAAGAGCTGCACGTAGCTTTGCTGAGGCTTTTTCTTGAGAGCGGTGATAAAAGCCCACGACATGGCGCCCGTGGCCTGAGATGCGATGGTAGCATCCGCCCTGCAGTTGGTTTGTTAGCGTCATCTCAAGCCCGGGATGGCAGCACAGCACAAAGTAACAGGATAACGTGCCGCGAAAAGCTACAGGGCCAACGCAACACGTCGCCCTAGATACAAAATCGCGGCCTGTGTAGCTGCGACCCTGTATCTAGGGCGTAAAAAAAAGCTATTTACATATTCTCATACTCTGGAAAAAACATATGTTCCTCCCTTGTCTGCTCATAAGGTAGACTCCAGACGGGTGCGTCGTGTATCGGAGGTTGGGATATTAAAGGCATGGTATCTAATAATGGAGGATGAGGAAACGAAGAAAAGGGGTATACGAACGAGGTTTGGTCATCTTTACTGCCGGAAAGCATGATGACATCCGCAGCTGACGTTTTGGTGGCCATGGCTCGGTTATGAGCGTCTTCGCCACCAGACGCTTTCTTGAAGAAGCCCATGATGTTGTTGGCCACACCGCCAAGATCACCCTGACTGTAGGAAGATATAACACCAAGGAGACCTTGACCAGCTTCCTTAGCCAAATTGGGCTCTTTGAGGATACCTTGAGTTGAGTATATATAAGGCAGATCCAAGGCAGTGCCGGAATGACACGAGTCGAAAATAGCTGTTAGCCGTACGCCAGCCTGCAGTGGGCGGACCATAATTCTATGCATCTCATCGTCGGTAATATGGCCGACTTGGCGGAAATCTACCGGGTAAATAACTTCGTCATAGCCGTCCTCTTCATCACCATCCAAATCTTTCGTCTGTCCACCGTGACCTACAAACAAATGAGCAATGGGGATTGTGAGTGAAAACCCAGCTTAGACACACCTGAATAGTGGAAAAAGAGCGAGTCGTTAGGTCTCGCGTCCTTAACTAGCCAATGCATAGCCCGGAGGAGATTCTGCTTCGTAGGCTGGCTCATAGGATTTTGTTGGTCGTCGGTTAAGATAACCATGTCTTCTCGTTTGTAACCGAAGTGCTCGGCGAGGTAGCTCGACATGTTCCGCACATCGTTGATACAGCCCCGCAACTGTCCACGCTGGCCAAAGTAGTTTATACCAACGAGAAGTGCTTTTCTCCGGCCACTGCAGTTGCTGTACCGGAAGGCATAGTTCTGAGGAGCGCCATGTCCAAAATGCTGCGGGCCAGCTGGGGGAGGTGGCGGCGCAGCGTAATTGCCGTGATTGTATGAGTTCGAGTTTACCGTTGGCATTGCTGAACGGGATGCACATTAGCTCGTGACCTCTTTGCCCTCCGCCACACAAGAGTGCTCTTTATCTTACGCGGCCGACTATAATGATTTGAGCCATTGTTGTATCCGCCAGATTGCTGGGGTGGTGGCCCCTAATAAAGTTGTCAGTGGGAGGCCTTGTCACGGCGAGCGAAGCAAGACGGCGCGTACCTGACTATAGTAAGGTTGTTGCGGAGGTTGGTTGTAGCCGTATTGCTGAGTAGGCTGTCCTTGCTGAGGATAGCCATTGTATCCCTGTGGTGGCCTGACAGAATAGTATGTTAGGGATGCTATAGAGAGAAGAGAGAAACATGTGTCTCATGGGAAGACAATCATACGGCTGGTAGTAGTTCCCGTGATGTTGTTGTTGCTGCTGCTGCTGCGGCGGACCGTATCCACCAGGGTAGTTGTTGTAGTAGGACATGTCAAAGACGAGGGATTAAATAGATTAGAGAGGTAGATACAGTAGGGAATAGTGACGACGTGGCCTGGCCAGCAGACAACAGCTCGGGAGCAGAGCTGGCGTTGTGAGGTTAGCTGAAGTGGCGCGCGTGAAGGCGTGAAAGGCGAGACGAGACAAAGCAACGGCAAGGATGGTCGGTTGATTAGGTAGTTAGTTGGTGGGGTTTTTCGGCGTGTCGGCGTGTATCGGCGGTCGGGAAGGATTTTGATGTCGACCACAGCCGCGGGCTCACTTGATGTTCTAGACTGGAAAGGCTGCGAGGGGGCGGCGATATATATTTCTTCTCTTTGGTGGAGAGGGTGAACGGGAGTTGAACATGCAATGATACTATCTATAAGCGATAAGATGGACGATCAGTTTGCATGTACTCTGAGGGCCTGACGACAGGCCGTGTTGACATGACAAGACAAGAAAAGGTTCGAGAGGCTAGACCCGACGCCGCCAAGCCATAGCGGCTAGCACGTAAGTACTACTTTCTCGGTACGTATATACCATGTTGACAAGCAAGGGAGGGGGGATCGCTGTCATAAGCGCCGGCTGGCAGGTGGACCATCATGGCCGTACCTATGGAACTTTATTTTCGCTTGGGATATTTGTTGTAGCGTGCATGTACCTACCCGGACCGCTCGCTAGATGGTGTACATACCTAAGGTGTGTGTATGTAGGTACCTTGATGTAAGGCAGTGACAGGTAAAGTGACAGTGACAACACCGATGACCTGACAGTGCAGATAGACGATAAGCCCTGACCGACACAGCCCGTGTCTGCAAAGAATATATAGAACTCGATCTACTGTACGCTACGCTGCACTGCAATCTGCAAGGGGAACGGAGGAATTGCTAAAAGAGACTATCGCAACGGAGGCTGTGTTGCTTGTAGTTGTATGCTAGGAGGCGCCGAGGTTGTAGAGAGAGAGAGAGAGTATAACCTCAAAGCACGCACAATGATGGAGAGGAGAAACGCAAGTATGGGATCGGAGTTGTCGCTCGTAGGGCTTGAAAGCGGGGACTAGTCGGGATATTCATGGGTTGATGACGATAACCTGTCACAAGTACAGTGTGCGGCTAGGCCCAATGCGACAAAATCCGTACTGCCGGGACGGATGAGACACAGTGAGCGACTGTGCTTGCTCACCTCCAACTCTAACCTCTAACCCTGGTATGGCTAGCAGATGGCCCAGTACCTAGGTACCGTGATGTAAATCCGTGTAGGTAAACCATCAGAAACCAATCTTGAATTTAGTTCGGCTCTAGTTAACTAGTACAAAGTACTAAGCTTCATCCGGCAATCTCTATAACCTCCCAATATCTTACAGACTTACATACATGTTGTCACACGTTACTTGAGTCGGTTTGCGCGTACTGTTGAATGGTTCATTGCAAATTTTAGTCAGTCTCAATTTCTATTGGTACGGTAGCTGGCCTATGATGATGTAAGATACCCAGGTACTAAGCCATCTATGTCAAGATGCATACCTGTCCGGAGATCGTTTCATCAGAAGGCACGATGCCAATTTCTACAGACCCATCACTTCCTCGTCGAATGCGATATTAGACCTGTATTACGCGTATGGAGAAAGCGTGAAAACGTACGGCAAGCTATTGTTTATCGATTCCACTTCCTACTCGGCTAATCCACAAGATAATCTTCTTTCACGAACATTACAATTAACAAACAGCCAATAACACTGCTGCCCGACCCATGTTGATGGTCGACCCCAACCTGACAGGGCTAGCACTGGGATGTTGGCTGCAGGGACTTCCTGAACATGGCGCTGTTGTGCTGGGCAGGGTTTATCATTTTTTTCATTTTCATCTGCATGTCTGATCTCGTCTGGGCATCCGTAGCACAGCATCAGAGCCATACCAACAACACCTCACACATCGTCTCCTCGGTACCAATACACGTGTCGGGCCCTGAATAATACCCGGATCAGATATGCATCTGTATGCAATGCATATAGGCCATCGAGAAGAGAAAACATAATGGAATTTTCTCTTTGCTAACCGCGGCCGGCAACCCCGTGCCAGTATACCTACTACACACTACTCCAAGCCGCAATGCAGCAGCAGCAGCAGCTATTGCCATGTACCCCTACCGACAAGAATCCCGGATGTGTTGTCGTCGGGCCTTGCTCCGTTTCGGGCTCGTCATGTCACCCCCAGAAATAAAGACTTCATCAACACGCTGGCGTGCAGCAAAGCGATGGTCCATCATTGCTCGACAGTGGGCGGGAATAACAATTTCCCATCTGCAGCCCGGTTGAATTAGGAAGTCGACCGGGGGTTCCGTGTGAAATGGCTCACCTGAACAAATTGTCCTTGCCCAATCACTGCTGTCCTTTCGGGTTGACCCTTGTTCATCGCAACCCAAACGGCATTAGCGACATGCGGGAGTATGCAATGCTGAGATTTTCCTGCATTATTGACACAATCGGTGCAACGTCGTCAGTTCACAACCGACGGTGGGTCTTAAAATATAATTTTTTGTTGCATACATCACCTATCAGTACGTTGTTAACCCTCTGCAGATGTCACCGCTTTTCTCTACTGTCCACCTTCAGTCGCGTACAACATATTCGTAGCGCGTCTAACTAAGCATCTACTGGTCCCTTGCCTTAGTTTACACGGGCCGGTCTGTGGCGGTGACATAATAGTCAACGTCTGTGCAAAGGCCACTCCGAGGATTAGGTAAGTAGTGGAGGATCGCCGTAAATAGAGTTTTCGATACTCCAACATCTCGGTACGCCGAACCGGGCCGTCAACGTCATTTCTTACCGGAAGAAATAAATCTGAGGGAGCTCATATCTCCATCTTTCGTCAGCCTTTCCTAAGGTAGATCCCGCGAAGGGCCTAGTGTTCCCGATCGAAACAAAACTTTCCCATGTAGTATATCCTCCCGAACTCCGGGTGGGGATTGATACTCATGACCCATCTGAACTAAACTAACTATCCTAGACTCGGTTGCACCGACCCCGGGTACAGACGCCACATCCGAATCCCAGAGACTTGGGAGATCCGGAAAGGACCATACATACGTCGACATTACATATACTACGCAGCATAGTATACCGTGGTATGGCATAGCCGCTGCTGGCCTGCATTGAATACTACTCTTTCAACCCGGGGACCCAGGGATGGGTAGCAATAGCACCCAGGCTATACCCTCCCCGCGAGGTGTAACTCCGCGGCGCCGTTCCTGAAACTCCATCCGACGTTGAGGCTAACATGGTAAGGACTTCAGCTACCAGGTTCGTGCACCTGCACCAACACCCCAATCAAGGTGTGCATTGCGTGCCGTGACCACATCCGACCTCCACAATAGTACATTCAGGGCTGTTCAGCTTGTCAGCTCGTCAGATGGGGCGATAACGTACTGTGTACAGTAGGGCTAGCTGAGCACAGAGCACCACACCCGCCTCCTGCCCGCCTTACCAGGAGAACTCGCAAAGTCCCCATCTATTTGGATGCATTTGGCGACGTAGCATGCAGGCTGTTGTGCGCCGTAACTCCGATTTTCCTACCGTATACCTCGGCACGTTGAATCTCCCCCAGAAAAACATTCTATTTACATATAACACGCCACCCACGGAGGCCACCCGGCAGCCGCTCTCCGGTTGACGCTCACATCGTCTAACACGAAAAACATCATCCAAATCCGGTTAAACACCGGTCCCAAGAAGTGTTTCATGCATTTCCGGCGGCTAACGTCACGCTCACCTAACCTTAGCAATCAAAACATTATCTGACCGGCTAGCCAACAACGTTACGTTCATAGTCTTCACTCACTCCACTTAATCTTTGTAGCAAGAGGCAGCCAAGAGGTTACCAACATTACCAACTGCCTCGAGCCCCCACGTCGCCTACCGAGACATATCTGGTACTATCTACGATGCGAGACATACATACATATAGGTAGGTGCATGTCTCAGATGAACCACATGAGGTCATACGAGGTACGGTACTTATTCCCCACCACGTTTTGAGGCGGTCTAGGTCAGATACTTCGTTCACCAAATCCCCCTGCGGACGTCGTGTGTCGGCTTGCAAATTTTATCTATAAGCTTAGGTAGAGGTAACACTCAACGGTCACGGGAGCTATGGAAAGATAACTATACTGATGTATGTAATACGGAACATACACACATGTCAGATCATGGAAGTATAACTACTACCGCTAGGTAGCCTTTCCAGAGTTTGAATTTACACTCATGTATTTCCCCTTCCCTGAATCTATCGTTACGTCCGGCATATCATACATGTACCTACATATCTGTCGTGCAGATCTCCGGCTGCAACAGTACGATAAAAACCAGGTCCGGAACATCCCGAAATTCCTGGCTCAGATTCGGACGCTACTACTGTATACCGCTCAATGGCACCATCGCTACGAATCCAAGACCTACCCACACGGCCCGTCACCGGTTCAGGTACTATTGATTCATGCCTTCGTAGCTGTTTCACCTAATCGGATTATAGACATGCTCCATATGCCCCCAAAGTCCTTCTATTACGTACTTAATGTAGACAGGTATAGAACGATTGCCCATGAGTGATAGAAACTAGGATTATAATGGAATATTTCCAAAGAAAGGGAAAAAACTCAGATAAGTATACCTCAGTAACAATCTTAACAAAAGAAGGGCAATCACCTATTGGTTCAATTCACAATATCACAGCGTGTGTATATACCCAATGACATAAAAGGGTAGTCTAATCTAATCTGATCATTCATACCAACGAATTATGGAAAAAGACTCTATTAAAAAACCAGTCTAGTATAGGTAATGTATAACTAAATAGCAAATACCTATCTATTCAATATCTACCCATATCCAAGTCCTCTCTTGGTATCATAGCCTTTCCAAGAATCCTCACGCATCTTTCATAACCTCATCAGCCCCATCTATTGCTCTCATAGACCAAGCCATCACGCCCCAAAGGAGACGCATGGCCTCAATTCTCTGCTCAGGAATAAACAGGTCGAACCACGTACTCCTCCAGATCTCAAGTTTATCCCAGCTACGTCTCCCTCCACTTCGGTCATCTTCCGCGCCTTCCAGGACCTCCAGAAGTCTATCAGGCACGCGCACGCGCAGAATACAGATGTGATGAAATAGGCTACTGACGATAAATACGTCGTCAAAGCCCCCACCCTGTATCTTCCCGATAGCCTTGTACACCGCTTTCTTGTCCCAGTTCGACGAAGGCGGACGCACCCTGCGATAGCGGTCGTACATACTAAGTGTTTTTCGCGGCTTTTTGTTTAGAGGTACTCCGCGGACGGGGATACCGAGTGGGTATCCCGGTTCTTGCGCGGTGGATTTGTTATCAGACGGAGGTGGTCCATCGGCCGAAGGGCCACCCTCCCCGGAGGCTTCCGTACTAGGGGCATCCTTGTCACCCACGATGGCGTCGCCTTCGACTTCGCGGCCGATTGGACCTCCTTCAGCACCTCCCCAGCGCCTAACTGTAGCCCACCATTTGCCTTGGCCGATGCGCTTCTCGACTTTACCCTCGCGAGCACGGAGCTGGGCCGTCGCCAACGCGGCGACTAGCTCACGTCCAAAGTCGACATTCGACCCTGTAGGCCCGGTAAAATTTGTTGTGTTGCGGGCGGAAACGGCGGCTACGGGTCCTTCAACGATGCCGGCACGCGCGGCTTCCCGGGTGATAGGGGTCCGGTGTATGAACACACAACCCGAAGAGAAATACGAGCTGCGCTGAACAGCGGACTCGTTTTTCTGCTCTGAAATGGCTGAGGGCGGTTCGACAATGTATAGCCGCGGTTCAACCTTCGGTGGCGCCATATTACAGCCAAAGTCATAGGAGACGAGCTTTACGAATGCAGACACCAAATTGTGACGAAGCTCGGCTGGCATTTGTGAGCCCGGAGCCGTTCGGTATGTTGTCCTTTGTGGTGTTCCTGTTGTCTGTGACTCCTGCTCCGGCTCTGCGGCTTCATCCTGTAATGGCGGCAACGAAGTGTCATCCCAGTAGGTGGCCATAAACTCCAGTTGCCTGAAGAATTCGTAGGAGCTTCCTAAGCGAACAACCGGCCTTCCTGGTTCCGGTTTGAAACGGCGTACCGTCCGAAAGGCGGCTTGGTTTGCAATAGCAAGTTCATTACGCTTCTCTAGATAGACGCGAGTCTCAGGTGACAGTCTTCCGTTAGACAAAGGCCTTCGAAAGGTACGATCTATGCGTCCTGCATCTTCTACGTCGATGCCATCCCACCCATCGGCAGAGGGCAGGTACAGCGGGTCCGGGACGACATGTTCGGCTGGAGCGTCGACGTGCACATGCACCCCAAGGGCGGCAAAATGAGACTCGTTCACCTCTGTTGGGCGGTGGAGGGTTTGCAAGAGGCGCACAAGTGAGGGATGATCCTGGTCACTTGAAGAGCCGGTAGAGCCGGACAACTGCGGGTTGCACTGCGGCAAGTTCAAAGGTGTTGGCGGTGGCACATCCTTGGGTGGTGGGCCCGTGCTTGCTGGTGGAACTGGAAGAAAGTTATAATTCTGCGCAAATTTCTTCTCATAGGGTAAGATTGTGAAGGTATAGAGACGTGTGTGTATCGGCTACATGAGAGGTTAATTCGTCGTCGCTTGACCATCAGAGGCCCGAGGAGACAAACGATTTAGAAATGAAAAACCTAGAACCAAGACAGAAAGCATTCGTCGAAATTGGGACACGTCGAAGATTCGGCAACCCATGAGCCCTTTAGAGGGGATGTATTCGGGTTACCTAAGAGTAAGATTGTGGGTTCGCTCTCCGACCCAACACTCTATCTCTACAGCATAGTGTCCGTGTCGCCATAGCTGTGAATCTGTGGGCCGGAACCAATGAATTGGATCATCGCAAGCCTCGGGGGTAGCGGGCGGCATGAATGGGGAACTCGGGACGGTATAGAGTGAAGTGAATAAGCGACTTACCCAAACTTGCAGCAAAAGCGCCAAACATAGTGGTGGTCACGATGATGCAGAAGTCAGCTACGTCCGGACAATCTGAATAAGCATTGAATCAACTCGTCGATTGTCAAATAACCCAAAACTTAATCGCAGACCCGTCTAGAAACGGCCTCCGGGTCTTGGATCTCGAGGCCACCACAAGAGTCGACGGGTTTACAGTCATAGGCAAGGCAAAAACAGAGCAAATTGCCGGACCGATCCAGGATAATCCAGAGACTGAAGGAATGAGTAGAACGAAAAGTAAAGCTACCGATTTCCTAAATGGGAATAAAGACGGTGTGTGATGTTTAAATTGAGGTCCCGAGAGCTGGGAACGGCGACTAGGAACATGGGGATTGGAATCTTGGGAATCTGGGCTATAATTTGGGAGTTGGCGGCTCTTGGAGCGTCTACCGGCAGACTTAGCTGGCCCGGGCTAGCTCAGTCTAGTCTAGCCGAAGCGACTCGTGGCCTATGAGCAGCCGCGGCCCGCCACCGCCGTTGCATTGTAAATGGACCCTAGAGGTACGTTACTGGCCTGCTTCCACTGTCACAACACCTCAGTTTATTATTTCTGGACAACCCTTGCATCTTACCAGTCAGATCCACCAACCTTCTTGTATTCTTTTTTTCTTTTTATTGTACAACACAGCAGAACATTCATACCGCTTTTCTACTATCACATATTCCTTGCATTCGTTGATATTGGCCAGGTAAATATACATTTTGGTAGCTACTCTAAATACTTAATTATATTTGCTCTCCCTCAACGGAAGACCGATGTCGGCCGCACCCCCTATGTTGATAGTACGATCCTATCGTAGAGGGTGTATTTAAGGAGTGGCGGAGAATGTTCATTACCTATTAGTCGCGCTATAGTTAGCCCGAGCTTGTGAAGATCGAGCATACAATATGGTAGGTTAGATGTTGTTGGTAAATAAGGGCCTCGTGAGTAAGAAATCCAACCTTGTGTGCGACCTCCTAGAAAGACCGTTCGTTGTTTAAGTACCTAAGTAGGTATATCGACCCAAAGTTCAATGTTTATGATAGAAAGAAGCGGATATTGTTGCATGTATATCACCACTCAATGCCTACACATAAGTTGATGAGATACATAGCATATCATCATGGCGAGTCCGTTGCGTATATTGTATACATGTAACAAAAACTAGTTGGCCGGAAGAAACAGGAGCGGAGGATAGGGCGCGAATCGCCGTTCTTACTTGTTTATATCCTAGGTGGATGATATGCGGAATCATATCCTCTGTCAAGGTGATATGATAATCATGATAATAGACACAACACAGAGTATGGAACCCACGACCTTTTAGATTGATCTTGAGATAATATTACACCAATAAGGTCTCTCTCCCTACTGAATTTGTACACTATCTAAATTCTTGATAGAGTATAAGCCGCCAATGACTGTCTATCTGCCTCTGAGGGTTTGATGTACTTGTGGATCAACGATCAAACGCGTGGAATCGTCGGTAGTCGACGGCAAGAGAGTGAGCCCCTTCATATCGATCGGGAGGACCCCACATCCGACGCCATTTATCTAATTTCAAGTTTGCGATCTCGTTCCAATCGTATGTTATGCTTCGCTGGCTTTGCTGGCTCGCCAAACAATTCCGCATTATCAGCAAGCAAATACAGGGCTTCGTTTCCACTAATTCCTTCAATTCTTGTTCGTTGTGTGGAGATGCGCGGGGTCGTTGGGCCCAGTCAATCTTCACTGGACCCCATAAGTCGAGAAGTCTTGTATTTCTCAATGAGCTGTCGTGAAACGGTCGGATCGTCACAGCCGTTACCTTATCTGATAAGCTCCAAACGGCCCCCTTTTGAGCCGCCACGAAGACTCGGCGCATTTAGTAAGTATACTTACACAGAATTCACCTAGGGTCGAGGGTTAACGACCGTTTATGAGAATCAAAACTATCCCTGGCTCCTAACTCACATTACATTATTCAAATCTAAGATAATGGCCGGTATGTATCGAAGGGTCAGGTGCGCAAACTGGACTATTAGTCGCGCGTCGTTATCGCGACAGCCAGGTTTCACTATTTGGTACAGTAATCTGGATCAAGGCAGAAAGAACTTGTCTCAACAAGCAGCAAGCAAACGAAAGTTGATGTCATCTTATCAGACATTAGTTATAGGTAGATGAAGACCCCAGTTTGCCAGCGGTTTGCGTGCAAACTGACGGAGGTTGCTTGCTTCAGGTTTGTTACAGAACAGGGGTTCGGCCTCGAAGCACGGCCGCCCTCCGGCGCCAAGAACCTCCTTGATCCACGACTTGGACAACGTTCTGAAGACTCCCGAGACCGTAGCCAGCCAATGCCGTTGGCCCATTCGGCCCGCCAAACAAGATGCGCCCAGAATGAACCCAGGTAAAATCGCATGCTTCCGGTATGGGCCATGCACAGGCGTAACTCTTCACGGTTTAACGGTTGTCGCAGAGGGGGGGCCTCTTTTTAGTGTAGTACACGAGTTTGTATGTGTGCGTGTGCGTCGTGTCTGGATTGTTGCAGATGCCATCGTCCTCCCTTGCCAACGCTGCTCTGTTGGCGACGGACTAGTCCGTCCGTGTTGTTGTTTCTCCCTCCCTTTCTATTATTCCTTTTTCTCGCGACTGTCGATATAGAAGTCTTTTCAGACTTCAAAACTTCACTAGGCCTTCATAGGCGTGGCTTTGCATTTAGCCGTGACCCGTTTTGCAGTGTTCCGACATTAGGAACCAATGTTCGTCTCAGCTTCTCCCCAGATCTTTGCTTCATGATCTTCTTGTGATCGTGAGCGCGGCCGGACCGGCCCTTCGTTTCTTCTCGTGTGTTATTCCTCTAGCTTTATCTCATTTTCTACATTTCGCTTCGTCAATACCGACAAAGATAGAACTTCTCTTTTCGCTTTTGGCGACTGGAATCGCTTATACACGTTGACGTGACAATGTCGACGTTCCTTACAACTATCAACAACAAGAAATGTACGGCGACGCCGAGGGCCAAAAATGCAGGCGGGGGAACTACAGCAACAGCAGCAACATCGTCTTCCTTTAGTTCGTCTTCGACTTCGTCGTCAACTTCGATTGCATCGACTTCCACCTCAATATCGACATCAACGTCAACAACGTTTTCGACATCCTCGATACCCTCAACGTCCCTGACGTCCTCGACGTCCATACCAGCACCAGTATCGACTACCACAGCACCAGCTGGTGGCATCATCAATGCGCCGGGCCCAGATACGTCCACAAGCGCTGTTCTGGAGACATTGCCTAGTACGACGAGCTCCACGTCTTCCCAGAGTGTTACCCCAAACAGTGCCCCTATATCTAGCGCTATAGGAACAGGTGCTCCTTCAATACCTTCTGCAATACCTTCATCAACTCCTGCTCTCGTAACTGAGAGTCGTACATCTTCCACTACTTCCAGTCCCGACTTTACAGCCGTTACTGCTACCCAAACAGAAGATCAGAGCTCGAGCTCAACAATCCAAACTAACGACGGTTTAGCACCGACGATAACGTCTGTCGCGTCTTCTGGCGCATCTATTTCTACGTCTGCCATTATAGGAGGAAGCATAGCAACAACAACGACAACAGGCTCAGAACAGCTCGAGTCGTCGAATTCCGGAGGGGGCTTAACCAACGGTGCCCAGAACAATGTCACGGGGAGTGGGAGGAGCACCCAGACGACGGTAGCCGTTGCCGGCGGTGTGATAGGAGGCCTAGCCCTGGTCTCTATAATAGCCTTCTTATTCTGGTTCTGGAGAAAACGTCTTATGAAAAAACGACGCAGTACTCTGCTCACCCCTCTGTCAACCGGTCAGGCCAACGGCAGGGGGGAGAAGGGCCCGTATATCATCAACCGAAATTCATTAGGACCGACCACTATACCAGAAAAGGTGAGGGCCGTGGTGGGATATAATTATCACCGGCTACGGGGACGCGTCAACAGTCTAGTAACGCGCAGTCCAAGACCGAGCGTAGACCTGAACCGCGGTAACTCGCAATTTGGCGTCTCAGGCACGCCAGCAAGCCGCTCTGCTTCGGGGGCAGGAGTAGATACCAACAGACCTACGACGGTTAAGGGCCGATTCGTAGACTGGTGGGGACGAATGACCGAAGAAGGGAACATGAACTGGAAATCACGGAATGAACCCAAGGGCGGGCGTCCCAATAATGACACATATACTAGCATGTCCAAGGTGGCACAACCCAAGAAGAAGGCGTCTCAACCCGACTTCCTAACCCTGCTGAGCATGGATGAGAAGCAACAACAACAACAGCAAGGTACTACTAGCAACAATACCGGAGCGGGCAGCAGCAACCCACGCCGTTCTCAGTCCCTAGGAAACGACCATTTTCTCGGAGGTCTAGGGCTAAACTTCGAAATAGAGAACCCTTTCGCCGACTCGAACGCCATGAGCCACGACTCAGCCAAGGTAAAGCCCCTCGCCGTACCAGGACCAGAGACCAGCAACCCCTTCTCAGACGCCAATGCTCTCCCGGGACCAGCGCGGCCCGCCAACGCAGGCGGTCCAGCAACCTACGTGCAGAACATACGACGCTCGCGCGGCCACAGCGTCAGCGCAGCTTCTAGCACGCGACCACCCAGCAACACACGCATGCCCAGCATCTACCGCGAGTCCCGCGTGAGCGTCGAGACGTCGGACACGCGGCAGAACAAGTACCGCTCGGACCCGTTCGACCTTGATCGGCCGGAGCTCCTCGCGCAGTCGCCGGGGTCCAGGCCCGGATCGTCGGGCACGCGAAGCGGCGGATATGGCAACGGTGGCAATGCGCGGGTGGTAGGACTGCCGAGCGCGCCGCGGCCGACGCACGCGCGCAACGAGAGCTTCACGTCCAAGTACTCGAGCGGCGTGAGCAGTATGGGAGACTGGAGCGATCCGGGACCCGACGTTGGACCTGGCGCCGGGCGATGGGACACGCCGAGCCCCGAGGGTGCATTGGGTCGGTTGGGGACGGGGGGGAAAGGCGAGGGGACACAGCGGAGTGTTGGGAAAGCGATATGATCGTCTCCTTTCTAAGCTAACCTCTTTTAACTACATTTTATGGTTTGCTAAAGCGCAACCCAACCCATGTGTGATCTCATTTTCTGGCGCCGAGATATTCATATTTCCTTTGTTGTTTCTTTCGAAAGCGAGATCCCACCTAGCTCGGCGCTTACAGGAGTTTACTGTCATCGTCGTGTTGTGTTTGTTTTATTCGGGTATGAGGAAGGGGGGGAGGGATGGTATAATGTCACTACGCTCGTTATGATACCATGAAAATTCCGACATTGGGTCGGATGAGATGGGATGACACTTCTGTACTAACAGAATGAAATGAATTTTGGGAGAAAGAAAGCTTGCATGAGTTTAGGATGATAGGGTGGGTAGGAAAGGAAGGAACGATAGATGGGCATCACCATATCCTTCTTGGTTTGGTCAGCGTTGCGAGCTTGGAATTCTTTGGCACTTAACAAGAGGATATTGGACACGGGTTATTGAGGATATATGAGATTGGCATGGTTGAGATTCAGCTATCAGGCCGATATCAACTCATATAATTCTTCAATCAATGAATCGAAGAAGAATAGGCAGAAGCAGAAGCGAGATCAATATCAGATTCGTGAGAGTTGGAATATAAAAAGTCATTTTGTCAAGCGAAAGATAGATTCGTTATCGACGTGCTTTCTTTTTCTTTGATGTTTGCCGAATCTCACATGTCAGCTCATACCTTACCAAATACGTAGTATATACAGCTTGTACAGTATGAATGGCAATAATGTACCAAGCCTACGCAATGTGTATTAACAGTTTGACTGTAGCCCAGATACGACAAATATGAATAGATACTGTATATTCTGTGGGTATACATTTACCTATGCATATCAGCTTTAGATGCAGATGATGGTAAGCTTGGTGGCTGTGCGAGCTCGCTTACCAGTATGACTCTTAGCAACATAACCGCATTTCACCCTCTTCAGTACATACTAAAAATGCAGTGAAAAAGGGCGCATATGTAATGACACCCTCTTAAGCCGCATCAGTAGCGTTTCTCTGCTCTCTGTGGGGGCTAGCGAATTAGAAAACGAGTCACTCAGATAACTAATATACCACAGCAGGTGGGAAATTAATTGCAAGGCGAAGCAGGAAGCCGTCGCCCTTCGAGTATACTAAAAATGCAGTGAAGGGCCGCAACATACCTGTTTTATACGACTTTGGCACCCTACCTACGAGGGCCAGGTTGCAGTGAAGTAACAACTACCTATGTACGCCAAGATCATAATGTATCACTCTTCGTGAGTGCGAACTGTAGAGATACACAAGACGTATGTAATATGAGACTAAAAAGAACAGGTATACTTTGAGAAAGATATACAATCAATATGTCGCATATGCTAGATGCCGAAGAGGTATCGGGATCTCAATTTTCGAAACGTAACTCCAGGGTGATAGTTCAAGAGCTTTTATGTATCTTGGTTGTAAGGATGCACAGTATGCTATCGATATTAGTGAGCCAGCATGTAGGGACTTGATCAAGGAAATTTAATAAATCACTGTCATAATAAACCTACCCCAATCGGATTCATTTACAATACAGCTCGAAGTTTGATAGCTAGCCTTACAGCGGTGTTTTCTTGTCAGATCCTTCTGAATTGAGGTCTCAAAACTCATTAGTGGTATCGGAAAGAGCCTCACATTATGAGCTTGAGACGCAACAGGTCATGTAATCAGGTCTTCATCTCTGCAGTTACAAAACTTCTGGTGTCCAGGTATACTTTGTTGAAACAGGGTATATAGGTAAACTATTTAATTCCTCATCAACTTTATATTAGTCAAGTCACTGCCACTTCAAATACTATAAAGACGAAAAGCCATCGCAAAAGTATGAGTTGAGCATATAATTTCATTCTTTTAACACCACCCCTGAGCTTCTCATATGTCGTCTCACTTTTTCATAGTCTTGACTTATGCTCACAACGGTAATATGCGCCCCTTGTCTCCTGGAATATCAAAAGCATCAAACTACGTCAACGAGCGAGCTGTTTAGAAATAAGACGATGGAACTCATGTGAATTTCACAAGCTACTTACCTAGGTTCACTCGTAGGTACATATAATCTATAGACACCTGGCACAACCAAACGTTCAAACTACTTACTGTAAGCAAGCGGTCACACAACTCAACTAAGCTCCAACAACCCATAAGACCTGCATGAACATTAAACTGGCATGTCCCAGTCAAAGCACCTGCCACATCAGCACCGGAACATGCAGCCAGCTGAAGC
The DNA here is from genome assembly GCA_022385715.1 of Xylaria cubensis. NCBI lineage: Eukaryota > Fungi > Ascomycota > Sordariomycetes > Xylariales > Xylariaceae > Xylaria > Xylaria cubensis. The sequence continues at coordinate 229,171 of MU279013.1, read as the reverse complement.
TGAAAGCTACCAAAAACAGCGAATGGTGACATCACCTCACAAGCATGAACCCTGCTTCCAGGAAGAGGGGTTCCCACCCATCAAGAAACCCCTCACTCTCCAATTGGCCAACCTGCAAGCCACCCGCACTTTCTTCAGCGCGAAAGTTCGCGCTGAAAGGAAAACCCGTTCGTTTCTTACGCGCCGCGCCGCGCTACGAACGCGGGCGCGTAAAAAATCGCGTAGAATGGTCAGAAAATAGGCAACGCTGCAAAATCACCAATTGCATTGCGCATTGCGCATAAAGCACTAAAGCGGTTCTCCAGAAATATAGGACAGACATTGTGAGTGGCTGTTCAACTATGTTGTTGTTTTCGTATTGTTTGTTGTTGGTGATTTATACTGGATGGATAAGCAAGCAGGTTTGTCCCCCAATGCCAGATATCCATACCAATGGAGCGAGCTACATCCTATGTACAGAACTGCTTTTGCGCATTCCTTCACATGATTGATAGCCGTGATGTATGCATTGCACACAATGATATTCCTCCTCGCCCCTTTCCTTCGGGCCTCGACGGGAAAGCATTACATACGTGGGACGAACAACCTTGTTCATCATAAAGTGACGAGCTGTTGACTCGGAAGTCGAAATAGGAGTGGCCGGTTTGGCCGGGGGGTAAAAACTCAAAGATATCACAACGTAGAAAAAGAAAGAAGTAACGCCATGCCCTTGACTGTGATCCGTAAACTCCATGCCTTACCCCTATTGTGTATTTCCCAGCTGTGGTGACTCGGACGGTGCTGGTTGTTGTGCTCTCAACATCGCCCCGTTCAGTGTGTCAGATCTGACGGAGAACATAATGAAAAAATTAATGCGAAATGACGACAGTAGAATTTCATTGTCCCAGCCAGGAATACGACAGCGTGGAGGTGAATGACAAGAAAAACGGGCTGAAAGGGGTCGTGTACGAGCTACACGTTCTCTAATGTATAGTGATAAAGATATTCATAATCATAACCCGAGCGTGGATCATAATGCAGGTTCGTCAAATGTGAGCCTCCGCCGGGTCAAGCCACCAAGGGGCGTCTTTGCCGTTGGTGTCTTGACTGAGGAATAAGCTAGCGGTGTCTTCCACGGCTTCTGTGCCGGGCTCGGCGTGATATTTACGAAATCTGAGAAATCAAAAGGCTGTCCTGGTGTGCTGGGGAACAGGCTGCCTCCGCCTGGTGTAGTCATCATCGACGATGGCAACGCCATATCTTTCCGTTGTGGTGGTGTGGATGGTGGCTCCATACCGGTCCTGGATGTAGATATGGCCGGCGAAGGTGATGTGGCTAGGTACATGAGCAAGTCAGCCCCCTCTTCTGATTTTCCGTTCGCTGCGCCCCGTGCATCTCTGCCTCGACGGAGGTTACGGCTGCGCATGGGCGGAGTGCGAGGAGGAGACGACCGGTCGACTTGGAAAGAGTGCAGAGGTAGTAGGTCGTCATCCTCGTCTGCGGGGGCGGCAAAGTTAGGCGAAGTAAGGTCTACCGAAGGCCGGCGGGTACCTTGGAAGAAGGAAACGTCTGGGCCGTTTGAAGTGGTGAAATGTTGTCTTCGCGGCTTGATAGGCGAAGATTGTATTAACTGGTGTTGTTTTCTCCACGAGTGGTTGTTGGAGTGGAAAGACTTGTGAAGGGTGGGAGATGTTCGGAATCGTTTGGTAGGACTGGACATGGTTATGTCAAACGATGCCGTGTATGTGCGCTTGCGGTGACCCGAGCTGCCGCTGCTGGAGGTGACTGCGTCGGAAAAAAGGGGGGCCTTAAGCGGCGAGCTCATTAGTGCCCTCGACGGATAAGGGAGCTCGGACGTGCTGGAGGAGGAGTCGGACATGACATCGCCATCGCAGATACGCCGGCGGCGCTCCTCCTCGAGCTTCGGTTCGATTGTGTCGAGAGTCAGATCCTCCCAACCATGCTTTGTCTTGAATTGTGCCAATGCCAGGCGACCTTGAAGTCTGCGTGCGATCTAGTAACAAGCAAAAGTTGGCTCAGCCCTGTGTCATATCTGATCATAATGTTTTGCAGCCTTACCTTGCTCACTTCCACTCGCTTCAGCACTTTATCGGCGACAGCGTCGGGGTGTTTCTTCAAGGGCGACGACATGGCTGTTTGCTTGGACGGAACTGTACCCGTGCAAATTTCGTCGCTGCCGACGATGAGGCTTCGAGTGGTTATTAAGAATAATAAAAAAGACCGGAGAGATCCAGTGCAGAACTGATTGGGTCAGTTTGCTGGTCCGGCGCTTGTTGGTATTAGCGAGGGGGCGGATTTGTTGGCTCGTGAACCATTTGGTTGGTCGGTAGTTCGTTGTAGGAGACGGACGTTGCGCAAAGGGGTCTCCGGGTGCATGAAAGAGAGTCTGCAGAAAGAATGACAGGACGACAGTCGAGCTGTCGAGTTGGCTGCGGGCGGATCTATTTTGAGGAGGAGGTAGCGGTTTCGTCAAGTTATTCGGTCCTCGATCCCTCAGTCACAAAAAGGGTTGAAGAATGAGTTTGAGTGAAGTGAGTGAGCAAGCCAGCAAGCGCCCAGACAGTGCTGCTAACCTGCCTGGCTAGGGCTAATGGGCTATTGCCTATTGGAACATCTCATTCCTCTGACAACCAGGCCATGCGACCAATGGCCGTCATTAATTGATCATTTTAAGCCTGAGCTCAGCTCCCTCAGGACCCACCGCGCTTGCCAAGCAGCTGTCCGAATGCCCGGGAGTCCAGTGGCAGAACCACTTGCTGCAAAATTCTATAGGGCCGCGCCATGGCACGTGTTGCATAAACCGCTAATTTATAGCACCTCGCAGGCCTTATAGGAGACCCAGCCCTAGGTGTCCTGGTTTCTGCTCATTTACCAGCCGAGAAACCAAACAGTCAATTCAGCCCGGTAAGTGCTCCAACCAACAAGAAGCTTTGAAATATATAACATCGCATATCTGCTACCAGGTCCTCTCATTGAATAAATAGATAATAACTTCCTGTGAAACCCCTGAGCGGTCTATATGGAAATATCTTATAGATCAGACTAAGCCTACTTTAATACCAAGCCATGAAATTAATTACATCACCGATTTCCCCCCTCTTTTCCCTCCTTTTTTGATATTGACTCTTCTCTCGGAGGCATTATAAGTATATATTCTTTGGACAACGTCACATGTTTCCTTCATAGCTCTTGAAAGATAGGTAGAAACGGGTACGTTGGATTAGACCCGATGTGATGTTTCTGTGTTCAGACCTGATGTCGATTTTTCTGTCTAACATTGCCGTGTAGTGTACTCTAACCTACTCAGTCAAATGTTAATACATACCTAGGTAAGTAGGTATTTGTCTATGTTTGCTCAGAGACAACCAAGGGGTACCAGCTCCACAGACGCATTAACTGCTGGGTTTCTGTCTTTGCTATGTGATTTCACTATATCAAAGGGTTATAAAAGGGATATTGTCTTGCTAAGGACTACATGTTGAAATCTCTTTGCCACGATACCCTTTTCTAGTCTGGGTGGTAATTTAAACCCATGTCAAGGAAACCAAGAGGCAACCACTGACCACGTTTGTGTCCACTATTTTCTGCAAGCTCTTTAACATTCAATGTGCACGAAGAAGTCCTTATGTAGCCTCAGATGCAACGAATGGTAAGAAATGCTTGTGAAAGTAAATTCTCCGACAAATCTGTCTCATAGCTGTAATAAAATTTGCTAGGCTTGTTGATAACTTTTATTGGCATGAATTTACTTACAGGGTGTAAGCAAGCATATCAAGCTGATCAAGCTGTACAGTTGCTACTCAGCTGCTCAAGAATAGATAAAGTGGGCAAAACAACGAATACAAAAAACTGTCCTCTCTGTGTGTGGGTTCAGCGTTTATATATGCTGTGTAAGTGGCAGCAGTATGCGACAGCCATGCAGAGTCGATTGAAGTGAGAAACACAGATATGTTCATTGGCTGAGCTGTGCTTGGTGAGCACTTATCGTGCATGGAGCTACAGCATATACAATAAGACAATACGAGAGGTAGCAATAAGCTTGTTAAACTCCTTACTACATAGTAACAATCTCATGCCATAGACAGGTTATCACATGCATATTGACCGTAAATCCCAACCCTTCTTTGAGTAGATCATCGCTTTCTCCTCATACTGTCTAACTGGCTGCGATAACAAAATACAGTGTATATGCTGATCTGCCGACCTGCCCAACCTGTCTAACCTTGATTGTTTTACAGTTGCCATAGTACATACATTCATGCGCGCTTAACGGGATCGGATGCATACCCGTAGATAATATACACATGCAATTTTGAAGCTGAAGTTGACGACTTGTAGTTTTGACATGTGCTATGCAGAGCCTGTCATATTTGACACCTCTCACTGACTGGAGACAGGTGGATAATTAAAGTTGAGGTTTTACCTCTTACTCTATTATGCTCATGTTCCATGTTAAATGTGATGTGTGATGGCCAAAGGGCTAATGGGTAAAGTTGTTACTAGCCGCGTCACCTTCCCCTTCCCCGATCGATGATGCGGTTTTCCATGCCAGCCAAGATTCGCATTTTGCACGCTTTTCATCTATTGACCAGTGGATCTTATCAATTTTACTCCCAGAGCACTAGGTGGGTAACAAAAGATTTAGCCTTCAAGTTTTTCTGACAAGCCTTCACTGTTGGCGAGGTTGCTGACGCGATATTTGTTACCCAAGATCAAAGCCTTTGACAACCAACCTTCAACCTATTCTTTTATCTTATTATCGTTTCTGATTACATGCGGAATCATGGACACCCACTTGTGCACACCTTGATCCGAATTACTGCCACCCTCCGGACAAGTGTTCTTCGTATTGCTCCACGCAAGCCGGTGAGCTAATAAAAGATGCACAGGTCTAGACACGCAGGCCTACACTGTACTTGATACAGTACGGGTAGGCTGTTCTTATGTAGGCAGTTGGGTCCTTCAAGGATATTGTTTCAAGCCTCCACCGGACCGACTAGCTTCAATTGGCCCGTCGGCCGTTTTTTTTATCGTGTGCGTTTTTGCAAAGCCGGGCGGTGGTGTAGATCATCGTCATATCATTGCCTATCTACATACGGAAACTTGGCTTGAAACTTTGTGGGACCCAACCAATCTTGATACCAAATTCAGGTTCCAAGACGTCATCGTCAATTCTCCCGATTGCTTCGTTCTTGGCGGCCATTGTTGGTTCTCGGTTCTTGGAGGGTCGCACAGATGTGAATGGTGGTGCTGTGCTGTGAAGCCATGGCAGTACAGGGCATTATCTAGATGGGTTAGCATGTCCATCCCTATCTGAGGTAACAACTGACTGCATCAGCCCATCGGAGCTGCCATGAGGCAGGTGCAGAATCTGTACCAGTCGAGCCAGTATTGTAGTGTACGGCACAGGCACAGCATACTGTGCGAATGCAACAGACACCAGCCTGTGCTTGCGTGCCAATCTGCCAAATGTCCATCCATCCGCTGCATCCATTGCATCTGCAAGCTGCCGGCAGACCCATGTCATTACCCGTATTCAAAGCTTACCTCACTACAACCTGCTTCTTAGATCGACAGCTCCACAATCCCGTCTCCTTCCATCATTCCCATCCACATTTATCTGTCCTGGTGCTGTTGCCGATAGGAGCTGGGTAGTGTTCCTGTTGGTGGCCATGGTTGGTCGGGTCTTAGTTGGTTGTTGAATCGAGCCAACCTTCCTCGTTGTTAATCAAAACACAATATTCAAATTATCATCCTGGTTATCAATCATCCTGTCTCTCGCTCACGCTCACTCACTCTCTCCCTTCTTTTCAGCCTCCTACTAGCATAAGGCTGTCGAGCCTACGACGTGTCCCTATATTAATGTTAATGAAACGGTTTTGTCAACAAACGGTCCTATCGTCTTAGAAGCTGCTTGCTCTTGATTTATAGCTCACGTGCTGTCCGCTATCTTTTACAAGCCAATTCTGTCGTCCTTGTTGCTCAGCCTTTCGTTCGTTTGCTTGCTGTTAATCTGCCGAGGTATTCCTGGAGCTCAAGTCACACACCAGCCGTGCTCGAGCCACATTATCGAGCTGTTCTACTTCGCAAAGTCGATCTTCCCTACGCGGCTTGCCGAGCCACGCTGCCGAGCCGCAACTGGTGACCCTGCACCTGTTTAGAAGGCAGGGGCTCATTGTTGTCGGGGACGATAGATAGGTACCAAAGGGTGTTCCTCCTGCGGCCTACAACCTGCCATAGATTCCGTTCCAGAGGAAACAGCACTTGTTGCTGGCCTCTGTTCAACCCCTGCCACCACACGCCTCTGACTGTTACCACAATTGGGAGAGGTTATTGGCTGGCTCCTCAGCCATTTCTGTCTCCCTGTATTGTGTATCTCTTGAGGTCACCAGCATTGTATTCTCTTCCCTTAATCTACCTCTTTGACTAGCGAGATTGGCTTCAATTAAACCATCATGACATCGAGATTCAATTTCAAGCAGATTCGAAGGCGTTCGCTCGCCAGCTTCCGAACCAGTCGATCGACTGACACATCAAGTAACGATGAACCGTCGAGTTCGAGTCAGGAGTTGTCTTCGGTAGGATCTATTACACCCCCATCCCTAGCCGAAGAGTCGGATCCTGCCCTTCATACCCAATTTCCCGTCGTGACGAGACCGCCACTTGAGCCGAACAGCAACCGATACAGTATCGCGGAGAGTGTTTCGTCGGAATCTCGCTCAACTAAAGACCTCCAGGAACAATCCCAACATCACCCGGTCTTGTCACAGTATGCGCCGCAGGTGACCAGTATTCGAGATAAATCTACCGTGAGTTGCAGACTTTCTTTATCTCCAAAACCCGCGTTTGGTTGTGTCCAACTTTGGTGACATGTGCTTACGGTTGAAAAGGTTTACCAGAAGGTTTTACTTGTGACTGGCGTCATAGGCCAAGACCCTCATCCTCAAATCGATGGCACTGTGTTTATATACCGTCCTGACAAGGCGTTCCCGTCCATCGCATGGCCAGTGCAAGGCGCGCGATTTAAGGCTCTCATTTATCTCCTTCCGGGGCCGAACACGATATGTTTTGAGTACCAGAGGCCCGGATCTAAATCGACACATCGCTCGAGCATGGTCCTTTATATGTTTGACCCGAAGAACGCTCCACCACTTCAATTAGCAATCTTGGTTGCTAAAGACTCTCCTTTCGCGACTGATCGTATCCCAACACGTGAACAGGAAGAGGTAAATGATCTGGAAGTGGCAATTCGCAAGTTTCGTACGGCTGCCTATCTCTGGCAATCATTTACTGCTGAACAGATGGAGAAGAACGGTCTAGGCCGACGCACGTTTCGCTTCGATGAAGAATGGACGAATGGCACAAGCCATATCCGCGACTTTCACGAACATACGATGCGATCCGAAGCCCGAGTGCATATAGTTCGAACTGACAAGACAGTTGCCGAAATGTATGATTTAGAGCGTGCACAACAGGGTTCCAATGCTTCAGAAAAGAGTGGCCTCGTTGGTATCGCGGCCGCTGCGTTGAGTGACTATTTCCGTATTACACCTGGGCAGAAGCAGTACGTTGCAGCCCTAGTACTCGACCCGCACCCGGATACAAAGGAGAATATGATGACGGGCCATACGACGTTTGGAGGGCAAGCTGATGATAACCTGCACCTGGCCATGTTTGGTTCGCAGTTTCTCCAGTATTACCCGGCCACTATTTCCGACGTTGTCAAGGCATTTAGGGATTGCTCACCAACAGACCTCAAAATCGTCGCCAATGAGGGCAACGTAACTGGTAGCTCATGGGAGGCCGCTGCCTATGGAATTGGCGCTCACCTTCGTGAGGTCGGCCACTTGCTGGGGTCTCCTCATCAAGAGAAAGGTATTATGGCCAAGGATTTTGTGACACTGAACCGTGCTTTCATGATAAGAGAGGCCTATTCAACGCGGACCAAGTCAAAAGGTGGACCAGTGGAGCCGAAAGACGAACCGACTTGGCATAGACTGGATCTTCTAAGATATCGGTTTCACCCTCTGTTCCGAAATGCTGTTGACAAGCTTCCGTATCCCGACGGAACCGTCCACGGATGGGTTGTGGACAAGGATAAAGTACTCGTCACGGCGAGTGCGGGATTGTTGTACACGGAGATCTTTGCAGATGGCGACGAATTTTGTAGCACGTGGATCGAGTATCCCCTTGACGGACAGATGACTAAACGCACTACCTTGGTAGAAGCAGAGTTACGTGAGCGGTTGCCTGAGGCTAAACGTCGTTCTGGTCTGAAAGTTATTGTCAGGTCCATGAGCGGAGGAGTATTGGTGATCGATGATCTTCATCAGCTGTGTGCCAAGTCGTCCGTCAAGCTGACTTCTGGGCCTTTGGGAAAAGTTGCATACCGAAGTACCAGAGTCGGCGCCTCGCAGTTGAGAGACAGCGAACCTCAGGAGATCGTTTTCAGCAATGCCGTGACCAGCATCAATCGTATTATGATCCGCGTGACTGTCTACCACGGTGACGCGGTGGACGGACTTGAGTTCCACTACGATGATGGATCAAGCCAGCTTTTTGGCAAGCGAGGAGGAAAACCGGGTGGCGACAGATTCATCATGGGTTAGTTATTGATATCCGGTCTCCTCTTTCTGGCAGACGGTCCAGCTAATCAGTGCAGAAATCCACAATGCCGAAGTGATTGTAGGCTTTTCCGTTCGGGTTGGGTCATGGATCGACGCCATCCAAATCATCACCAGCACAGGACGAAGATCGCCTATCTATGGCAACGCGAGTGGCGGATCGATGTAGGTTCTCAACTGAATCACTACTTGGCCGTTTTGATGCTAATACCTATTAAAGGCGTACTCTGTTCGTGCCTAATGGTTACAAGATTTGTGGTGTGTCAGGGAGCTGCGCGGACTGGCTCGACAGCTTGTCTCTGCTCATTACACGATAAAAGGAATTTAGGTGAACGGCCGTGATATAAGATGTCGGCTTTCGGCTCACAATTCTCATTTGGGGTCGAGGCAGTAGTTCAGGGGTATACTACTAATAAGGAACTGAGGACTGGAGACGAGAGGAGAAAATAACGAACCATTTTGTTCGGGTTCATACGATTGAAATCAATCAAGGTCATGGCTGCGGTATACCCAAAGAGCATATGATGCATTTCGGCGTTGGTGGAGAGTTTAGGTACTTTACGGTAATGTTGACTGGCCAAGCACTGTATATAGGAAGTTAGTCGACCAGATAACACAACTAAGATGCACACAGAGACGGCACTCTCTTATATCAACGTGACATGGATTGGCATGAGTGGCGGAACCAGCCAGAACCTCCCCGATCGATCTCAGTAGGAAAATCAGGTATCTTAGGACCCCTTCTATTATTTTTCTGTTATTCAGCGTCTTGATGGCCTTTCTGAGGTCCTACACGCCGGCTTAGTTCAACTGTTCAATCGCATACCATGCAAGAACTAGAGTTGTGTTCGAGAGCGATGCACATGATAGTTGCTATACTATTGCTATAGAGATAGGAAGTGCGCAGTCAATAGCATGTGATATTGGACGGTTTATTACTCACAAAGCTATCCTGGCTTCGAGCAGGTTTCCTAGCGGGGTTTACTGCAATCTCCCTTGAGCCCCGCAATCGGACAGATAAGCGATAGGCGAAGAGGCCATCCAACGCTTAACCCAAGTCGGCTAGAGCAGGCGGGCCCGCGAAGCTTGGGAAAATGACTTCATCGAACAACTCTGGATAACAACAGGCTGGACGCTACTTCCAACTTAGGTGTCTTCTGCGTTGCCTTGGCTGTCTTAGTTCCCTAATGATTCACAGTTTATGAAAACCACCTTGACCGAAGCAATTGCAGTACCGATTCTGTCTGCGAGTTCTTTCTCTCTCCATCACACATCAGTAGTTTGGGCTGAATTTGGGATCTACTCGTACCTCAGCTTGAACATAAGAGAACGCAAACTCGACGTTATTCACCCTCTACGAGTTCCCTTACTCTTCCAACAAGGTTCGTTGCCGGCACTCTTTTCCCTATATTCCTTCTAGCAATCAGAGTTGCGCATCCTTCAACTTTGCCTCGTTTGAGCCGACTACGAGATTACGCCTCCCGTACGGAACAGCAAACACAGCCAATTAAATGCCACTATAGAACCAGCGACTGATCTGAAAACAGAAGAACTCGAACCAACCAAGACAGACGCAAAGAGCCGGATATAGGTTGCAGCCATGTCGAAAAGAACCAGTGCATCCAAGGCGGGTGCCAGTGTCGGAAGCGAGCCCTGTACGTGAACGCCTTTCCTATGCCCCGGCGCGAGACGCTATAGAACGAATTATCTTTTTGGAACCTTGCGGCACCGGGCACAAGTCAGACGCTCATCGCCGACTGACTTGATATTTTATGGGAATATCTGGCAATAAATAGTAGTAATACTGACAGACGGGTTCAGCGTACGATAAACAAAAGGACCTCCTTGCGTCGAACACCGGTCACTTCTCACTTTTGCGAGCTCTGCATATGGCAGACTACATCACCGAGTTGAACGGTAAGCTACCACTGATAGTCTTTTGTACTCGTTTCGCAAAGCAGCTACTCTCAAATCATCGCCGAGTGATTTACTGACTTATTTCCTAACAGGAGCTTGCGGTATTCTATCTGTGTTTTCCTCCTTACGGTATTGCCTCGGCGACCCTTCGGACAAGAGCAACCTGTACCTCGCCCTGGCCTTCCTTCCATTCGGCCTCTTCTTCGACTTCATGGATGGGCGCGTCGCGCGGTGGCGCAAGAAGAGTAGCATGATGGGACAGGAGTTGGACTCGCTAGCCGACCTAGTATGTATCTTCCGCAACCACCTTATGTTTAAATTACCAGCATCTCTACTCTCCGAAGATCACCTACTTTTGCCCTCACACACACACGCCGACTCCGCGACGAAAGCCGCTAACCAGACACAGATATCCTTCGGTCTAGCCCCTGCCTGCGTAGCCTTCAGCATCGGCCTTCGCACGACGCTCGACCACGTGTGCCTGGCTGTCTTCGTGCTCTGCGGCCTCACACGCCTAGCCCGGTTCAACGTGACGGCCGCTAACATTCCCAAGGACGCTACGGGCAAGGCGAGCTACTTTGAGGGTACCCCCATCCCCACGACGTTGGGACTCGACGCCCTCATGGCCTGGTGGGTCTCGCAGGACCGCATCCTCACCGACGTTCCCGGCGGCCTCTGGTTCGCCGGTTCCGCCATCGAGGTCCACCCCGTCGTCTTCATGTTTCTCATTCACGGATGCCTCATGTGTAGTAAGAGTCTACACGTGCCGAAGCCTTAGGCTTGCTTGTATGGGAGAAGTAATGAGTAATACATCCTGAGTTTTGGAGCTGGGCGACATCGGAACGGATAGTATGTTTATTATACCATGATGGTCGGATATGCTGTCGCTGAATCGGTAGGGGGCTATTTGATGAATATGATACGGATGGGTTACTCTTGGGGGTTTTGCTTAGATAGAGGGGGCGCGCTTGCGTTATGACTATTTTTATACACGATTAAGTCTGTTTATGATACTCTGACCTGTATTGTGCTGTGCTATGCTTCGGTTAGTTTGAGTCTGAGTGGCTGGGTATTTAATGTCTGTAGAAGTATAGGAGTGATAAGTTGCTTCACCCCTTGATATATAGTTGAGATCCAGTTTGACAGAGTTGACAGTGAGGGGCCGAGCAACTCGGCAGCTGACTAAATTTCGGGCATTTTTTCTTCTCGGGAGAGGATCGATCGAGGCGTGTGTTTTAGGATTGACACGGGGGATTCGACCATTACCGAACGGGCAGATGTTGATGGGCATCTATCTATCTCTACATATCAAGTTCAGCAGATGACTCTGTAACTAGCTATCTTAATTTAGCTCATATCGTACTATCTGTCCCTTCCTTCTCCTCAAGCTGGCCAGTGTGTAAAAATGCAAAGTCGTTCCCCAATACTCGAGTCCAAAGTCCAAAATTAGGCGTAAAGGTGTAGTCTTCGTCTCTAGATACCAGACTGGATAGACCTGCTTGAGTGTAATGTATGCTCTCCGATGTGGACGAGCTCGAAGCCTATCTAACCTTCATCCACATTCCAGTCCTTTGGCTGAGCAAAAAGGTAGTAAGTAAAGATATAGTCCAGGAGCGTATGACCTCACGAGAAGCAACATGCCCAGCTTCCTCAACCAAGCGAGTCCGTCTCCTGAATCAACTCTCGTAACACGCCCTTATCGGCCAGTATGCGCACCCACTGGTGAACGGCAGGCGTGTAATCCCTCTGGCGCGCGCGGATCATGTCGACGGCGTCGTGCACGGTGGCTTCCTCTTCTACATAGCGCGCCTCCAGCGCCTCTATTTCGGCGCGTAGGTCTTCCCGTGTCCTTTTCTCGTCGTCTGGTGATGATGAGGAAGAGAACTCTGCGAGAATCTTTTCGCGGCTCAGGCCGAAGCGCGCGAGGCGCTCGTCGGGAAAGCCCTTCCATATGTCGCTGAAGTCGAGCGCCTTGGCTGTCGCCAGGTTTCTCGCAAGATTTTGAGAGAATGTCAGGAGTGGCGATTGGCAGATGGCTAGTAAGTTGAAGGACGGATATGCGTCGTCCTGCCGTGCCATCCGGTTCTGTATGGCTTCGCTGGCGAGATTAAGCCAGGTGTCGTCGGGCGTGTAGGGGCCTAGTGAGTAAGCCGAGGCTCTTAGCATTGGGGTTGATAAGCTCACCTAGACAGAGCGGTAGACTTTCGAGACCGTCGAGCTCCCATACTTGGCCATCGACGGGGACGAAGGCGATGTAATGATACGCGCTTGGCTCGTTGTTTCGCTTACTGGAATTGGAAGTTTTTTGTCTTTTCTTCGCGGGGGCTGCCCTCCTTTTGGCGGCCGACTCCAACTTGTTATCAAGAAGCAGGTCTTCGGATAGTAAGTCATTTCGACTAGGAGACGTTAGGAAAATGACTTAATACTACGATGAAAACTTACCGAGCAACAGAATTGTGAATGGTTCGGATAAAATCGTTAGTATCAAGCGCATGCCCGCGATGAGGTGGTGGGAGAGGCTTTGTTGTATGTCTGAACTCTTCTAGTTCGGGGCCGAATTTGACGCCGTGCGCGTTCATGATAATATTCATCAAAGCAACAGTAGCACAGGCGTTGGCGGTGGTCTATCCACGGTTAGCTGCAAAAGGGCGAGAAACGATGCTTATGACATGCCTGGTTACCAAACCAGAGGTTCGCTGGACAATCCTGGCGAGCTTCATGGGACTCGTCTTCGTTAGTCCATTCGTAAAGAAATATGAGGCCATAGACAGGGTCCCTAATCGTTTAGTCGTGCTTCCGCTTTGATATTCGAGTGGTAGACTTACGGGAGGTCTGCTAGAATCGTCTTATCTAGTGCGACTACCTCTTGTACTGTGAGGGTTTTTGCGTCGAGATCCTGGAGCATAGCGTTGAAGAAAGCCTATAATATCGATATCAATGAATTGAAAATTTGGATGTTTTGGAGAAATGAGAGACTCACAGGTTCGGATTCCAACTCAACCCATCCACGGTATTCTTTGCGCTCATCAATATCCATGCGGGCGAATACCTCTTCTTGAAGAATGGCGACTTCCTCGGGAACCATCCGCTCTCGAGCAGCGTCAGCAGCACTCCGCTTAGGTCTGGGTGCCTTGGTTGTGATGGTTTTGGCCTGGTTAGATTTCTCTGCAGCTGCAGGGATTATGACCTCCTCGTCATATTTCAAAGGCACCTTTTTTGCTCTACCCGACCGACGGATGCCGTTAACTATAGGCAGGTCGTCGGGATTGGTGGTCGACACCGCTACGTGGTTCTCCTCCGAGGCGGCCATGGATATGAATAGCGAGTGCTCTAATGTGATAGTGAATTGATTAGATGATACAGGATGCCGTGGTTGGTATTAGGATGTTATTAGTAGGGTAAAGCATGAAACCGTGCGCTGGTACTCGTCATAAAATCAAAGGCGGTTATTTGTTGTGTCTCTCATGGAAGTATAAGGCTTCGCCGGTTGAGCTTAAGAAGCAGTAGCCTCCTCCTTGACGCTGGGAGGTAGTGCGATAAATAAACTTTGCCGCTCGAAATCCAATACTGGATTTTTCTATAGCAAGAAAAACCGAGCTCAACGTATGATATTTCGCCGTTTTTCGTGTATGCTCAACGTGTTATTGTTGTTGATGAAGACAGAAATGTAGTTGGAGGTTTGCACAACTAATGGCGTCACTGAGCAGGCGCTGTAACGCACATAGTAATATGTGAATGAAGCTACAGTTTACTCAACTTTCGTATTAGCTATGCGCGAGTCTGATGTAGGGCAGAGTTCCTGTGATTGGTGTGTCGGGCCTGCTTGAACTACCTAGATAAATGTTCTATCTAAGTGGTCTAAAACGAGGGCGGTCACAGACAACGATGAGACTAGGGAATAAAGAAGTACGGTATCTGCAGACACCCTGGCAAAAGGACGAAAGGACAAAAGAGGCCCCAAAATGCGTACCTCTCCAGCCTTGAATGAGACGCGTTAAAAATTATATGTCGTTGACAGCATTGATCTAGGATAGTGTAGATTCAGAGTTCCGGTCCAATGAGGCGCCAGTGGCTCGTCGAATTGCCTGAAAGCGAGTGTTTTGTCATTGGACAATGATCTGGGTTAAGATTGAAACAAGCTAATGGTAATGGGCAACACAGCTCAAGAGGCGACTTTCAGATCAACTAAAGATAAGTCTAGAAATTTTGAGAGCAATTAATTACAACAGGGAGCTATAGAACTACCTAGGTTAGGTAAGTAAGGTATATAGAGATGCTCATGTACGGTCAACTGCGAGAAGTGGACAATTTACCTAACTCAAGCTGCAGCTTTGATCAAGCTGTACTTAACCAAGTAGCTTGTGTGGATAGCTCTAGTGGGGGTGGCTTATGTGGCTCATACCCTGTCAAGAATTCTGAACCTGATGCCAGCTGTTGACTTTTTTTCCCCAGGCGCTTCTATTGGACGCTTTGACGCGCCGCGACTTCAAGCCACCACAGCGTTACCGCTAATGTGCAACTAAACTAGCCCAAGTCGTGTGTCTCATTTATTTACAGTACAAATTTGGGCTTCATTTGTACCCGCCTTGAGACTACAATAACAACCACCTGTCCGCACACTACGTGGCTGTTATAGAAGAACGAAATAGCTTTCGAAACCGCTTGTATCCCTTTTCGATCAGGGCCGTTATCTGCTATTCTATCCCCCACGCATGCGTACGTCCTGACCATCTTGCGCCGCCGCTGTCGCTATTACGGAATGCTATGTTCGCAACACCGCCGCGTGGCCGTGTAGGCGGCTTTCCCGATACACCAAATGACAACAACATCAGACAAAGGCCCCCTCGTGATCAGAGGCCTAGAGGTCCTCTGCCTCCCGCGCCCGAAAATGTTGCTCCAGAGCCTCCCGTTAGCCAGCCCGTGATCCCCCTCACCGTCATCGACGCGCCCACCCAGCGGTTTTACGCCTGCGCCATCTACGCTGCCCTGTTCGCATGGCGGCTCTACGATTACATGCAGGTCCAGGACAATGGCGCCCACGCTTCATACTTCTTTAAATGGGCCTTCATCGACGGCGTCTACCTGTTCACCCTTCCCCATCTGAGGATACCTTGGCTGGAACTGTCGTCCGAATTTGTTCTTGCGGCCTTCTTTTTCGCCGTCTTCTCCGACTGGTGGCTGATGTACAACATTCCGTTGCCTTTCCAGGGCTGGTTGCTGGCCGTGCTCAAGGTCTTCTACGACAAGGAAATGGCCATTTCCGAGCACAATGTTAAGATCTCCAGCATCCTGCACAATTCGTCCCTCATTATGGGAAAGCAGATCATCAACATCCTTCCTGAAGGGTATGAGACTTTGCAGTTGTCAAAATCCTATCGCCTGCATTCACTAACTAGCTTTACTATGCAGATCTGCTTTTCTAAACCCAGAGCGGCACCCGTACTGTCTCAGCCCTGACCACCCGATGGCGTCCGTTCCTATATTCTTCAACGCCACTATACCCATGGAAGTCGAGCTCGTTCGCTTCGATCTTGACACCAACGCTCCAGAGTTGGTGAGGTTGAGTCGCAAGGAGATTAAGGAGATCAACAGACAAGCAGGCTCGTTCGTAGAGGATGGGATAGTATCGACGTATAAGTACGAAGTGGCTCTTAAGAAGCCCGGCGCGTACCGGTTGAATAAAGTCCTGGATGAATACAAGTTGGAAGTTCAGAGGCTCACACCGCCTACCTATATCGTACCCTGTCCTAAAGCGAGGGTTCGCAACGCCGAATCATCAACACGTTGTCTAGGAGACTTGTCCAACCTAGCACTGGAAGTAGAGGGCACACCGCCTTTGAAGATTTACTACAGTCGGTCCATCAACGGCAAGGACCACAGCTTTCATTTTCAGAGCCTCCAGCCTGAAGGATTTACGTCCCCCTTACTGAGCTCGCAGCCTTCGGCGAGTTTAATGCTCGCAAAGGACGCTGATTTTACATGGGCTAGATCCCAGAAGGTTCCTGTTGGGCTCAATGAATCTATGAACAGTGCTGGTCAATGGCAGTACTCCGTCGATAAGGTATACGATGCTTTTGGTAACGAGGTGTCCTACGAACAAGCCGAAGATCAAGAACCAAGACCGAAGCCCAAGGAATTGTATCAGAACTTCATTGTGCGAGAGCGCCCTCGCGCTACTTTCAAAGGTTGCGACCCTCGCAATCCCCTCAAGGTTGCGAAGGGTCGTTCCACGAAACTACCCATTGCAATCAGTTATCCTGGAGACACGCCCAAGAGCGTGTCTTATACTCGAACCTGGCACTTTTCTCCTATCGATACCCTTACTAAGAGCGGGGATCATGGCGACGTTGTCAAGCTTGGGTCGTTTACCAGTAAGAACCTAAACGATCAGCCCACTATTTCAGAGCCTGGGCTTTACACCTTGAAGTCTATCACCTGCGACTCGTGTGAGGGCGAGATCGAAGAGCCATCTTCATGTTTGCTGCTCAATCCCCTAGAGCCCACCTTGGCGATACACTCTACAGAGATTCCCGACAATTGTGCTGGTACCCCAATCGGTCTACGTGTCGATATGGATCTGGTCGGAACTCCACCGTTCCGGGTCTTTTATGACGTTATCGACAAGCAGGGAACTCGGCACGAACATGTCAATGTCCCCAGTCTGCGAGATCAGTTTGAACTTGTACCCAGGGACGCGGGGCACTACGAGTATAAATTTACAAAGCTCGCAGATGCTGTCTATACTGTACCGCTACCACTGACGAACGAGTACCATCTGGAGCAGGATGTTAAACCCTCAGCCAACGCTCACTTCGTCAACGCTACTCCACAAATGAGTGCTTGCCTGGACCAAACAATAAGCCTTGATGTCAAACTGCTTGGAGATGGTCCCTTCAATCTGGAATGGGAATTGGTTCATGACGGAAAGAAAAGGTCTAGGAAAGAGACCGACCTTTCCGGCGACCACTTTGTAATCACAACACCTCCGTTGTCAACCGGTGGCGATTATACTCTTGCTCTAAAAACCATACAGGATAAGTCCGGTTGCAAGGTTTTCGTCAAGGAGAAGGAAATCAAAATATCTGTGAGACGCCAAAAACCGCGAGCCGCATTTGGCTTGCTGGAAAACAAGAGGTCGGCCACTGTTGTAGAGGACTCCCAGGTCAATCTACCATTAAAGTTATCAGGAGATCCTAACTGGTGGGTACAATACCGTAATCTGAACAGCACCACTGGCATGCAGATCCGTGAAGCCAAATCGGCAAATGATTTCATCGAAACTCAAGAACCAGGGATATACGAGATTGTCCGTGTGTCTGATGGGCAGTGTCCCGGCGTCGTCGACCCTAAGGCCAATAAGTTCGAGTTGAAATGGTATCCTCGGCCTGAACTTTCCCTAGTTCCTACCGATTCCATACAACCTACAGATCAAAAACATAAGTTTGTTAAGAAGGATATCTGCGAAGGGGATGTAGACGGATTTGAGGTCACTCTTCAAGGTACGCCGAACCAACACTCAGGCGGTAGGAAACATATACTAATGCTCTTGCAGGATCTCCCCCTTACCATGTCCAATATGAAGTTCGGTCAAAATCCAAAAGTGGCTCTGTTTCAGTAGCTCGAAAAGAGTTCGATGCCGTGTTGAGCAAGGCATCCGTACAGATGGATACAGCCAAGGCGGGAGTCTATTCGTATACCTTTTCGGCGCTGTCTGACAGCCTCTACAACATTGACAAGAAAAGATCAACGCCTCTTACTCTTGAACAGACTGTTAATCCGAAACCATCGGCGTCATTCATCAAGCCCGGTCAGACCTTTAAATCATGTATGGCAGATGAAGTTGAGCAGCGGATACCTGTCAAACTAGAGGGCAAAGCACCTTTCAACCTCGAGTTGGAAATTAAGCACCAATCCGGCAGCTATCCAGAGGTATACAGGATACCCAATATCCCAACCAACAGTTATGATATTCGCATCCCTCGACAATATTTGAAGCTAGGTGCTCAACAAATCCGGATACGTAAAGTGCGAGACGATCGTGGTTGTCAACTCGAAACTACTATTGGTGGCCCGGTAGTACATTTCCAACTGTACGATTCACCTGCTATCTATCCTCTGGAACAAAGAACGGAGTACTGTGTTGGAGAGCGCATAGGCTACACCCTCTCTGGCACTCCTCCTTTCGAAATTAACTACAAATTTGGAGGGAAAAACATGAGGGCCAAGTCCCAGACAACCAACTTCCGACGTGTGGCCGAGTCCCCGGGCGAGTTCACAATTACGAGCATCCGCGACAGGGCGAGCGAATGTCGTGCCACCGTCGACCTAACACGAACTATCCATCCTATGCCTGCCGTCCGAGTCAGCAAGGGCCGTGTGGTGCAGGTTGACATACACGAAGGAAGCGAGGTCGAGATCCTTTTTGACTTCGAGGGCACGCCACCTTTCGAATTTACGTATACTCGAAGCACGAACGCGAAGAAAGGACAGAAGAGCCAGATTATTGAGACGCGGCACGAAGTGAGCGAAGGCTATAGCAAAGTTGTTATGGCCAGTCTTGAGGGCACGTACCAAGTCGTCGCTATCAAAGACAAGTACTGTGCTTACTCAACCGGGCACGTGGTGGGGAAGAACAAGGGTCAGCAGAAGCTGATGTACTGAATATAAAACCCCGGAGGTGTTGTTGTTAGACCATCTTGGACATGAAGAGCATAAACAATATGTCGGAGCTACCCTAGATTAGTTGAGTGGAAGTCCGGCGAGGAAGGAGAGCCGCCCGGCCAATTTGCATGAGCATGGCGTTATCGGTAGGTTAATTCAATACGTGTTTTTTTTTTTCACCAGAGGTTAGATAATAGGCAACATAGTTCGCTGCTCCTGCGTCGTCTGTCTGTTACTAGAAAGAAGAGGTAGAAAGGGACATGATGCGATGGTATGCAGAACGGAAAGCCTGGAAGAAACCTGGTTGACGAAAAAAGCAACGAGACTATGTAATACCGTTTAGTAATCTTAGTGACGCCAGCAAGAGGTACATAGAAAAGCCATATCTTTACTATGTGTCGAATTATTGTGTTTTTGTTTCTTTGCAATGATAGGATAGATAGATGAAATGATCTACGCGAAGTTTTTCTCTCCAGGATTTCCTTCGGGCCGGCTGACTAGCTGGCTGGCTGGCTCAAAAATCAGGGTGGCAGGCATGACATTACCACCTTTCGTAAAGGGTAGTCGGGTTCGTTTCTTTTGCGGCGTCGTGTGTGTTTCTTGCCCCCATGTCGGTCATGGATTGATCGCTCTCCGATCCGTACGCCGAACTCCATAACTAACTCAGTGGATTGCGATTGATACCCTTTTCACGCGATTTGTGTGTGTCTATCTGTGAATGCATACTCCGTACGGATTAGGCGCCCTCGAGTTGTTGTCTTCATTTCATTTCACTAACCGCCTAGCTTGGGTGGCCCTCGCGAAATTAATACGCGCGCTACCCGCGGTAGATAACTGGTTATGAAAGCCACTTCCCTATTTTGTCCCTACTATCGTGGTCGGAAATAAATCTTTCTTGTTTCAAAAGTACGCCGCACCGCTCTGGTACCTGAAATTTACTGTTCAGCTCTTGCGGAGGTAATTCCGCTCTACTGCCGGCTATCTTGCGTGTGGCATTGCGACCCTGCGGATCGTAGGGGAGATATCGCCTTCTCGAGGTCGGGCATTTCGTTCATGCGTCCGTTATCTAGCATTAGTTGTGGGGGAATTTTTCAAGAACGACTGTGTGGACCTGAGTATCTACTACAGTATGTAACCACGAGATCCTCCCGTTCCGTTCAGTTCTTATGAGGTTAGACATATATCTAAAGCTACCTTCCCGCTTAGCTTTATGGCCGTCTAATGCCTAATCACAGTATATCCTAGATAGGGCTGATGATACACCTAAGTATCGAAGCTATGGAATAAATATACGACGCCGTTAATTCTGACAGAATTAATGGTATTTATTATATTATGTAATAGAAGACGTATCTTGGTTTTATTCAGCTGCGATAGCTTAAGGTGTACTCTATAAAGAATAGAGCATTTATTTGCCTCAAATATTTAATGGTAAAGTAGAGTACCTAGCTCATAGTACAAAGTCTTACTCTATCGACTGTCTTTCCATGTTTTTACTGGAGAATGGATATGAGGACATACAGAAATTTCTGAACTACGGCAGCTCCAGGTATTAATATCACGAGGCCAAGAAGTGTTGTTATATAATTTGTTTATTTCTTAAATCATACTTATTACTTCATATTACCTCTAGGGCGCTCGGGTCACTCTATGCCACATGTCCAGTAAGTATGTGGATTAAATTGAAGATAGCGTAAGCCAGAATGGAAATCTTACCCGAATCTTGATATCAATATTACATTAAGACGGCCCGATTTCTATACGCCCTGGCGAATTACTTTTCGTAGCTAGATGTTCTCCCCGCGCCAAGAGCGTATGAGGACTCGTCTATGTCGCCTGAATGAACAGGTGACACACGCAGCTTTGATTAAGCAGCTAATTATTGATATTTTACTGGATAAGAAACTGGGTGAAATGACGCCGGTAAGCTGCTGGCCGTGTTGAGCTTTACGGCTAGGTTTGGGACGGACTGGTATATTATCCAAGCTTTCTATAACTAGAGCGAACGTACCTTTGTCGTAATCTAATAGTACAATCATTGAGTATTAACTAGGCATAGTACAAAGACAACATCCAAGCGAACATCCGACTGTTGTTCTATTGGTCAAATATAGAGGTAGCTTAGTTTTGTAGATGTAGATTCGATTTTGGAGAAAGTGTTATTATGAGGTCACATGTAGTGCTCTCGTAGATTTTATATTATCTAGACAACGACTTACTAAACTCGGAAGTGTAACCATAGCTGCATAAATCTCGGTGTAGAAATCCCTCTGTAATACATACTTACTTTCCCTGAATAGGTTAAATGTCAACAAATCACAACACATCGTTACATAGCTTCAAGCACGGGATATGCTTCGACCACTCATAAATCATCCATATCGTTATTGGTCCAGAGCTCAGTTCATGGACTTGATCCAAATTGCTTGGAACCCTGCACTTGAGGCGGGCAAAATGCACCTGTGATTGCGCGAAGGATTCGAAAACACTTCTATAGATTCTTTCTAACTATCTACAAGAGTCTATTTATCTGTAACAAAGGTCACACTTGTCAGAAAAACTTTATGGAAATGACTTGATCGAAGAGTCATTTATAATACTCAAAAATGACGTCCATTTCGGGTTCTTGAATAATGACCAATGGACATTAAACCACGGCATCTTGGTGCTCGTTTCCACCGCTTACTCGTATTGGGTCGATAACCTCCTCACCACATACATGCGTAGTTAGTATTTCAGCCTCAGTTGCATATGGGCTGAGAATCGAGTATAACTTCAAAGGTACTTTGACATGATAATATTATTCATCCTGCCTTCCCCCCCTTGCTACTACCTGTCCTAGTCAATTGGAGCCTTGCGGCGGGGTGTAAATATCAGGAATCTCACAGCTGGAAAACTGGAGCTCCTGGAAACGTAGGTAGTTGACTTTTGAGCTGGATGGTTCATAGTCCGATTGATCAGCAAGATTGAATCCCTATCTAATCCTTGCTACCGAACACCCCACGAGAGAGGTTTATCTTATTACGTATCCTTTTCTATTTAATGGACAGTGCTGGAAAAAACCTTCGAGTCCGTTGTTGCTCTGTAAGCTTTCGCTGGGGTGTTGTTAGATGCATAGAGAATTTAATACCTATCCACGGATGATGAGAACAGCCGTTTAATTAGACCTTAAATAGGATCTGAAATTTTGCGGCGATTAAGAAATAATTATCGAAAACAACCTATTTTGCTATAGGAAGATGTACAGCTGATCTTTAATATCAAAGGCACTAGTATATTGCATTAGGTGGTACTACTGACGATAGACAGTTCAAATAAACACAAAAACGGACCAGACTTGCGTGTTCCCAAGGGTCCTTGGCGCATCTGAAAAACGGTCACGAACGCCACCAAATTGCTGACAAAACCAGGAAATGCATCATCTGTCATTGGGCCTTGTGTGGTATGCAGGACGGGCACCGGAAGTTTCTTTTCTATTTACCGTAGTGGTATCCCGAAGCATATTGCAGATCGAGAATGGTCTGGTAGGCATGCATATGTGCAGCTTGCAGATGTCCATCAGGGGTGTCTGAGCGGCCTTTTCGGGTTACAGAAACAAATACGCATGTTTAGCCGATCTGGCCACCCCCCCTCGACCTAGCCTTGCCTGGATCCTGGTTCGATACGCCACAGACTTGGGTATCTTTTCTTAAGTTGATGCTCCAGCAGAGACTACTGAATGATTCCTGATTGTCGTGGGTAATGATGTAGAATTGGTATCACGCTTGCTTGGATATGGGCGCAGTGTATAAGTATTATTCGGCGCAGTCCGTATTGGACTCGATGATCTTCGCTAGGTTCTTTTGTACTACCAATAAACATAACTACATGGTTGATTGGTATTGAGGATGTCGAGTGTTTGAGATAATCCGATCTTCCATGCGGAAACACCCGCCTCCATGCATCGATTGGCAACCTGATACATGACAAACCATGCTCCGACAGCTTGCGCCACCCTCCATCCCCTGGTCATTATTGGAACCACCTGTACATAAGAGATGTGCTTATCGACATCAGCGCGTGTCGAAACTTAACGCCTTAGGAATTAAGGAAACCGTTGCAAATCACCTAACCTACCTGGTTAGAGCTTAGATGCAGACTATGTAGATGTTTCGGTTAAATTGGTACCCCTGTTAAGAAACTCGAACTAGTTTCAACCGTCGTGCGGCCTTCTTCGCCTCTCCTCTCCTTAATCTTAAAACCAAGCTGACTTGAACCCAATAATTCATATGTGATTATTCATAAGTAATGAAGAGTATAGAGCTGCTGTTATGATCATGCATAACTTTGAACAGTGGTAGTGTACTGTACTTACTCAACTTGAAGCGTTTATTAAGCATTGACCTCTCTGAATGCTGAATGGCTGCTAGTCAGAAGTGATATGTATGGTAAGATCGACGCATACTATTACCCATAACGAGGATGACACTTGACACTTTCCCTAACTAAGGTAAATCCGATGGGGGGAGCCTCGGCTGGTCTTAAATAGTTCCTTGAATTTTTAGCGTGTTATCAAGTTAAACCCGGTGTGCCGTAGTTTAGTCATTGCAATACCTAGCTCGCCTTGTATTAATGTTGGGAATATACCCACGCTTGGTGCTACGATGGAGTTCTAGTGTAGGTGAATGTTAAGTCGCACTTAGACTAGATTGGCAGTTTGAGTATCCGATACCTGGAGAAGCATAGGTACCTCGTTGGTGATCACTTACAGGCGCAAGATCATAGAGACTGTGAATTAGAAGCTCAGTCACCATGGGTGGCTGCATAACTTCATCGTCCGTTACCTCAGCTGTCACACGCTGCAGGAGACATGCAGAAACCTCTCTCCGAATGGCCAGGGCATGCGAGAAAGCCAAGCAAGATCCGAAGATGTTGGTACCTGTACGGTAGGCTGTAAGTAGGTCTTTCAAGGATCAGTCCCCCCCTCTCCCCTAGCCTTCTCCGACTGCCCTCCGCCTTCACCTCAGCATCGACAAGGGGACAGTCTCAGACACATCGGCCCAGCCTCTTGTGCCCTTCTTCATTTTCTCACCGTCACGTCCGTCACGTCACGTCACATCAGTCACATTCTGCACTCGGCAGTCTGAAGATCCTGCGTCGATCCGCGCGTTTATTGCTTCTCCATGAGACTATGAATACCTGGTCTTCGGTGTCATCTCGCCACTGCCCCGGTGATAAATTATTGACTTTACCTTGGTATCTTCGAGAGCTACCCCGGCTAGAACCTAGTATTGCCTGTTAGTTGGTGTTTCGGTACTGGTGTTTTAAGTACACTAGACAACAAGAAGAACAATAACAAGCACCATCCACATTTATCCTTCGTCTTCATCTCTGGGAATACGGGATTTAAGATCCCAAAAACCTGGAAAGCCCCGGTGTACCGGACATCCCAAGCCACGCCCGGGGTAGGACGCAGCCAGTTTAACGCGGCCGTTTTCCGCTACTCCCTGGCACATGTCGTTCGAACAGATATATTAAAGTGTCGGGTTTCAACTGTTACGTTCGCTTGTTCTATCAGATTGGCAGCTCCAAGCTCGATGGTTTGACGACGGATTGGACGAACATCAGGACACGCAGCTACGCTTCTCTGGTTTATGAACAACTGGTCATCTAAACTGTAATAATCAGCGTTTCAAGTAAAAATTCGACCTTGTCGTCGGATACCTCACAACTCCGTCCAATATCCATTCCAGTGATCAACATTTCAGCTGATTTATAGGAGCAAGGACCTGACTCAGGTTCTCGGCTCCCTGATTTCCTGGGCCCAGCATATATAAAAGGGGACTAATGACGGCTCGATAGTTTGAATGGTAATAGTGCGTTGTTTTCAAAATGGTATACTGCGGCAAGCCTTCTCAGGCTTGTCAGATGTGCAAGAATAGGCGGATCAAGGCAAGTTATCATTTAGCTTGGAGGAACAATATTGAACTGAGATGAACTGACACTTCTTGACCAGTGTGATTACACAAGGCCTACTTGTCTTCAATGCGCTAAATCACGGCGGCCATGCCCAGGCTACAAGGATGCCTTTGATCTGGTATTTCGCAACGAGACGGAGGCCACAGAGCGGAGAGCGAAGAGAGCTAGCAAGAAATCTCTGGTGCCAAAGGTAGAAAGGCGCGATTCACTTCTCCCTGAGGCGCCGAGTACATCATTTGCTTCCTCATCTGGCACAAGTGCACTTGGGACTTCGACCGTGCCTTCATCTCCCGAAATACCCGTAGAGGAACTCGCGCACAATCTTTTCATCTCAAACTTTATCCTCTTGCCGAAAGATGACAGTACCGCGGGGCATCTAGACTTCGTCCTCCCGCTTCGCGAAGAAGCAGGCCCGGATAGCCACATCTATCATGCCTTTAACGCGTGCGCCATGGTATTTTTAAATAATCGGAAAGCGGCAGGCGGTAGGTATTGGGACAAGGCACTGTCCGAGTACAACATGGCCATTGCTAAGACTAATGCTGCTCTCCGGAACAAGGAGTCCCAGCTATCAGATGCAACCTTGGCCGCCGTTCTCTTGTTGGGGATGTTCGAGGTATACTAGGCTCGCTTCGCAACGTTGTAAGAGCAGATACAGACTAACATTATGTGGCTAGAACATCTCAGCAAAGCAGATCAGCGCGTTTAACTGGGGTTCGCACATCGATGGCGCGGTGGCGCTGGTAAAACTTCGAGGAAAAGAGCAAGTGAAAACCCAGGTTGGCTTTCAGCTCTTCCTCGCCGTCCGGACATTGATGGTAAGAGCAAGACCTCGCAAAACGTGTCCGCGCAGGGATATGCTAATATGTCCAACAATAGTCAGTGTATTGTCTTACAGCTTTCACAGCTCCAAAAATGGGCGCGGAATGGTGGCTGGACAACACGACCTTCAGCAAGACAGCCGTGGTGGTTCAGAGACTAATGATTAAGTCGAGCGAGATCCGAGCAGAGGCCATACGACTCATAGACAGCCTCACCAAGTCGCCAGAGAACATCGAGCTGATGCTAGATGTAATCCGCAAGGCGCAGGCAGTCGACCAGGAAGTCGTCGCGTGGCAGGAGAGCCTGCCGGAGGACTGGCACCTCAAGACGGTGGCCTGGGAAGACAGCGTGATGAACGGGGACTGCGCGAAGGCCGAGGTCTTCCCCGGCCGCGTCGACGTCTACAGCGATGTCTGGATAGGTACCGTGTGCAACTCGGCGCGCGCGCTTCGATTGATCCTCCAGTCCATGAGCGTCCGATGCGCCGCCTGGGTCTGCGCGCCCGTCGACTACCGCACCACGCCCGAGTACGCTACCGCGGCGAGCGTCTGCCGAGACGCCATCACGGACATTATCGCCTCCGTGCCGTATTTTCTCGGTTGGCACCTCCGGCGAAAGGAGGTCAGCCACATCAAGACCAACTTTGGAACCTTCCCCTGTGGAGAGGAGGATACCGCCAAAGGCCTGGCCGGCTACCTGATAACCTGGCCCTTGACTTGTGTCATCTCACAAGATTATGCTACCGACGCCCAGCGGGCGTGGGTCGTGGGACGATTGCGGAAGATCGGGAACGAACTTGGCGTCAAATACGCCCTAGCCATGTGTCAGGTATGATTTCCCCCTTTTTTGCTGTAACACCTTCAACCCAACCCGTCCTCGACGGTCCTGTTTCCTCGGCATGTACCGGCTACTCATTCACTGATAATTTCTCCCCCTTTAGCTTCAAATGCGCGTTCCATCAATGATGATCCGACGAGACATGCTCATGAGAGCTGATCGTCCGGCCGTAAACGGCGGGTATGGCCTAGTAAAGATCGTCGAGGCGCGTCTGGCGCCCCCTGTGAGCCCGGAGCATGCTCTGAACCCGCACCAGCAGTGGGAGGCAGTACAGCAAAAGCGGTTCGAACAGGGCAAGGCCGAGCTTATCGAGAAACTCACCAAGAACACCGCGGACGATGCGGGCGCCCAGCGCGCCGCGTCAAGGTGGCTTAAGATGGAAAAGAGACAAGGATGATGGGTCAATCAATGTGTGCTCGAGTATACTCGAATGGACGCCGCGCACGGAATCCAAACTTGCTGATATCACATTTCAATAAGGGGTTTCACATCTCCCTGCACGACTAAACCACGATATGAATGTTGAGACCGCCTATACAAAACCGACATTCAACGGGGAGGATAAAGGCTGTATACTTCTCTCAACCTTACCAGACTGTTATTGTTCTTCAAGAGGACTTCGAACACATGGTTATCCACACGCTTGCTATTCACGAAGGCAAATGAAAATGACTCGAGAGGGATTAACAAGGCGTATATATCTTATGGACGGTATTGGACGGAACATGGTATATACCAGGCTGGCTGAAGGGTTTTGGATAGCAACTGCCTAGATGGCCGTTGCCATATATATATATATGATACCAAATCAAATGAAATGCCGGATCGCATTTATGATGATCTACAATAAATAAGCCGAGGGGCTCTTCGGGTTAATTTTTTCCATTTGGTGCGAGGTAAGGTTTGCTGCACGTCCAAGGGTAAACCCGGAGGCAAGCAGCTTGACAGGTTTGATCATCATAGATCACTTCATTCAAAGGTCAAGTAAATCAGAAAGCCAGCCTAACCACGCCGCATGCGCAAGACACATCTCAGAGATGATACCTAAGAAAAACGGTGATACCCTAACGCCTATCATTATAGACCTCTCCTAAGAGTTGTTGAGCCCATCGACGCCTGTTCCCGTATCCCTAGTATAATACACGAAAGAAAGATCGACATCGCGAGAGCGTCGGGGATGGTGGGGGTGAGCCGAGCGATTTATTGGCGCACGAACCCGATCGATGGGGATCGCGCAGCAAGACTAGAATACCGTGTCTAGGCGAGCGCGCCCGCCACGCTCTCGTTGTCTCGGCGGCGCATCGTCATCCTCATCTCTGCTTCACGTTGTTATTCGCAGCCGAACCGGCATTCCAGGCCTTGACGACCCACGACTGGGTGGCGTCGACGTAGCGCTCGTTCTCGACGTGCTTGACGCCGACTTTGACGCCGTCCTTGGTGAAGACGACGTTGCGCGAGGCGAACTTGTTCTCGGCATTCTCGCGGATCTTGGTCGCGCCTAGGTAGACCTGATATAATACGAAGCCGATGCCGGCCACCACGAGGAGCAGGATGAGTAGAGGGATGATCTTGCTGTTTTGAAGGAATTGGAATTACGTTAGCTGGGGTAGATGGGATGCGCCGAGGTAAAGGAGCGCTTGGGCTTATTGCGCGCCATTTCGGGAGTGGTAATGGAATACGTACCTGGCTGTCGAACCGGCCATGGCTTCAATTGTCTACGAACTGTACCCGATTATTTGAAGTAATCGGAATGCAGATGATAGACGGTGTCGAAGTCTTGGCGATCTGCGGCGGGATATATACAGGAGCTAGAATCAGGGCTCTTGGAGTATGTCGCAGGTTGGGTGGTATGCTCGACAATGGGGATAACAATGGGAGGTTACACACAATGAAACATTGGACTGTATCCAACTTGTGAGGAACAAATCGTGAAATAGATAGAGGATGGGAAAGAGAATAGAAATAGGTACAGAGAATATTTAGGAATACGGCAATCACGGCATTTGATCGTGGATGAACAGGACTTCAAGGGTCCATGGCATACATATGTAAGTTACTGTAGGGCTGCCTCCCGCTGCCCACTTAGTCTAATAGTCGATTGCTAGCAGTATTATTCAGTTACCTACCTACCTCCTGCCTATACCGACATGGCTATACCGTGAAACAACAGTTGAGGCAGGTGTTTCCTGAAGACACTTACTAGTGGGGGACTGGTGGCACTGAATCATTTACTAATAACCATGACCAGCTGAACCTCTGGAACGCCGACACAACGACGAATATCACGACAAAAGTCTGCTTACGAAATTGAGATGATAATGCCTTATTTAGGAGAAAGAGCAGGCCGGAAATAAAAGTCGGACCGTATCTGCTAAATTACAACCTATCTGGTAACGGTGATCGCTACAGTATAAACACTGTCCATACCTAGTAGCATTTCAGCCATGGTGGGGTGAAAGCTATGACCACAGAAGGAACGAGGCTAGGGCGGCTGGATAACGTCAAGGGAGCTGGAAGGGAACCAACCAGATCTCGGTTTGGCTGCTGCAAGTCCGGGTCACCACCGAATGACCTTGCAAACAAGATACCCTAAACTCCAGGTTTGATATACGGACGTCCAAAAAGACATATCGACATCACTACCGCCCCTGTCAACCTCGCTGTGACTACAATGATTGCATGAATATAATACACACGTGTCTTCTCATTCTGGACCGTACTTCCGTCTTCCTGGGGCTGGTTTATGTCTTAAGCAGGTATCTCGTTTGACTGCAGCCTGTCACCGCTGATTCTAAAAACGTGGCCAAATCCTCCACCTCAGCTATATATTTACGACTGCGTCAACGTCCCTCTGTCTATCTCATCTTCGGCCCCCCACCCACTAGTACTTCGTTCGCTGTCGCATTGCCGCCGCATACAATCCAATCGGTCGTGAACGGACGAGTTTCCCTTTGCACTTCTCTGTGCCGCCGCCGAGATGGCTGCCCCTCATGATGGACAGGGCCAGTACCCCCCGCAACAGTACGGCCAGGATGCGCAGTACGGTGGCTACGAGGACCAGACATCATCGCCGCCTCCCCACGCCGCTCATGCCGACGGCGGGAAGAAGAAGAAGAGAGGCTATGCCACCCAGGCCTTCGAGTTCGGGAGCGGAGCAAATGCCGGTGCCGCTGGCGCCCCCCCGCCGGGAGGTGTACCCCCGGTACCTGGCACGCCAGGCTTCGCCGGCGCGCCGCAGCCTGCTCAGGGCTACGGCGGTTATCCCGCGCAAGGGTACGAACAAGCGGGCTACGGTGCTCCTGCGCCCGCTCCTTACGACGCTCAGCAGCCCGGTGCGGGAGCGCAGCCCCCAGTAGGCGGATATCAAGCTCCCTCGCCCTACTACTCAGGCGCTGTTGTCGGCGGCGGATTGGGCCCTCTCACACAGAACATGGCCGGTTTGAGCATGGGAGCCCCCCAGCAACCTTCCGCGCAGCAGCAGCCGCCCGGCCAGCAACCACCTCGTCTCGCCTTAAACCAGCTCTACCCGACAGACCTGTTGAACCAGCCTTTCAATGTCTCCGAGTTAGACTTGCCACCACCCCCTTGTATTTTACCTCCTAATGTATGTGCTCACGATTCTCTGCCCATGTTGCTGCTTTCCAAGCTAACAACCTTCCTAAGGCCAGCGTCACTCAATCACCTAATGCGAACTGCCCGCCCAAATATATCCGATCCACCTTGAATGCGGTTCCTACCAATTACAACTTGTTGAAGAAGTCTAAACTTCCCTTCGCGCTCGTTATTCAGCCATATGCTGCGCTTCATGATATTGATGACAACGTCCCCGTCGTTCAGGATCAAGTGATTGCGCGGTGCCGTAGATGTAGGACATATATCAACCCCTATGTGACCTTTTTGGACCAGGGACATCGCTGGAGATGCAACATGTGCAACTTGACCAACGATGTGCCGCAGGCGTTCGACTGGGATGCTGCCACACAGAAGAGCGTGAACCGTTGGGATAGGTACGAGCTGAATCACTCTGTGGTCGAATTTGTTGCTCCTCAAGAGTACATGGTCCGCCCTCCCCAACCCCTCGTTTACCTTTTCCTTTTCGACGTGAGCTACGCTTCCGTATCCACTGGCCTCCTTGCCACAAGCGCACGAACTATCCTCGATAGCCTGAGCAGGATACCAAATGCCGATCGTCGGACTCGTCTAGGGTTTATCGCTTTCGACTCTAGCTTACATTACTTTTCTGTCCCTAAAGACGAGGATGAGAATGGTGAGACGAGTATGTTGGTCGTGAGCGACCTTGAGGAACCTTTTCTACCCATGCCTCATGATCTCTTAGTTCCTCTGACGGAAAGCCGGCAAAGCATTGAGAACTTCCTCACCAAATTGCCAGAGATGTTCCAGAATAACCAGAACAACGGCTCTTGTCTGGGATCGGCACTTAGAGCTGGTCATCAATTGATTTCCCCTTTGGGTGGAAAGCTTGTGGCTCTAAGTGCATCCCTCCCAAATATAGGTACCGGAAAGTTGGAAATGCGTGAAGATAAGAAACTCCTTGGCACATCCAAGGAAAGCGGCCTTCTGCAAACCGCTAATAGCTTTTACAAGTCCTTCGCCGTCGAGTGCTCGAAGAATCAGGTATCTATCGATATGTTCCTCTTTTCTTCGCAATACCAAGACGTCGCCTCGCTGAGTAACCTACCCCGGTACACAGGTGGACAGACTTGGTTCTATCCCGGATTTAATGCCGGGCGAGCTGAAGACGCCATCAAATTCGCCTCCGAGTTTAGCGACTACCTGTCTTCGGAAATTGGTCTGGAAGCTGTTCTCAGAGTACGTGCCTCGACTGGATTACGAATGAGTACGTTCTATGGCAACTTCTTCAATAGATCTTCAGATCTCTGCGCGTTTCCAGCCTTCCCTCGTGACCAATGCTACGTGGTGGAGGTGGCTATCGACGAGGCTCTGCAAAAACAATTCATTTGCCTTCAAGCTGGCGTCCTATACACGACTTGCAATGGAGAGCGGCGAATTCGGGTCATGACCCTTTCACTGCCGACGACTACCAATTTAGCAGATATATATGCTTCCGCGGACCAGTGTGCCATAACTACATACTTCAGTCACAAGGCAGTTGAGAGAGCACTGGGAAGCGGTCTCGATGCCGCAAGAGATGCTCTGCAAAGCAAGATAATTGAGCTTCTGCAAACTTTCAAAAAGGAGCTGGGCGGTGGCAGCATGGGTGGTGGAGGTCTACAGTTTCCCGCGAACTTGCGTGGGTTGCCCGTGCTATTCTTAGGTTTAATGAAGAATGTCGGTCTTCGCCGTTCTGCGCAGATCCCATCCGATCTCAGATCAGCGGCACTGTGCCTGCTTTCCACACTACCTCTACCACTCCTCATCCAGTATATCTACCCCCGGCTATACTCGTTGCACGATATGCCCGATAATGCTGGTGTACCTGACCCAGAGACGAGCCAGATCGTGCTACCGCCGCCGTTGAATCTATCTTCGGAGCGGTTTGTTTCTTATGGTTTATACCTCATCGACGATGGTCAAACACAGTTCATATGGGTTGGACGGGACGCAGTTCCACAATTACTGGCAGACGTCTTTGGGGTTCAAGATCGATCTCAGCTCCGCGTAGGTAAGAGTACAATACCAGAATTAGACAACGACTTTAACGAGCGCGTGCGTGCGGTGGTCAACAAGAGCAGGGACCACCTGTCCCGGGGCGTCGGTAGTGTTACCGTGCCTCACCTATACGTCGTCCGGGAAGACGGCGAACCGAGCCTGAAGTTGTGGGCACAGACATTGCTAGTAGAGGATCGTGCAGATCAAGCCATGAGTCTTGCTCAATGGATGGGTTCTCTAAGGGAAAAGGTAAGCTGAGCTATTCTACCAGCGCCGGAGTATGGATGCTAAGATTTATTTGCAGGTTGTGCAATAGAAAAAACGATTATGTCGAGGTGTGAAAGGCGGGGTTTATAGACCTCGCGGATGACTCGAAAGAAAGAAATGAAATGAATAAAGAAATTAACTAATAGATGCCGACGATAATGTGTGATGAAGATCCAGCTATACATGAATATTGTTGTGTCCATAATCGGGCAATACTTCTATCCAACTAGCCATGAATCCGTGAGGTCGAAAGCAGTAGCACTCATCTACAGTTGTCCAATCTCGGTTCATTGCCTCGAGATATACGGCATAGTAAGTCATTTTTCCATGTTTTGTCCATTCGGCAAGCATATTGCCTGACAATATGGACCGATGACTGGAGAATATATTTAGCTCGTCAACGTCAAATTGCCGCTCTTTAACCTTAGAATGGCCCCATCACACTGCAGCGAGGCGTGCAGCATACATGTATTTTTAGAAGCGTAGTCAAGGAACTGTGATAGCACGTACCGACCTGCACGTGTTCACACATCACATTACACAAATACCGACAGGAAACCGATGGCGATATTTATTGGTAGATCAGGTGTTGCTTAACTGTCTGCTCGCAATCTTACATACATACTACGTACATCTAGGTACAGCAAGCCTCCGTTCTTTGTCTTTCGAATAAGCGGGCCACGAGCTAGGTAATCTAGGTGCTTCTGGTGAAACAAGGCTCAAACCATACCCAAGCTCGTCTTTGTAACCGCTTCAATAATCGCCTCAAGAATTGCGGATACCCATATCCAACTTTCTGCTCATATGCGCATACATATGGCCCTCGTGACTTTCTAATGGCAGCACAGAGAGATAAGCATCTATAATACAAGCCAGGCTCCCTATATCAGCAACCAGAATCCCAACAAGAAAAGAACCAACAAGTCCATGTTCACAAACCAATCACTAGCCACACTACGCGCCGGTCCCCAGATGTGGAGGCCTGGCGTTTCACTGCCCCTTTTTCCCATGTAAGGGAGGAACCCCAGCTAAGTTTCATGACTGGCTAAGAGGGAATGGCCCGAACATGCTGTGACCGGCTAACCCCACCGCAAAACCCTCCAACCAACATCTCCCCTCCCCGCGCTTTCTGGTACCCCCCTTGTCTTTCTTGTCCGTGTCTTCCATTCCGGTTCCCGAGACATGAATGTAGGTAAGTTAACTGTCGAATGATAGCTGAAGTCCTTGCCGAACCCACTACGTGGATGCACAGTAGACCAACAAGGCCGTTAGTACAGATGACCATTGAAAAACTAGGGGATAAGAGCGGGTTGACCCTACGAAGAGGATATACCTACTGTAGTGTACTCTGGTTGACCGAGACGGCCCTCCCCCTCACTCCCAGGTACAGTAGCATTAACATTACCCTGCCTCTTGACATCCAACTTTAAGTTGTTTTTAAGTTAAGCTTCACCTCTGAACTGTTTCACACTCTGGGCGAGTGCACATTCTTCCCTAGCTAACCGCTTTACTTATATATCTTTAACACTGTACATGGTCCGTATTTAGTTACCGTGGTCTATCGTATCTGATTTTAGACCCCACGTGGCATGTTGTTCTCCTTGCGTTAGGTACTGTAGGTAGTAGCATCCATGCACTTACAACTTGCATGTAATTATCATTCTACCTAACAACCTCTTCGTTCGATGGCTACAAAGTAATATTTGTATCTACAGTAAGAACTCCCTTTGATCACCCTTTATCTGAGAAGCATGCATAGGCTCTGTTCCATATTCACTTTGGCTTAACCCCCAAACCCCCATCGCCTTGCATGTAATCATTGACTAGCCGAGCAGCTGTCCTGTCCTACCTTTCGTCCAGTCTAGCCTTGTGCTATTTGTCACGTCTTCACTACATATTGGCTATCTGCGTTGTGTATAAAGTTCTATCTATACCTAATTGAGGCGGTTGCCAACATAACTGCTTATAACTCCCCAGGTATTCGCGTATAGGCAGGTACTTGTAACAGTACCTAGGTACACAGATACCTACATGTATTTGGGCACATAGTGGTGGTAGTACCACTAACTTGAAGAATAAGTGAATGTGCCCCACTATCCCACCTCAGCTACCTTAATACCCCCCCTCTCTTCAGCAACTTGAAAGAACAGGCACCTACCAACAAGAGCTCCCGATTTACAGCTCCCATCTATCTGCCTCTCTCTTTGTTCAAAGCTCCCTTCTCCGTTGCCTTGTTTGTCCACCTCAAAACATTCTTCATTAAACCTAAACTAGTTGCATGAGTGTGTGCGTGTCTTGTCTCGCGCCTCTCGTAGTCATAGCTCACGAGCATTCATTGCCGACGGAGTAAACTGAGACCCAAACATCCCACCCAATCACTTAAACCACGACCCCTCACACCATATATAATAGCACTCTCGCCCGCACGGCGATCCAACCTCACATAACTACCTAGTGCGCAGTTATTTTGTTGTCCAAGACCATACAAGGGAACTGCCTGCTTGCTTGTTGTCCGCTAGCCATTATAGAGGTAAGTGCCAGTTATTTCATATTCAAGCTCGTGAGCTCCCGGCGCAGATCAGATGGGCACATGCCTATTCAACCGCTTGTCTCTCTCCCTCCCGCTTGCTGCAATCCGCTCCCCTAGTGGCCTAGCAATTGACGTTCAAGTAACGTACGCACGCGTGATCTGCTCCGGTTCGTGCAGGGGACTCGGCTATAGCTCAAGCGGCCAGGCAAAGCGAGATCCTGTAACAAGGGGCTTGCTGGAATCCACTGTACCATTGGGCACGTCAGAGACTATTACCAGCTCCTTGTTCACAGAGCCGATCCTGTTCCGGCCATTGGTCGCTTCAGATCTTCTTCTAGAACCTCTTGAAACATCTTGGACCTGCATTTGGCCGCCTCCCGCCTGGCAAGGCTGGGGTCCAAATCCCAAACCGCACGGCCGATAGCTGCATGAACCCAGCAGCGCAGCGCGTCCCCCCAGTGCTGTTCCAGCATTGTTGAACTACCACCAACACGCCTCCTTTGTCTCTTCTGCAACTTCGGCTAATCTTTCTTTCCTCTAATAGTTCGGACGATCCCAACTTCAAACACTAAGCTCTCTTCATCAAGTACAAAGAATATTCAATCTCGTCTAACCTACGATTCAAAGCCCTCGCCAGGCATCGAAATAACAAAAAGGCCGTCGCCTCTTTTTTTTCGGCCAGACGATACGCCGTGACACCTCAGCGACTCGGCTTGGTCCATCTTCGTCCCAAGCCACTCTTGTGCCATTTGGGGCTGACCTTCGCTCCTTCTAAGATATCCTGGACGCTTTGAAGTTCAGGATTGTAGGTGGAGCTAAAGGCTACGCTCGGGTTCTGAGTGTGTTACTTATAAGCATATAGTCGAAGTGAGACACGAACTGTGCCTGTTGGTAACATTCCACCATGTCGCGATCTAACCCACCCAATCCCCAGGGATCCCGCAAGATCTCTTTCAACGTCAGTGAGCAGTATGACATTCAGGATGTGGTCGGTGAAGGCGCCTACGGTGTTGTCTGGTATGATTTGAATCAGTTATTCTCCTCGAGTATTATTATGCTGATGACTATTCTAGTTCAGCGATACACAAACCCTCGAGCCAGAAGGTTGCCATCAAGAAGATAACACCTTTCGATCATTCCATGTTTTGTCTAAGAACTCTGCGTGAAATGAAGCTCTTGCGATACTTCAATCACGAAAATATCATCTCCATACTGGATATTCAAAAGCCTCGGAATTATGAGTCCTTTAATGAGGTTTACCTTATCCAGGAGCTTATGGAGACAGATATGCACCGTGTGATCCGTACCCAAGATTTGTCCGACGACCACTGCCAATATTTCATCTACCAGACGCTACGAGCTCTCAAGGCGATGCATTCCGCTAATGTCCTACATCGAGATCTAAAGCCTAGTAATCTGCTACTAAACGCCAACTGCGATCTCAAGGTGTGCGATTTTGGGCTCGCGAGATCTGCCGCCTCGCAAGAAGACAACTCGGGTTTCATGACGGAATATGTAGCTACACGATGGTACCGTGCGCCAGAGATCATGTTGACATTTAAGGAATACACCAAGGCAATTGATGTGTGGTCCGTCGGCTGCATTTTAGCTGAAATGCTGAGCGGCAAGCCGCTATTCCCCGGCAAGGACTGTGAGTTTACATCCCCCCAGCCGCAATTATAATCATTGCCTACCGCGCCTAGACTAACAGGATTGAAGATCACCATCAATTGACGTTGATTCTGGACGTACTGGGAACACCCACCATGGAGGATTACTACGGCATCAAGTCGCGACGTGCTCGGGAATATATCCGGTCTCTTCCCTTCAAGAAGAAGGTGCCGTTTAGAACTCTATTCCCCAAGACCTCGGATCTCGCGCTGGACTTGCTGGAGAAGCTGCTCGCCTTCAATCCCGTCAAGCGCATTACGGTGGAGGAAGCTTTAAAGCACCCTTATCTAGAGCCGTATCATGACCCGGAAGATGAGCCTACGGCGCCCCCGATTCCCGAAGAGTTCTTTGACTTCGACAAGCATAAGGACAATCTCAGCAAAGAGCAGCTAAAACATCTCATCTATCAAGAGATCATGCGGTAGAGTCGGGGATCTTTCGGTACGACGGAGTGGGAGAACATTACTCGGGAGTGGGTTCGGCAAGCAGCTGATTCTCATGGCAACCAGGGAGAGGATCTCAACTGCACTGCAGACGGGTATCCGATTATCGAGCGAGTGTTGGAGGTGCCGGCAAAATTCACTTTTGTCTAGAAAGGGGGGAATGAGCAAGCAAGCAAGCGATGCATACATGGTTAGAGAATCGAGCGAGGTTCTTGCCAAGAGATGGTCGGTTTGTGTGTCTTGAGAGACGATGAACTGCATTTTCTCTCCCGCTTTGCGTCGTCTGTCTTATATAGATCGATGGTGTTTCATGTACCTTCCATCTTATATAGATATATGCGAGCAGGGCGAGTAGTAAG
The DNA here is from genome assembly GCA_022385715.1 of Xylaria cubensis. Lineage (NCBI taxonomy): Eukaryota > Fungi > Ascomycota > Sordariomycetes > Xylariales > Xylariaceae > Xylaria > Xylaria cubensis. The sequence goes on along the minus strand of MU279013.1, from coordinate 191,451 downwards.
AAGGCGCCGGCCTTGATTTCAATGATCTGATCTTCGGCCGGGCTGGAATTGAGGGAATGGATATCATCTCTTTGTATTTTTTTCTTCTTTCCTGTGTTCCCCCACGTTGAATTCTCGCGCTGGTTTTGTTCTTGTTATTAGGTTGTGTTGTGGGGTGTAGTGGATGGAGGCTTGATGGAGATTAGGATGAATATGAATATAGCTCCATACAACTGCTTACTTCATTTGCTTTTGTGATTTGGGTTTTGGTACGTAATAGTGACAACGTGTTTGTCTGGTACGGTCGTAATATGACTTGATATAGTCGAGTAAGATCTTGTTTCGGCTATCTAGTTGCATGCTTTTGTGAGAGAAAGTAAATATATCGCTACATAGGTCTGTTGCGTTGCAGAGACTTCAAGGCGATTGTGAAGAGTTGAGATCTCACACAGCACGTCTCGTGATTCTACCTACCTACATAAGCGTAGGAAGATCGAGCCTGACAGTCGTTGTGTGTTTCATTCTGCGGGGTCCATCACTTGTTAGTAAGTTAAGTAGTGTTGCTTAAGATATCTTAGAACGGAACGTATCGTGTAAAGTAGATAGATAGATGACACTGCTATGCAAGTCGACAGAGGGTAAGAGTTGGGTATCTTCGTTCATTACGTCTGTTTTTAATACTGAGGATGGTTTATACTAGGTTAGGTATCTAATCCGGTCTTGACAGGTTGACATCGTTGCTTTCTGCGTCTCCTGCTCTCTCGCCTTAGCTCCTCTTGCGTACTTCCCAGCTCACACTCATTGTGCGTTTGTCTCTAGAATCTGCTTGGCTTTTGAATTTTATCCTTCTGGAGACCAAGTCAGGGAATTGAGGACGATCCATCAACACGTTCCTTTCCCTTCAGAAACGAGGTCGTGTGAGATGGAGATGGGAGCCGCCGTATCTAACATTTCTTCTGGTCATTATTGGAGTCTTGAAGCCGAAAGCACAACACGCTAGACTGAGGTGTAACTCGACGTTTGACCCAAATGTCTGCCTCCGCCTCTCTGCTCCACGACCGGCGCGACTTTCAGGCCTACAGAAACCTTTACGTTCTTTTACCAACTGACTAGAAGACTTAGCGTCTAATAGAAACCGCTCGCTGTACAGACGTTAAATATCCAAGCTTGCTTATACGTTCGATCCTCCCGACTCGACGAAATTCTTATCGTAATGTGGCGTGGTATCTTCCCGTAAACTCCAAACGCCGATTTCTTAGCAAATTTCATCTGCGTCCTTGCAGAACTTATCTCCTGGGACATATGAAACATCCTAGCCTCAGCATTAGGGAATCTCTCTTTCACATTCGTGGCGCTTTGAGCCTCTTTTCCGTAGAAAACTCGTTGCCTCCCTGTCTCATCTACTTCGTCTTCTCCATGCTATCATCTCTCTATCAGTTCAGTAACCACTCTCAGCTAGCCCCCACGACCCACAGTTCGACACCGAGGACATCGAATTTCTCTCCTTCCTCGCTCAGCGGCTGGTTCAGAAAGGTATCACACTCAGCACTGTGACCTCGACTGAGACCGTCGTTAAGCCACAGTCCAAACGTCCCGCCATGGCCACCGCCTACGCTCAGGAATTTAGTCTCACAGAACATGCAATAGTCGTTGGCGCCCGTGTACGCGAAGGTCTGGAAGCGCACGCTCTGTGTCGTTGGCACAGGAGACGGCACACGCTTATTAGTCGTCCCCATCGCCGAGTCGAGGGTGTCGTGTGGTGTCAGATGATGTGAGGAGCCGTTCGGGGCGGCGCTACTGAATGTCGATGCCGTGGGCGACGCTATCGTCGTCGTGCGATAGTTCATGTTCGTCGTGTCGGCGGATGGGGGCGGCGGCAGTGGCGCGTGTAAGCTTGCGCGCCAGAGGAAGCATTCGCCTGTGCCGTAGTATGAAGATGCTGGGTGTGGTGCTTCGGTGAGATATGCGCCGAAGATCTGAGATTCAAGTTAGCTTCCTCTTAGCCTTTCTAGCTTGCTGAAATATTGTTGTCCTCCTTCTTTATCATCCCCCTCTCGCCTAGCATGCTCTGCCATATCGATACTCGAGGAACAAGAAAAGAAGAGCAAGGAGACGGTTGGCCAAATTTGACATAGATTAAACCAGGCTTAATGGAATAAATCAAAAACCTACCCCGTCCTTCCCGTCTCGAACAACAAGTACAAACCCGGCCCGGACGCCGCGGTACTTCTCGCACAGCTGGTACAGCGTGGCGAGCGAGCTGCCGTTCTGGTATAAACTGTACACGAGGCGCCAGTCCTCCATAATCTTAAGGCGCTCGGGCAGGAAGGTGCGGATCTCCTCGGCGACGCCGCGCGCCAGCAGCCGCTCATCGGGCTCCGTGTCGTCGCGGTATCCATTTAAGCTAATAGGGTCGAGCGACGGCAGCCCCCTCGGCGTCGCGGTCCGTCGTGGTGGCGTGAAGGCCCCATTGATGCCATCTCCGCTACCCCCTGGGATCCGGCTGGCGTTCTGGTTATATAGCTGCGACGCACCCGGCGGCGGCGTGGGCGGGGTGCTGCTGTCTACTGTCGATATTCGCCGTAGTAAGCCCCAGACGGCGGACCCGATGCCGTAACCGGACGATGATGTCGTTGAGGCGTGGAGTGGAGGGGGCGGTCGTGATGACGAGGATTGAGATTGATGTACGTCCGAGTAAGAGCTTATCCGAGAGGGGGGGTCGGTGTGTGATTGTGAGGTGCGTGGAGGCGGCGAGAAGGACGGGAAAGGTGATGTGGTACCTGACGGCGGAGGTGAGTCGTCTAGGTCGATTAGGTTGCCTGAATCGTGTCGGTTCATGGTTACTGAATACAGGTGGGTCGAATTGTAGAAGTTGACTGAAGGTAGAAGGGGCCAAGCTCAGTGTCCCTTCCTTCCTAGGTAAGGAGGCAGTTTGGAAAACTGTTGAACGAGTGTTATATTCGAGCACGCTGAAGCTGGCCCGGCTTGTGACGTAGTATGCTGCAGCTTGGTTGATGCTTTCTCTGTACAGATAAATGGTGGGGCTACTTCTCAGCTGATTAGCCTGTAAGTGATATTGGAATGGCGATATTTGGGCGGTGTTAGGTGTCTACGTTCAACATTTAGGGTAGCATCGCAAGAAATAAAACAAGGCGATCGATCGCAGAAAGTCTTCATCTGCAGCGATCTGAGGCGTACAAGATGTGCGATGTGCTGGCTGGTGCCTGTGTGGTGGGGATGAACAAGGAATGGGAATGGGGTCGGTTGTTACGCCGCAGTGAGGAGAAGCTTTGAAATGGTTTGGGAACTTGTTATCTTATAATCAATCGCCATTGCCAATTTCCATCGACGGGTAATTCGGTCAAATTACCAAACTTGTTATCAATGTTCTATAAAAAGCCCCGATTTGGCCACATCATTGCTGGCACAGCTCTGTAGATCCTTCGTTGTATTTATAATTATTTTCCCTGACAAACGATGAACAAAGCCACCCGATGTGACTGTTGATCGCCGCCGGATCTACAGCAGAAGTCAACAGTGGACGAGAAATGTTTCGTTCCTTGGCATTTAGTACCTTGCATTAGCATGTCTTTTTGGCGCATTTAGTATTGTGATCCCTATGGTTCACATAAATAAGAGGCATTCATTCTCCGTTGAGATACACACGAATTATTATATCGCTTCACGCTCAAAGTTAGTAATGGCCTCCCAGATACCCTCAGGACTTGGCTTCACAGCACAGACGTCTGGCTCGAAGTCAAAAGTCTTTATCAGATGGTCTCTCGTTGTCGGTCCTATTGTCGCAATGAGAGTAGTCCGTTGACCGGGCGTCTTCGAAGCCTTGCCAGTCTTTTCGTCTAGAATGAGGCCTAAGCCCCGGAGCATACTATCACAACCCGTTGGCGAAAATACCACTACCCACCTCAAAGAACGGTTTCTAGTGCTTGACAGGACACTTTCGAAGTCCTTAGGGAACGACTCCATGACACCGGTTCCATAGACTTCGGTCTCAGTCACCTCAATGCGGGTATTGGCCGGCAGTGTATCGTCCATCAAAGTCTTGGGTATAATATCCCGTCTCTGCTCTCCAACCAGGAATAGTAATGGTGGCCTCGTCGGACGACCTCTATACCACTCGCCGTAGTGTTCTAATATGTACTGTGCAAGCGCATCGCCATTTCCGGTATGCTCACCGAATATGCGTAAAGGCGGAGACTGGGGAATCGCCTTCAATGCCCGAGTAGTGGCGGGACCGACGCTGTAAATAGGCACGTCTTGTAGATGCGGCCAGCTTTCGTCGTTACCTACGCAGTTAAGTCAGGTCGCTGCGCAGGGGAAACCCAATATCGATGTGCTCGTCGACGGACCTTGATCTTCGTTGACCAACTTGGCAAAAGCTTCCACGGCCCTCTGAGAAGTGAAAATGAGTCCTCCATAGGCGCTGTCGACGCTAGTGCTTATCCTCTTTGCATGCAGTAGCTCTCTCACGGTCCGTAGACCATCTTCCGAGAAGCAGTGCTGAAGCACTGGTACAAAGGTGGGTTCGAAGTGAAAGCCATCATGCGGGGTTGAGAAGAGATCTTCGTAAGCATCTGTTGGCGAAGACTTGGTTTTGAGAAGAAGCACAGGGACTGTAGATCCGTCCGTGCTTGAAGGCGCCTCTCCGGCCATGGAATGAAAACGATTGAAACGAATTGGCTAGCTACCTTAGTTACATGCTGGAAGGAACAACACTCAATCACAAGCAACTAATGAATCAATTGGTGATGTCAGAATCGCTAGAGCCCAGTTATAGTCTATCGATAAGAAAGTCCCTGGTATAATACTTTAGCCGACACTGGCCGAGACGCTTCTAGGCTCTGTAGCTGAAGCCTGGCTGCCCTGCCAAGCATTACAAATCGCCGCCTGCCGATGCGGTCGAGTCCGGGTTTCGAGTCGCTGCTTTATCATTGCAAGACTGCATTTTTGTGATTTGCCAGCGTTGTCGCAAATGACCTGATTTTTTCTCTGCCGACTTTTCCCTGACCCTCCTTACTACCGTTTATTCCTCCGAGAATGGCTGCCGATCTGCCGGCATCGCAACCATCGCCGGCGCCTCCCGCCAAGTTGCCGCCGGGCTTTATTCTGGACAAAGATGGCAAACCGTATGCCTCCCTCTGTATCCAGTGCAGTGTCTTTGCGTAGCTGCGCCACTGACTGACAGGAAACACCGTGTCTTAGTTGTCGGTCCTGTAACTCGAAGGCCTCGTTCAGTCAATGGGCCCAACAAGCCAAGTCGTCGCTAAAATCGGGTGTTGGCGCCGCGACCGGAGCTGCTACCATGACGGCCGCCGCGGCGACCACGGCTACCAATCAACCCGATAACGACTGTCCGCCCGATGTCGAGGCACTAGGCCGAAGCACATGGACTCTCTTACATACAATCGCTGCGAATTATCCGAAATCCCCGAGCTACAAGGAGCAATCAGACCTGAAGACATTCATGGGCGTGTTCTCGCGTCTGTATCCGTGCTGGGTTTGCGCCGAAGACTTCCAGAGATACATAGAGAAGGAGCAGATCAGAGTCGACAGCCGGAACGATTTCGGCACATGGCTGTGCGAGGCACACAACGCCGTCAATACGAAACTCGGCAAGCCTGTGTTCGACTGCTCTAAATGGGAAGAGAGATGGCGGACGGGATGGAAAGATGGACGGTGCGACTAGGTTCGTTCATCCTCCTCCACGTACATCTTATCTCGTGAGGCTTTAGCGCACCGCCGGCAGCATTGTCTTTTAATTGTTGTAATACGAGTGTATACTACTAGACGATACCGTAGAGGGATTCAGCATGGAATTGGCGTTTGGTTAGTGTCATAGAGAATTGCATCGCCCCTCAAAATATTTGTTTGGTATCTCCCATTTATCAGGAGGGATGGGAAATTTCCGTCACCATTAGACATACACATCATGCAAAGACACAGTAACGAGAACAGTCCCATGCTTTGAAAATAGAAAAAATGAGTGAGGCGAAACTACCTCAGAAACTATTACGTTTCGTCAAATGTCAAATACGACTATTCACTGCCCGCGACCCGAGCCCATGCCCCGAGGTTGACTTCCCTCGGCCTTAAAAAAAGGTCTACGCATAATTCATAACTTGTCTATCGGTCGCTTAGACGCAAGACCCAGCAAAAGACCCAGACAGTTCGCTCGGTCGCTCCGCTAATGGGGCCGAAGACGCGGACGACGAATCCGGCCAATGGATGTCGGTTTCTTAGACAGATATGGTACGTTTTTGGGCGCGGCGGGAACCGATATGCGGAAGATTGCATCATCGCCTACACCCGCATCATGATGCATGTACGCAGTCAGTCCACCCCTCGTGCTTTTGTGGCCATACGGGCCGGGCAACCAACCATGCAATGCGACAACAAGTGACTAAGAACCCACCAACACGCGAATATCTTCTGTCCAGACAACTCGGCTGCAATCGGCGGTTGCATGATTGAACCGTACTTGCCAATTCACTATATTTATCTATCAATTAAGTACCTACTCACAGCTCTTACCTCGGTCTCTTTATCCCTCATCGATATCAACGACCTTCCTCGCTGCCTACCTATTCACTCACCTACAACAACAATAATAATAGTAATAAAACACCAACAGTCCTGTATAACACATCCGCATATTAATAGATCGCTACACCAAACATCAGATTGGTTAATTTGGCCAAAATGCCACACGAAGATATCAGAACGACCAATCTTATCAAGCCGGTGGATGTTTCCGAATATCTCTTCACCAGGCTTCGCCAGATCGGTATTCGCTCCATACACGGCTTGCCCGGCGACTTCAATCTAGTCGCCCTCGACTACATACCCAAAGTCGGCCTCGAATGGGTTGGCAACGCCAACGAGCTCAATGCTGGTGAGTCTCAAAACATATCAACCAATCCCCAAGAAACCTAGGACTAACCAATCTCCTCTACAGCATACGCAGCTGATGGCTATGCCAGAGTCAAAGGCATGGGCGCCATCGTAACCACGTTCGGCGTGGGCGAGCTTTCTGCTGTCAACGGCTTAGCCGGCGCTTATAGTGAGATGGTGCCCGTGGTGCACATCGTAGGGTGTCCATCGACCGTCTCTCAGCGCAGCGGCATGCTGCTTCACCATACGCTCGGCAACGGCGACTTTAACGTCTTCGCCGGCATAAGTGCCAGCATCTCGTGTGCCGTGGCGAAGCTCAACGACCCGGCCGAGATTGCTGCCCAAATCGATCACACTCTTCGCGAGTGCTACCTGCGCACCCGCCCAGTTTACATTATGCTACCAACCGACATGGCGACGAAGAAGATCGAGGGCGAGCGCTTAGATACTGAGATCGACCTTCACGAACCCGCCAATGACGAAGCGAAGGAGAACTACGTGGTCGACGTCGTACTCAAGTATCTTCACGCTGCCGAACGGCCCGTCGTGCTCGTCGATGCCTGTGCCATCCGTTCCCGTGTGCTCGACGAGGTGCACGCCTTCATCGACAAGACGAGGATTCCCGTGTTCGTGACGCCCATGGGCAAGAGCGCCATCGACGAGACGCATCCCTGCTACGGCGGCGTCTACGCCGGCAGCGCCAGCCACCCAGAGATCAAGTCGGCCGTCGAGGACTCGGACCTCGTGCTCAGCATCGGCTCGCTCAAGAGCGACTTCAACACGGCTGGCTTCTCATACCGCCTGTCCCAGCTCAACTCGATCGACTTCCACACCGACTACTGTGTCGTCAGGTACTCCGAGTACCCCGGTTGCAAGATGCGGGGCGTCTTGCAAAAGATCACGGAGCGCGTCGACACCAGCCAACTCAAAGTCCAGCCCCCGCCGCAGCACTTCGCGAAGCCGGAGGACGAGCAGGGCAGCGCGGATGGTCCCATCAAGCAGGAATGGTTCTGGCCACGCATCTCCAAATTCTTCCGGGAAGGCGACATCATCGTCTCCGAGACGGGCACGGCGAATTTCGGAATCTGGGAGACTAAGTTCCCGGCTAATGTCACAGCCCTGAACCAGACTCTCTGGGGAAGTATCGGCTGGGCCGTGGGCGCATGTCAGGGCGCAGCTCTGGCGGCGAAGGATGCTGGCGGGAACCGCCGGACGATCTTGTTCGAAGGTGATGGTAGCATTCAACTCACTGCACAAGAGATTGGTACCATGATCAAACATAACCTAGACGTCATAATGTAAGTTTCTTTACCTACTTCTGAGCCCTTTGACTTCGTAGCCGACTAACCGCAATTAGATTTGTGATCTGCAACGACGGGTACACGATCGAGCGCTTCATCCACGGCATGGACGCCACGTACAACGACGTGCCGACCTGGCAGTACCGGGACCTGGGCACCGTCTTCGGCGGATCGCCCAGCACGGTCAAGAGCTACGCCGTGCACACGCCCGCCGAGCTCGAGACACTGCTCGCCGACGAGGACTTCGCCGTCAATTTCCACGGTCTGAGACTCGTCGAGCTGTACATGGGTCGTGAGGACGCGCCGCGCAGCTTGAAGATGACGGCCGAGGTCAGCGCTAAGACGAATGCGAAGCAGGATGCTTAGGGTAAAAGGGGGCTTGGGGGAGGGTGGGTTCATTCAGGATAATGGGCGGGTAAGGTTGGGCGTTTGAAGATAGATGGCGGTGGGTTTTTATGAATAGGAATGAACGATGATGAATTTAATATGGGCTGTTCCTTGCTTTACTTTGTGGATTGGACTTGTTTCTGATTTCGCTGGAGTATGCGTGTGCACAAAACGGTGGTCTGAGATTATGCTGGGAGTATTTACTTTGCTATTTACTTTGTCAACTTGTCTATTAATCTTCAATGTCTATGAAGATAATTGCAAGAGATGTTTTGACCGCCATTCGGTCTGTTGCTTACAAGGAATGCTCTTCTCGTGGTATTCCATCACCAACTGTAAAAAAAAGACAGTGTTTAAACCCACCTATCGTGGCGAAATTTCATACCTTTTCCCTCTTCAATCCCGATTGGAACACAACCCTCAACTACGATAAGGTGTTTAACGTTCTACGTTGAAAATATTGCCTCTCTGTAAAGACAAGATTTTGTATAACACGGGCGCAGGATCCAGAAGCAGACACCGTCCTCGGCATAGATAACCATACTGCCTGGCATGACTCTACTTTTTCTAGAGGCTATACTAATTCAATGTAATATTCTTAAGAGACTTGGGAAAAGCTAATATTTATAAGGCTGGCCATACGACATGTGATAATGCAATCATCAGTCATCAAATTCGTTCAACGTTCTTACCTATATGTTTATCGTCTCATTTAACCTACGTTCTATAAAGGAGAACAGAAAATCTAACAGCTAACTAATTAATATAAATATAATAAGTATAATAAAGTTAACTAGCTCTTTATAACTCTAATAATTGTTGGTACATCTAGCACGGGCAAAATTATTCAATTTTATTAGTCCATATATCCTTGCAAGTATGGTGGCGAAGTCATTACTTAAGTGCGCCTCCAACGAATTTCACTGCATTTTTAGCCCTCGCGGGGCAGATGTAGAAGAGAGCCTTGTCATATTGCATGCATGGCGCCGAAAGTAAAAGTACCATGCAACCTTTCACTGCATTTTTAGCCGCACCGCAGCGTTTCTCCTATTAGGTATCCGATTTCCCTATGTTACCAGTCAATCGATGTTCACTGCAATTTCTTTGCATAGCTGGAAGTATTGAAGCTGAGGGTATCCAAATACAGCCTTTAGTCGATAGGGCGTTTATTTGTGATGTTTAAAGGAAATAAGAGGGAAAAGGGGGCTACGTTAGAAGGCAAACCACATACCTCACACACTTGGTCTTTTATTAGTTTTAGTTAATTTTAATTCATTGACTGTTTGTTTGAAGTTCCTTTCTTTCTGATCGAGTGATGACTACTGAATATAGCGACAATTACTGGTTTTGAAGGAGTAAGGATTAGTTCACCTCCTTTGACAGGACTCAGGGGCAGGCAAGTTTACTTGGGCCAATTTAGTACTTGTTAAAACACGACAATCTCTGAACGCTAACAGTGATTCGGTGTCATGCAAGGGTCAATAGGCTATCTGTATAGCATTAAATGAAGTTATAGGAATGAGACTATGTCGCAAGGGCTAGAGTACTAGGGCTTGGAAGGGTATTCAATAATGAGATAGTCTTCTGGGGCGACAAGGAGGCGTAGAGGTCTAAGTTCCTCTCACGAGCCCAAGCAGCGAATCTGGGTTTTTATACACCAATGACTTCACTTTTTGCGAGCCTGGATCATTCCAGATAATTCAGATCCATATTGCTATTATTGTGCTTTCTCAAGCCCACGATAATGGCAAACATAATATCCAAGAATAGACACGGGTAGCTGAGTATACCAAACACCGCTCTGCAGATTGATTACAGGATATTGCGGACCAGACCCTGCCCAGAGATACCGGCCGCGGTGTCCACCTTCATTGCCAAGTTCCCATGTGGCGTCTGGCTGTGCGGACAAGTCGTAAGGTCCGTGGAGGTAGTTGCATTCCCCTAACTAGGGCCGGTCTGTGTAATAGAAATAAAGATGTCAGGATCTCTAGTATGGTGGTACGTGTAAGCTCTGTTATTGAGAGAAAGAAGAGGCCCGTCCTTCATGACCTAGTCTCTAGCAATATATATACATGCTCCTTGTTCTGGGTGTTCCGGGCGATTGCAACACAACGGATTGATCATCTAATTCCTGTCGCCTAAACTTCAATAGGGGGTCCTCCCGACCAGCGGCAAGACGAACTCGCATACCCTTTGCAGCATGCTCAACCCTTTCCGCAGTCTCAGGTTGATCAATGTGAACACCAACTAGGTCATTATCCAATCCATGGAAAAGAAGAGCGAGCGCTGAGCTTTTTAACAGTGGGCGATTTACGTTGATTAGAATGGCGCAGGTTAATAGTACAGAGGTAATAAAAACTGCTGCGGTTGGAAGGATCGTCCAACCCCAACGGACGTGGATGTAGATCTCTTTGGTGTATGCAGTGCCGCGATGCATTGTTGCATTGTTGTTGTCTCCCGGGTTTGCTGATCTTATCTGATTTGAAAGCGTTGTAGCTAAATTGGTTGAAAGGTTTTGGATGTCCGCTACGTAAAGATAGGTTGCCAGATCGACCGGTGAAAATAATCGTGGCGCATAAGAATTCACCTCCGCTACCACCTGGGTTAGTAGGTTCTCTAGGTAGTTGAGCAAATACCCGCTCGCGGCTATATCTATTGTGAAATTCGTGCCGGCCGACGATGAGAAAATATTAGTATCGCAGCCCCTTGCGGTCTCGTCGTACTTGATGTCTATTAATTGTAACTCTTCTACATCGATCGATTCATATGAGAGTTGCCTTGGAGTAGCGGTAACATTTCGGAAAGTTTGAGCGCAGAAGTAAAAGCGAGCGAAGTATGACTCTGTTACAGGCGGTTCCAGATGTGCGAATTTAGTAACTTTAACTACACTCAGAATGGCGCTCTCGGTTGCGATGCGAATTGGCAGGAACCACGATCGGAAGTACTCAACGCCGTACTTGTTACGCTTGTTGTCAACGTTGCCAAAGGTTATATTCCAACCGACCATGGAGCCCCTTCCATCTGGAAACCAGTAGGTACAGTTAAACAGAAGCTCCCAGTCTGGCTCGTAACAGCTTATCTTAACTTCACTGGTTAGATTCTGATATGCACTGCAAATGCCAAGAGTTGTGAAATCTTTCCAGACACAATAATCTGAGGGACAGTTGAAGTTGGGTTCGAAAACCGCACCAGAAATCCCATCTATTATAGAAGATTGTAGGCGGAATAGGTCTGCGGTGATTACCAACGTATTCGCTGCCAAGCTTCTGGTTAATTTGTGTGTCGAAAACTGTTTTCCGCCAGGAACATACCGATGACTTCAGGAATAAAAGCCTTCGACGAATAGTTAGTAGCGATCCCAACCTCCGCCGAGACGTTAGCTAATATTGACGCCCTCTCAGGAAAGTCCAGAATCTGCTGAGCACTTGGCTCAAAGCCGAGGCCAACAACTGTGACGAAGGCTAATGAGAGTGGTAGAAAAGTACGGATCTTGGAACCCCTAATAAGGAAAACGAATGAACCCCATGGACCACGGCTAGCATCATCTATGACTTGGAAGTGATTGAGTGGCCTTGATCGATGCATGAAATGTCTCCACTTTAGCTGGCTGAGGCACGATGCCACGGGAACCATCATGCTCGTCTTAGCGATAGTGGTGAGGACTGCGATGAGAGAGTTGGGTTGGATTGGTAATGGCCACGACTGGAGCGGTTGGCCATTACTATTAAAAAGTAGTATGAATAGGACGATAAGACTGGTAGTGCTAAGAACTGCAGCTCCGATCTCCCACCACCACCACCAAGACACAGGACGATCCATATTAAGTTTTTCTTGCTGTGTGAAGCTGTAAGAGCTGCTTGGGCTTCGTGACCTTTCCGAAGACTCCGAAACCACTATCGGGCGTGTTCTGTCCTGTTGATCAAGATAGACGGCGGCCTCAGTGCCCTGGGGTTTCATGATAAAGCCGAGTCCAGCATGGCCGTTTTTCGATTGAGAATTGAGATCAGTTGAAATGGGAGAAACAAATAGGCTACTATGAGTCTCGCCGACTAAGTTTTCGTGCAGGTAGTGCTGTTCTTGAAGCGAGGAGGATTCCATGATATGAGGGATAACTTGATGTTTATGCCTTAATGGTGGGCTCACACTCAGTTCTTTCTATCAATGACCTTACAGCTTTACTGATAGGTAAGATTACTCAAGCTATATATAATGGTATTGTTGAAATAGGTACGCGAGCGCTGAATCGACTATGCTCTAGCAGTAGGGTGGGAAGACCTCTTTACGCGTACACGAACAAGCTATTACAAGTAGACAATTTCAAAATTATCGTTATTTCCCTGTGACGCTCCTTGAGCCTTACGATCATGAAACATGTAACATAGCATACAGGGGTCAGTTTCCATCTGTAGGGTATCACTGCGTATTACGACCTGGGGGCTTTGTCCTGGATCAATCTGCCCTGCACACTTTAACTACGCTCTCATCTACCTCCCAAGTCGATGTGGTTGTTAGCAGTTCTGACACAAATGGTCTACTGCTCCCTCAAGGTGGGGGATGCTGTTGCGTTTCACGTGTGGTGTTGAATCCAAGTCTAAGAAACTATAACTAGCCAGAGAAGCAAGAGCTGCAGTAAAAGTAGCCTTCAAGTAGCTTCATGACTCTGGCGCAAAGGTCTCCAGAGATCACAACCTATAATGATCAAAATCATTCGTCGGCAGCGACAGCTTTAACCAGTATTTTCTCCAGCGCAGATGTCGAAGTATTGTTAACGAAGCTTATACTTCCCAGCCCGCTAGTCTGCGTGACAGATTAACAGCAAGAACAACCATGCCGCATGATTGGCATTTTTGGTCCCATTGTGCTTTTGCCAAGAATGGGAGAAAGTCCGTTTTCTCCCAATGGCCCCAAAATGCCAACCCTAACTATGCGTACCCCAATGTTACGGCATGTGATACACAACAGAGTACGGGGTGTATGGGACAGCACTTTTGCTCCAATCTTTACTGGTATTGTAGACCTTTTTGATGATGCGATTGCTGAAAGCAGACCTACCTTAGACCTCATAAATTCGTATTCCGCCGGCGGCCTTGAAACATTCACAAATCTGATGGAGGATTCGACGAAGCAGCGTATCATTGGTGGTCTTGGTACTCTGCTGCGTTTCATCTTTATTATTAAATCACTCGCCCTCCACATCAACCAAGCTGAATGTAGCTAATGTTAGTATGTGCAAATTTGAATATGCTGCCCGCTAAGTTTGTTAGGGACAGAAATGGAGTAACTGCCACCTCAGGCCTCAATGTGTCGGACGGGAATATCAAAAGGGACATTTTCTGCATCGTGAACTTTTAGTTGATAGGTCCGCGTACTTCTGCTATTAGGAAGGTTACATGGTGGTCTGACGCTGGATACGGCAACACAAAATAGTAGCATCGTTTCATTCATGTAGAGTACACTTGGTGCCTTGTGCGAGCAGCTTCCATCGCTCTCCGCGCGCCTCGTCATCTCTTCTCATACATATTTGGTAATTGTACCATACCTGTATACCCGCAGCCTTGCTCACAAATTTCATGCCCTAGTTATTCTGTTTCTAACGTTTCTATACACATAAAACTCTAGTAGATTTGGGTCTGAGTCATAAATTAGGGCCGAAATGCCATCTGGTTTACGATTCCGGAAGTTTTATAACTGATTATAGTATCACAACAGCAGAATACTTTTACTACAATGGCTTCTCTCAAATCTTATTCGCTAAAATTTATAAAAGCCTACTACCATGTTCTGACTGTTCGGTGTGGCGTTTTCATGTCAGCCTCTATAGCCCTATGGGTACTATCTAGAACTTTGTTGTAATATTCCTACATGCAAGTATTCTATTGAAGCAGTGTAAGCTGTCTGCTTTCGTAAATCACTTATTAGGGGTCACATTTTACGTGAGGAGTTAGTGAATAAGGGGGTCTTTGTGATCATTATTGTACTGACTTGGCCACACACCTCGATTTTTTGGACTTCACCACTTATTTTTCATTTAGCTCATCGTTGATTTCCCTCTCAAATACTTTATTATCTACTGCTTTGCGCGATTACGTGAGTCCCCTGTGAATTAGCTGGATTTTGCCAGTCTGAGATGCGTAATATTTAGATTTCCTCCTTAGCTGAGGTTCACATGGTTTGCAGTTACCCGTGGCCGCTTCACTTAGACATAGTAAGACAATATCTTCATTGATCAGGGCTGCAGTCTACCTAGGGAATACAATCGGAATTAGCAAAGCTACGTTGCGGCGTCTTGTCGGCTTATCCTAAATAGTAGTTCATCAGAACTATATATTGATAGTTTGCCTCATAAACATATTTGGACGAGGCAGACGAGAGCTTGTTCTATCTTCAAACGCCGAAGCTTGATGAACGTAAAGTACTGGCAAGATCCCTTAGCTGTATTTTAGTTTCAGGGGCGCTTTATCAGTCCTGCCACATTATTATACATTCCCTTATACATTTTCATCATGGTGGGCTTTTCGAGTGAGGCGGATCACTATCCGGTCTACCTTGAGGTTTGGACCAATTGGTCTCGCGGTAATGTCCTGGGCGTCGCTTTGAACCTTAGACGTGAAGAAGTTAATCTTCTTGTCCCCTTTACCGCATTCTCCGTAGCTTTTATATCAATTCGTTTCTGATGTCACAATTATGCACTGATCAAACTAGCTCAATGCGCTGCTTAGATCCCTCGTCTACGGGATAGAGGCCGTGGCTCGGCTGGACGGTCCAAAAGTATCCCACTCTCTCGTACCTGGATGGAGCATCACCACCTCCTTCTCTAGTGCCGAGCTCCCGTACAAGTATCCCATGAACCTGTCGCAAACTTGTTTGGGGATGTATTTTGCGGTTCTCGAATGCCAAAATCGGAAGACACAGCAACTCATGCGGCAGGGGTGGCTGTAAAGTATCGTAAGCTATGTTGAGGTTCTTCTTGTCAAATGGAGAAAGCGAACATCGCAGCGTCAACGTAGCCTGGGTTATCATGTCATTGACGGTTTGAACAGCGTGAGTTTGGACGTCTGAGATCAACGACTCTACGCTTTCCCAAGACCCGGTCGATTCCCTGCCGTTCCCTTTGTCGACCCCGAGGAAATAATTCGCGCTCGGGACACTATCGGATGCTCGTAAGCGGTGTGAGATCCTTCCGTCCACGGACGCCCAAGACCACGTGGGTGCAACTCGGTCGCGCGGCCGGTCTCTCGCCGGACCGTGCAGTGTCCAAAGGAGATTGAACGGTAGAACGCGATCCCAAAGCCCGGCTACGAACTGGAGCCCTGTGTTCTGCTGAATGAACTGCGCAACCCCCAGCAGGGCAATCACTTTATCGCTGTCCTTGGTTAATTGCCGGGTTGAGTAAGGCTCGACGAGATCGAACCAGCGCACGTGGAATTCGGCCTCTTTCCGAAGCCCCGTACCTATAAATGCCACTAGAAAGTTAAAGGCCCCTCGCATGCCTAACCGGGCCCAGACTCTCGACCCTATCCGCTGACTATATGTCCACTTTCTGTATTCTGGCGTAATACGCTTTTTGACTCCGTCTCGAACGCGGCCTCCCCGCGATCTAGTGATTCCCATGGGGTGTCTTGTTCTCACAGTATAGTTATATTTCGGCGGGGGCTCGAGTGGCAAGCTCAGTGCTTTGTTCCGTTCGTAAATGGTGTCATAGGAGACATCGTTGTGGGCCGGAGAGGCCACAAGCGTATTACATTCGAAAATAACGAGTCCGGAGCAGAAGTGTAGAACCCTTTTAGCTAGGAATCTCTCCTGAAAAGTCCATCCTCTGGTGGTTAGCACGGCCAGCTCTACCTTCTTGTCGAATATCTCCGGCAGGCGGACTTTTTGGCAAACGACGAGACGATCTTCGCTATGGCTGTGAAGCTCGCAGTCGTAGAGGGAAAAGTCCTGTCGCCGAAAGCAGCCTCCGTTTGAGTTTATGGAGGCTGTGGCGGATATGACGCAGGCGGCCCTGGCGTAGACGAGGCCCATGTTCCCGGACTCTTCGGCCCATTCCTCTGAGTCCTGAACAATACACAATGAATCGATCCACAAATATCTCATCCCCATTTTGAGAGTAATAGCAATTGCATCCCGGAAATTAGGATCCAAGGTGGTTATTTCCATTGCCTTCATTTGGTCCGAGTTAGCCACGGTGAGTTTTGACTTGACACAACCGCCCCAACAGTGGCTCAGAGCAAAGTAACGGAGTTCGCGATGATTTTGACCGATAGCTTCTCCTTGACTGATAGCTCCTCCGAGGACAAGAAATGCAATACCCTCTTGCGCATGAACGAGGTCTATTAATCGCTTTGGGCGATAACGCCTGTCCTCGCTAGAGATGAAACCATTAGTACAGAACTTGTGACGCCCTTCGCATCTATCAAGCATGTTCTTAGCCCATTCAAAGCATCCCTCCGAGTTAGTGAAATCTTCCCCGTTTCCCCTATACGTATGAGTGAATATTGCTATTTTATAATGTTAATAGAGGAATATAGGGACGCATGGTACGACTTACATCGCTTGTCCTCTACTTCCAGCGATACGAGTGGATCTGAGCCTTGTTTTCCTAGAATTCTAATATGCAGTGACTGTCTTTGTCTGAAGGGCCTGGTTGCTGTAATTTCCATCTTTAGCTTCACAGTTTCCTTAGCTTGGGCCTGGCCAATTGATTGGACAGTTGCTAGTGGAGAAGAAAGGAGTGGTGTGGTAACGGATGGAACACTGATCAAATCATGATCTGCTTCACAGGCTATCGGTATTGATGTTGAGCTGTTTTTGAAAGACGCACTCCACAAGAAACTACATAAATGGCAGACCTTGGCCGATTTTTGCAGTTCGTTCTTACTATGGAATGGGTAGATTTCCCTAGACCAAGTAAAAACCCAATAAGTCCCTTTAAGGAGACTTGATTGATCGACAATAGGTCGGCACTTGCAACATAGATGTCGAAGGTCTCCGTCGCCGTTATCTTGAGGAGCTCGATACCGAGGTAATCTCGCGACACAAACAGGCGAGAGGGTGGACAACACGAATGACAACCCAAGTTTCAAAGGCGAAATCGTTACGTTGACGAAAATGCCCCAGGACTTGACCAGTATTTTTGAGAATAACGTTAGGAGTGTTTTGATGATGTAGAATGGCGATAGGAAGATAAACTCCAAAAAGTATGGTGAATATGGTGCGTAGCCTAGAGTGAACAAGGAGTTGAATATAAAAAGAGCGACTCTTGCGAGCACTGGACCATTGTGGTCGTCTAACCAGACGTAACCACACCAACACGGGACCAAAATGAAGCCAAAGATTATCCCGATGTGCCTCTGCTCGCTGAACAGCTCGTCGCGGCTGTGTGCGGTCGGCATATTGAATTAGGTGACAATGAACTGGAGGACATTTTACAATTAACAGTGCAGACAATGGATATGTGGACGGTTTATGGTATGGTCTCTCCATATCACTCAGCCGCAATACAACAGTAGCCCCGCTACTTGGCACGTGGTGCCTAGTTATTCGCACATCGGTTCTCGCTTACCGGCTTACGCGGAACCGTATTGGCCCTTTCTGGGGTAAGGACTATGTGTTTGCAGCCCAGTCGGTTGAGTCCAAATATGTATTGGCTTTACCACCTGACTTTTCACTCCTGCTGCAGATTACAGCAGATAGTGAGTCTAAAATCTCTATTATTAAAATCTGGGTTGGCACCATCTGTCATAAAATCAACAAAGAAAATCTAGTATTTACTCACGGGATAGTCAACTTGTAGGCTAACATGAGTATGAAGCCCGTACATACACCTTGTGGAAGATGAAAAAGTCAGCCCCCTATCTGAACTTATCCAAATGTCCAGAGAAGATAGAGACGTTGTGCTTATTTTCTTGACTAGGAAAGAAGTGATACACGTAGCTTCTTCAACAGATGAGTAGCATTATGTGACACCAACACAGCCAAATATCTCTACGTCGACTAGTAGTGAAGTTGACCTAACAGCAAAATCGAACACCCGACACGAAGGCGGTCTCACCAGTTCCGCCATAACACACCATTGTTGGGTGGACTTTCGTACGTACGTACAATAATAGGGGTTAACCTGTGCATCTAATTTATTCATGTATATTATATCTACAACTGTGTGCGGAGCTCTCGTGCGAAGGTTTTCTTCTGGCAAGAGCAAATCCGGACATACAATAATAGTCCGGGTCCGGCCCAAGGCTGTTTGAATGTAGCCCGTTCATCGTATTGTACCAACAACTATTTCAAAGAAGCAGATTCTCGGTACCTCTTAGGTGCTTCCACGGTTCTTGCCTGGTTACCGTAGTTGCATATTGCATACAAATATAGGTTGTAAAACTGAAGCTTTTATATGTTACTAGCACTAGAAGATATGTGTTAGTAGAATTAAAGCTTAACTAATAAAAAATCTAATTTAAGATTTATAAAAGTGTACCTAGGTCGCCTATATGTCTGTCACGGAACAGAACTGCAGCTCTAACCACGACACTACCAAAAGGTAGAACGTTATCAAGTCGGAGACTTGACCGTCTTTAGTAACATATATAGTTGGAGCCGTGACAATGTCAAAATTACGCCCGGTTTAATAACTCGAAGTTGTGTAATGGTAGCACGCTTATTCACATGCAGTACGTTAGTATTGTACCCTTTAGGGGGGAAGAGGACTAGGTTCGATCCCTAGCTTCGAGAATTCCTTTTCTTTTAATCTTTTATTCGTTGCAGTTATTTGATTTATTGCGTTGCACAAGAACTTGCTTGTCAAGGCCGCCGAGCATCCCTTTCATTTACACGCGTAATATCTTTTTTTACACAGCTCATTTGCCTCGCTGAAACTCTCTTACGTTAATCTGCCCGATTGGCAAAACTATCCTTAAATACTTTAGCGACAACGATATAGGGTAAGTAGATCGTCTCTCACATCTACCTCGGATTTTGGTTGCTTGGACCCATGAGAAATCCGGTTCCGGACCCGGCGTTAAACGGTCTCGGATTTAGTAATCACCTCAACCGAAGCGAGAAGTCTTACACCCGAACTAGTCATTTAGAATACAACAATGACTAATCGTGAACTGGTGAATATAATCAGTGGTGTGGTTTATCCAGTGGAAAATCTCGTATTGACGTCGAACTAGTCTAAATGGATTTGACCAATAATAACGGGTTGTTTAAATCACTCTTTTAGCCTCATTACCTGCCTTGAACTTCGATTTAGAAAGAAGGATACAACTAGAATCCAACTCTGTATGAGTAGATAATAATACACACCCTCATGCTACAAGGGCAATTAAACATACCACGTACTTCGTACAAGAAGGCTACACGTAGTTGTAAGACACGACTGAGTCGGAAGCGCTACACCTATCTAGGAAGCTAGCTTTACAAACCTATTAACATGCTAGAGTTGTTTCTTGACATTTCTCATTCAACAAGATGCACTTTTGAAGACATATGTCATCTACAGAAGATACTACTATTCGTAAAAAAAAGCCCCGGCACGAAGATGTCATCCGCACCATCCACTTTGTCAAAACCAACGTGGTAATTTGTATTCTTAAACTTATATCAATATCAAATCCCCTCTTACATCCATCCCCATGCGCATCATTTATCTTACATTTCTTCATCATCAAAGCGTATTATTCTTCTTACTCTTGTTCTTCGGACGAGTCATCGTCCCGTGAAAAAGAGATAACCAGCCCACATAATACGCATGATATTCTTCTCCTCATCTCTTCTACTCCCGTCCCCCCACTCAGGACCTAATGGAAAACATCTCAAGCTAGCTTCCGTAGGTATGTCATGTGTAGAAGAAATATGAAACGCCGGAAAACGCCGCCCGCCATGTATCGCCAAGGTGTTCTAGCCCTAGATTTGAACTCCACAAGTTACACAAGTTTCGACTTCGTTCGAGTCACCAAGATACGCCGTTTGCCGTTTTCTATTGCACCTCCTTGAAACATGTTGTTTTTCAACGGATGCAAGAAATCAATCCTCGAAGTTGGGACAACGCAGATCCCATGGTTTTTTGAGGTTACCCGGCTTGCACACAGCCTCATTTGCGAAACCACGCCACCGGTCCAGCAGATCGGTCTGACGTATATTCTCGGCCTGCGTGTAGAAGCTGAAGTGCCCAACAACGGCGCGTGTGTCGATGATGAAAGGGCGGCCCGTCTTTTTCGGGATTGACTTTGTAATAGCGTCTTCGTCGTCGTCGTCCATGGGCAGGTGCTTCTTGATATCAGAGCCCCAGACAGCAACAAAGTTGAGGTTGTACCGCCGGAACTGCGTGTCAAAGATTTGCTCGCCACCTAACGGAGGCTTTCCCTCTCGTTTTGGTGCCGCCACAGTACTGTTCTGGCCTGGTCCCTTGGCATCGGCTGGGTACGTCGCTGGTCGTCCAAAGAAGTAGCGCGATATTCGATTTTTCTCGAGATTATACAAGAGGGAGTATTGTTGCTGCGCGGCCATGGCCCATGACTTCCAGACCGGGCTGAATGCGATAAAATCTCCTCCTGGATTCTGATCGTATCTGCCCATCGAGGTGTGAAGAAGGTCAAAGTTGTCCTCGGAGATCAGCACGAAAGGGTGGCCGCGATATGGCACCTTTGGATATATGATGCTATTATCGCTTTTGCCTTTCAACCTTTCCAACTTGCGCTGCGGATATGGATCAAGCTCGGAAAGTCGCCAACTCTCCGAAGCATTATGGCTTGGAGTACGGTTCGGGTCTGGCACGAATGGGTATATAGCGTTGTGATGGAATTGTTCCATACCCGTGATGGGACTGTTGACTAAATGAGCCGAGACCCCATACGCATGTGGCACGGCAAGTCGTGTGTGTACAAGTTGAGGGATTGCATCTTGATGAATATAGATCTGATAAAAAATGTCAGCTTATCGTTGTTCGCGCTCCATATCACTAGTCTTTGCTAGGTCGAGGAAGGTCAATGCACAGGGGGAGAGATGGTAACTCACAATATCATCATCAAGCTTAATATACATAGTGTTATCTGCGGTAGCGTACTCCCACAAGCACCCGTATTTTTTGTTGTTCTTATTGCACTCATCATTACCCACAATCTTATAGCCTTGTTTCTCTTTCACAAGACTGTGCAACCACGCGATGTCGTGCTCATCCTGGGTATGGACCATAAACCACACTTCGTCGAGGTAGCCGCCGTTAGATGCGAGGTTCTGTTGTAGGTAACAGTCCAAAATGTCTACGTATCTCTTTCTCCCGAAGAATACCATGGCAATAATCTTAAAGCCCTTTGGTTTCACCCAACCGCCCTGCGGCGCAACGCTATGATGCTTTACTTGGTTGACGCGATGGAGGGAGTCAGGATCATATCTTCCCTGCTCGTCGACAGGCCAGGTAGTGCAAAACCCGGAATCGGGTTCGGGTAGCGCAGTCTCTATAGCATCATCAGGCTCAGTCACGGCAGCCGTGGATCCCGAAGCGCGGCTCGATCGAAGCGGGCCGTACGGATTGACTAACAAGACAGTCACGATAAAGGAGACGGCGAAGATGACGAGCAGGATTCGAGGGTTCAGCTGGCCCAATTTGCGAACGGGCACGGGCAGCCAGTTGGGCAAGGGGATAGATTGCACGCGGTGCCAGAGCTGTCGCGAGGAAGACCGGTAGGGCGTAGACCAATGGCTGTAGGCGTCGTCGCCGTTCCCTTCGTCATAGTCGAAGTCAAGGTTCTCGCGAGACGCGGCGAAGTCGTCGTCGTCCTTGGACATCAGTCGGGCCTGGGCCTCGACATCGGGACCGTCCTGCCGCATCTTGGTTCACAGCTTCGACGGCAATGGCGTTCTGTTCCTAGACTCGCCAACACCACGCCGGTCACAAAAGGGCTTCAGTAGAAATCAGAGAAACTACAGGCTAGGGGCCATGCGCCATGACTTGTATCCCCATGGGCGGGTGCCTGGCGGGAGTGGATCGTTACTAAGCTGGAAGCAGTGTAGTTTGTTTTGTAGACGGTTTGCTATGATGAAACCACATTTAATAAAAATGCTCGACAGGTACCTAGTCTAGGTGTCCCTAGCGAGGGAGTTCTCAGCTGGCACTGCAGGCGGTCGGGGGAAAAAACTGATACAGCAAGTGCAGGGCGTAGAACTTAACTCAATACGTATAAAATATCATATAAAGTAGAAATATTAGTAAATAAAGGTGATAGGTACCTAGTTAGTGGTAGGCAGGACTAACATCCTTTTTTACACTCTACATTCTGTATCATTTATTTTCAGACCACCTCGACTGTCTACCTAGGTAAGTAGGTGCTGTAAGTTGTGTAGCCTGGCAGTGTTGTATTGCAGTAACCTGGAGGTAAGTATACTGCAGGTATTTGACTGGTTGGTTCAACTTCAAACCCGGGTTGGATATGTTGTATACATAACTGCAACCTTATTTGATTACCTATTACTTCTACAGTGTCAATGATGTACCGGTATTATTGTTTGTCTGAAAGGTTTGGCGCTGAAGTACTGGCTCGGCAATCTCGTATTAGTTAACCAACCCCTTAGTATAGGGCCGGCAGCCATTGGATCACCTCGTATCAGCATATAGTAGAATGAGAATGCTCCCTATGTTGATTGCAGCTCAGACGATTAGCCGTGCATCAATGGCCGTGACTTGTTGGTGCCGTACAGCACAGCACGTCAATCGAGAAATAAGGAAAGACTTTCGTACATATATCTTGTGGTAGTGTAGGTACTTAGGCTATACCTAGTACGGCCGTCTCGGAGTCAAGCAGAAATAATCCTTGCACATGTCATGCATCTTTTAGTATATCTCAATAGCGCTTTTGCCTGACATAGTTGGCTGTATTTATTAATCATTGACTGATCATCCATTTGGATCTTCGTTGTGGCAGTGTAATGCCCCCCATATGGGGGGGAATGTGTTGCATCCTCCACATTTTAGCGTCCATTATCCCCCATTTCCGAGTTCGTCAGCGCAAATGTCTTACGATGATACGGTGGCTTGACGCAAAACGACCCGGCAGGCTAACAGCTTTCTGGTAAGCGACAGAAAGTTAGTCAAAGCTCTGACATAGCGAAGATTGACCAATCAGATCTATGCATGCTGCAGTCCTCCTACCTACCTGGGCAGGTACAAGTAAGATGTAGTTACCTGGTGCACAGCCGGAACGAGTCGTCACGGCAGTCATGTAATGCCCCAGGTCGGTAAATGAAGTTCCATCTGTCAGCCCCCATTCTGCTTAAAATAAATATTATACGCATATAGGCTGCCGATCGTCAGCTGGGATTTGTGGCTTTACTTACCTCCGGTCAAAGATATCCCTGCCGCCTCTATTATGACAGCTCTCAAGCCTTTCATTCGAGCTCCCGGATTATTTTGATACGTAGAGAATGATAGGATTGCGCGAAACAGCCAACCTTTTAAAAAGGGACCGCTAAATCTCCGGGGCCAAGTGACGAAACTATGTCCGCCATCAGGGGGCTACAAGCTACGTATGTTAGTACATACCGAAACCGGTTATAATTTTCGTGACAGGAGCTCGGTATACACTCGGCCGATACAAGGCACCTGTACTGCAACGAGCAATATGTCATCAACTTCACGAACAAGAGTTCGAGTACTGTCACGAACAACGGTACGCCTTCGCTAATTAGTTAGACCTTGGCATGCTTGATTGTAGCCTGAAATGTCATGCCATGCTGCCTGAATTTAAAACTATACGGCGTATCCAGGACTCGTTGCCTAGATATATACTAGAATAATGGGCGAGCCAAGTGTATTGATGTTGTGGACGAGGTGGAGAGTCTACTACTACAAGGGTGTTGTCCACACCTGGCCCCTGATACAAGAGATCCAACGACTCAGAAATCCTATAAGGCTGCCGAATCATTGTTATAGGTTTTCGCGGCGCAGCAGGAGGACCACATTCCCTGCCTCGCCTGCCTCGCACTGCATGTCTGCTTTTTCAAATCGTCGCCAGTCTATCCCCGTATAACAAAATAGCTCATTAATATATATACAAACCGCAAACACTGGTTTGGACAAATATCATAGACACACATCTGTCTTCTACACTAAGGGACAGAAAAGGAGAATTTGTCGTCTCGAAGTCGGCTTTGTATGGATGTACAGATAGGCGTCACACCGCTTTAATAGGTCTTACGGTAAGCCGATAGCATCCAACGATGAAAAGTCGTAGGACCTTTTGACTGCATAACATCGTCTGACAAGTATGCAGAGGATATGAAACAGCAAGGGATAATTGTCCTAGATAATACTTCGTCCTTCGGAACACAGCATCGACTTAGCTGGCAATGGGTGGCTGTTGTTTTATAGTTTCCATGGCCAATACCTGCTAGCTTGTTTGGGTATACTGATAGGACTCCAGCATACGTGTGCCACAATTTAGATGCTTTTGAATCAATGACGTGCAGATCAGATGCCCGCAGTGCCACCAACTGATACCCTTCATGTGGCCTAGGTTCATGTTTCACGGGCAGTCACGATCTTCGTAGATCTGTTCTTTCCCTTCAACTGATGTTGAATTTAATAAGCTGAAACAAATTCGAGTCCTCCCACTGTTGTTCTTGTCCACAGCAAGACGCTATCTTGTTGGAAACCTACAATC
This sequence comes from Xylaria cubensis, assembly GCA_022385715.1. NCBI lineage: Eukaryota > Fungi > Ascomycota > Sordariomycetes > Xylariales > Xylariaceae > Xylaria > Xylaria cubensis. Next base: position 166,220 of record MU279013.1, on the reverse strand, counting down.
AAAAGATTCCCTCCACTTTCCTCAATTATGAATCCACTAGACACGCAATATCTTTTCGTTATAACGGAAAGAACTGAAAATATAAGACGAGTCGGTTTAACATTAAAGAAATCTATACCAGAATGGTTTCACGCAAAAATATCTACACCACCAATCCACAGACAAATGAGTAACCTAGGTTAGCCAACTCAAGGAAGGCTCTCATCAAGCCCCATGTCACGCAGTTTGTACCGCTCCGAAGCCTTATGGAATGTCACAAAGCCCAATGCATGATCTTTCCAGAATCGCGCATAGGGCTCCTTCCCTTCGAGTACAAGCGCGATACGTCGGTATGCGTTGTCGCTCTCCTCGACGACTTGCCTAAACACCTCGTAGACACCGACGTCTTCGTATGATGCACGGATGTGCATGTAATTTTCCGTCTCCATGGCACATTCTTCCTTATAGAACCTTAAAGAAAAAAAAGATATTGTGTCAGCCCGCGTTGAATCCAACAAGGTGTCATACGGTCCAAATCAACTATAGGAAGGGAGTTAACTCACGAAAAAATGTCATTGGTCAAGCAAATCCACCGACTCATATCCGACACAGCCTCCATATAGCACGCGACGTCCGGACAGATCGCCTTCGGAAACGTCATATAGGAATATGCTTCAGCAACTCCATTCTTGTCCCTAAAATAATACGCCCACTGGAACTCCAGTCAGTTATCACCACTTAGAGTATGTTTCATTAAGTCCCAGAAGCTTCTAGGCACAGACGACATCTTGTGCCTTGCAGTTTGCCAAAACAAGAAAGAAAAGGGGGTTCGAGGGTTCCTTACGCTCTCGCCTCCTTTCGTACGGGCCATCTTAGGCACCTCGGAGCCTTCCAGTGCGCAGGCATTCACAAAGTTAAGACCCGAGGTAATAATGAAATTCGCCACGACTGGGGAGTAGAAACGGTAGCTCTGCCGTAGACAGCGGTCATATTCCCGCGCCAGGTCGCTATGGTGTTGACCCTCGTCCCCAGCAAGGAACCTCGGCACGAACTGATGCCACTCCTCCGGGTCTTCGTTTGCTCCATCGTCAACGAGGATAGAGAGCCAAGTGAAGATACCCGCGTAGATTCGGACTTCGAGGGGAAGGTTGGGATAACAGAGCTGTTTAGTAATGTGTGTCAATGATCCCGATACTGGACTTACGCAGGAAGGAGGAAAGACTCACGTAGCCGTAATTTGCGCCCGCATGAAACGAATACCATGATTTCGAACCTTCAGGGTAAGGGATCCCCGTACGAGCTGCTTCGCGGTGCAAACCCTCGAACAAGGCACGGTGGTCATTTCCTGCCTTGGCACCCGTGTATCCCACTGCGATGGTCGTGATAGTTAGCGACAGTTTGGGCCCAACACTTGATGTGATACGGATACAGTTCTGAGAAAACAACAGAAGCCCATCCTAGGACTATACCAAACAGCAAAAATGAACTTACATGCTTTCTCATAATGAACCAGCAACGGTTTGAGCTTGTGCCCAATCTCGCCTGAGGTCGCATGCATTCCGATTGGAGAGATAGCCTAAGACTGCTAGATTCCGGTCTTGCTTTAGGGGCTGTATGAATCGTTGGTGATTGGAATAGATCGATTTGCTCTGCTCTCTTCCTCAAGACGAGAACCCAAGGGAATTTACAACATCTTTATACAACTACGCGCAACTACATTTGAGCCCGATGAGTTTGTTTACCACATGAGAGAGCCGTCTGTTGAGGATTCTTTGATTTCACCGCAAGGACCAACGACTAATTCGCCACCAAGGGAGCAATAACACCGAATCTACATAGAATCGTACAGGCAAACATATGTTTTCCATTACGCGAGGGACAAAAGTCCATGGAGATTGTACTACACCACATCATCCAGGGCGTTGCGAGAACGGCGGTCGTCTTACCAAATTATAGCGGTATGTAGATAGCTCTAACTACCCGTGGATATCTTAGGTAAAACAGGTACTCAGGTGGTCCGTAAGCCTGCATTAGACTCAGCAACCTACTGAGCTGAAAGATAGGCTTTACTTAGATCATGGGGACAGAAAACCGGACTGAAACAGCTTCTGATAGATAATAATGTCCACGCCCAGTAATTCATATTATGTGTCGCGGCCTCACCGTCAATCCATTATGCCAGCAACAACGTCATATTCTCTTACTGGGCGTCCATAGTAGTGCGTATACTGCTTAACACCGAGCGTCTCGGCCGGAGATGTTGAAAAAACACACGTTGCGTCGGAACCCGGGATCGTCTTGTCTTTTCATGGAACAGTCAGTTCAGTTCAGGTGGTCAAGGTTCTTGTCCCAGAGCTGTGGTCGCGCCGCCACAATCCAACAGCCACGATTCCCGCTCAGGCGGAGCCGAGCCCCACATACAGCCCCAGACCGACTTATATCGATAGAAGCTCTCTACCCTTCCACCAATCGAAGCACGCGAAAAAAAAGGTCGAAGCTCCACCAACAGCGAAAGAAATTCCTGAACAGCTAAAACATATCCCAATCGTTCAACTAACTAACCCCCAACGACCCTTGTGAGCGGCGTCACGACATATACTACACAGACGCCTGGGCCTCAATTGGTCGTATATAAGGAGGAAGAGCACAAGAGATCCGTACGCAGCAAGTCAGAAATCGCCATGTCGAGAGGAGCGCCTCGTGGACGCGGCTTTGGCGGTGGCTTTGGCGGTGGACGTGGAGGAGGTGGTCGAGGCGGTGGTGAGTTTTTTTTCTCTCTCTTTCGATGCGTTCTGTCCTCTTGTTTCTGGGGGCATAAGGTAGTAGCAATTCGACACGAAGACCCCAGGCAGCAAAAAAGAAAAAAAATTGTATGGGCAAACAGCAGCTAACGCACCCCGCGATGCACACAGGCCGCGGCGGCTTCGGACAGCGCGACTTCGGCCCGCCGGACACGATCCTCGAGATGGGCAGCTTCATGCACGCGTGCGAGGGGGAGATGGTGTGCTCGAGCATAAGCGCGCAGAACAAGATCCCGCAGTTCAACGCGCAGATCTTCCTCGAGAACAAGACGGCCGTCGGCAAGGTGGACGAGGTCCTCGGCCCCATCAACCAGGTCTACTTCACCATCAAGCCCTCCGAGGGCATCCAGGCCCAGTCCTTCAAGGCGGGCGACAAGTTCTTCATCGGCGCCGAGAAGGTCCTCCCCTTCGAGCGCTTCATCCCTAAACCCAAACCCCCGCCCGGCGCCCCCAAGGTCAAGAAATCCAGTCGTGGTGGTGGAGGATTCGGCGGTGGACGAGGTCGTGGTGGCCCAATTCGTGGAGGTGGACGTGGAGGATTCGGTGGTGGACGTGGTGGTCCTTCGAGAGGGGGGCGTGGTGGTTTCGGAGGTGGTAGGGGTGGACCTCGTGGTGGTGGTGGCGGCTTTAGTAGGGGAGGCGGCGGTGGTGGATTTGGTGGCCGAGGACGGGGCGGAGGCGGCTTCAGCAGAGGAGGACGATAGACGATACCCCTTGGTTTCAGCTTCTCCTCCGTTGTTTCTTCTCATCATATCACACACACACTTCACATGTATGGCTCATGCGGTACGGGAAATCGGCGTTCCGGGATCGGTTTATTTGCTTGTCTGCTTGCTCTACCTTACTTGTTTCGGCGAGGAAAGGCTCGTTTGAGAAGAAGAAAAGAAAATTGGAAAGGAATTTTGTTAAATCATGCTCGTTTCACAATTATTGGAAGACGGCAATCTGCTGGCTGAAATCGTTATCGTTCATGACATGTTCTGGTCGATATAGATATTAGAGACTGATTGACACAGCATGTTCATAATATGCAAGCTTCCTATAGCTTCCATTTTAATTCAAACAGACAACATCGAAGCCACCTAGTGAATAAAAATACTCGTTTCATTGCTAAGTTCTGCCTATCATTTTCTTCCCCCTTTTCTTCAACATAGTCCTCAAAACAGCCTGGTTGCCATTGCGCTTGTACACAAGAAAGACCCATTCGCATATCCAACAACCCGGATATAAAAAAACGGGGGCAAAAGGTATAATGTAACTCGTAGCAGACAGCAAAAAGAAAAAAAACACAGCACACAATATCGCGTACAAAACCCGAGTAATCAATCGATGGGTAATAGTAGACACAGACAGAGACAGAGATTGAGAGAGAAGAAGCCAGCGCAATAATTCAAACATGTGACATTGTTGGGTGTGTGTACTTAAGGAAAAGACAAAAAAAACACATCCTTCAATCTTCAACACAAACAACCTGCAGGGGTATCCTATCCTTCCATCCACGAGAAACTCAAACCCCACCACGGCTGCGATCAGATTCGATTGCTCAAATGTCTGTCGATCCATTTTGTTGTAGCATTCCCAATCAACTTAAAAAAACCAATTCTCAAGGATCTCATCCTAAGCCAGAGGCGTTGCACCAGGTGTACTTCGCGGATACTCTCCCGGCACATGTGGCGTACTGTTGTTACGTTGGCCGCCTGGCCGAGTTTGCCCATTCATCATGCGCGGGGCTTGTTTTAAGGAGCCGTTCGCCATCCCAGCGAACGCCGGGGGTTGAGGAGCGTCGAACGGGCTGGAAAGGCCTGAATCTTCGCTTAGGCTTGCGACGCTGTTCCTCGAGGGCTCGAGCATACTGGCAGGGATTGGACCAGCTACGACAATTGGGGCGTTCGATGCCCGTCCTGAGTCGAATTGCTGCGTTTCCAGTGGTTCGCCGCTGTAAGGGTTCACACCGTCTTCTCTTGCCGCGTGATCGATCATAACCGCGTGACTCGGAGCTTGGTCGATTTTGACGCTCGAGGTATTTCCGTACGATTGACCAACTTGCTGCGAAGGATAGTTGCTGGGGTAATGGTCACCGATCCCACTACCCGGAAGCGCTCCTGCGGCGGCGATAGCGCTGTAGTCTGAATTGGCACCGTTCATCGGTGGTTGTCCCATGTTTGTCCCATGTTCTACAAACCCGACTCCAGAACTAGTGGGCGATTGCGGCACAAGTAAGCCCCGTTGTGCATTGACCTGGATATCGGATGGGAATCGCCCACCTGTATGGGATTTGCTCTGGAACGAATCCTGGCGAGAGCTCGGTATAGAGACTGCTGGGTCGGCCGAAAATGGTACGTCATCTTCTTCATCGACCATACCATCGCTACTGATGCTACGTTGGGACGAGCGTGAATAGGTCCGAGCGTGGCCCCGGACAAAATTGCTGAGTTCTTCGGGAGACTTCTCTGTAAGGGCCTTGATATCCTCATACCAAGCCATCATGGTATCGTGACTCTCAGCTCGGAAAACCCAGGTATGCCCCCGATGCATCGTTCCTGTTTGTCTTCCTTTAACTATGAATTTGTTGGAGGACCCACCCTCTGTCGAATGAGAACCGAGCTTTTGTTCAGGTAGATAGAGTGACATGACCGGGGGTCCTGTCTTGTCTGCAGTCTTGAATTCGTGAAGGTGCGTTGGCGAGAGCACGTACCTATCTCTTGTTAGCACTGCTCGTCACGTCATTGTACGTTACATACCATCCTGCCGAGTAACTCTTCAAATATTTGCTCTTACGCTCGAGCAGGCCAGCTCGGATTTCTTGACATGCGTAATGGTCCTGGCCTGGGTAGTGAATGTGTTCCGCTGTCCTGATCGGGAGCTCTGGATCTACGAACTGGGAATCCTTTTGGATAAAATTGACCCATTCGCGGTCTTTGGGCATAGCGATAGGGCCAGTTCGGAGTTCATCAACTGCACCGTAGCCAGCATCCGCTTCCCTCTTAAGGATACCGGCATAGGCGTTGTATGACTTCTGAATTTCGCCAACAACGATAGATTCTAATTCTCGACCAGAAGCCTCCAAGTTCAGATAAGCCTAAAGACCGGTGTAAGTATTAATCTTCCTTTTGTAACCGAGAGAAATCACATACCTGGTGTAGATAGTTCTCTTCATCCAGCTGTCGCTCAACTTGTCGATCGACCGCTAGCCTCAAAAGGTAAGGATCTTGCTTGCCAGTTGTCATGGAAGGGTCCAACTCATTGTGGCCTAAAACGTCTTGAAGGGCCTTGACAGCTTTCCTCGTCCCGTCTATCTCCTTCTCAACCGAGTTTTTAAAATCTCCTGACAAGCTTTTAATCTCCTTCATCTTTTGGTTCAGATCATTTCTCAATCCAGTCAATGAAAGAATGACGTCTCCCTCGATCTCCTTGGCTTTGTTGGCTTCTACGATGGCTGCCTTGTGGTAATCCCCGAGTATTTGTAATGCCTCGCCCAAGCCCTCGGAGGCTAAGAATCCGGGCGGAGTAGAAATGTTATTGCAAACATTAGCGAGCTTCACCAGCGACTTAGAGCGATGTTCGTAGTGGCTTTGTATTTCTCTAAAATATGCGATCAAGTCCTTGAGGATCTTCCGCCAAGCTGATAGATGATAATGACATTAGTATGAACCCAAGAAAACACAGGAACATAGGCAAATCACTCGACATCCGGATTCATTCATAACTTACATTGAAACCTCTGGGCTAGAACTTCGGTGGGTGCGCCTGAGGTAGGAACGGGACAATAAAAGGCGCTATGGATCTCGTCTGACTGATGCGAGCTCTGTAGCGCTAAACTTCTCACACTCCCAGCTTTCATGCTCCTCCGACTGCTGCTCCGCTTCAAGCTGCCGCTGCGGCGCAACGAGTTCTTCTTCTTAAGCGTATTGCCTCTCGACAACGAGATGCCGTGGGCACTCGCATTATCGCTGGTGGCGATCTCGGACCGCGAGTAGGTGGAATTGGCATTCTGCACGTTCGGGCTCTGTGATCGTTGTCGCTGCTGCTGCTGTTGGTATTGGTGCTGGGCGGCAGATGGTCCATCGACGATAGAGCCGCCTCTCACACTGGCGTCCCATTCTTCATTGAACTTAGGCTGGCGGCTGTCAACCGGAACAGGTGAGGCTATGTGAGCGTTGGCCAGGGTATTAGACATGGTCTGATCTTGGATAGCCATATCTTGCGACGGATAGGAGAAGTAGTTGGCAGAGGGTGGTCGCTGATGCAAAGATGCAGCACCGGTTGCGAGGCCTCCGCCGTCGAGAGGGGCCTGGGTAGACATGATGCGTGGGCGTAACCGCCTGCTTCAGTGATCGGGGTCGGAACCAGCTCGTGGGTAAAGCGGCTTGGCCGGGTTGTTTACTAACGAGATCCCGACAGGGTGCTCGAGAGATGGTGTGGTGGTAGGGTATGAATAGATACTCTGGAGTTTGCGGTAGCGGATGCAGGCAATGTATGTGATACTGAACTAGGTTATGCTGAAGGCTGTTTTAGTAAAAGCATGTGATGCGAACGGTAAAAGCTGGTAGCAATTGATTACGGATGTTGTTGGTGGTTGCAATGCTTGTAAAAGTGGTCTAGACAATGGAGCACGGACGGACGTACCTAAGTGCGGCGTGCCTACACTCAGATGCTGTCTCTTCGTCGCAGCACCAACTAGGCAGGCGTGAGCTTGGTGTAAGAATAGCAGAAGAAAGAAAGGGTAGAGAAGGTAGACTTGGCAACTCGATAGGTAGGTAGCCGGGTCGTCGAGATAGGATAAGTAGGATATATCAATCAGCAGCGTTGTTGCTGGACAACAGTAGCAAAGGGACACGCGTTGGGATGAACAAGTGGCAGCATCACAAGCTAGAGCTCGTTGGTGTTGTTGTGTTGCTGCAACAGGACGATGGGCTCGTCGTTGACTTGCTGGAACTTGCTTGGAGGGGAATCTCGCCAAAGATGTATCGGACGGGGATTGGATGACGAGGATGCCTGTTGTCGTCATCTCTCTTCTTGCCGGCACCCGTCTCTTTGGCTTGCCCCAGTCCGCCAGCCCCAGCGCTATCCGCTTCGGGTAAAGCCCCGGTCAACTCTTCTACCACTTCTGTTGTTCCCCTCCTTTGGGCAGAAGCTCAGCTACCATTCCAACTCCACTTGTTCATACCATTCCCAGCGAGGCCCTAACCGAATATCTTCTTGGCCCCTTTTTTCATGGCAATGCGAAGACAAACTAGGAAGGACTACGCCTCCAAGTTTATTCAAGGTTTGGTACTAAATCTGTAGTGTCTAGACCTTAATCTGGTTATTGAACCTAAGGGGTTGAAAGCTTGGCATTAACTCACCACCAAGCTAAGAGATTGTAGACAAGAGGTGTAGATCCGTTATGCATGTTACGATATTTAAACACACAATGACGGGGCTAGAATCTCGGATCTTTTGGTCCTTGCTTAGAACTCATGAGCACGCTCTTAATTAATTATATTGGACTCAATGTCGTAACATTTCCTTATTCATTATGTTCAGTTTACGCTAACAGTACAGACTAATCGTAGGTCCAAAAGTTCCGCCCAGCCGCTTCATACCATTCGTGCCTGCTTCATGACCTGCGTTATGTGCGCCACAGAGATATCTATCCCTTAAACTCATCATCGCCGGTATAACGCCTAGATAAATCACCTCTTCTTCTAAAACAGGGCTCACTACAGTAATAATCAAATGTTATTGCACGTCGTTTGAACAACTACTACGACCTGCCTCTTCTTCCCGAGCACCGCTACTTAGAGGCGGAACCAGTCTCCTCTGAAGCCGAGGAGACTGCCTTGAACCTGCCCTTGCGCCGCGGTGGCGGCGCCTTGGGCGGGATCTTCTTAGGCGGGGTCCCGTTCACGTTCACATGCTGCACCGTGGGCACGCACGGATTTCCATACCTATGTTTGGGTACTTCGGGAGGTATCTTCTTTGCTCTGTTAGGTGTCGGTGCCACCAGCTTCGTTCCGATGGCCATCACTTCGACAGGCAATAAGTCTGTTTCGGCTTCACCCTCTGCTTTCCGACTTCGCGTCTGTACTCCTGGCTTTTCCTTGACTTCGGCCACGTCAACAACACTAATGTTACTGGCGGTGTCTGTGGGCGAGAGACTGATTCCGAGAGATCTCCGAGCAATCTCCCCAGCGCTGTTATCGTCCAGAAGCCACTTCACTTTTGCTACACGGTCCACTAGTCGCAACGTCGTCTCGTCTGCGGCCTCGAAATGCGTGTTTCCCGTACCAGCTAATAGCTTGATAACCTTCTGTATTTCCTTCTTTTTATAATGTGGAGGTTGACTGAGCGGCGTGTGTGCAAGCAACGGGTACATCACTCGGAGATACGTGTGTCGCAAAGACATTAGCTCATTTGGCAAGTCTAAAAGGTTGCGAATGATGACATCGAGGAGGACATGAAGGTCGTTCGTGTAAAAGTATTCGTAGGTAGCTTTCGTGGTAAACAGAAGGTACAGCAGCTTGAGAATCAGGAGTTGCATCGACGTCTCCGTTTCGCGGTTTAGCAGGAGTATGAGATTTTCGCCGAACGTTTTGTAGTGTGTTCCGAAGAGACTTAGACATTTGACGACTCTATTGGTCAAGGGAACGGTGAGCGGGTTGGGATCAGCGACAGCTGTAGCCGAGGAAACCATGTACTGCTCATTCAAAACCAGCTGCTTCGGTGTAAGTCAAATGCTAGCTAACAGGACATGCAGTAGCAACCTACCAAAACTCGAACGATGGGGTAGTGGTACGGATCGTTGGCATCGTCGGAGAGCATCTCGGTAAGCTCGAACAGGTAATTTACAAAGTTGTCGTCGACATGTATGAGGTCTTGGCCACGTAGTTTTTGGATTCGTGACATCTCGTAGATCAGCTCGAGTAGCAGCCGGTGCAAGGGGCGGTCGTCCTCTTTGTGATCGTTGATTAACTCTATGAGGCGATGGAAACAACTCTCTTCGATCATCATTCGAAATGTTGTCTCGTTCGTCCTCCCGTCGAGCAGCAGGAAGCTAGCTATGGGATACAGGTGTGCGGTCTCGTCATCCTGCAACAGGCTGTATATGATTTGGGTCCGCACATATTCTGCATTGGCGATGAAGAGACTGCCCTGCAGGAGATGCTGCGAGCAGACCGCTACGTCGTCTTCGGAGAGGGCGAACTCGGCACGACATCTCGAAGCGAGCGAGAGCCATATGCGTAGGGCGTCGTCGATGGTTTCGTAAGCGTGTGAAGCACACTGCGTGGCAACGATGTTGGAAATTTCTGAGGCATGCGCGAGTCAGTTGGTCGTAGCTGGACGCGACGAGCGCGACGTAGGCGTGCGGGCACCAAATAAGGCAGGAAACATACGCACCGTTCCATAGCTGCTCCTCATTCTCTATGTCCACATGTTCGCTGTCTGGACCGGCCATGGTGTTGCGGAGAAAGCTAGCCAACGGGGCGGGCCAGTCGCTTCATTCCGAATGACGAGTGCTGCACATGTGTACGTTGGCGCGGATACGAGATAACAAGAACGGATCTTCGACCTTGTTTTCAGGGCTTCGACCGCGCGCGTTAGCTTGATTCAACAAGCACAGCATGTGGACGTCGTGTGAGGATCGGTGGCCGGCGCTACATCGGGCGCCCTTTAAGATGAAGTGAGCGTTGTTGCGAAGATAGAAAAGATGAGCCCCAAGCCGCAATGCTCCCTGGAGTGGTGAAGCGTGGATAGGTGGGGTAGGCTAATCGGGAACGCAACTGGAAAAAGATCCCAGTGGCTAGACGTCACCAAGCCCACTTTCCCCCCTATATCCTTGTGGCACCACATGTCAATTGGTGGGGTATCCTCAGCCATGCAACCGGCTAAGTCGGGTCGATTTACCTACACCACATAGGTAAGATTCACATATAAACAATGATCTGACGTATCGCCGACTACTGTTAATGTTATTAGTCTAGCTAAGTAGCTGTACTGACTCTACATGGGTGATGAGTAACTATCCTGTCTAACCATACCTGAGCTTCTTAGGATCGACCTGGTCAAAGGTAGAAGAGCGCTCGTAATTACCGTCTTATGCTGGAGGTACCGCTGAGCTAAGGATGCTTGAGGAACTCGGGGCTAAAAATGTAGAGCTCATGTGCCTAAGTTGCGTATTTCCAATCGATAGCTGGTTAGTTAAAAGTGCAGATCTTCAGCACACCAACATCCGTCACAACTGTGTTATCAGCGGGAAACTTGCTATATTTCAAACAAGCCAACAAGTCCGTCTAGATTGGTAGCGTCTCCGTTGGAATCTGTAGGCATTGTTGTATGGCTCGTAGACTCTGGGGCCATCATGAACTTCTGCGCCATCATGCTACGTGTCGTTTTCCTCGAGGAAGGTTGCGACGACGGCAATCCGACGCTCTTGGCCAACTTCCCCATTTCCGACACGCTTACGCCCTTTAGGTTACGCAACAGTTCTAAGATCACCGCTCGCTGCCCACGAGTACTGGTCCCATTTCTAACCATGAATTCAATTCCTTTGTCCACTTCGGCTGGTTTCATGTTTGGTAAGGAGACGAGCACATCTCGCGCCGTTGTGCTCAGATGGCTGTAGTGGACCACAATGGCAGCAATGAGACCTGCGATCTCCTTTTGCTGCTCAACAAAATGAGGCTCATGGAGCGATGTGATGCAGGCCATTACTATATCTCTTGATATGTACTCGCGAATAGCGGATGCGGTCTCGGCTGGGACCCAAGGGTTGATTGGACGCCTAGTTTCGGGGCTCTTGTCCGTTTCAATCGACTCGGCGGGGGCTGGACTTAAGGTATCGAACTCGGGGACCACGCTTTTCAAAACGCGCAACATAATGCTGCAACATCGCGTATCCTTTATCCCTATGACACGAGTACAGAAGACGAGAAGAGGCTCTACAATAGAGGAACGCATTAAGCAGAAATTCCTCAGGGAAGGGTACTTTTCCAAATCTTCGTCCGAGCCCTGATCCTTAGAGGTGTCTATACCAAATGAGTTAGCACGGGCGTACTATTGGGACAGGGTGACCTCACTTTTTCGAGCAGGATCAAGAAAATCCGCTACTAGCATCACAGACGTGTACGTTAGCTGTCTGAGAATGCTCTCATTTTTCATCTCCTCGGTCAATTCATCGCCTGCAGATTCCACTATCTGTTGTTGGCCGAGTTTTGTCCATTCACCATTGACCCTAGCATCCATTTGCCTAAAGCAGGCTTCAAGTATAGGAGGCAAGAAGTGATCTCGCAGGGGTACTGGGCAGTGGTCGACAAGGAATCTAATTAAGTTAAGAAGGTTGATCAATTGATGGGCCGATAAACTGGACGCCTCGGCTAAAACAGCGTGAGCTAACGGTTCCGGGAGCTCGCTGAATCCGTAGAAGTGCGTGTCGAGTCGTGTCATACAGTAAATAATCGCATAGCACGACTCTCGTACATACCGAATGGATCCGCGGATGGTTGAGGCTAGACCCTCAAGCGTGTGTTTCTTATCCAGAACACGAGCGTAAAAGTCCTCCTTACTACCTTCAGATATACCAGATTGCCAGAAGCGATCCGTAAGTATTCGACCGACTATACTTCTCATCTCTGGTGGAAGTACTACCCAATTATCCGGAGAATGCGAGGCATGAGCGTGGCTGCAAAATTAGCTATCTGGACGATCTTATGCGAACGACACCCACTTACCTGAGAAAGTTCAGGAGCTCGGGAAGGATTATGGGAAAGCAATCCTGCCACAAAATAGATGATACCTCGTAGGGTTCTTGCCCCTTTTCGACTTTTTCGACAGAGCACGTGAGAAAAGACTTAGTTAGGCGTAGTGGGAGACTCTGACGAGATGTTAAATTTTAGTTTTCTACCAGGGACAAGTAGAACTCACTGTTTGCCGCGTTTCAAGCTCAATTTGCAGGGCCTTGCCCTCCTCGTCGAGCTCGACTGATCCCCAATCTTGAATCTGATGCAGTCGTTTACGAGTTACGTAGTCCTGAGCTTTATCTAGCCCCATGAGCTCACAAAAGCTGGCATGGGAACTGAGGCCTTGTTTCAGCCGAGCATCTTGCCACTGGGTCCTGATAGGATCGAGGAATCTCTGGAGCTTGCCGACTTTTGTAGTCGTATCTAGTCGACAGCACCGATGGCTAGAAATTTATGAGCATATAATCGTTAGACGAGGAAATAGTAGCTTTACACGATAGTGAACAGAAAAGTCTGATATGATATTTGACGCTTTTCATCCAGTGTGCCGGACAAAACCATTTCGTTGACCTTTGTAGCTATTTGATCGTAGACATCCTATTACTCTGGTTAGCAGGAGGGAAGACAAAATCGGAATCTTGATACTTGCTAGCAAGTGATCGGGCATTTTAGCTGCGAGTCTCTGAAGCTCAACCATGCTCTCCGTTTGGAGCTCCTTAATTGCATCGCTATACACTCTGTACTCCGGATACGTGGCTGGCCAAGTCACAAGGATATGTTCAAGGACTTTTAGCATGAATGATGGGTTCTTGTCGAGGACCGAAGTAGAAAATGCTACCAAAAGTTGCAAGATCCGTTTTCGTATGAGAGGGTCCTACGATAGTCAGTTATCAATCCCGAAGAAGCGAATTTGTCCGGGCGAACCTCAAATTTCATCTCCAAGAGACGATTACACCATGCCTCTAAGCTGTTCTCGAGAGAGCTGGATTCCTGGATCTGATAATCATTAGAAGAATTCAAAAAGACCTTGAGCACCACTTACGTCCTGTTTGTCATCGCGTCTGAGGCTGGCCCTCCATTTGCTGAAACCTTTAAGAGCTGCTTCGATGACCGTCGCCCGTGCATCAACCCGCAATACAGGCTGGGATAATTTTGAATAGTTTGGCACTGAAACTAGTCAGCATATCCCACGAATGAAGGTCAGGGCTCTCACTGTTAAGGGGGGGGCAATCGTCATATAGGTGCGCTAAGACATTCTCAGTCTGTCCAAGTATATGTTCCATCGCATCAGATACCTTAAGATAAACTATGAGCTCAACGACTTGGGAGGCATAACGCCGATAATTGCCTAAGAATAAGTGTCGTTCAGGGAAAGTATCAGTGTCCTCTAACAGAAGGCGAATGGTCAGGTCCTCGCTATCCTCAGGAAAACTCTCATATCGAATGAGCCTAGTGCTACAAACTTCTAATAGGGGCCCGATCACTGCTGCTGTTGCTGCAATGTTGGGACCCAGCCCTGGATGGTTCAATAAACGACACCAGGTAACAAGCACTGGAATCGAAACCACTAAACTTTGATTTTGGGTGATTAATAGAAGTAACTGCAGGAAACCCATCAAATCGACTCGCGATGGGTCTGTAGGCAGCGCTGAAAACCGTCGTTCCAAATAATTGGCTAGATAGGAAACAAACTAAGGCCGAAGTCAACACAGAGAATCAGTAACGCTATTGTCCTCAACATACCTCGGAGAGTTTTTTGGATAGTTGGTATTTGTCATCGTCTAGATCGTCTGGGTCGATGACAGACCACTCAAATAATTGTCTAAAAAGCGTAACGTATCGGCCATCATATAATGGAACTACGAGTTCCAGAAACTCTTCGTCGTCAAAGCTAGTGCGGGAATAAAGAGCATGCAAAGCTTCCAAAGATGCCTTCTTTCGTTAGCATGTGAGATCCAACTCGACAAGACAGATGGTACTGACCTTCTGAACTTCGACATGAGAAGCTCGGAGACCCTCACAGATGACAGGCACAGCCCCTGTCATAGTGACTGCTTTTGGGATAACCCACGGCATCAAAGTATACAAAACGGCAAAGCCGCGAAGGGCGCAGCTACGCAGGTCTTCGTTATTCTGAACGTCCCCAGACAAGCATTGCTGGATCAACTCGACGACTCGCGCCAACCACCCCTCTTCCCCAGAGCGCACCTCAGGACCTGCTTCTCGGTTTGGGTAGGCTTCGAGCAGGACGGCAGCAGGCGTGAATATCTCAACGGAAGCCTTACTAAGGATTCTCTCGCGGAGATGAACGACCATGTCGTCGCTGTTGAATATTTCGTCGGACAAGGTTTCCAAGACAGCCAGCACAAATTCCTTATGCACGGCAGAATCGGGCACTTGCCACAACTGAACAAGAAGCGAGTCCATTTCCATCCATTCTGTACCCCAGCTCCTCTTGGTGACCTCAACCCATAGCTGGGCGATCTTGTTTCTCAGGTAGACAGGGTCATGCTTTGCGACGTCGCGCGATAGCTGCAACACCCAATCGCGCAAAGTCTTTGCCTCATCCGTCGTGTAGCTTGTCCATTTGTGTTTGATAGCGTGGTCGAGCAGTGAGAGTGCATAATGTCTGACCACAGGAGACTGGTTCTTGTCACAGGCCAGACGAAAGCCGTGAGTCGGGGCTTCCTGAACGTCTTTGATCGACTCGAGAAGGGATTGGGCGTATTTGCGCTCATCGTTGGAGGAATATGGGCTGTAGACAACATCGAGGGCCTGTTGGATTTTCGGGAGGACCTCGTTGTTCTGGGCATCGTCGCTTGGGTGTAGAGCGACGTGGCCACCCATCCCCGTACCTCCATTGATCGGCTGTGCAGCCATCGCGGCGCGGGCTGAGAAGCGACAGCAGCAACAGTAGGATTGTACAGTCGGCGGGCGGCGATCTTGGAGGGGCAGTTGGGCGGGAGCACTCGTCCTACTACTTTGTCTTAGATGTACACCATCAGGCAACAATCACCTTAGGGGCAACAAACGCCAGACGAGGCAAGGTGCTAGTAAAGACAGACAGGGCGTAAAAAAAAGCGTGCGCGCGTGAGTGCGTGCACAATAAGGAAAGGCAGAGAGGCACGATAGCTTCCGTAGTTATGGGTGAGTAGCAATGTCTATACTATCATGGTACGAAGTGTCAGCCAAGTTACTTTGGAGCTCTAATTGTGGCAATGTGGTGGTGTGAATAGGTAGAGATTGTGAGATTCGTGGAACTATCTCACGGAGGCAGATGATTTGAGGTTTGGCTGAAGACCTGGTGGGCAAACGCGAAGGAAAGGATTAGGTACATGTAGATTGAGGTTTCCTTGGATGTACCTGTGTGGTAAGATTGAATGAAGAGCAAAGCTCGCTAGGTACCTAGGTAGGTAACTTTAGGTGGGTTACGAATTGCTTAGGTACTTAGACCTACACCTGAAAAGAGAAGTTGGGTTAAACCTTATTATTAAAGCACCCCAGTAGCCAGACCGTCTTCTCTTACGAATACCTACATGTAGGTAGAGATGTTTGACTACCTTTTCTTCAGTAAACATTTACCGCACAAACACGACCAGCGTAAGGACGTGCCAAGTAGACACTTTCAGTGACAGGTATAGTTGAGATGCACCCCAGCAATATCATCAATGCATATACCTACAGACGTGAAAAAGTGATTGAAAAAAAAAAGGTGCGCGACGCGCTTGTGGAACAGAAATCTAGCCAACAGGGATGCTTGGTCCAGCTCGCATGGGACTTTGCCCAAAAAGCCGTCTCGGATGCTGCATGCTTGGACATGCAGTCAGTGCCTTGCAGATATCATCTCGTCAATAATTAAATCCGCTACAGAGCCCACCCAAAGAGGTAGCATATGCAGAACAACGTCACAGACGTGCAACACAGCTCTAAGTTCAACGTGCCATGAAATTCCAATTCCGACTAAACCGTTGATCTTTCCATCTCGAGACCCTGCATAAATCCCTGAACGAAGGCGTCCCTTACATGTTAGCAAATATGATACGCAAACGAAATTTTCATTGATCAAGTACAAATACGGAGGGTTGGATTAATGTAACGAAGCAAACACAGTTCATACTTGTTGAAGAATCTGTAGTCATTGCTGACCTTGGACATACCGCATTGCGATGTTGTCCCATAAGATAAGTCTATTAGATTCCGTCCCAGAGTAACGGGACCTTGGGGTCAAGGGCTTGGAAGGATACTCGGGTTGCAATAATCATATAAGGCTTTAAAGAGGCCATATACGTCTAATCCTTTCTTTCAACCAGGCAACAGCCAAAGGTCTCACTTCGCTGCTTATCCCGCTTCGTGTTGCTTGTCTCATAAATGGGTGGGGAGCTGGATAGCAGAAGCCCCTTACAAACTGCCTCATATGATTTCTATACATAATATTGAGGCTGTCTCGGATGCAATGCAGGCTCAGCCCCTTGAGTCGGTGTAATACCTACTGCCGTGAATAGCCTTCCCAGTGCTGCCTGTATCAAAAATTCCATAAACAGAGCAATCGGTCATAGAAGCTGGTAGACACGCAGCGGAGAGGCCGGCTGTCGAGCTGTGTTCCCGGCTGGAAATCGCTTCCATAGTTCATGCTCTCATGCTCTTCAAATCGCCCAAGCACGTTGATTTCGCAAGAATCGTCATAGTTGCCACTAATCTCGATAACGCGGCACCCGGCATGCATACAGGATGCCAAAATCAATGCTGACCAGTGTGTTTGCGAAGCATCGCCCTCCTTCGCATTGTTCAACTTAATCAGCTTCAACCTCCAGACGCCACCACCGAGGTTCTCTTCAGCGAGCAGCTTGGGAGGCTGAAGACTGACGCCACCAACTTGCGGATAGGAATAGATTCGGAGACAGTCATCATAGCTGCCAGTGACTACAATTCCAGATCTATCAGAGAGGGTCAATGAGAGTGGTAGGATAGCCGTGACACCCGCCGTATGGCCTTTGGCTGTAATCGTAGGATAAGACATCGTTATTATATCGTCATCGTCCTCTGCGTTACTACCTTGGTCTCCATTATAGAAGCAAGTTGTGCTGAGAAGCTTTGAATCATCACCTCCCGAGTATATTGACAGTCCATGTGATCCGACGGGTACTGTGTCATTCGTGGAATCCTGACAGTTGGCTATGAATGGCGAGAACGCCACCGTCCAAGCCTCAAGTGTATGTGTCATTATCGGGGAGGACGAGGTTCGGTGAACGTTCCATGATTCATCCACCTGCAGAATGTGGACTTGGAAATCCGACGTAGTGATGGCCAGGAGATGGGACAGGCTAGGATGCCATGCACATGATAGAAAGAGTACAGTTTCATTGTCTTCAAGCGGTTTGTGAGTAGCCAGCTCCACTAATGGAGTTGAAGATGATCGGCTTAGTGACAACTGGAAGAAAGAGAGGGTTCCAGTGCTCGATACCGTCGCCAAAACCTCGTGCTTGTCTTGACGAGGATGAAAATGTAAATCAAGCAGTGCAGAAGGATAGGAAAGTGATTGTACATGTGATCTAAGAAATAGATATGACACTTGTCAGGCCCAATCTCAAGAAAATCGAGGAACGAAAAGCTCACATATCATCAGCGTTTTCAGCAAGCTGGAAAACTACAAGACTGCCATTTCGGTTTTGGGTTTTCTTCGCGGTCTCATAGTTATCTTCATTATCAGAAACTTCAACGGCAGCTGTTGGCTCTTCTTTTTGCAGATTATAGGTACCGACCACAAAATAGTCTGGATGTGCCGGACAGAACTCGATGCAGCTGGGTGGGAGATCTAATGTTAGGGATTGCGAAGAAGCAACGACCCGATGTTGTGCTTCCATTGTTTTAATAAATTGAAGGCAACAGCCTGGAGTCTGACGATGCAGCGAGCGATAAAACTCAACTCTCGCTAATTGATTGGGCATCCAAGATGTCATTCGTGGGGGCGGGAACCGGATCCACCGCCATTCGGAAGGCTCCCCGCTACCATAGAACGCTAGCCTAGCGCGTTCTCGATTCCAGGGTCCCGGGAGACACCCCTGTTCCCATATGGCTGCGTACATAAGTTCGCCCGGGTCTGCACAGGCAGGCACGGGAAGGCACTTTACGCCCGTATCAAAAGTGATCCAGGCATGCTGCAGGCTACGTAATGCAGCTGCTGATTATGGCAATTAATATAGCAGTCAAGGAAGTTGATATGGTTCTTCCCAATAATACGATATGTTTTGAACGTGGTGCTACCCCGTGTAGTTGGCTCGGACCTTATGATCTGGACATGGAAATAAAGTACTACTATATTTCGTGTACCCAGGTCAAGTCTGGCCACGCCTGCTTCGGGGTTCTCAGTTCAATATTGTAATGACAGGCATCTATATATATTGTATCCAGATGTCCCCGAACATACCGTAAACATTCTTTCACCTTCACTCCTGCCCTCTCAACTGCCTATACTGTTACAGGTACCCATATAGTTCTTAACTCAAAAACACACCCTTACACAAGCATTCGTCCAATCGGCAATGGACGAAACCGCAGCCACGAGCGCTGACGAATCAGATTTCTACGGTATTACAAACCCACATATTACGTTATATAGCTCTTTTTAACACTTGATATTAAGGCGACAGCGACGTCGTAGCAGATATGGAACGAAGAGTCGAAGATTTCGACGCCCAGGAAGAATGGCAGAATTATGATGCTTACGTAGAACCAGTGCCTAGACCTAAGCCACCACCAGAAGTTCGTCGCCCTTGCCCCTTTGAAGGCGAGGAGTTCGCGCGGCAGCACACTGAGAATGTCGACTCATTCCTCAAGCGGCTCCCCCCGTCCAAGACTTGGGCGACGCCGGATCTTTCCTACATTTGGATCACCAACCCGTTCTTAAACTTCACGTCCCGGAAAGACGCCAATAATCAGCACGTCCCCGGTGCTGAAGATGAGATGCCTACAGGTGGCGATATAGCTACGTTGGTGGAAGGTGGGAAAGAGCGATTGAATTTCGTGTCCTCGTTCATCGAAGATTCTCAAAAGCCAGGAGTATCCTATGACCGAGATATGCTCGACCAAGAATCCAGCAAGGCGGGCGCAGATGCCGCCAAGGATATCCTCGATTTAGCACAAAACGTTCGCGTGACGTTCGGCAAGGTAAGACATTGGGCTGCCCTAGTCGCGCGCACTACTAACTAAAGTAGTGGTTGATCTCCTGTACCACCTGGGAAGCTGACACTACCTGGGAGATCATCGCCAAGGCCACTGTACGCAATGAGCTTGGAATCGCTGCCAAAGTCATGGCCCGAACCACTCAGGACACAAGGGAGACGATTAACATTTGTGTATACACATGTAACTTCGCATGGAAGGAAGACGTCACTCGAGTAGCCAAGAAGCTAAAGGAACTCAAAGCCATCAAGAGAACTGCGAGGCTCAACTATCAACCTGGTCAGTTCACCAATCCTGCTGCACGCCCTTTTTCTCGTCCTAATTATCAAGAATAGACGCATATACATACTTGGGCATTAAGTATGGTAATCAGTGGAAAATCCAGGAGTCTATATACGATTCACATTCCTTACTCCTTTATGCGTAAACGAATACCAAATGTACCATCCGGCATGTCGAAGACATATGGATTGTTGCAAAATAGCCAGAATTTGTCTGAGCTGACCAGAGATGTCTGTTGTTTCTAAACTTGTTGTCATAGCAATCGAAAAACGACTTGCTACAAAGAACATCGTCTCTGGTATTTCCCAAAGTGTACCGAAAGATGACTGTAAACGCCGCCTAATGCATCCAATGCGTGATCCTGACTATACAATAGTTATGAGTGCCCCTCAGAGCCTCCAAAAACGCCTAGAAAATTACCCACGTTTTCTCTTCTTTCAGCCCTTGATCAGTTAAGTAAATATCAAACTCGCATAATCCGATAAAACAGACAGTAGATACCAGCCCATTTTCATTAGT
The DNA here is from genome assembly GCA_022385715.1 of Xylaria cubensis. Classification (NCBI taxonomy): domain Eukaryota; kingdom Fungi; phylum Ascomycota; class Sordariomycetes; order Xylariales; family Xylariaceae; genus Xylaria; species Xylaria cubensis. Next base: position 145,741 of record MU279013.1, on the reverse strand, counting down.
ACTAATGGCGCCTCGGCGGCCTTCCCATCCTAGAACGGGATATCTTGCCTATCGGGGTCTCCCTGTTTCAATAACAATACAAGTCGGTACGCACTGTTACCATTTAGGTAATATCTGTGAAGTTTCTTTGATCTAAGGAAGCCTAGTCGTTCGTAGAGTCTCATGGCGGGTATGTTTGTCTCTTCGGTCTCGAGCACTATTTCATCGGCATTGCGCTGGGCCATGGCGTCAATGGCTTTCTGCACCAGGGCTGTTGCTATGCCATTCCCACGAAACGCAGAAGAAACAGCTAGCATGGCTATGTAGCCTCTGTGTGTTGGCGGCGAATGTGAGGCATGGTGTTCCAATTTGCAGATAATCACGCCGAGAAGCGAGTTGTCGACAGGATTCAATGCCTATGCGAAAGAGAAGTAGAGTGAGCTGAGTGGTCTCGTGGGGGTGGAAGTTGGGCGTCATCTGACACGTAAGACTCACCATGTAACACAAGTGCGCCCACTGATACAAGAAATATCGGTAGACATATATGCTATAAGGCTCGCTTAGGTCCTTGGATATCAAGGCTCGGATGGCTGGTAAGTATTTCTCCTCGAGGGCATGTTCGTACTGGAGATATCGTAGCTCGCCAAGAGATCCAGCCGGGTTGGCCACCTCTACAGCCATGGTATCATATACGGCAAGGTGTCGACGTGATGCGAAGATTGTCGAGTCGGCTAGTCGTTTGGACGTTCTTGGCGAGGAGCGTCGGAAATATCTCAAATACGCACCACGCACCGCAATTGCCAAGCAGATACTGCTAAGATGATGGCGGCACCAGGTGGGAGGAAAGGAAAGAGAGGAAAAGAAGAGAGCGGTCAGCCAAAGGCATCAGTGGGTATAGTGCAGTACAGAGGAGGGCAGTAATACGCCATGCAGATGCCGTGAAAGCCTGTCGCGCCAATGCACATCGAGAGATTCAGTATCCTCCTTGATGTCCCTCGCCCACTTTCACATGCGAGGGCGGACCGTGTTAGGTGAGGCAGGCGGTAAGTACCTAAGACTGGCGGGGCTTCAAGCTACATAAGGTAATTGGTTGGTATCATCATACCACACGCAAGCTCTTGAGCCCCTACCCACTATAGAACTTCTTAACAGCTGACCTAAATTCCAACGTACTGCACTTGCCGTACGAAGTACAACGCTGAAGAATGTGTAACCCACTAGCTACTGCCGGCTCACGCTATACCAGGATGGGATAGATAAAAGAGACCCAGCTGACGTCAACAAGGCAAAGTTTCAAGTTTGATATCGCATACCTACTTATCTAAGTGAAGGGGCCTCGGCCCTGTCAATCAGGTACAATACATGCATGACTGGTGCGACGGCATTTCGCAAAAGTAGCGCTCTCCCCAGCCAGCACCGACGTCGCGATTTCAACGCCGACTGCCGACATCGAAACCTTCCTCCTCCTCGTCCTGTCATGTAGAGTCAGTTCGGTATGGATTCCGAACTTCGTCGCCGCGCCGTCGGCCCCGAACCACCCCGAACCACGTCGCAGGCATCGCGCGATCAGAGCCCTGTAAAACCCGGCGACAAAGTTAAGATCGTCCATCAACGTGATAAATCGCCCGCGCGGAAGAGGAGCACCTTCATATTCTTACTGGGAAGTCTATTTGGCCTGATTGCTGCCGGTTTGCTTGCCCAGAGAAATGACCTCATCGAGTTCCCCGAACTCGACAAGCTGAGCATGGACAGCCTTCTCGATGTCCTACCCTCCAGCCTAGTAGCAGACTTGAAAGACTTGGTAGTACGTTTCAAAGCCTCCGGTTCCGCCCGACGCCTAGACTGACGCGCGATGGCTGAATCAAGGTGAATAGCGAGTTTATAGAGAGTTCCGATGCCTTTTCCATAGGCGCCAAAGCGCGAGCCGAGGGTCTAGGCGTCCACCATCCCATTATCATGGTACCTGGTGTCATCTCTACAGGCCTAGAGTCCTGGGGTACCGGCAACGCCTCCCGTCCATATTTTCGTAAGCGGCTGTGGGGTAGTTGGACTATGATGAGGGCTCTGCTGTCCGATAAGGAGGTATGGAAACAGCACATCATGCTAGATAAGAAGACTGGGTTGGATCCTCCGGGTTTGAAACTACGAGCTGCTCAAGGCTTCGACGCTACAGATTTCTTTATCACAGGCTACTGGATCTGGAGCAAGATATTCGAGAACTTGGCATCTTTAGGTTATGACCCGACCAATGCTTTCACCGCTGCTTATGATTGGCGCTTGTCGTACGAAAACTTAGAAGTACGAGATCAATACTTTACAAGGCTGAAGAACCACATCGAGATGGCACACGAGATATCAGGCAAGAAGGTTGTCCTCGCATCACACAGCATGGGCTCTCAGGTGGCATTCTATTTCTTCCACTGGGTTGCCTCAGCGTTGGGCGGGAGAGGCGGTGATGACTGGGTGGACAGGCACGTCGAGGCATGGATCAATATCAGCGGCTGTATGCTTGGCGCCGCGAAAGATGTCACAGCAGTCCTATCGGGCGAGATGCGAGACACGGCTCAGCTAAACTCGTTCGCCGTGTATGGCCTCGAGAGATTCTTGAATAAAGAAGAGCGAGCGGAAATTTTCCGCGCCATGCCAGGCGTCTCCTCTATGCTACCAATGGGCGGGGAGGCGGTCTGGGGCAATTTGACCTGGGCACCAGACGACAAACCTGATCAGGTTCATTCGTTCGGTTCATTTCTGAACTTTCGAGCCGGTGGAAACTGGACAGCTCCCAATCAGAACTTTACCGTTGCCAAAGCCATGGAGTATCTGCTGGACACAAGCGATGACTGGTACCGGGACCAGATTGTTCGTAGTTACTCTCATGGTATCGCCAGTACGAGGGCTGAGGTAGAAGCTAACGAGCTGCAACCACGCAAGTGGGTCAACCCACTGGAAACAAGGCTTCCTTTAGCACCCAACCTGAAAGTATTCTGCTTCTATGGTGTAGGGAAGCCTACGGAAAGAGCGTACTACTACCGGCCTCCCGACTTTCCTCATCTCAGTAAGCTCAATATTACCATTGATACGGGGTTGACCGTTGATGAGATTGACCACGGAGTCGTCATGGGTGAGGGCGATGGTACCGTCAACCTATTAAGCACAGGCTATATGTGTTCCAAAGGATGGCGCCTGAAACGATACAACCCGGCTGGAGCGAAGATCACGGTTATCGAGATGCCGCACCAGCCGGAGCGGTTCAACCCTCGCGGCGGGCCCAATACGGCAGATCATGTTGATATATTGGGCCGGCAGACTCTCAACGAGTTGGTGTTGAGAGTAGCAGCTGGAAAAGGAGATGGCATTGAAGACTCCATCATCAGCAACATTCTAGAGTATGCGGAGAATGTAAAGATATACGAAGAGTAAGTCGGCTAACGCTGAGGTCTTTCCGAGATTCGGGCGGCGCATAACGGTATGGGTATGGGATAGAATCACACATTCTGGGGGCGTTGCGGCTTTTTGAATATTTGCAGGTGATGTCTGGTAAGAGAGGCAACACGCAGCATATAGAAGCATGACTATAGAACTGCGCATGTTTTACCATGGCAGGTTCGTTCACCGACTCTCATCTGAGCATTAGACAATAGATAGAGCCAGATAGTATAGAGCAACCAAAAAACTCTGCGAAACGATGCTTATGAAGCGGTACGGAAAATCCCATGACCAATATCCATGCTTGAGCCCGTAACCCGAAAAGTGCTTTTGTCCACCGCCGTTATGCCTCTGTCCCTCACACGCGCTATGGTATGTGGTAACGAGATGAGATGAGGTAGCGCACGGGCCAACTCTGCGGCGCCGATTGAAACCAGGAACTTTAAAGCAATTGCAATGCACACAATTAAGCTTAGACAAGAACCATCGTTCATTCGCGAAACAACACAACGCCTTGACGTTTAGTATCACAATTGAACGAAGTACATACCAAGTCATCGCGATAATGGCGACCAACGGGAAGAGAAAGCATGATGCCTCGGGGGCTCAGGGCTCTAGCCTGAAGAAAAGCAAGGTATGGATCACCAATGTTATCGCAAATCACGCTCAATCCATGCAATCGATACTAGCCATTCACAGGGAGGCAATCAGGGAAAGTGGATGACGCCTAGTCACAAGGCGAAGCTCACGGCTATTAAAGGCCGCACCCTAGAGGTTGGAGACATGGGATTCTGGGTGACATGTCAGAGGCATAAGGAGATGAGAGCTGCCGATGAGATACTGTCCATTTGCGAGGATGTAAGGCCCCTTCCTTACTCACGCACTCGCATCAAACATGAGCTTATACGAGGAAAAAAAATTTAGTACGCTCAGAAATTGTTTGGTATCAGCTCCGATGCTGCCGACGAGAATCAGGACCAGGAACCAGAAGAAGAAGAAGATATCGAGGACGCCATCGAGAAGGAGCTCGCAGCCATGAAGAAACCGGCGAGCAAGTCCAAGGACGGCCCTTTTGACCTTCTGAGAATGAACGTCGACTGCGTGCTCTTCGTGCGCACGCGTGCCCCCGTCGACCCTCTGGTGCTGCTCCGCGAGATCTGCAAGGACGCGGCTGTGGCGAAGGATAGGAGCTTGTGGCGGTCGCGGTTCATCAATAAGCTCACGCCCATTACGCTTACCGGCAAGGCGACCGAGAAGGGGCTGGAAGATGTTGCCCAGAAGGTCCTGGCTGAGCATTTTCAGTTGTCTGAGAGTGAGACGGAGACGGGTGAGAGTGGAGATGGTGCTTGTTCGGTCAGTACAGATTCGAAGAAGAGAGATAACCCTTACTGTCATCTTTTTATATCACCATCGTCTCCCTTGAAGAGTCGGTCTTCTAGCTTACCAGAACCGGACTGACAACTTTTCGATCAGTATGCCATCCGCCCAACTCTTCGAGCGCATACAACACTTAAGCGCAGTGAGATTATTGACAAGGTCGCCAAAATGATCTCGAAACGACACAAAGTCGACCTCAAGAATCCAGATAAGGTTATCATAATAGAGATCTTCCAGGTACGTTTTCGTAAGAGTTCTATCCCCTTATGGCCCACCACTGACTTGTGTTCTCAGACATTCCTCGGCATGAGCGTTGTTGGCGAGGATTGGGAGGCTATGAAGAGATATAATATCCATGAGCTATATTCAGCGGCGTCGAAGTCGGCAGCCGATTCCGAGGAGTCAGAAAAGCCGGCAGAAGGAGAGGAGAAGGAGGAAGAGGTCACAGCTCAACCTACGGCTTGAAGCTGGCTTCCCGCTGGATTTGCTGGCGATTCAGAAGCCGTGTCATCGCGGCTTTAGCATAGCTTTTGTGTAGCTCTTATGGTTACCATCTTAAATAGTGATACCTAACGTAAGACCAGCACAACTCCACCTCTATTTGTATCACGAGTAGAGGGACTCAGTCCCCAGCCTCATAGTTCCCCTAGGAGTTCCGTACCATGAAAAAAGTCCAAGAGTTGAGCAGTACGAGCCCATTCCAACCCCAATGTAGTAGACTGTACCTCACAGGGATCATCTATACTAAAATTCACTGCATCTTTAGTCGAGTCAGTGTGGCCTCGCGATGCGTCAACCTAGCGTTCCCAATGATAGGTTTACCTATCCAACGTCTCCACTCCGTATCGGGGGTTCAACTTCCTCGTTGGCTATTATTTTAATGTTAAAGAGTTGGTTGAGTATTTAATCCTCCACTCCGATCCAAAAGCTCATTATAAGTCAAGTCATTGGTGCTGAGGTACTTGAAGGCTTGATCGGAAACCCAGTTGACAAAAGAATCGATTTTTACAATGCCGCTCTCTTGAATCATCTCTACAACGGGGCTCAACGGGGCAGGATCGAAGGAACTTAGTCTACTGCTTTGGTTTTTCAATAAAGTTTTCGCTGATTTTCTACAGTATCTATCGAACGACAGCAGTAGTACTACTGCGGCATATTTACGGTATATTATAGCATCATGAATGTCACGACCTCTGATCCAACATAGGGGTAAGTCTTTGATACTTGTTGTTGCACGAAGAGCTCTAGCTACTACATTCTACCGGCTAGAGATCTATATACAAATGTCCTCCTTTTTCTGTCCTTCTAGGGGAGTGGTATGCAGATGCAGGTATTGTGAGGTATCGCGAGAGTATGACAGTGAACGGGTCGATACTAGGTCGTAAATGCAGGAGATTTTTAACTGGCTACGGCACGGTTTTTACTTGTAGAATAAACAATACCGTGAGTTCGAATGATATAATATATCTATTGAACGAATTTATGTTTTCTATCAAGTGATTCTCTACTGAAATCACAGATGTTTACTACGCCTCCTTGGCTAAGACTCATGGGTAGGTAAGTCACCCGAGACATTTTCAATATCTTCTTATACTTCGTTGCCTAGACGCCGAATCCAAATGTGGAGGGTAATAGACAGATGATATGTGTAAAACAATACATAGAGAATTATGACGACAGCTAATATGACAGCTGGGAGCATAATAGCTGCAATGCTAAAGCCATATGAAACCTCGTTGAAAACATTGTTGTCTCTAAGCTGTATTGTTTCAAGTCCAACTTGAAGTCCCGTCAGAATTATTGTAAGATAGGCAAAAGCTACTATGAGCCATGCGAATTCGCGTTTGAAAAAGCCACCGAAACTTGAGTATGACTGGATGTAGCCATCCAATAAATACTTTAGGTGGAAACGGGGTGCGAAACGGTAAATATGATCAAGCCTAGTAAGACGCAGTGCACCATACTTGTATCGCTTGCTGATCGATTCTGGACAAGAAAGATCACCTGAATGGTCCCAAATGGAATCGACGAGCTCTATCCACATGGCCCAGGTCATATCACCTGGCAACAACAACTCGCGTTTAGCAATTTCAAGATCGCTTGGATAGCGAATCAGCCAGACATAAGATAATAGAAACCCACGGGCACTCTCATAGGTGTCTTGAGGTTGCTTTTCATCGCAGATGAATCTGAGCCAGAATGAATAGTCCAGGAGGTAGAGCGGAAGTGGTTTCAAGAATAAGTTCTCCGCGGACCACACAAGATGAAGGTCAGCCTGCTCAATGATGCTGATCTTTAGGCCAAGCATCTTCCAACGGTGAAGTGGCCGAGACGGCGCTTGTCGACCAGCCCACCAAAGAAGCTTGTAAACAACATTCAAACGGCTAACATCGAGTTCCCTCAATAGAAACTCCGAGATATTATGCTTCGGTTGCCATGCTTCGTATGACCAGTACTTGGCGTCGACGTAAATTGGTGAGATGGTGAGGGAGCTAGCTGCTTTCGAAGGCGTGGTTCGTGAACTCGTGCCCACTGTATCCTGCGAGGTGTGCCAATGACGTTTTTCGGAAGAAGATGCCGGTGGTTTGAAGAAGATGGCCATGGTAGTCGTGGAAATTGAAGCAGAGAATGGAGGTTCTCTCGGTGTCTTAAGTGCAAATATTAATTAATTCCGCACTTGATAATATACGTAGGTGCATACCTGTGGAAATGACATGCTTAAAACCCCCCAAGTGGCTCAGATGAACCTTGATTAGACACCGCAGTTGATCGCAAGGCAATATCGATATTGGTCACAAGGTACACGCTTCCTGGACGCGGTGAGTGATCGTAGATGACGGCTTAGAAGATTGCATTTAGTGAAATTAAATGTATAGATAGCTTTATTAAAACCATGCTGGATCTCATGATCCTGTGGCATTTAAATTAGTAGCATGAATGTTAATTAATTCAATCAACGGAAAAAAAATCTTTTTTAAGAGCAGTAAATCCGACCAATTCATATAGACTTAAGCTCCTTTATATAATACACCTTGTTCTAGACATGCAGAGAAGCGCCATGTTATCACTCACGAGCGTATCCCAATGTAGAAGCTGCTTTCTTTCCCTATGTCCTATTGGACACACTATTTTCCTCGTGCATTAGGACTACGATTGGGGGCCAGAGACTATTCTATAATCGCTTACTACCTGAATCATCGATGCTATGCTACAACACAAACTAGATTTTTGAACCCACCCTTTTCTTTTAGCCTTTGTCTCCTCTCTAAAAGGAGAGGCAATACGTAGTTAATTAGCGTGAATTCGCTACCCTTTTCAAGAGGCAAAGGAGAACAATCATATAGCCTTATTTGGCATATTAGCATCACAATGATATCTATGAGAGATAAAACAGAGTGTTTAGTGAACAGCAGGCTAGAATAAAAGGAGGCTACGTGCCCGGTACTAAGTTTTTTCGCTTCTTGCTTCCTCTTTACGCCATCGCCTGCTATTCCGTATGCATCGTTTACTCCTCCATATGCAAGACGGCTTCGCAGCCAACTTCCGCCGAGCCGAAGTTGGGATTATATATGCTCTACGAGCCGGATAACTCCGAACCAACTGTAGAGTAGGTGCTAGAACTTCCAAAATCCCACGATGTAGTCCACTAACGTACCCATGTTTAGCATCGTGGCGATTCATGGGCTCGGCGCCGATCCGGGAAAGAGTTAGATGTATCAAGACGAGGATGGACAGAAATTCAACTGGCTTAGAGACAAATTTGGGCTTCTGACAGCTCCCCACCATTCGCATAATGCAATTCGTGTATGTTCGCGTACCGAGGCCGCTATAAGATAAATAGTACATCGGCATCATTGTAACTGGGCTGCTTGATCATCTACAGCAAAAAAGAGAGGTGATGATCGCCATCGCTGATACTTGCGACGCTGACATGTATTTTTTATAGGGCTGTTCCCGGAGACCTCTCATCCTGCTTGGCCATAGCATGGGTGGAACTGTTATAGTGAAAGCATTATGCCTCGCGGAGCGTGAGACTTCTCAATATCTAGATATTTATGAGAGTATTGCAGGTTGCATCTTTTTCGGAACGCCATTCAAGGGCGCAGACGTTGCCAAAATTGCAGATTATTGGGCTAAACTTAACGAGGAGTCTGGAATTGCAGTGAATTCCCAACTATTGGAACTTCTCAAGCCTGAAAACGATGGCCTCCGAGAACTAAGGGGGGATTTTGTCAAAGCCTCTGGGAAGCTGGCGACGAAAGTCGAACTCTTTTGCTTTTATGAGCAACAACCGACTAGCTGGGACAAGATCATCGCTAAACTTGCGAGCCAAGAGTTTCCGCCAAATTTGTTATCCAAGCTAAGTGGGAAGGTCTGCCAAGTCAAACACTGATCATAAGTAAGCCATTAACATGTTATAGGAATGCCGCGAATTTGTCAGTAAGGACTCTGCAACCTTAGACGCATCCTACGAGATGGGCCTATATAGAACCCACAGAGATCTTGTCCGGTTCAAGAGTTACAGAGACCCAGTATACCAGGCTGTAAAAGGACCACTTAAACGGATCATTCAAAGTGCATCCCGTATCGTAAGGGCACGCTTCATTTGCACTCGTCAGACGGCGATCAATCCGAAAACTCTGCAGGACGTACTCTCAGGGATGAGAGGGGTTGATATGCAGATGAAGTATGAAGACTTGTCGGACCAGTTGAGCGAAAAGTCTTGGATACTTGAAGAGCCAGAGTATTAGAAGTGGCTGGAGCCCAGCAAATTAATGGTTGATGTTTATCTATGGATTTGCGGCTCCGAAGGGAAAGGAAAGATCACCGTAGCTGTGGCTACTATACGTGCCGTCCGCTTAAGAATTAAGGATGCCGAAGATTAAGGTTCAACCCGTCGTCTAGACCTTCTTGCCTACTTCTTTTGCGAACAGATCGCGGGTTGTAGTACGGCAGAAGATATGCTTAGGTCAGTTCTGAGAAAACTTTGTGGACAGCAACCGGTACTTGCGACTTACGCTAGCAATTTGCGAGGACGCTGGAAAGAAAGCGGAATCAACAACAACCGCATCCGAGTGTGGAAAATATTTGGCAGTGTCTGAGAGATATGCTCACTGAAGGTACTATCGACACAGTGACGAGTTTGAGAAATCGACCAACATTTTTCATTTACGAGACATTAGTATAAAGAACTTATCTTCGCTCGACATAGCATCGAGTCTTTACTGTCGGCGGAATAGGGGCATGAAGCTGAAGTCCACGAGTATGATTCACTTGAGAACCAGCCTGTAAGTATCACATGGTGCGTATCACATCCAATTTCTTCTCGATCATTGCTCACGGCAAAATTATAATTTTGTAGCTTCATCTAGCTGCTTATTCGGAAACGCAGATACTGTTGAGCTGCTACTCAATAAAGGATCCCAGCTAGATGACGCGCGACCCCAGGGACAATCAATGACGCCCCTTGCGATGGTAGCTTCATCCTGGGAAATTGATGTAGTGAAAAAGTTGATTCGAAAGGGAGCAAACAAGGAGGCTTTTACAGCGTCCGTTGGTCCTATAGTCAACGCAGCAATAATATCTGGGATCACCGAAGCAGCGACGATGCTCATTGAGATGGGAGTCAAGCTTAGCTACGCAGACGAGATGTACAGTGGAGAAGGCCAAAATGACGAGAAACTTAACGCTTCAGACAATGAAGAAGTCTTACCGCCACTCGCCTTGGCAGCTCTGATATCGGATATTTCCTCATTTGGCACTATTCTTGAAGCTGGGAAATCATCCTTGACTGACATGGAGCGCATCCTTGCGCTAAATGGCGCGCCTTGGTATCCGAAGAATTGAGGTAATAGAGAAGCTCCTTGACTATGAATACGAGCCTTTGGTCTTTCAATAGGCTTTAGAGTCTGCCACGAAGGAAAATAGTTGGGACGTAGTGCGCCGCTTGTTACAAAATTGCAGCGAGCTGAATTGTGAGGACCTCTTCACACGTGTTTCAACGGGAAGCTTTTTAAGAGATTAGAAGATCTCCTGAATGATTGCTGGAAACATGCGAATGGTTTCTTACCACAGGAGCTTCTTGGCAGCTGTCTATATACCGCGACGGATATCGAAAAGCAAGAGGCTGTTATGAAGCTGCTAAATTTTGGGGCTGATCCTAACGCCCTTAGCAAAGAGTACGTGTTTCTATGCTCCTGCAACTCCATTTTCGCTCATAACAGACAAGTTTGGGAACGCTTTAACCGCATCTGCGAACGATGGGACTATCCCAATTGCCACTGCCCTTATTTCTAGGGGAGCCGATGTTAATTCACACCATGGATTTACACTGCAGGCGGCGGCAGCGCATGGGCACTTTGAGATGGTTCAGCTACTAATAGCACATGATGCATACATTAATAACTTCACAGGCCACCATGAAGCAGGCACGGCATTTCAAGACGCTTGCAACAATGGACATATTGAAATCGCGGAGCTTTTGTTAGACAAAGGGGCTAATCCCAACCTCGGGGGCGGTCGGTTTACGAGACCCATTATCGCAACCATATTTCAACCAGATACCAGTTCCAAATTATACCACTGACTACTGCAGTCTGAAGGCCTGGACCTGGAATTCTCGGGTGGGCCGTTCAACTTAACGCCAATCCACTACGCCGCCCTATTTCTTTCCGCAGAGGATGTCCGGATGCTTATTAGAGCGGGAGCGCCCGTTGATATCAAGGACGACGATGGCAACACAGCCCTTATAGCTGCAGCTGCCACCGGGGATAGCGACACCGTGAAACTCCTGCTGGAAAACCATGCCGACTTTACAATTGCCAACAGATCCGGCTTGACGGCTTTGGACCTGGCAGCGCAGCTTGGGTATGCTGAATGTGTAAGATTATTGGCAGGAAGAGCGTCCAAGATCATGCGGGAGCTTAGGGAGAGTGCAGGTAGAAAGGACGAAACTGCGCTTCGGATAATGGATTCAGAGCGAAAAAGTCGTTTCGAAAGTATGAGCCTCGAACCAAAAAAAGTGTTTGCGGATATGGAAGAAACGCCTGGATTCTATTTTCCTTATGCGCAGGCAGATTCACATTTTGAAGTCCCCCATGCAAGTACCGGTGAAGGAGACCTCGAGCGTCGCAAGCTCGAGAAGGAAGGCCCTGAAAATACAGACCTCAGTCAGGAGGTCGCAGACCTGATGAATATTACTTGTGAATAGACAGCTACTATATCATGAATATATTGTTCTATTTCAACAGGAGTATCTTGGGCGAGATAACAGACAACGCGGTAGAAAGCCTTACTAGCGTAACTCGACACTGTCAGGAGGTCTCTTCCAAGAGCAACGGCGACCACCATGGCTGAACCCGAAAGAACGCACTGTTCCTCTCTTTATTGACATATGGCGAGGATACAAGGATCTGACCTACTGGGACAACGAAAGATCGACCCCGCCAATTCGAGAACCATATCGCAAGACGTCTCATATCAGGTACTCAGTATGTAGGAGACTAGGAGAGTCCCTATAATGGCCACGCGATACGTGGTTAGCAAAAGTCGGAGTCTCCCAGTTATTTGGGTGGGACTTAGGAATCAATGACCTTGAGCCCACCTAGCAGCGACCTATCAGTGGCTTGTACTTTGAAAACGAGCTTTGTTCTGCTATGTTTTCAATCGTCCCTTGTAGGACGTGGATGGCCCGTTCATTGGAGAGTACGAGGCGATTCTAATGGTAGATATTCCAATTCATCATAGTGATGTTCAGAACTAATCGCATTCTTCGCGGTCTTCTCGTGTGACAACCAACACAGCCATAGCAGTGAAGACGTAAGAAACAACACGAAACGCTATCGCGTCTTTACTTGCTCCGAGAACTGTCAAGTAGCATGGATCCCCTGATCCACCATGATTAACAATCACATACTTACGGACCAGGAAGAAAATAAATATTTAATCCTACTTGATACGGATATAACTCACTCGTGTAGGCAATGGTTACCCAAAACGGAAATCGAGGACTTTGGAGATCGACTGATTGCCTGGGCCTGTTATGCTAATTTGACCTAGACCCTTGTAAATACTCGTTTACTAGATTACTAGATTAAGCGGGAAAATAAGTACATGAATGATATCAAAAGAAGATCCTAAGTTAGACTTTTACGCATACCTTACTTGGCTGATATGGGTTGTTGGTTAAGTGGACTCGTGGAGGAAAGGCCGCTAAGCGTGTAAACACCTCAAAACTACATGCGATATTCAAAATACATCTCGTGTTTCTTCCACATTTCTTTTGCTCTGTTTAAATATACATCATCTTTTTGCTCGTTGTATTATTTTCTCATACTTAATCTCTGGGTTAACATCTTCATTCTCTATCAACAAAGACTAGCTTAGCTTGTAGTGTAAATCCTCCTTTTTTACTTCTTATATCCTATAAGTTATGCGTGAGAGAAACCAAGAATACAATGTACAGTTAACAAGTTCTCACTATGGGCATATCTAATTATTTTAATATGCACCCTATGATTTTCCCCTTTTTTTCTTGGAGAGAGTTCAAAGTTCTGTATGTCAATGTTGAGAGTAGTCCGATACCTAGATGCAGATGGCCTTTTAGGTAAGCGAAAAAAGCCAAGAGATTGCTCTAGATTCTTTGGTTGATGAATCGTGATTCATCGAGATTCATATGATCAAGATTCCATCCTTGACTCAATAGTGGATTATTGAGCGGGATGCTATCTAGCTACCGCTTTGATTATAGGAGAAATGTTAAAAAGAGTCACCAGAACGAAGTGACACGTTTCTTCAATGGCCATACGCGCCCGGTTAACAGCCAGTGCAAACAATAAACGCTATTATATTTTTTCATCAATAGCCAAATACAGATGTGAGCTATTACCTTCTCACGCGATGGCTGAAGCTGAAGGGCCTTTGATAGTCACTCATTTGTGTGTGCCTCACTTTTGACACCGTAATAGACACTTTAAATGGGCGAGATTTACTTATCCACGATAAACGGTACCGCGCATGGAACGCCATAAGAGCCATCACAGAAAATAAGTTAGCATCGGTATGATATGCCTTTTACAAACAGCAAGCGACATCACCAGAGTTACCCAAGAACGTTATGTCTATCATCAGAGACCCCAGTATCCCCGAATCATTCCAAGCACCAGTCTACCAAGAGGATGGAGTCAGCACAGGGCGCCATAATATCGTATCTCGCTTGATATATCCCAAACAAGTCTTGGAGCAAGAGTTGATTTGCCAGCACGGCACTATTATGTCATGCACTGTATATCGATCGTATGTCGCTATGACGGCTTGCTTCCTCACTCTATGATCCTTGTTTTCTCGGCCATCATAACAATTTTGTCGCGCGGGATTACTGGATTTGAAATCCCGGAGACTCATACCTGATACTTGTCAGGAATTCCACAAAAATAAGTCTACAATATCTAACTACGACTAACCATGAGCCCTGATAGGCGTCCTAGGTTAGTGTTAGAATGAGTATTCGTAGGCCGCTCTACTGTTGCGTAGTGTACTCAAGGGTATATCTGACTATAGGAAAAGGATGTCCACAATCACATCTCAATGGTATGAAACCAACAAACCATACCAAGGTACGATGATAAAGCGCCACAATTCGAACGAGAGAAAAAAGGCGGTATGCATGCAAGACACCAACGAGCTGGACGTGTCGGCCTGCTGCTGGAGAGCGATGGTGCATTAGTAGCTCGCATATGTACGTTTTATTTTCTTGTTGTCTTGAACGGACGTGCCCAACGACAATGCCTGCCAAGAATCAGATGTCATTAGGCATGACGAAGAATAAGAAATTGATGCTTTGAAACTTGTCCTCAAATTTCATTCTCGCACACCGAAAAAAAGCTAGATGACGACAAGGTATAGTCTATCACGGTTCGTTTTCAGCGTGGCTGTTAGATAGTCCGAAAGAGGCTACGGGCGCGCTTGGGAGTCCGGGGTAGCACAGGTATGGCGCATCGTGACAGGGAAAGTTTGACGTTTTGGCGTCGTAAAGTCGAATTTTTAAACGATATCTGTCAAGTTATCTACGTATTTCATGGTATAGCGGAATTATCTCCGTGAGAGGGAAATAGAAATGCTGACAACAAGATTAGAAGGTTGACCCGGGTTACTCCATCGGATTCACAAGAGTTGTTGTGTGCTTGTAGTAGGCTAAAGAAATTGTTGTTGCGCGAAGGACTCTAGAACACATTTGTGGACGTATATAGTCTAAGCACCTAGTCCCTTGTCTATGTGCCTGTGTGCCTTGTGACAGTTGCACCTTGACGAGATAAACGGTGACATACCTTCGTACTCTATAGACCGCCTGCATGCACGAGAAATACAAAATATGGGGGGTTTTAGCTATGAAAGCGGATTTAGATTTTAATTAAACACTCAGCTCATACGTTATGCGTTGGATGTCAAATTAAGAAAAATAGGGGGGCTAGATCTGCTCAATACCCCTCTCCTCTTCCAACCAAAAAATGACATGTTGATGGCCATTGATGAGAATGACACATAGAAGGTTATTTAATTATCGCCGACTCTGAGAAAGCTATTGTCGTCATAAACCCCGAGGAGGATTGTTTGCCCGGATTTCGGGCTACTTCCATCGCTTGGCTTAGGAACTGGGGCCTCGCGTTTGTGTCGTTTCTGTACCTATCATGAATGGATCCTGTTTAAAGCAAGACGCTATGGCGCCCAAATTCGTCCGTAGGAAGCGAGAGTGGAGCTTTGACGCCGGTACTTTGGTCTCCACGTCGGAAACCCCCATGAACGTTGAAGGCCCGATTCCAGATAATACCCAGCTACCGGGTATATAGAACTAGTTGCCGTTTATATTGCGGTAGAAGATCCCGAGATATCGGCGTCTTTCTTGCTAAGTGTCAAAGCCTTGATTGGTGTTGACCCTAATGATATGATGCCACAATCTCATGGCCGTTGGGATCTAAAGCGGCAAAGATCTACTCCCTTGTGATATCTATTACAATACATACCAATGTTTCATTATAAGATGAAACCCCGTAGGGGATAGTCGTTGTTGTAAATATAGCTGCTTGTTGTGGTCTTGTATTGATCACAAGTCGATCGTATCACACAAGCATCTTTTCAATCCCAAATTTGACATCGACACCTCCATAGCTACGCAGTGACACAAGCAAGGGACCCGAATCGGGGCTCCTTCGTCTGTATATATTTAGGGCTAGGTCATCAACTGTAAGTGCGAGGCTATGGAGAGTTTCTGGGGGTAGGAACAAATCGCCACTAGATGCTTTATCAAACTACACCACCAGATCAATGGCTTTTTACTGATAACACCCTGGCCATGTTCTACGCTAAAATTGAACCACGGGTTCATCAACGGCCGAAATTTTAAAGATTCAGCTGACAAATGGTACTCTGCTCACATAAAGTAAGAGTTATCCATTACGACTAGGTCAACATGCAACGGGTCTGGACTCACTCTAATCCCAAGAGTGTCTAGGTTTTCTAATCCTCCGAGAGACACCCATATTTTATAGTTCGGCTGTTTTACTGGCTCATCGGGAAGATCGTCGGAGTCGTGGACTCGGTTGGCTATGGGGTTGCAATCAAAACTAAGTAGTATAGAGATGTAAGTACCTAAATGCAGCGGGGGTCTGAAAAGCCGCCGTTCCATCGCAGACACCCCCTTTCTGCAGGAAGCACGAATCATGAGGCTCAAGATGTAACGGTGCTGAGCAGCACTAAGCCCTATTGCGATAAATTTAACGAGACGTAAGCCGGACCCGAGGTGTGGAGGGTAGTAGTGCGTATGAAAGCTACGGTAGTTCGTCGCTACGGGAGAGATTCGATTGGCTGCTTTTGGGTGTAAATCATGATACAGTACAGAGGAGGTCATCATGTCTGAAAAGGAGCCCTTTTCCTAAATTGCTTTTCGATGTGGATAGAAACAAGGCCGAGCTACGGCAACCATCTCGGCGACTGTCATCGTGTCATCCATAGCATATATTCATTCCTGCGGGCTCGAGTTGGATGAAACCAATTCGGATATCGCTTTGGCTAACACCCGATAGGTCCGTACGTGCTGATCACTTACTTACACACATAGTAGGTACAGTATTATAGGGTGCGGCCGCCATCAACGGATAGATGTATAGTAGCGTTGGTAGCGTTGGACGGCGACCCACCCGTGCCGTGAGACGCCACGCCGTTTTGCTGGCCCGGAGATAATACGTCTATTCGACGCATGATAACAAGGATTTCCTTTCCGGGCTCCGACGTTAGCTTTAGCAAGAATTGTTCAAATTTGACATCCATGGAGTAGAACGAGGGTGCATTCATGCGTACCGGATATAGCATAACACTCCTGGCATGCTGCTATTCACTAGTGGTACACGCTACATCATATGAAATAACGATTAGGTCCCATGTCTTGGTATAAGATTGGCAATCCTTTCGAAGTCCCTCGTCGGCCGGCTCAAGTGTAGTTTTCGAACACAAACTTCTCTCGGGTATGGGGCCCGCTGCCACGTTACAGTACACCTCATATATATGTACTGTAGAGAATATATAATAGGTAAGGCTAGCGTACTCTATGCGCGCTAAAGCAATGGTAGATATGTCATATTACTACATTGAGTACCGTAGAATTGTTAAATAAGTCAGTGCTGATATGAAATAGGGAATGATATATTGTATCAGGCGGAGAAGTGAGCATCCCGTGGAAGTCACAGTAGTTTGTAAGATGAGCCAGAAGTACAGGATCAGTTACCTGTAATGATGGAAGATATTGAAATTCCCCTACGTTACATGCCGATATACCCTAAAGTGCTGGCTGTATGGACCAAACACCCAAATCCAGCTGCCCCACAGTAGGTACCTACACTAGAGGCGCCATGCACGCCTAAGAGTAGGTAAATTAGGTAAGCACCCGCGTCTAGCGTGACACGCCGCATCTCCACTACATGCTGTAAACAGCGTAGTGCGTGCCTCGTCTCTTGTCGCCTTGTCCGGCTCTCTTGGCAAATTCTAACGCTCTCGGAAGGCTGTTCCTAATTGGGACGGTTTCGCTTACCGTAGGCCAATCATAAATTCTCCGGCTCGCTTCTCGATGCAACATCGATCTTAGCCCGGCTCCTCTTTCTCTTTGCTATCAGAGTCAGCTTATACTTACTTCCACCTCGCTCCATCCACGTATACGACAAACAATCTCACATTGATGTCGCTATGCTTTACCAGTTTCGTGTGAGGCTCATTAATTACATACGTACCCCCTTCTAGCTTCAAATCCGCCAAGTTAGCCTGCAGGGTACCCCTTTCGGTCGCTGTATCTTCTTCCAACACTCTGCTAGTCCAGCAGTAGTGTGTGCATCAGCCGGAATCCTGGTATACGTTCTTATGTCAATTTTCAGGTACGGGGCCACAATGTCTCCATCACCAGACAAACGCAGAATTCGGTCCCGACCCCGGAAACTGGATTCGCTGGATGCATATTCGGGTGTTGATTGTCGATCGTGAACCCTAGGCTTTGCCCCCTTGCTCTCCCCTGTCGTCTGCCGTTAAACGTTGGGCATGGGACGATACCTAGTGCCTTTCTAAATCCCGACTTGCTACAGTATCTACTGTACGCTATGTTGTGTTTACTTACTGTCTCCCAGTTTGCCTCGATAGCTGTTTGTCATACTGCCGCGCGCTGATCCGACGACATGCTCGCTTTCGCATCCTGGATCATGCAACCTCGCTTCACTTGATCCAATGATTAGCCCACCCGTCTGTTTAGGCTATCCGCCTCGTAATAATCTATCATTACGACTGCATCACCGTCCATCCTTCCAAACGGGATTGCTATGTCGCAATTGAAACTAACGCCTAACTAACCTGTCCTAACTCACTTTGCAATTCTACTATGTATAGACATTCCCACATGTAGTAGCTACACAAACACGGTCCAAGGCCAGCCCACCTTTGGACCAGCTGATGAACAGCCCTGAGCGAAGGGCCGCTGAGAGCTTTAGCTCAGCAATGGCGCGCCGCATCTTTCCAGCCCACTGGTTCCACCGAAATTGGGTTTCCAGAACTCTACCTAAAGCGTCTTGGCTAGACCGTAATTTATTGCCATTTGATGTTATTACTTATCTCACCGCAGCTAGGCTGGGTTGTGGCTCGTTAACTTAGAGCTGGGTTCGCTCGCTTCTGTGAATCGCGCCCTCCGTCCGGTTCGCTGTTCCTGTGCTATCACGTCTGCTATCCAAGCGCCCCTTTGCCGTACTGTTGAGACGAACCTTTTCCGATAATTCCCTTACACGCCACTCAAACTCATCGTGGCTAAATTGCCTAGCCCTCTCACCATCTCACGTTCTCGTGAATAAGCGAGCGAATGTGTGTGCGTAGACGGATTAGTTGTCAAGGAAGCTTGGCCTCGATAACAAATCTGGTTTAGGAAGCTGGTGTTTGTTCCGCCAGCCAGTCTCTAGTCGTCACGTCGTTGAGTCTTATTCGTCCAACAAGCGACTCTGTGACAGCCTTTGCCCTATGATGAGAGATACAAATTTATCAAGCTCAACAGCAACCCTCTTTTAACTCGCCAGTGATAGCATGTAATCTAGCGATTCCTGTCTGTCTTTCGAATTTCGCCAGTCACCTGGTTTACCTGGTTGTTTGCGTATTAGGTGTTTTAGTGTTAACTGTCGTTCTAAATGAATGGGGCAAACGGCCGAGAGCATTCAGGACGTCTTCACTTGTTGATCCTATACCCATTCCCGCACCCAGGTTTGTCAGCAGATTGCCTCAAACGGCTCTAAGGCGTACTGTTACATCTGCTGCTTCTGGGCCGTCGTCTCGTTATTTTTGAGAGTTTGGGGGCTCAATTGTCGGCAAAGGATAGCTCCTTGTCACTACAACAAAACCGGCCAAAATCCGCGAACCCTGATCTCTCCCCAGGCTAACGGTCTGGTCATCCGAATCTCACTTATTTGCGGAGCCTACGTTCCATTCTCCGCCTATATCACAAACCGACGTGAGCAATCATGCAAATCATGGGGCCAAGTTTAAGTACAGAACCGGCAACTCCTACGGATCCCTGTGGTATCAACGCAACCCCCCGTTTTGCTCTACTGTCTTTACATACTGCCCAGCCTACCTGTAACATCTCCAAAACACCTCAGTCAAAAAGGACTGCAGCCGGCGTGCCATGTCCCACAAGACGACTCCAACCCAATACTCACAGCACATCTTTTGTTACACAAACAGTTCGTTCGTCCTCTGTCACACCAATGACCCGACCTCGCCCGTCCGACTCAGTTCGGGCGATCATAGAAAGCGCCATACCCAACACAGGAATTGAAGCTATTTCTACAATATCGACAAAACGACCCCTAAGGACTTTCAAGGTCCAGCTCACCGACGAGAGGGCCTTATTACTGAACTTGCCACCTCCATCTTCGAGGTTGCTTCGCTCTGAGCAATCGTTACTACAGTCGGAAGCAGCTGTCGTTGGTTGGCTGCAGGATGATATTTGCCAGCGAAGCAAAGACGCACGACCTCTCAACAAAAGGAGCCCTGTGAAATCTCCCCAAGAGGAGAGCTCACTGGGGGGATGGACTTCTTCTAAAGGACTGTCCGCCCATAGGGACCAGTTGGTCCGTTTCCTCCCAAATCTAATTACACATTCTTCAACTTCATCAGAGACCGGTCCTGCTTTTAGTCTGATAGAGCCGACACTTGGAGATACTATATCTAGTCTAGGAAAGATTCTGACTCCTGCAGAACGGAAATCCGTTGACTTCCAAAATGGCCACTTCATGCGCCGCATCGCCAACATCACGTCGCCTAACGGGAAATTTGGGCCACCAGTAATGGTGCTTGGGCAACCTCACACCACCGGAGATACTCAGAAAACAACACGGGACACCAAGATGGAATTCGACGGTACGGACAGTTGGAAGAAAACATTCCACCTACTTCTCGAAGGTATCCTCAGAGATGGAGAAGACATGGCGGTAACGATAAGTTACGAGTTGGTTAGGGCGAACTTTCAGAAATTCGGCCACTTGTTAGATGCCGTCAAAACTCCTCGGTTGGTAATATGTGACGCTGGTGAGGACGACGTCGTGCTCGTATGGAGACCGAAAGGGACCGCCAAAGAACGAAAACAGGAAGAAGCCGAATCACCGAAACGAAGCCCCAAAGTCAAATCAGAGCCCAGTGAATCGTCCGGCGGAGCCTCAATTGACAACGACGACTCGTCGACAATCGAGGTCACGGGGCTGCGAGACTGGAGCAACTGCATATTCGGCGACCCCCTATTTGCGACCGTCTTCTCACACGCCACCCCCGAGTTCGAGCAGGGGTTTCGGCGACAACCGCACGACGAATCCGACGTGATCAAAAAGGAAGAGGACACGAAGAGCAGTGGTAGTAAGCACGACGTCGACGAACAAAAACAAGATGTGGACATCATAGAAGATCCAGACAACGCCTCGACGCGAATCCTGCTCTACGAGTGTTACCACGCCACGGTGTCCATCGTGAGACAACTCTACCGCCCCGACACAGACAGCAGTGCGCGTGAGATCGCTGCCCGCAGACGTCTCGTGGCGGCCCTGGCTAAGCTCGAGCATATCGGCGGAGGCGAGTCCGCGGGCAAGAGACCTAGACGGTTGAGTCGCGATGAATGGCCTGTCAAGAGGCCGCGGGGCGACACGCCGAAGTAGAGTGGCGTGGGCTGACTCACGCAAATAAGGGGGAGAAATACATCTGAAGGAACGGTGCGGTGCGTATGGGTGGATTGATTGACATTACACAGAATGGAAAAGGGACATGAATAGATCTTCGGCTCGCATGGGGGTTGTACATGTACATAATCATGCACGCAGAATAGACGTCTGGTGTATTTAATTTACCTGGCAAGCCTTACTACTCCTAAGAAGCTCTATCATAGACGACAATAGAGAATGAAATATCTTAGCTTATACGAGAGTGGGAAGTATCAAAAACATGTAAACTCTATAGTGATCTCGCATGATGCCATCGTATGCTAGCTTCCTCTCATATCACGTTCAAATGTTACGGATGGAATGTGGCGTTTTGAATATCATGTTATTTTGCTAATATCGACAGCGTACGTTTTCGATACTATTTCTATACTGCGCCATAAGCAACGGTCCTACTAACCATCCTACGACAACAACACCCTAATCTCGCCCGTCGTCCTCGGGAACAAGGCCCTCAAGCTCGACTTCTCACCATCATCACCCCGCTGTTCCGACAACTCATCAGCCAGCACGAGCAATTCCTCAATATGCTCAAAGTCAGTGCAGAATCGTTCAGCAGCCTCCTCAGTGACGGCGCGCGCAAGCCGCGCGTCCTGGAGATGCTTGAGGTTCTCCAGCGCATCTATGATGGCGGAGGGCAAGAAGTCGTCGAGGCCCTGGCTCGCGGCCACGAGGGCCTCGGGCTGCGTCGGCTCCAGCGTTGCGACCTTCTCGATATCATCCTTGGAGTCGGCGCGGAGCGGACCCAGGGCCGAGAGCAAGGATGCCAGAGAAGACTCCGAGACGAGGAAGGCGTATTGCGAGTTCGCGAGCTTGGAGGTGTGCTCTGATGCTGCGGTGCGCAGTCGTGCTAGACGGTGCGAGGTGAAGCGCGAGTAGGGTTCCAGAGTCGATTGGGCGGCGAGCAGGCAGTTGAGGTAGAAGATGGAGTTGGAGGGCGCGCGGATCCGGCTTGCCATATTCTCGCAGCCTGATAGGAATGGGTCGAAGGATTCGGCGAGGATGGGCTGGAACTCATCGTCGTCCTCGTCTTCCTCGTCTTCTTCCTCGCCTTTATCGTGTTTGGAGACGGACTTGGATGTGGAAGAAGCGAGAGATGTCTCGTATGTCTGCATGATAGCAGACAATTGCTTGAGGGCGTCCTGCAGGAAGTCTGGCGGCGCGAGGTCCGCAGGGGTATGCTGGAATTCGCCTTGCAGCGTGGCAATGTGGTCGCGCATGAGCGAGCGGAACTGGCGCAGCGCCTCAGATTCAAGATTGGTCATTGACTGTAGCAGGACTGCATCCGTGGCGTCGCCGCCCAATAACCGCGAGAAAGTGAACTTGTAAAAGCCGAGCAAGTTCGCAAGCTTGTATGCAAGGATCGTATCCTCGTTTGCTTGTATCACCTGTTCGATGCGCTGGCGCAGGATCCGAGCCGCGCCCGACAGATCTCGATCGACGAGCTCATTAAGCGCTTTTACGGCGTCGAACTCGGGCGGGCCCTCGTCGCCTTCGTCGGCCATGAGACGCCAGAGCTCGTTCTCCCGTCCCTCTTGCATGCCCTTGGCGATCTCGTTGGCGTCGGCGACGAAGAGGGCCTCGAGGGCCTCGCGCTCGCTGACCGTGGCAGAGTGTGCCCACGCGAGCATGTCGCCCACGTAGCGCAAGGGATCGTGTGCTGCGAGCTCGATGGGCTTGACGGTGTGGTCCTTGGCGCCGGATGCGGACATGCCCGTGAGCGCTAGATAGAATGAATCTGAGAGGACCTGCTCGCGGGCCTCGGCGAAGAAGTCCAGACAGCTTTGGAAGAGTGAAGGTCTTTCGGCTAGGACCCGGATCGCTCGACGCACGGAGGAGTGGATCTGTGGGTTTTCGAGGTTGAGAGTCTTAAACTCTTTCTGTATCCAGCGGTATAGTTTCTGGAACGCCTGGTTCAAATTCTTTGACGTCTGGTCCATGATCTCGAGGCCTAGGGTCTGGTTTTCGAAGCCGAGAAGGACTTCGCAGTCTTTGCGTATTCGTTTTGCCTTGGCTAAGACTGCGAAAAATTGGTCGTCCACAGGCTCCGAAGTCAGGGTGAGAGATGCCACTTCATCGTCAGTGAGTACGAAGTGTTCCCGAAAGGCTTTCAGTAGTTGCTGTTTCGTTTCTACATTCTTTTTTTGCGTCATCAAAGAGGACGCCTCTTCTATGGTGGCTGCCGTTGCTTCATGGGATGCCGCGACATGGCTCTTCATCTCTTGGTAGCTTCTGTTGAGCTTGTCAACGGTGGCACCAATCCGTCGCAATTGCTGCTCGTAGCTGCGTCAGTCCATCATCGTAGGTACCCCTCGTGAAATGAATAGATGGTGGTGCCAGCTTACATCTGCTACCCGACCAAATTCGCTGATGATTTGGCCATTGCTGTCAATGACTTCCTTCTGGATATCTAGACGGAGCTGCCTTCTCGTCTCGGCGCTGTTGCTTATACCCCGATCGTCTAAGAGTGTCAAGGCTTCACGAAACTCTGAGTCTGCATATGAGGTTGAGAGCACCGAGGTGATTTTAGAAGAGATTGGGTTTGTCCTGTTGCTTTGTCCTGAGCCTGGAGATATACCAGGGCTTAATAAAGCAGGAGATAAGGGGCCTGGCGATGCAGTATCACGAGGCGGGAGCTGGAGAAGCCCTGGGCCGTTGGAGGCCATCTCGTAATTCGAATATAATTCTTCCTCTTTCGTGAACCTAGCCGGGGATTTCACATAATGCCGTGTTGTGTAGGCCTATCCCTGGAATTAAGTGCACTAATCGCGAGATGAAGCCAACAAGTTTCCGCCATGTATAAAACCCCATTCTGGTTGAGTGTACAGTACCGCAGCGACTTCAATGATAGGACAATGGCAATTGACTACCAAATGCTACCACCAGCGCCACCAACTGTTGACGGCTGATACGGCTGGCCATTGGCTCGAATACCAAAGAGGTACTTACACCTAGACGCAGGTACTTCTCCAAGATCCACTTTCGTGAAGTGGACCAGATGACTTCACCGTGGGCACGGGGTTCCGATACCGATAAGGTGCCGGCGCGTACCTACTACATCTGGGAGAGCAGGCATCGAGCATTAGCATGTCGGATGAGCTACCTACCAAAGGCTCAGATGACTGACCTGGAACTTAACAGCTGATGACTTGTGGCTTGTGTTATTACCTCCTCACTTCCTTTCCACAGTTCCTTGTTCTTGCAGTATTGAAGTTCTCATATTCGAACTAGAAGTAGTAAAGACATCCTCCTCCCAAACACTCACGTCATTCGTCATTGTATAACACGACGACTTCATTCGACTTGGTTCACCTTGTCTCAAGACATACCACGTTCTTTGCCGCCACTGCTTCGCTGGCTGGCCATGCTCTCGAATCTACGTTGATCGTGGCACCGCGAAGCACGAATCAGGCACGCCGTAACGTTCACGAACACGATGCCCGGCGACCTCTTCTCCCGTCTTGTGCCCAGCAAAGAACACCGACCCTTCTACCAGCAGCTACGAGACGATCCCGACATCGACCACCACCGTGCAGCCTCTGACCTAGACGAGGAGAACTTGGCCCACGACTTCCGTGACGATGATCTGGACCATGGCCTCGAAGATAGCCGCATCTCTACCCGGAGTCCCGTCGAGCTAGCTAGGGACACGCGCGCCCGTGTTCCCGCAATGAATAGTCAACGCCCGGAATCACGGTGGCTTCTGAATGAAGATGACGGCGATAATGACGTTCCTGCATCACTGCTAGTCGAGGGCCCCAGCGGGGGCGGCTCCAAAGGCAAGGCGCCGGTATCGAGTCCTCAACACGCACGTCGTCCGGGCAGCCACGGGCAGCCCAACCGGCGGAGAATACAGGCGCAGTGGGAGACTGCGCAAGCACACCAGAGGTTGCATCAGGATGATGAACACATTCCCATGCCCGGCCAAGACTACGCCGGCCTACCCACTAGAAGACCTGGTTTTGCTGCAAGTCCCAAGGATAAGGCCATGTTTAGGTGGGCTAACGTCTCTAACCTTGATGTCTTTATTCGGGATGTATACGACTATTACTTAGGTGCTGGCCTGTGGTGCATCGTGCTGGATAGGATATTACATCTGCTGTATGTCTCCGGAGGCCCACTGTTTTGCTGAACAGAGATACTGACCTTAGGCAGAAAAGTACTATTTCTTGCAAGTCTGCTCACGCTTCTGTCCCAATGCATAGACTACAGCAGGATTAGGCAGAGCAAGAGCCTATCTCAGATCCTAATACCTCAGTGCACCAAGCATATGTGGGGTCTCTGGAATCTGAGCCTCTGGATTTGTAGCTTCTACTTCGTATGGAAGTCTATTCAATGGATTCTAGATATGCCACGGCTCATGCACATCCGTGACTTTTACATATACCTCCTCGAGATTCCCGAGGAGGACATGCAGACCGTCTCATGGCAAGACGTTGTCTCTAAAATCACCAGTCTCCGGGATCAAAATGTGAAGACGGCGACCAATATCACACCCTCTCAGCGAAGGTTTCTTTCTAAACAACTGGGCTCTCACATAGCAAGCCAATCCAAGGAGCGATTAGACGCCCATGATATAGCGAATAGATTGATGAGACGCGAAAACTACATCATTGCGTTGTTCAACAAGGATATTCTCAATCTCACCGCGCCTATTCCTTTCCTAAAAAACCGGCAGCTCTTTTCAAAGTCGCTCGAATGGACCGTGCAGTTTGGGGTGTTGGACCTCATCTTCAACGAGAGCGGTCAAGTTCACCAACGCGTACTCAAATCTGACCATCGTGGCCAACTCAGCCGACAAATGCAGACCAGGTTCATTTTTGCGGCTTTAATGAACTCTATTTTCGTTTTATTCGTGACCGGTGGCTTGGTTATTGACTTCATCTTCACGTACTATAATGTAAGCTCATTTTACGATCGAGGATCCACGTAGTCGCTAATGCGTTGATAGGAATTTAAAACTAATACCTCATCTATCGGAGCTCGACAATACACTCCTCTCGCGAGGTGGAAGTTTCGAGAGTTCAATGAGCTGCCACATTTGTTTGAGGAACGCCTTAATATGTCATATCCCTACGCTAAACACTATATTGACCAATTCCCTAAGAAGAAAACTGAGTCAGCTGCCCGTACAGTCCAATTTATTGCGGGCGCCTTGATAGCTGTCATCGCGATCGTCGGCTTTTCAGATCCAGAGATGTTTGTCGACTTTGAGATCTTCCCTGGGATGAATGCCTTTGCATTCGTTGCTATCTTGACCACTATCTGGGCAGTGGCTAGAGGCATGATTTCAGAGGAAAATGATGTCTTTGACCCCGAATACGCGATGAAGAGTGTCATCGAATACACACACTATGAGCCAGATCAATGGAAAGGTCGACTACATAGCTTCGACGTCAAAACAGAATTTTCTGAACTTTACAAACCCAGGATCGCCATTTTTCTTGAGGAGCTTCTTGGGATCATGGTGACACCCCTTATACTCCTTTTTGCTCTGCCGAAGTGCAGTGATCAGATTGTGGACTTCTTCCGTGAATTCACAATCCACGTGGATGGGCTTGGTTACGTGTGCTCGTTCGCCGTGTTTGATTTCCAGAGAGATGCACGAGGCACGCGCCCCCAGCACACCAATGCTCCTGATGCCCGCGAGGACTATTACGCCACAAAGCATGGCAAGATGCAAGCGTCGATGCACGGGTTTTTGGACAACTATGTCTACAACCCCCGAAGTGGACTCCCAGGTGGCCATCCGCTTGGACCAGCTGGAAGACACCAGTTTCACCCACCTCCCGCATTCCCGGGTCTAACTTCGCCCACATTGGCTGCGGATATGCGAACATCCCGCATGGGGCGCAATGAAGCACCGAGAACTCGGGCATCTTTCGGCTCTCAACATCCTGGGAGGACACCGAGGTTCGGGCCGGCTATAGCGCCGTCTCCGATGGCATCAATGTTACTAGATCCGCATAATCAACCCTCGTCTTCCATGGTGGCCGGACGAACACCCCCACGATCGCGTCCCCAACGAGGATTATATCATGGCGATGGCGATATTATTGAAGAGTCAGTTGAGGGCGGAGTCGGAGGCCGAGGCATGCTCCGCCGACAGACGACGAATTACACCGATGACGGCGACATCGAGGAAAGCATTGCTCATTTAGGTGAATCGACTTGGGAGGGCTCGCCCAATAAAGGTTTGAGTAGAGAAAGCAGCGGCGCAAACGTAGAGGACGATGGGCCCGGAGTTGTGACGATGCTAAAGCAGTTCCAACAGGCTCACATGAATCAGAGAGGCGTTATGTGATTACAACAAGATGGAAATGCTTGGTTTACTGCACGGTTGAGCACATCTAGGCGGTATGGCGTTGAGCGTGTATTTGTCTAGAGAGCATATTTTTGATACCACTCCATTGAGCAATGATTGTCCCTCAAGGGACCAGTCTGTAATTCGCGGGACGCATAGTTTAAACTTTATGACAACTTACACATGCTTCTTATATTTCCATATTGGGAATATGAATCATTTCAACTTACCAATGGCGGCTACAACAACCCTTGTTCCGGATGGAGACGGGTCTGCAAGTAAGTACCATGCGCCAAATGAAGTGAGCAAGTTCGAAGCAGCCGGGGTTATGTCGGGTGGCTGCCGGAGACCGAGGCAAGTGCGGAAGAGCTGCGGGATCCGCACCGATAATGATAAGAAATAGTGCCGATACCGGCGGGGAGATCATTTGGAGATACCTACCCTATGCGATGAGAAGAAGTCCATGTACAAAAGATAAGTACGACATCGCGTGGAAAGTAGGTATTATTAGAACTTGTTCGACCGCCTGTTCTGCTCAAGAGAATAGCACAGAGTAAAGGGTGATGGGTTGAAAAGAGGTAGACAAATTGTTGTACATAGATACTTAAGCATAGGTATGCTACGAGGAGGGCACCTGAAGATATATACGTACCTGGCCACGCTGGTTCAAGTTGAGCTTAGCGCTCTCGCTGCCTTTAATTGACAGGCAAGTGACAGGACTGAGGAATTGCCTTACATAACTATAATTTTATGCAGTGGAGAACCGTCCGCAAAACGGTCATGCTTTTACGGAACGCTGCCTAACCAAGTATCTCCTGTCTTTGACTAGCTGCCGTCATAACTTCTGATCTTCCTCATACCGGAGCTTCGGACTGGATTGACCTTTCTTTTTCTTCCCCTTTCACCCCCTCGTTCTTTTTTTATAGTGTGTGTGCGCGTGGGAGGTATATCTCCCATTTGACAGAACTTTTTGCGCCAGCGGTCAGCGAGACTGGAGTTAGTTACCCATATTCCGCAGAGGCTTTCCCCAGCTTGACTGGCACGGCGAAGGCAACGAAGACTTGATGGTGACACTGATGTTGTTAACCTATGCACTACGGGTTGAGTACAAGACGAGAGACGAAGAGCTAAGTCCCAGCAGACAAGTCTCGAGAGCAAAGCTCAAATAAATAAGCACCATCGACCCCAGGCGATACTTTCCCAACCGAACTACCAAGCCTTTTGCCGTAATATTTGTATAAAAATGTTCTAAGATGTCGAATAATTTTTTATGTCGGAAAGTTAATATCGGCCAGCAGGTATCGAACTCCTTATTAGCTTTCGATCTGCTTAAAAAATATATTTGTCTTCATAAGACTCGAAGTATCAAGTAGATTTTTTTATCAACATAACCAGATCCCCAAAGCACTCGTGATAGGGAAATTCGGTTTCAGAATACTCATTCTCAATCATGGCCTTTACTCTCGGACTGTAGAGTAACAACAGTGTTAGATGCCGAATGGTGCACGGGTTTGATGAATAGCTGGATATATAGAGTAAAACATATCATAGGTTTAAATTTTGAAATATGGCTTTGGCTTACGTCGTATTTAAGGAGTCTTGGTTTCTGTCCCATATAATTAAAGCTGGGCGGCCTATGTCGGCCACAATGTCCCTCACTGGAATGTCGGCATTGATGCATACAAGCACACTGGATTCGTTAATCTTTAGCCATGCTTGCGGATCATCTAGGACAATAAATTTGGCCGAGCATAAAATATCTCTATCTCGCTGTGCATAGGCGGGGTCTTGAATATATGGCTTGGAAGATACTGAAAGAGTACCACGACGAACTAGAGTTGAATACAAGGCTGAAACAAGGGAGTGTTGAAAAACCCTGCACTGTATAACCTGCGAATTGACGATAAGGGGGCCTAATGCGACGGCGATAATCTTAGTTAAGGGAAAGGGGATTTCGATTTTAGCCAGCATTTCGTGAATCTGCGTATAATGCTCGCTCGTCGTCCATTGTTTCTCGATGGTTTGGTACGTGCTAAGATCCTCCTCGGGCGGCGCAGGTGGTTTCGTGTATAAGGGATTCTTATCTATATTATATAGAACCCTGACAATAGAACAAATCCTCATCGGGAGGTACGCCGACTGGAGATCGAACAACTCTATGTCGGGATGTTTGAAGCAAGTAAGATCCTTAACAGAGTAGTAACGGATTACCCTGTCATGCATTTTAGTAGAGAAAGGCAGTATCGGTAATTATCGGGTGGTGGTGTCCTACCACGATGGACCCCGGACATGCTCATTTTCCCTTGAAGGCCTGCGGCCTGGGGGTCTGATGAATACTTCATAATCAACTCCATTGACCCCTCTCATAATAATGTTTCCACCGTCGTTTCGCTCGCCTTTCTGAAAATGCCGAAGCTCTTCGCCAACCTTGCGCATATTATCTTTTGTGAAGATCGGGGTACCAGCATCGTAGATAGTTTCAATCTCACGAAAAATGGAATTAATTTGCAAAAGCTTTTCTTCATCTGCTGGTTTGTTTCTGGGTCCCATTCTGTATATATATGGTAACCGGTAAGTGGCAGGTGTAGATGGGTAAAATGATGGAAAACGTGCACATTTGTAGGGTTAAGAACCGAGTGGTGGAGAGATATCAAAAGTGCGGGGTTAAAGGTGGCTAAACATTTAGGTCTCTACGGAGGTTGGGCCTCAATATGATTCATATCTGTTAAGAGAACTTATAGTGAACATAAATTCGTCGTCACACGATATACTGTCGCCTGCATTCAAAGTGTCCCGCCCCACAGATGGAGTAGGACGTAGCATTTGGCGTAGCCACGGTTTTGATCTGAAAAAAGATGAAGACAACTTGGATGATTTTAGGTGGAAAAAAAACCAGATGTAGAAAGATGTAAAAGAATGAAATAGAGCAGCTGAGGGGTTTTGTTCCTTTATCGGGTTCTAAAGATGACAGCAAAATGATCTTTAAGCTATGACAATCTTAAAAAAGCTAGAGTAAAGCTTGCATTGTTAATTATTATGTAAAACACTAATTGGACCTCGAGTTAATCATGAATGAAAGAAAATGAAAGGAAATGAAATGGAAAAAGAAAAACCATACACGTACAACACCAGGGATTCGCTGGTCGTCACCGACCCAACTACTAATCTGGCGGTATGTAGCTTAGCTATGGGGGAGCGGACGGGACCCCGCGTTTTCTACATCCTATGGTCGTACGTGACATGATTAGGTGTAAATTTAGTATATATCGATGCCGTCGTTGAAGGCATGGTGCTAGGGGCGTGGGAACTACGAACCCCGGTCTGTTATACTCGAAGCGCATCGAAACCCAGCTTATAGAAAAAGCATCAAGGTCGCTATTATTATGTAAGCGGATAAGCCCTTCGTGATGATATAAGTAATCACCTTTCACACCTCATTAGTTCTCATGGACAGCAGAAATATAAAGATCACATAGGGGGTGGGGTCGAAAAGAGGAGCAAATATTCGCCTGAAAACTTACTACCTCGAGGAGCATAGTTAGTTCCTTACAAGGATAATGAATATATCCTTTATTCACTCTACCACAAACCTCTAGATGGGACGCCACTAATTCCTCTCGACCTGCAGCTCGTGGAAATTATAATCCTGCATGGCAAATGCCGGGCCCTTCATCCTGAAGCAGGATCCAAAAACATCGACCACCTTCTCGAGACGCCTCCGTCGCTCCAGGGTCCTCAATATTTACGCATTACACATTCTGCTCCCCAAACACAACCACCATGTTCGAACCCTTTCCCGTGAACCGCGAGACCCTAGAAGTTGCCGACTATCACAAACTATGGGGTGCTTGCCATCGTTATGACTGCATATTCGGACCACACTCATCAGGTGACCGAATCCCCGAAACAACGGCTCCTGGCCAGCGAGGGTTTACCCCGTGGCTGATAGAAGCACCCTTAAACTCCGTTGAGCTTTTAGAGGCCGTACTAAAACCTGCACAACCTTTTAAAATCTATAAAGCACGCCATGTTTCCCGACCTCCTCCTATTATGGTCGCCCCGCCGAAACCTGTTAATAAGGATGAGTGGTCAGAAGCCGACGCGTTTTGGCATGAGGCGAGTTATAAGTTCAAAGTCGGATGGCAGAAACGACAACAACGGCTTTATAAAGAATTTTTGAAAGGGCAGGATCGGCTAACGTGTGACCGCGAAATATCATTCGTTTGCCTTAATAATACGGTCCTAGAAGCCATGCTGAAGGACTTCGGATTGACTTATCAGGCTGTCCGACTCAACTGGATAGCTATTCCTTGGAATATTGGCGACGGTATTACAACTCTAGCCAACCCTTGGGCATTGGTATTAAGAAGACAACCCACTCCTGAGTATTCGTACTGGGACTCCTTTTATCGAATGCTTGAATAGCGCGGTCTCGCTAGTCTCGCCGAGTCTGGCTTCCCGCGGAGCTTGTTGAAGCAAGGCACTGTACCCCTTCCCGAAACCCTAAGGGACTGGCTGATGGGGTTTCCAGGTAAAACTGCTGCGCTTCCCTACTTCGCCGAAGAGGATGTCAAGGCGGAAAGTTCTCAGCACCAGCTATTGCTAAGGCCACGTCTATAAAGAATCCCAGCACTACATATCACGAATAAGTGGATCTAAACCAATCGCTCCTTTTGGGGGGGGGGGGGGGGGGGTGTGATTGAAAAGGTAATGTGCACATTGAGTGGAAAAGTTCCAATGTGTGAGCTTGTGTGCGCTCGCCCGCAACTGTAGCTTTGTCATTAGGCTCTGTTTAAAGTGGTTAAGCGAACTAGCCCGAGATATTATACTAGAATTGCAACTATCCGCAAACCAGGGGCTAGGGCTGGCGATAAATATCCTATAGCCTTAAGACCGAAGGACTGGCTCGAGTCCGCTTTACGCTGTCTATTATTTTGGTGATTTGCGAAATCAAAGCATTCACCTGAGCATCGCTGTCGAGTTCGGGATTGTCCATTGTCGTGAATATCGCCTCTCCTTTTTGTACGCTGATATATATTTAGTTGGAAATTGTACGCAGAGATTCTCGCGCGATCTCTCGTCAAACTCGATTGTTTTGCAAATCATACCTGTTGGGGCTCCATGATGTTATAAGTAAGAAATACTTAGGTTAAGTATAATAGTAAGAGTTTTAACGGTAGGAATGTATATAGCATATACACCTAAAGCTCATAAAAAGGAGGAAATAAATACGAAGTGTATTAAGAATAATATATTCAAACGGGCCAGTTTTAATAGCAGCTACGTACAGCTACACAGTTAACACTGCTACCTATAAGTAGAGCTTTGTCCTGCTAACTCTGAAGGATCATGCGTCCCTTCTAGCTCCGAAATCTCATTGTTAGGCAGTTCCGGTTTATATGATTGGGGATGGGAGTACCCCGAATCACCATATTGCCCCCAAAGGTGCTGCTGTTGCTCCGTGGTCTGTTGACCTTGGACGGCCCCAGTTTCTGCTCTTCTTTTCTTGACGAAGGTTGACCAGAAACACCACCTAGCAAGCCCCGCCACGATCAGAGTCGCCACCGCCGAGCCCACGGCGATGCCGGCAATCACACTTCCGCCAATCCCTTGAGACCCTTTATCGGTGCCCGCCGCCGACGTCGGAGTACTTGTTTGTGTCGTTGTCGTCGAAGTCGACGCTGGTGTTGATGAAGATGTAGTTTTGGTTGACATGACTGACGTGGCGGAGCTAGACGAGCTGCTCGAGCTGGAATCTGCCACAAGGAGGAAGACGTTGTGCGAAATGAAGGACGCATCCTGCGCGCCCGACTTATATACCGAGAAGTAGAATCCCGGGTCGCCAGTGTCCTCGTTTAGCCCGAAGGTCGTTGCCGTCCACTCATGGCTCGTAGCATTGGTAGGTTCTTTTGATCTTCAGTACGAAGCCCAAACCTCGAGGACCCCCAGATGTTCCCGGCATCGCTCACCTGAAATTATGTACCAGCTGGTACTTGTGTGGTCGTTCGGCGTATGTACTAACTTCAGCAAAGCGTCGGTGAAGTTCATATGCCATTTTATTAATACGGTGTCGCCGATGCGGTAGGTCGGCGAGTCCACGGCGTCGTTTGGCGGACCAGGCGAGTCAAATCCAGCATTCGCGTCTGCCCATGCTAGCCCAAAGGCCATGCCCATTGTCACAAGTTTGTCGAGAAGCATCGTGTACTAGCCGAGTAGCACGTCCACCCAGAGGCTGGGGGATGCAAAGACCATTAGAGGACAGGAATAGCGATAGTACTGGGGTGATATATCTTATATACATTGTACTAAAGAAGGGTCTGGGGTTCTGCCCTGTTTATTCTGTTGCATTAGCGTTGCTACCTATCCCCGCCAGATCGAAAGATGTGCGCATCATGAGCAGGGTCAAAATCCTATAGATGATGAAAGTAGTTGGGCGACTTGGAGTTGAAAGATCGAAGGATTCAAGCGCTTGGTCATCACCACGACTAGTTGGGGGCCAAATCTCACGGCCCGAATCTCGCAAGCTCTCAGATTAAACTTCGCGCTACTGTTTCATCGTAGATCTCCTACTTTGGGGAGATTTATAAGCGAGTCGTGCGTTAATTGGCTGTCCATCAGATATTTGATAATACCAATTCGACGCTACCGAGCATCAGGTAAAGCTTGTTGATGGTAGTTTCGGCTCAGTTGCTCGGTGCCGATTCACGAGACGAGGCCATTCACGCCTTATGAGATCTTAGCCATGTTCAACTGCTCTACTCCGCCAGCACAGTATGGCGAACATGCTCTTGGGTTTTTGGACGCACTGAATACGCGTATTACCACTAGGATGATAGCGGGTAGCGAAATCTAGTCTACGA
The DNA here is from genome assembly GCA_022385715.1 of Xylaria cubensis. Lineage (NCBI taxonomy): Eukaryota > Fungi > Ascomycota > Sordariomycetes > Xylariales > Xylariaceae > Xylaria > Xylaria cubensis. The sequence continues at coordinate 111,020 of MU279013.1, read as the reverse complement.
TTAGTGTGTCGGCGATTAAAAATCACATTTGTTTTGTGAGGTAGTCGGCGTACTCACACTCTCGAATCTCGTGATAAGATTACGGGGAATAAGTTACCCCTTTATATTGCACTGTCCCCAGCGTGAGCGAAATATCGGCCATGTTCCTCGTCAGCTCTCGCGCTAGATTATTTGTCCATCTTTGAAGGTTGTTGCTGTGTTTGACACGAACAAAGCTGTTCCCGTACGGAACCAAGCTTCCCAAAGCTGTCGACAGAGCCTTGGTGTGTCGGCAATACTATTCGGTAGATTCCCATCGCCACCATGGCAAAATTGGACGTCGGGGATCTCTTATTTGACCTGCTGCTCCCGTCTCTACGGGCCTGGGCAGATAGTGTAAATTCCCCATCTCGTAGCCGAGGTGATCGTTGCGATCACGTTCAGGCGCGGTAGCCATTACCGTGAACCGCATCTGAAGCGGAGCTAAGTAAGCAGCAGCTATGTTATAATTTGTGTACTGATGACCGTGGGAGATAATCTGTAGCCACACAGGAACCTAAGTTCCGTCAGACGATGACAACACACCGAAGATTTTCTCAAGCAGGAGCACGGCAACCAGTCGCAACAACAGTATCTAGACCTACCAGATAGAACTTCTGTAGGTTGCTGATTTTAACGGACATTTTGTCTCTATAGTTCGTTCTTAGTGACCTATTCAAAGATCTTCAACATGGAATACTGAGATGTTACATCGTAGGTTGATATTTCTTAAATCCGTTTTGGAATAAAAACTGTTACTTTTACCGTATTAATATATTGTATAAATTCCATAGTTATACAAAAGCGGGTTTCAAGCTCTCTCGCTAAAAGCGGCATTCCGACTCAGCATGGTAAATGTACATGTACAGCTGCCAGCAGGCTAGCGCGAATATGGTGGATTACGCTAGACCGCAATGACGCTTAGCATCAAAAAGTTATCAGATCAAATCAATCAATGCACGCAGCACTCTCAGCACTTTCGCCTCAACGCTAAATCCTGGACACACTACGTATTAGAGAGAGTCGGGCCCGCAAGATATTTTCCCGCCAGCCCGCAACCCGTCATCGTCGCCATTGCTCACATACTTTCCTCGCAGTGTGCGCAACTGCCCTTTTTGTACATAACTGGCATCGCCGACAGCCTCGTTTTCGGTTGCGACAGCCACCGATCCCCTTCCGTCCACGTTGCCCTCATTGTCTATGAAATAGCCTATCCGGCCGAATACTCTCGAGAATAGATCGATATCGTTGCAATCCAACGGCAAGGCGCATCTGTCTCTGGCAACTAGCTGCCTCTGACCCTGACGCGGACGCCGACTCTACGAGAGCAGTCGACACAAGTCCTTATTTCTGCGGCGACAGCGCCCTTCCCCCTCACCAACGCAACCCTGGCGCTTCAACCCAAGACCTTCGGCGAAGGCTCGACAGCTGTGGCCAAGATGGCCCAGCCCACTGCCGAGCCGGTCGAGGAGTACGAGTATGTCGTCCTCTTGCCTTCTCCCGTTGCTAACGCATCTGGTCGACTGGCTACCTGACTGACCCGGTTCTCGTTGATAGCTATGAAGCTCTGCCACCTAACTTCTCCCTTGTTCAGAACATGGCCGCCGGTGCTTTTGCTGGCATAGCGGTATGGTAACCATATGAATGCGCAGACACTACGTCGGGGTTCCCAGCGAGCTAAACATCTGATCAGGAACACACTGTCATGTACCCGATTGACGCTATAAAGGTGCGAGATATTTGCATAGCAAAAGCTAAAAAAGAAATCCCTGGTGTCGTAAACTGACCCGTACGCGCAGACACGGATGCAAATCATAAATCCTTCGGCCGGCACCGTCTACAAAGGCATGATTCAGAGCACGATGCGCATAGCAAGTGGCGAAGGCTTCATGAACCTTTGGAGGGGCATGTCGAGTGTCGTGGTGGGCGCCGGTAAGGACCACCTTACTAGTTCTATCTCGAGTGATCCCGGTTGTAACCAAAATCGCATTGCACAGGTCCTGCGCACGCCGTCTATTTTGCTACCTACGAAGCTGTCAAGCATTTAATGGGTGGTAATAGGACCGGCACACATCATCCACTCGCAGCCGGTACGCCACGTCTCTTCCTCAAAGGAAACAGACTATATACTGACATCAAGTCGTAGCTACTAGCGGAGCTTGTGCGACAATCGCCAGTGACGCGCTGATGAACCCCTTTGACGGTATGTTGGCTTCGCTCGGCTACGCCGCATTAGCGGGTTAACGCCTCCTTTTCTAATTCGCCGTCGTAGTCATCAAGCAGCGCATGCAGATACAGAACTCGAGTAAGATGTATCGCTCTATGACGGACTGTGCGAAATACGTTTACAGGACCGAGGGTCTTTCCGCCTTCTACATCTCCTATCCGACCACCCTATCTATGACGGTCCCCTTCACCGCACTCCAATTCCTCGCCTACGAATCCATATCGACTACTATGAACCCCGATAAAGCCTACGATCCGTTTACGCATTGTACGGCTGGCGCCGTGGCCGGTGGCTTCGCTGCCGCCTTGACCACGCCCATGGACGTCATCAAGACGATGCTGCAGACGCGAGGGACAGCCAGCGACGCCGAATTACGGTCCGTGAACGGTTTCGTGGCAGGCTGCAAGCTGTTGTACCAGAGAGAAGGGTTGCGCGGCTTTTTCAAGGGTGTTCGGCCGAGGATCGTCACAACTATGCCGAGCACAGCCATATGCTGGTCAGCGTATGAGGCATCCAAGTAAGCACACCTCCCTAGAGATCCGGGGTCGGCGGAACCACGGAACACTAAAACTACTTTGATTGGCTCCCTTTTACTAACACAGTACGTGCCAGGGCATACTTTATTCGCACAAACACACCCTTGTGATAGGCCATGGAGGAATTAATTCACGCCGAGAATATCGGGTTAGGCGGCTTTGCATCTTAGTCTCGAAGTCCGAGCGACTATTCACGTCCGAGGGGCGGACCCGATTTACCGAAGCCGGTACCCGTAGTCCGAGATTCTCTCAGAAGTCATATCCGAACTAAGCCCTTGAATCTACAGGGTGGACGTAGTCCAATACCCGGAAAGTCCGCAATTAATCCACGTCTAATTACAAATATCCCGGTCCAGCCGGCCACAACACTTCGCCTATTCAATCGACCCCGCCTCAACAGCCATACGGGAAAACAAACAAACGGCTCTTGAATTCTTCAACATAGACGCCATGGAAAACCACGACTTAACTTGTACATACATAAAATCCAACTTTCTGTTTTTCTTCTCTTGGCGGCGAGCGTTTCTTCAACCTAGTCACCGGTTGAAGAAATTTCAACAACAAAAAGTTGGTAAAAAGAAAGGGGAACGATCTCAGGAAAAGGAAGGGTCTTAAGAGAAGGAAGGCGAATTCTCTTGTCCGGCGCCGATGGATTCAACCAACTGTCTATTAGGGGAGTAAAATGCTCAATGGAATGGGGGTGGGTGGAGGCAATTGGTAAAGAATAGACTTTCTCACCGCCACCTTTTTAAATCGACCTTGCTCGTAGGCAGCCATTCTTGTACAAGTAGAGAAAAAACCAAACATAATCCGTCACCGTCGTCGTCCTCGTCGTTATTGGCTGTTGTCGTGTCTTATTCGTTACTGTCCCCTCGTCACGATCTATGTTTATTGTGTACTACGACGCTATAACTTTATTTAAAAAGGCGCGAAACTAGGAAGTTTGCTGAGTGTTAACTTCGACTGTTTGGACTAGGCACTAATTTTTCCCGTTTGATTTACTATATTTTTTCTTGGGGTAGTATGAAATGAAATGGAATGCTATCAGGGCGGATCTTGATGAGTAATTACAAATGATACACTCGGTATGAGTAAGTATACAACACAAAGTCCTATACGAGCAACAAGGTAAAAAGAGGGATATTTGTGACTTATCAAAGCATTCTACCAACAATCTCGGGACCTGATTCTTACCGTATAAACTTAATCTGAATCTACAACGTTGAATGATAATAAAAAAAAACAGATGATTCAAGACCATTCATTTCATGTAGTTACTCATTTATTTCAAATTTATAACAGCGTACTCAACTCGAGTGTCTGTCTAAAGCACCTCAAAACTCCAGGCATCCTGTTACGCTTTCCCAACTGCAATACAATGCAAAAAGACAAAAAAGGGAGTAAGTACATCAACACATGTGCATTTATTGAACATTGATTTAATTTCTCAAACAAAAACTCATCTAAAACGGGAACCCATGCGGAAACCCACCACCGCCGCCGCCACCACCACCAGACCCGAACTTAAACTGGAACTGCTGGCCGCCGCCCTGCTGGAACATGAAAGGATGACCGCCGGCGCCGCCGAAGGGGCTTCCCTGGAAGGGGTTGCCCTGCTGCTCGTTGGAGTTGGGGTCGTCGCCGCGGTCGAAGCGCTCGCGGAGCTCGGGGTTGCTGAGAACCTCGTAGGCCTCGTTGATGGAGGCCATCTTCTTCTCCGCCTCTTCCTTGGTGAGTCCCAGCTTGATGGCCTTGTCTGGATGGTGCACCTTGGACGCCTTGCGGTACGCCGACTTGATCTGTCGCTCGTCGGCGTCGTGCGCCACGCCTAATACCTTGTAGTAGTCCTTGGTCTTGCTGCGCTTTAGTGCCACCTGCGCCTTTTGCATCAGGGGGTTGATGATGTTGTTCTTGTCTGGTCGGGCCTCGGACGCCTTCTTTAGTGTCGCGATACAGGGCTCGAAGTCCTCGGCGTCCAGTTGTGTCTTGGCCTTGTGTAATAAACCATAGAGCGAATTCTCGTCTAACCGCAAGGCTTCGGGACAATATGTGCTCGCCTTCTTACCATTGGCCTGAGAGAGTCAGCCATGCTGCTAAGTCTAGGTAGTTGGATAGATACTTACCTCGTAATAAGCCTGGCACGCAGCCTCGACCAGTTGCGTTAATAAGACGCTAGGTGTCTTTTCCGGAATGATGCCATCTTTCTGAAGCTCCGCTATCTGCTCCTTGACCTCGTCGATTAATCCCTTGTCTTCGCCTGAGGGAACCAGCAGCTTGACGCCAGACATGGGCTGCTTCTTCTCTAATGCCTTCGTCACCTTAGCCCACGTCTTCTCCACGCTCTTCTCCTGCCTCATCAACTTCTTGCAGGTCTTTGAGTCTGGGTCAGAGTGTAGACACTTTCTGATCTGCGCTAATCCCTGGTTCATGTCTCCTAGGCCGTAGAAAGTGGTGGCCGAGATCTTCAGGTGAGGCGTAGTATCGCCAGGGCGCATCTGTAGGATATGCTGCAGGTCACTCATGCCCTCCTCGACCTCGCCCCGCTGGAAGCGACAGTGCGCGCGCCACTCCCGAAGGTGAGGGGCGCGGTTCGCCACGAAGATGGCCTCGCCAGCCTGTGTCACGCACTCCTCCCAATTCCCGGCGCCAAGGGCGGCCTCAGCCAATTTCGCAGCGCCTTGTGCCTCGATGAGTTTTTCGAACTCGGCCGAGTCTGGTTTATGCTTGGCCAGGAGGTACTGATCCCTGGCACCGTCCCAGTCGGCGGCCTTCGCCTTAAGCTTGCCGAGCTGTAGGTGTGCGCCTTCGAAGCCAGGACGCAGTTCCAGAACCTTGTTGAAGTCGGAGGTAGCTTGCGACGTGCGGCCGAGGGAGAGGTAAGTGGTGGCGCGCTTGAAGAAGGTTAGGTAGTCGGAGGGGTCTCGCGCGATGGCGGCATCGTAGTATACGAGGGCCTCATTGGTCTCGCCCCGGGACATATGCGTCTGGGCCGACGACAAGAGCGCTGATATGGGGGTGTCGGAGGGTATGTCGGAAGGGGACAGCGCAGTCACCAGGCCCGACGAGGACAGGATGCTGGCCGCAAGAGCCAGTGTCGATAGCGGGACAAGCATCTTGCCGAGGGCGATTGAGGATCAACCAGCAACACCAATGAGGAGACAATGTAGCATCAGTTAGGGACTTGCGTGTTTTTTTAAGATGTACGAGTGCGATGCTGAGGGTGAAGGGGAACGAGAAAGAATGTGGAACAACAGATATGCGTCGAGACAATGATGGCATCAAAAGATAGCAACAAGTGTCCTACTTAGACGATGGGGGAACCAAACTTGAAAGTGGTAGCAGACGACTTCGGATCAAGGCCCAAGATAGCAGGTGGTACAAGTATCGGCGTAACAGCAGCCCCAGCAAGTTGCAATGGCCAGCTGGCCGTTTTTCCGGGGAACATCCCGCACCGTGTATTTTTACTAAGACACTTCCAAATGCACTGTATCTATCACATGCTATCAACCTTAAGGCAACTCAAAGCTGCAGACCTAGTTAACACTTTTACGAACATTTCATATCATGAAATTCATATCTCAAAACCAAGTCAATAACATCGCTGGCTAATCTGTGTATAAGTGGGAGTTAGGTAGTACGTTTTACCACTTTATATGTAAGTGGCGCATGTTAAATTAAGCTTAGCTTGCCTGCTGCTTTTCAGGGTCAAAGGTCGTCGCGTTGCTGCCCATGAGATCGCACCCCGAAATAGATTCAAGGAAAGTAGAGAATTGCAGAGAAGCGGGGATTTGGATTGGAGTGGTGTATCGACAAGGGAAGCAGTGTTGAATTGTCAGAGGCCATCAATTTTATGTTTCAATGGTACCGAATCTGCCATCTTCTATATCTTTTTTGAAAGATGTTTCGGGTCTTGAAGTGACCCATCCTTTCCCAGCAGCGGGTGGTGGAAGCGTGGAGGAGCTCTTTTCTAGGAGCTGAGGGTTCCAGGTAAACTGAAACCCCCCGGGAAAATCTCTCTTCTATGCTGCGTGCAATAGCACTCAATATCACACTAAGTGTCTATGGACTTCTAACTTCCTACCCTGAGGTCTGTAATACATACGTCTAAGAACTAATGCGATCTAAGCCGAGTCATTCAATATCCCAGACGGCTTCTAGAATCGCCATGGCAGATTTCGGAGGGGATAGACAGGATATCGACCCGAACCGACGGTCCGCTGCGTGGAATAGATCCTGCCATTCTGGTATGGAACGCAGTCGCGAGTTATTCGTTGATAATAACAGCATGTCCATGAAGCTAGACGGGTAAAGAGAGAGAGAGGTTTTAGCCCAACGCTTGCCTGCAACATCGGGGTTAGAATGTGAACTCACTGAATATTCTGTTCGAGCGTCAGAGGCAAGGATCCTCGCGGCGGACTCAGACTCTCGTTCACGACAATCCGAGTTCCTTTGCGCAGCGCAGGCACCTGCGCACGCAAGATGCGCACTATCCAATGGTCCGGCCAGTCGTGGAACACCCAGCGAAATAAGTAGACATCCGCCCCTACCACGGGCTGCGGCGAGAAGAAATCGTATGCCTGATACCGAACGCGATCAGTAGCCATCTGGGACGCCGCTGCCACAACGTCTGGCAAGTCCTCGACCACGACGCTCGGGTTCCGGTGCGTCTTGCTAAGTGCACGACCCACGTGGCCGTCGGCGCCGCCGACATCGACGACCGTGCCCGTGCCAAGCGAGTCCCAGGGGTAACCCTCGACTAGGTGGGATTCCGAGTATCCTGGCACGCCTGCCGCGTAAAAGCGCATTGCCTTGCTGAATTGGTCCGCTTTTAAGGTCTGCGAACGCAAGAAATCAAACATGTTATTGTCGGTGTTGTGTGCTAATGCAAATCCCTGTTTAGTGTTAGCATCTACGAGAATGGCTGGCTTCGGCGTCGCGGGTTACCGTATGGTTAGGCTCGCCATCTTTGAAGGTATCCAAAGCATCTGCTGTCTAGTCATTGAAGAGTTAATGCATATGCTGTCCTAGCGCGCAGTGAAAGGAGGAAAGGACATATAATGTACTCTAGCAAAGGAGCCGTAAAAGTCCTGAAACGATTGTGCTAGCCCGGCTCGCACGACATCTTCTGTGGCGAGCAGCTTCGAGCCCGCGGAGTGAGCCACGAGACCTTCTTGCGGCTCCGTGAAGAGTCGATGGTAGGATATCGCGTATCTCATGATCCGCCTGACGTCGTTAACGTGTAGGTCTGTTGCCTTGGCCAGCTCGTCAAACGAGATTGTGCCTTGGATAGGGACCTTGCGTGCAATATCATGGCGCGAGATGACTTGTAAGCTGGTGGCATTATACTAACTATCTGTTAACTTCTCCTTTGAGCCTGTGTAGACTGGATACTGACGCAGGGGATCATGCAAGCGATAGGTCCCTGGAGTAGGTCTAGTAGCTCTTGAAGAACATCAATTGCCGTGCTGCGCGCGCATTCTGCCTGCCGTGACAGATTTAAACCGATTGGCGCATCTACATCAAAAGACGGGTGCGGTAGGCCGTTCTGGTCTAAACATTGAACAATGGTGTTGCAGCTCTCGCTAATTTTGGCTGCCAACTGGTCGATACGAGGACTCATGGCTGAATTTTAAGAGAATCAAATTATAAAAGTGACATTTGGAGTGAATGAGTTACAGGTCGTCATGAATTGATAGGCTTGCTCACTCTCGACAATATCTTCAATATTATACTAAAGCCTAGTGTACACTACACTACATGGCGTCGAAAACGAATCCCGATCCGTTGATCACTCACCACTGACTTGCCCATGCCTGGACCTCGCCAAAGTTACGGCACAGTCGACCGAACGTCACATCGGGGTAATGGCCCCCTGCATAGATTGGCTCGATGCCCACGTCTGCGGCACAGACCAGGCTCTGCTCAGGCTCACGCACGCCCGCTCTGTTGAAATCCTGCCCGAGTGAGGCGGCATGGGCGGCGAAATATGCACGCCGAACAGTGTACTAGGAAACCAACAGTCAGGAGGTCGGCACTTCACTGGTTTAGATACGAGTTCGCCGGGGTAGGTACTAACCAAACAATGCAATTGGTGAAAGACGGAGTATTACACAGCCTACTCCGCCATGGATATCCGTTTAATTCCTAACGCGTAGGAATTAAGAGGACGACACCGACCAACTTTTCTATCAACTCGTCGACGTCGTTAGCAGAAATCCTCACATTTGCTCAAGCTTGTAATCAACAACATGAATCAGCACGCTTTTCAGCCAGCAACACCCGGGATCGTTCTCATCCCAGAGGACGTAGATACGCGCCCAGACGCAGAGCTTGTCGAAGCTCTTAAGAATCCCGCCCCGGTACGCCACGAGCGAAATGTCTGGGGTTTTTGGAACAGCGGATGGGATACCATGAAGCCCTGGACCCAACGCAATGTTCTGGGCTGGATTCGTCGTCAAGGACCCTCATGGGACGTCCGAATTCTTGATATGGTCCCTGGGTCGGCAGCAAATGTTCAGGGTCAGTACGGGAACATGCCTCGCGTGTTAGATCTTCACCATGACTATAGAACATGCTAACTCTGCCATAGTACGTAGCTGACACGCTTAGTCTGTGGGAGAAACTACTGATACGAGATAATTCTGCCGACTAGAATTTCGTTCCGCCCCAATACCTCCCAGAATGTTTCAAGAACAATACAATGGACGGGCCGACAAAAGGCCAGCATTCGAGCGATCTGGCACGCCTGCCTCTGCTGTACCTCTATGGGGGCGTCTGGCTAGATGTTGGATCGCTATTGTTTCGGCGATTTGACGACATAATCTGGCGGGATCTAGAAGACCCCGCGTCTCCTTTCGAAATGGGCATGTCTCTCTTCCAAATGAGGAAATACCCTGGACAGGCCCTGACAGGATTCATCGCGGCGCGCAAAGGCAACCCGTTCATTGAGCGATGGATGAAGGTATCGCTCGAACTTTGGAAGGACCGTACCAACTGCTTCGGACTGCATGAACACCCGCTCATCAAACCTCTGGGTACGATGGTGCCGCCTGATTGGCAAGAAACCGACAGACCCCGAAATATTGACATGGGAGGTTCTGGAGAGGCATTCGACCTCGGAATCCTGACGGATTATCTCGCTTTGAATATGGCATATGAGCGTGTCCGACTCCTTATCGATGAGGACGGGTGGGATGGGCCTGCTTACTACCGCACCCGTGTCCACTTCATCGATACGTTCGATGAGATAATGAAGTCGCTTGAAATGATGCTCCAGGACGAATTATTTCCCCTCTTATCACTTCCATTCGAACCAGACTCCTCAGAACCTCAGCAGATGAAGGCTGCCGAATATGTTGGGCACGTCCTGGCGAACTGTAGCATAGGTAAGCATCCCCAGGGACATTGGCAGCCTGGCAACAGGATCCCTCTGGCCATGTCTTGGGGTATGCCCGGGAATGAGAATGCCGATATCAAGGAGGGGACTTGGTCTGAATATATGCGCTGGGCTAGTTTATTCTGTGAACAGACACGGTATCGGGGTCAGTGCCTGCCCAGTCTTAAGTTAGGGAAAGAGAAGGATTCGATCATCAAAGGGGCTCTATTGAAGGCCGATTGAGATAGTTTCCTTTGGTATTTTCTGTTATCGATACAATCTTTAGTGTATTCTAGTATTGGAATCACCAGTAACTTGATGAAATATCATTTGACAGTGACATTGATTGCTTGAATGGCAAATTCTGAAGCATCTAACGTACTACACAAGTGACCGGATCACCCAATTGACTGGATCACTTTTCCAACTTTCTGACACCTTATCTTCAATCAAAAAATTATTAACAACCAAACATGTTTTTTTATTTTAACAAAGGCTCGTATTAATCTCGCAACTAATGCAATCCAGAATAACCCTTAAATATTTATACATAAAGCTACCTAAAACTTCTAAATTCTATATACAAACACTGTGTTATAATATACGTACTTACTTAATAACGGTGTTGTTGATTAATTTATATAGCAAGATGCTGGTGTTGAAGAAAGTGATCCAATTAGTTGGGTGGTCTAGTCAGTTAGTCGACAGAGACTAAACTTATGTTATCCTTGTTACCCTCGGTTGTTATGAGGTTACAGACATATTTAGAGCTGGGTTTCAATCAGTGTGTTGGCATCGGTCTCATATTAAGATTGAGTAGGGGTCTCCAGGTTCTGAAGATCCTGTATAGCCTGATCCTGGGCCCCTCAGCTGAACATATCTGGTTCTGCTCCAAGCTAGCAAGTTCCTAAACTCATACCTTATCAACTTTCAAAGATCAGGCTCCGGTGCCGTGAATTCTCGCTTCTCCCATGACTCTCTCCCCCCTTTGCCCCTCCAATCTTCCTCCCTATTCTACACCAGTCTCTCAGCCCAAATGAAGCCTACTGGGGTTCTTATGATTGGCAGCGTTCCCGGCACTTCGCCAACGGAGGTTTTCACGCGCCTGACCACCGCACTTCCGCGGCGCTTGGAAGCTGTGCCAGATGGCGAGACTGGCGAAAGATGGAACTACATTGGCTGGCAAAGGGAATGCTTTCCTCGCTTAGCTCTTCCAATTGAGAGTGGAGGGCTTCAACCCACGTCCGAGTCACCTACTTTTGCACTTGCAGACATTAAGCCTACTGGCTACGATGAAGCTGCGCTATCGTCATATATGTTCGACGCTCTGTCTCGCACGTTCAATGGCTCTCGTAGCACTAGCGGTACCGATACTAAAGCAAGTGATCGCCAAAGTCGCAAAGAACGAAGCGATAGGGGCGAGTTTACTCAACTATCCGAACTGCCCCTTAGAAGGGCCCCGAGTGTTGACTCCATGGATCCTTTACACCAAGGTTACGGTAATGTGTCATCATTTGCTGCTGGCAGTGCATCCGAGCGCGGCATGAGAGACGGGATTCCGCCTTCGCGTATCGTAATCAAGAAAGAGATAGTTCAGATGGTGCAGTAGATACAACTCCTCTTTGTGTACTGATTCGGCACCAGCCACTGTAAGCCACTTGCGGCTGTGTATATTAGAAAGCTTTGTATGGTGGACGAAATGTGGTGAGTATGCTGATGAACACTTCTCATGACCAAGTTCCCGAAAACGGTATTCAGCTCCTGTCTGTCTCTTGCTTCACTAGTTACGCCGCCATAAAACAAGTTACGGGGCTCAACTAGCAGGGTCTTATTGTGACTTACTGATTCTGATTATACCCCTCCAGGAATTGCTTAAGTAGATATAATAAAAAAGCCGGCTTTGAACATTACCTCTGCGAAGACTAAACTTTAATCTCATACTGAAGCCGGTTCAGAAATCGACTCTACTCAATAACTAGCAAAAGTGTTGAAGATCATGTATGGAAACGACGATCAGAATTCACCTGACGTTCAATGCAAGTGCGCTGTCGATCTCCGCTGTCGTATCTACATACATAGCTGCAGGGTCCTTTCTCAAAAAAGTGGACCACTTTACAGTAGCTCGTTGCTCGTAGCTACCTCCCTCATATGTCCAATTTGTAAATAGTAAATAAACGTCACAAGCCATACATCCAAAACTCTTAACTAACAACCAAATCACAAACTCCAACCCAACGAGACAGCAATGTCTCACCTAGCCCCGCAGGCAGCAATATTCTCCCCCTCCGTAGCCCGCGCCGCAGCCTCGACAGCAAAGGACTGGGCCTACGTAGACGGCTGGCTACGACGACAATTCACCTCCTCCTCTTCCTCTTCGAAATCAACACCGCCACCCTCCTTCGAGCGTAACCCCGAAACCCTCGGCGTCTTACTAGCCCTAATAGCCGCCAACGAAGAAGCAGACGAGGAGCGCGACCGATTAGCACATCTAGAAGCCTCGGCTCTAGACGAAGTCCACGCCGTCGAGGCGGGGCGGAGGCAGAACAGCAACAGCAGTAATAATGATGGCGATGAAGACAGTAGTAGTAATGGTGGTACTACAACAGCGCCAAATGGACTCCTCCTAGCAGAGGACCTTCTAACAGCCCTAGACGCAGGCCTGACAAAAGAAGGACAGACAGCCCTAGACGCACTAGCAGACGTCTCGCTCTGTCTCGACGCAGCCACGGACCCGTCCCCATCGAATCTATCCCACCGCTTCGTCGAACTCCAAGGGCGCATGCACGAGGCCGAACACCTCCTACATCGCGTGGGGCTCCTACAATCCTATCTGGCCGACGAGTCAGCGCGTCTATCCGCCTTTCTCGAAGAGTTGCGTCTGGCACCACAGTACCAGCTCCCCAACGGCACAAACGGAGAAGAAGAGAAAAGCGCAGAGGAGCTAGAGCGCACTGTTAAGGACATGGCGTCTAGACTCCCCGAGCTGACGCGCCATGTCGAGGCGCTCGAGAAGCGCGTTGGTATTCCGCCTCTGACTGTTGAGGACCTGAGGCACGACGAGGAGGCATACCTGGGTCTCCTTGCGAGAAAGAAGGATCTCGACGCGCAGGTTAAGGCCTTTGCGGGTCTCCCACCTGACGTCGAGGCCGCGAGGATCGAGCTTGAGGGTCTCCGTGCGCAGCTGCGCGAGGCCACCGAGAGACGGGACGCCAACTTTGAGATGTTGGTCGAGCGCGAGAGTCCTGTTAAAGTCAGGACCTCGCGGAGGTTCTAGGTTGGGCAATCTTTAAGAGATGAGATGGAGGAGCATGACAGTATCACAAAACTGGAACAGGCTATGCGAGAGTGAGCGAGAGAGTCTTAATGAATTAGAATTACTAAGATACCCCCTGATTTATGCGCTGTACTCCGGGTATCTTCGCTGTGTTCGTTCTACGTGATGTTCCAATATGACAAATAACGAATTGTATCTTTTGCTGTGCCTGCATTCCTCGATTGCCTGCCCATTCCAAGAAGAAGCCAAGCTTAAGCAGCCGATTTTCAGTCTAGGGCACGCGGGACCCCATATCAATCTCAACGCTATTGCTGTGATCGCTTCCCGCGGCCCGCGACCGTCGCACCCAGTCTCCCAAATTGTCTCCCAAGACCCGTACGCTTGGGAGGCGCTGTCGTGGTAGAGTCTTTCTGCGGCACGGGCGGTCCCGTGGCGGCGGGACGAGCCGTCTCCTTGAGCCCCATACCATCGCCGATGCGTAGCTCGCTAAAGTCCGACCCGTCATCGAAGCCACCTCCCCCCATCAATCGTTGCGCTCGTCTCGCCCTTTCTTGCACGCTCCTGAATTTTTCTAGGAGCTGATCCCAGCGGATAATGCCTTCTTCGCGCCCCTTCCCTAGCCTGTTGGGTCGATCATAGCCAGATGCGCCGGGGGTAGCGGGAGAACTAGTGTAACAAACATGAGTGTCATGGACGCTTTTTTTGCGAAGGGAGATGCCCTGATACGCGGGAACCGCCTCCGTTATTGATCCCTGTCGAGAATGCAAAGGCGGTCCGTTACCAAGAGCAGTAGTTGGAGGTACATACGGTCGTGACCCAGTGTGCAGAAACCCAATAGAGCTGACGCTGTTCAATCTATTCTTAAGCGCTGCGAAGGCAGACGATTGTGGCAAGAGCATAAGGAGTCCATAGAGGCACTTGTACAAGTACGGGTATTTCTCCGGCTCGAGAAGCTGCAGACGAAGATCTATAATACTCCTAATTAGAGTGCCATGATGTAAAGATTTACGAAACGTGGTGAGTTAATACTAACATGTGAATACAGGAGACTCAATAAGCTGGACAAGCTTATCGATTTGGATGAGGATGTTCACCGTCATCTCAAGCTCCGCGCTGTAAATCGTTAGCAGTGCTCAATGCCCTCTTTTAGTGAGTGTAATCTGACAATATTTGTAATAGGTTATATGCAGCCTCATATGCTTGTGCAAGCAGGCATAGAGAAAACGTGGCCACGGCATTATAGCACCATGACCGGAAAAGGGCGACGAAGAACATCTGCCCATCCTATGCATTTGTTAATTTGCCTGTCTATACTTGAGGGGCGGGAGAGGCTGCTTGAGGAGGTTTATGCAGTTACCTTGGTCTCCAAATTTCTTAGACGCTTGCGAAGGTCGGTGAGCTCAGGCGCAGTAATGAGGTTGTTGTTGAGATTCTGAACCATGATACTAGCAAACTCAAGATCCTCTTCTTTCTCAATCGTCTCGGCTAGCGTACGATAGATACGTTCCGGGCTTAGGGTCATGCAGAGTTGTCTGATAATCAGATTGCCTCGCATCTCTAACAGCTTTCGATCGGTAGAGAAAAGCTGAAGGAGACTAACCATGAAGTTGGAGAAATAGTCATCCTCGCTATTCCTAGAAATTTGCGACAGAAGCTGCAGATCCTTGGTCACGACAGCTTCCGCCGGGTCGGACAGAGTTTTGAGTAGAGCAGGAAAGGTGCCGTCATTGAAGGCAACGATCTTTCGGGGCGCCTTGCGGTGTAGCATGATGAGCCAGGTTAATGCCGCGACCCGTGTAGCTTCGTGATCATTGAGGAATAATAGTGTCAGTGAATTCACTGCAGCTGCGTAGTCCAAGTCGGATTGTGTATTCGTCACTGATATCGCCGGCGTAGGAGTCCTGCGATGGTTTGCCGGTATAGGACTACTTACGTCAATTTCTCGGGCGCTGGAAAGAGAGGCTCGTGCACTAGTCGTGCCTTCAGTACGCTCTGTAGTAAGTGATGTCGGTATCCGCGACAGGGGTTGACTGGGCGATGTGTCAGATTCGTCGGTAAGAGAGACAACATATTCCAGGAGTGACGTGTTGACTCTCGCCGCAGCCTGACGAATAGGCTCAACACCGCTAGCCATGGCCGGCAGCAGGTGAGCTAAGATCTTGGGCGTAAAAGGCAATACTTCCTCAGGACAAATGTCCAGAAACGAGACTATCCACCGTAAACTCTCTAGTAAGCCATCCTCCTCTGCGTCGCACGTCAGATACACTCTGCTCGCTCGTTCAGCCGCTGAAATGTAATAATACTTACCCAGCTGAGAATCCAAGGTCGCTGTTAAGATCTCGAGAATCGCTTTATAGTTCACCTGGACGTCTTGTCCCGGCACCCAATCATCTTCACTGCTCACCTCGTCTTCTTCATCAATGGCGGTAGCCGACCCCGTTTCTTCGGCGTCATCTGGAGCCATGCGTGCGCTCCCACTATCAATAGAGTCTTCTCTTTTCCTCTTGCCGTCGCCCTTGGATTTCTTGCTCTCGGCAATTCCCTTTTTTACCCGAGCTATTCGCTTAATTTCGTTGAGGAACTTGTCCAAACAATTCTGGGTGACAACACGGACGTCCGCATTGTTGCCGCTCAAAAACTTGAGCAGGCCGCCTAAGAATTCTGGCAAGTAGGTCACAAGCTCAAGATCTGGGATAGAGTCGAGGAGAGTGATCCAGCCTACAAGGAAGGTCCGTGTGAATGGGTTGATGACCCATATACGCTCCTTCAGTAAGGGGATAAATCTGGGCAGGGAAAAAGCGGTTGGAGGACTAGGAGGGGTTGAGGGGTGCTGTCCATCTGGGTCTTTAGACTCATATGACACTGTAGATTCCAACACTGACACATACGTAGCGGCGGATTCAGCAACGATGTCTTTGATGAGGCGATCAAGAAGCTCGGCGCCGTTTTTGACGGACAATTCCGAATCGGCCCCTAGCTACATACGTAAGTCCAGTTAGAGCATGGACATTAATGGGAAACCCCATGGATTGGTCGTATATATATACCTTGCATAAGGCGTCAAATATGTGGTTAAAATACCTAAGGATTTCTCCTTTGGCAACCTTGGCGATGTTGTACATGGACTCGCATGCATAATAGCGAACGCGAGCGTCCTGGTCGGTGAAACAAGCAAGTACGGGAGGCACTATAGTCTCCAAGTACCTGGGGAGCTCCTATGAGGGCTTTGTCAGCAACACGTGCTTCCAGAGGCGCAGAAGAGGCGGATGTGGCGTACAGGGCCGAGGGCGATAGCTGCAGCAGCCAAGCCTATGAGGCCGCCGTTTCGGGCATGTGGTTGATGTACCGCATAGGCATATTCATCACACAGCTGCTGGATGATACTCTGAACCCTGTTGTAGTCCTTTGCGATCATATGCTCGCGAATGGAGCGTTCGAGCCTCACAAGACGGTCAGCCTAGTGAACGGTGGCCAGGAAGCATAATTAGAGATACACACTCGAGAGCACCAGTCTTCCTCTTATCGTAGAGCTTGTCATTGAGAAGACGTGCGATATGGGGATCCATGGCCGGTTGTGTCTTGCCCGGCGCAGCTGATTTGCTCACAGGACCATACACATGTTGTTGGGGAGATTCCGGTTGAAGGACGGCGAGCCGCTAGCTACCTAGACGACGGCCAGTGGCAGCGTGAGGGCCGTATCTCGGGCGAAACCCTATTCCGTCAGACTACCCACCGGGCCTAACAGGAGGCAATTTGTTATGTGTGTATAGGTATGTATATGACCCGTGGTTGGGATTGGGATTCTGATCAGCAATACTGGGGCACCAACAAAGACGTAATTGTTGATATGACGATGGTGGGAGCAAGACAAAGTGACGTGCAACTAAGGACGAATAATAGGAGGGCGGGGCCGCAGTGGTCCTCTGTAGCTCTACCAGGTAGGGCACTAACTCGAGGCCGATAGACACCTAAATTAGTGGGTACACCCTATAGGTTAGGTGACCAGTTATCCATTGTGGAGTGAGTTGGCTTCACCTTGGAGTATTTTTAGGATGTGTAGGGCTCACTCCAACACTACCCTGTAGGTAGTCATCATTTAATGAGTAAGCTGGACCATGTTCACTTCGTTTTAATCTGTGAAAGTCTTAAAACAGAGCACGAATGTCTGGACGTCGTTGACCAAGTTGTGTGACCAGACAGATAGATGGGGTGTAAACCAAAAATGAACAGAACAATGAGATAGGCTCAGTGAAAGCCCTAGGCTTCAGCCACTAAGGTAGAACAGAAGTAGTAGTTATGTGCCGAACATTGCCTTTATTTCCATCCATCTCAGACATGTTTACCATCTGTTTAGTTTCCAAGTAGAACTGGAGCGAGTCCGCTGTAGCCCATAAGAAGATTCACAGGTACGACCATCATAGGTAGGTGTCTCCGATATGGGAGTAGCAAACATATCCAAAAGTACCATACCTTAGTCTGAGTCCAGCTACCTAACCTTCAACAGTTATTTACATAACAAGAGACTACAGACATGTAAATAACTTCAATACTTGGTCATTTTTCCTAAGATATGTTCTCATTCCCTGACGATCATTACGTACGCGTCTTTCTCCTCGTTTCATCCCCTTTTATCTATCTCATGCCAACATATCTCAACTATAACAGTGTCCGAAATAGTAAAAAAAAATACTCTCTAGTCTACCGTGGAGGATAGAGTCATGTTATCAGCATCTGGATAATTCGCTGATATATGTATCGTGCTGGAGGGTCTCCCTACGTGCATCTATCACGGTGAGTAGTTTCGAATCAGCGATCCCGCAGTTATAGACGGGCCTTGGCCTCTAATCCGTCCTAATTAGACCTAGTCCCTTGATCACAAAGCGGGATACCATGTTCAGCATCTTCTAGTTACCTAATATTCGTGAAAGAAGTACCTTTACAGTCATATTAACCGGCCGATATATTTGGAGAAGCTCTTGTTAGGCATATAGTGATAAAGAATAACCTGGTAGTCTTCACACCTTTATTATATAGCATTAGTAAGTACCCTCCTGTAGGAACGGTATATGTCAGCAACTAGTTGCACTCCATATTTAATGGATATCCATGTCCTCTCTGTAGAGTCCGTTAACACAAGCAAGTCATACTCGTCACCGTCCGTGCAGGAGGAGACTATCACAATGTGACAGAAGACGAGCGGGAAGTACGGGAGGTTTTTGATACTACTAGGCTTACGTTCGGTTTCTATCGGGTCAACTCATCGTCAGTCCGTCATACATATAGAAATCGCCTAGTCTTCGTTGCCATCGCAGCCATTCAGCTCACACGAGGGAAAGAAGTGACTAACACATTCTCCGCGCAAGCGATCTCGCAAGCCTTCATCCAATTAGTTGCAGGGCCAGATTTGGAATGAGGCTTTTTGGCCTTTCCTCGCTCTGCCATCACAGACATTAGTTCATCAACCTTGTTTCTATATGCTATTTGGTGTCTCAAAAACCCCGTAGGCAATTTCAAACGTTGGATTACCGTGTAGGATTGTCACGCTTCCTTTTTTTTTTCTTTTGGGTGCTTTTATGTCACACATACCGACGTGGGTTTCGTCAGAGAGGTTGAGCCAACCTGGAGTAGGCGGTCGAGACAGAATCTGTGACTGTACATCATCACCGTCGAGCTACGAAGTTCTATAGAATTCAATATCTAACCCCAATAGTAATGGCTTACAGCTCGTGACGCTAGAGCGACCGCACTTGCAGCTAACAACCGGAGCGTTGCAGGGCTCATACATATACTAGTAGATGACAGGATGATGGTTGGCTGACTTCAAGTTATATCACGAAGCTTAGAGGAACGACTATATCCTTTTTCGGTCGTATTGTTGGGCCCGTAAATCTGGTATACCCTTGTCTTAAATGTGCTTCTACATCACTAGTTCCTACGCCAAGGGTATAGCTTCACACGTCTCAAGAATTTTGTCCACTTTCTGTTTTGGTGTTCTCATTATCTGCCTTCTTTTCCTCCTCCCCTTGTTTGTTTTCAGAGGACCCTTTTGCTTGCTCTCTTCCGTTGTTATTTTCGTTGTTCCGAGCTGTCATCTGAGCTCGTCTGGTAAAAGAATCCTGCGTGTTACTGATAAGGAAGGCTGACAGTATGTGTGGGCTGGTTGAATCTTACATTTTCACCTCTAGCTCTGGCAATACGTTGAGCAGACTCGTGATCCATTCTCCGTGGTGTCATGTTGGTCTACTAGTTGAGAGGTGCCTTCTTATTCTCGTACGGAAAGGTGTATTGTATTTGTATTTGTGATGATGGAAAACCAGCAAAGGTAGACAGCTGGGGTGAAGCAGCGAAGCCCGAAGGCTGCTGTCTGAAGGTCTTTATATACTGATTCTTAAACACAACAACGAAGATCTAATCTCTTTTGAGTACGAAAGAAGATCATTGCTTTTCCTTTGATGCACAATCCGAGGCAGTATTATTTACAGGTGTACCAGCAGATACATAAACAGCTGCAAAGCATTGTGACACGTCATGATCTCTCCATGTCTCTAATCGGAGCGAATAGGGGTCACAAGCAGCCAATAATCCCACGAACCTGATAACGTAGGCATGAAACATGCATTTATATGCGTGCCAGTGCTCCTAGTTTCAACCCGGCACACTGGAACCGTCACACCTTGCAGCGGGACTTATCAAATGGGTAGGGGTGTGACATCCCAGCATTTCTCCTACTAGCCAAGGGCTACAAGGGCCGGGATCTTCCCGGACACCAAGCTGAATGATTTCGTGCTGGTGTTGGTGCAGATACGGTTAGCTGTCCTAGACTTATAACGATTCCTTCTCTAGGAAAAGAAAAGAAAGAAAAGAAAAAGAGTCTCAGCAAAGAATGTAGGATTCACTAATCGAGCTTCACAGGTAGCTTCGGTGAAGGATCTTAAGATACAGGCCATGACTAGTGGGATGATAGTTTTTGGTGCTATGGGATTCTGTGCATAGACCTACATTGGTATCCTATCGTTGGACGCACTACACAGTGGATAAGCCTTGACTCTCGCATAATATTCGGTGAAAATTGGCTGATCTTAACTTAACAAAGGTAGGAAAGTTTGGAATAAGAGATCTAGACCTATTCTTGGCAGTGTTCTTCTGAGGGGTTTTCAAGTTATGTCACCCATTCTCTGATGACCGCGAACTCACCTTCATGCAGTAACTCTATTCAAATGATGTATCATATGCAATTATATATGGCTCTGCATCTTAGTGGTGGAGATGTCACATATGACAATAAGCTTCGGGAGGGTCAGCTGCATATAACACGAGATTTGGGGTATGTAATCATGTATATACACTGAGTGAGAGTTTTATGTCACAAAATTAATGGCTATGCCCATGTTGAGGTTCGCCGCTTGCAGCAATAACCTGCTGGCACTTTGCCAGTATAGCTGCCTGTCTTGATACTTCGGCCAGCGTTCCAACCACCATTTTGTTACCGTGTACAAAGCCATACAGAGCATAAGGGATACCGACCTCATTGCAAAAGTCCTGCACCAGCTTCTGTGTCCGACGCAGATTGTGGCGAGGAATTCGAGGAAAGAGATGATGAATGACTTGGAACTGCAACCCACCGTGGAAGAAGTCTAACCAAGCTGGGCAATCGATGTCCATGGTAGTGCGAAGCATTTTCTGAGGGAAGGACTCGTGTGGCCCCATGTCCGATGTGCTCATCGCAAAATGTGAAAGGCATATTTGCGCATGCACTGGCATTGGAACGACGTGGCTAACGACGAAGAACACAAACCTGTCCCAATTGGTAGGGAGAGCCTTGTACATTATGCCATATCCAAACCAAGCCCAGAAAAAGAACTGACCAGCAATCTCGAGATAGCGGTGCCACCAAGCGGGACCCTTCCGGGGACCTTGACCAAGGAAAAGGTAGGCCCATGAGAGACGGTATAGATTAAGACGACCAAACGAGAGCAAAATGTAATAAGAGTAATGCTGAAAACCAATGGCGAACTTGGCTACAGCATCGTATTCCATTATGCGGTCATAATACGTCGAGCGCAGGGACTGGAGAAGGCGGTGGGAGACGGCCATGAAGGGCATATGCTCAATATCCGGATCGTGTTCGGGGGAGTTTGTAACAACGTGGTGGACGTTGTGGTTATGCTTCCACCAGCCCAGAGACAGACCACCCAAGAAATCGGCGATGATAATTCCGATAACTGAATCGGTGTGGTAGCCATGAGTGATTCCCATATGACCAGCATCGTGGGCTGAGAAGACCAATTGATGCCAAAACGCTCCCAAGCACACGGCACTGGTGAAATACCAACCCCATTGAAGGAACACGAACGACGCAGCACCAAGGAGGGTGTAGCGACAGCATTCGACACCATAGGCCCAATAATTGCATTGGTAGAGGCCTTCATCTTTGACACGCTGGTGCAGCTCGCGGTACTTGGACACAATGTTGTCTTGCGTTGAACTATCGATAGGTGGGTACTTCTCTTGATCGAGCGCTATTTGCTCGTGGGTTAGGGAGTTGAGGAACGCCATGCCCTCATTTTCTGGCTCGCCAGAACAGGCCGAGGAAACAGAGGCGGCACTCGACACAGCAGCAGGCGTCCGTCGTTTGCGCAGAGTCACGTCAACATCATCGTCATGGTCAAAGATGGGAGACGGGGGGCGGGATCCGGCGTCGCTCGATGAGGCCGTAGAGGCAGAGGAGGAGACGGTGGCTGAGCTATCCGGGCCGTTGTCGAAGACGTCGTCGGGGCCAGCTTCGGACAACGGTCTGAACTTGCCTCCCTGGATGGGGGGGATGAAGTTGATCCACCTCCCTTCAAACTTCCCTATACGGTATCCATTCATGCGCTCTCTTGCTTCGGCGGAGTGAAGGCTATAGCGTGATCAGGTCGGTGATTAGCAGGGAGCGCGCGACAGTAACGAGTTGAGACTTACGCAGTCACCTCGTCTGTGGCATCGCGGCCAATCATGTGGCGGATGGCTTTATCGCCACCTGGATGGTAAGGCGCCCATGCATCCGCCTTTATGACATACTGGTCGAGTATGAAGACCATGCGTCCATCAGCTATCAAGCCCTCAATCTGCCTCCTGGACATAGACGGGTACGTCCTCCCAGCCATGGTGATTCGTTAAGCAATACGTGTTGAACAATTGAGAACGATACAGCGTAACGAATCGAGTTCCCTGGGGCAGGATGACTGTGGTTCACTAGGCCACCTTTTTGGGTTCGGGGAAGGCTCTGCCAGGTTCGGGAATGCTGTGGTGGATAGGTCTGAAGTGAAGTTTATCACATCAGATGGCCAAGCGTCTTCACCGAGATAGCTTGAGAAGCTCGGACAACGACCAGAAACAAGCGGTGGGGGATTGAGGCAGGGGCACAGGTGGGGTTTCTTGGCATCTCCCCACATCGAACGGTGGGGACCAAATCCCCCCCACCTACCCTACGAGGAGCTTTCAATCAATTCATAAGGGCTTCATATTTCACCGCTTCGGTGGCCTTGTTGAACCGTTTCCAGTATCCTTGCACAACCCTCTTTCCACGCCACCCAGTCAGGAGATCATAACCTGGAAGCTAAGGTTCCATGCAACAGCAAATACCCCAACTGTTACCAAGCCTCGGAGACCATGCGGCCCGACGGAAACCACCGATTCCCGATTAGCAGACACGCCATCGATATCTCTCTCAATGTTGCATTCTGTTATAATCTTCAATTTGCTTGGTAAAATTGACCAATTTTTCCTCGGAGAATATTAGAGCAGCACTTCTAAGGCCTCATTCTGAGTATCAGATAGGAAGCCGAGGGCGGGCCTTCGTTGTGATGTGGGCGTCGAGTGTTGTACAAAACACCCTATGTGTGAAGAGTCATAGAGTATTTAAAATACAAGAGTAGAAGAAGGGGGAAAGCTACTACGACTAGTACACCGTCTTAAAGAGACTAACATTAACTTTTTCTAGCGAAGAAGCTATAGTTATCTCACGGGCAAACAGCATTCGCCTTACTCGACTATCGCAGTACCCAGCGTTCAAGTTACAACAGGATCATGCCATGGAGATATACCCATTCTCCATAGCTAGTAGACAAAGAAGCCCACCTCACTCTTCCATAATCATAACTCAACTTACTAATATGTTTAGAAATACTAGTGACAGCACAGTTGGATTGGTAGCGCATCCTAGTCCAACTCTTCCGCCTCGTAAGTGAGGGTCGATGGGAGAAGGAAGGGGGGAGATAAAATAAAAGCTAACACAGATACAAATCGAACTGCTGTCCTTAAAAAAGGCAAAAAAGAATCCAGGTTGCAGGATCTACCTGCTTTCGCTGGACCGGAAAGCCCTTGAATGCCTATGGCCCTGCCTCTGACACAAGGGTTTGTCCTGCCGACTACTTTACCGCTCGACCATATAGGTCAAGTTCGGGAACGTCTTTATTGAAGTACTGCACACATATCGAGGTTTATATACCTCTAAATCCATCTCCGTTCCTGTTGGCTGGAAGCCCCGACCCCTTAAACTGATTCTGGTCTGCAGCCTCCCAGAATCTTTTCGCCTTGAACTGTTTGGGATGCCACCTGAATACAGGAATAATTAACGCAAGCTACCACGGTTGCCAGAGAAAGCCGCCTCGGCCTATTGAAGCACAACTCAGTTGTAGGTATCAAAGCAATCTATCTCCTTCCGTATCTAAGGTAACACACAACTGGCTCAATACTTAGCCATCAAGAGCCTATGTGCCAGTTGTATGTCATGATATATACACTTTAGCATTTTCAAAAGTTATGTATTTCTCTCACTCAATAGAAATGAATAATGGAAACTCTGGACTGTGTATAAGACAACACATAAAACTCACGTACCTAAGGAAGGGTTCACCCACGTCAAGATAATTAATATCGAGAGCACCTTGCTACTACTAATATAAAAGCACACTTATGCTTGTTAGTGTCAACCCCTATCTTAGTAGGCAATAGCCTTTTCCAAATGGCAAAGTAACCTCTGTAGATTAAGGACACATAGGAAACTTCGGAAACCGGCACTTATAATCTCTATATAACCTAAGTTAGGTAAAAGTGCGCTTCGAAGATAGAACTCACTCATCATCATCCTTAAATAAGATCACCCGAAGACTCAGCCCCCATCATTCAGTTAAGTGTTGATAAACACTATGCGCAACTGTTCTGACCGCAAGGTATCCCCTTGGTTTCTATGAAATGGACGTTATAATGGGACGGCACTGTATCGCCGAAGCTTAATATCCCCTTGAGAAATGAGATAGAGATGACTCTCACGTCATCTCCTAGCTATCAAGAAAGGGTAACTTTCGAGGTTATCAAACCACGACATATCAGTACGCTAGTAGCATGAAGCTAAAGAAAGGAGCCAAATCAGCAAATACAATATGGACATGAAAGTCCTTAGAGCTCAGACATTAAGCCTCATTGTACCTTCCTCTTCTCGGCCTCAACACAATCCAGTCATTTCATTAAGCTTAATTATAGAAATACCCAAATAACAGTTGTCAAAACCTTAATCACTCAGCGATATTCTACGTCATATCAAGCGTAAACGACGAAGTTTTGGCTTCATTTCTTATCCTATAATATGCATATCCGATACCCAAGAGTCCTTACATCCGAGAGCAATAAAAACAAGAAAGCACAAGTTCCTCCCATACCCTTTTCTCTCTATTATTTGGTTGAGGTTATTACGTGAGAACAAGCCAGGCAAAAGACAGCCTTATTTGTCTTGATCCTGTTCCTTCTACTCTAACCCTTTTCGCGACGCTATGCCATGCCTTGCCAATGCAATGAAAGTTCGTCTTCAACCTGCGAGGTTTAATCTGCGGATTTCCGTTCCGTTTCTTGATCTCGCGGCCTCGACAGAGTTTCCTCTGTCAACGCAACGATCCGCACCACATTAGCTTCCTTAACTAGGGGCATATTACTCTATTGGATCATAATCCGTTCCCTAGTCTGCAAGAATGGGAGATCTCTAGCATGGGGTTCTAAATTCAAGTTAGCAATAGTAGTCCCTGATGATCTTATGGGATAAAACTTACTAGGTCGTTCCTCCCCAATACAACTGATACTATCACTCGGCGCCACACTATCCTTATCGTCATCGTCCCCGAGATCCACCCAGTCCCTCTCGGGCGGTGACTGGACCTCCTGTGAAGCGGAGACGTAGCTGGGGGCGCGGCTGGTCCCCTTGGAACGCGAAGACGACTTGTGATGCGGCCGTACCGTGTTGGTCGTCTTCGCCGACACGTACGTGTCTGCGTCGGGATGGCGCATGGTGCCGTGTTTCGAGCTCGAGCTCGAGTGGTGACGGTGGCGGTGACGGTGGCGATGCTTGCCGTCGTCGTCATCGTCGTGGTGTCTGGAGCGCGACGACACGTGGCTGCGGGCGTCGGGAGCTACCGAGGGGGCCTTCCTGGGGGCTGGGGCTATCGAGGGGTCGGCCTTCACTGGGCTCCGCCGCCTGAACAGTTCCTCGTGTAGCTGGAATTTGGGGTTCACCGTTGTTTTCGTTGATCCGGACTGGCTGCGGTTCTCGGGCTCGGTGTTGCGAGGGGGCGAAGGGCTCCGCCGCTTGAACAGTTCCTCGTGCAGCTGGGACTTAGGATTCACCGTGTTTTTCGTCGATCCGACTTGGCTGCGGTGCTCGACCTCGGCGATGCGAGGGGGTGAGGGATCCCGTGTGCCGACGTTACTCCTGTGCTCCGTCTCGGTGATCATGAGGGGTTTCCGAGGGGCTTCGACGCTGCGGTCACGCGGGCGTGAGCTCGGACTGTCGCGACTTGGACTGGGGCGGTCGTTGACGACCTCCTCCGCAGGTGGGCTAGCTTGCGGTTGGCGTGTCGTGTAAGCTGGGTGGGAGTACCTGTTTGATCCGGGTGGATACTGCTCCGGATACCTGACTTTCTCGACGGTGCGCTCCATCTCGACGTAGCGGGGTTGCTGGTGATCCGGGTATGGTGGTTCCGGATACGTGGCTCGGCGCTGGAAGGGTGGTGCTTCAAACTCCTGACGGGGAGCGCGGTCGCGCTCCCTCTTGCTGAAAGCGTAGCTGAGCCCGGCTCCTATGGCGGCGCCAGCAGCGACAGCACCCAGCACGGTCCCTACCATGGCGCCTGTGCTGAGACCCTTCGACTCTTTCTGCTGGGGCGGAGCAGTCTCGACTGTGGACGAGGTAAAGCTGCGTCGTATGATCCTGTAAGCTTCGTCCCCGTCCCCGGATAGTAACGTTGCCAGACCCGGCCGCGACGGGGCGGCGGACGGGGCGGCGGACGGAGCGACGGAGCCAACGGTAGATCGAGCGGCACCAACCGCCGAGGCGGCCGTATCTAGGTTCCAGCCGAGGATCCGAGTGACCTGCTTAGCGGTTGACTGGGCCGTTGTAGGGACATAGACAATTTCCATGACGTTCCCCTCGAGATCGGTGGCGCTCGCACGGCTCTCGCCACTCGACACATCGTCATCTTTGAGGGTAATGTGAGAGCTCCCTTTCGGGTTGGCCCTCCGTGCAGCGGCGTGAAAAGCAGACACGACGGACGGTGAACTGGCCGACAGGACGATACGCGTTGGCCTATTGGTGACTCCGCCGGCTTTTACCTCGAAAGTTGGGTTGGGATTACCGAAAACAATAGATTTCTGACCGGCGGATACGAAACGTAGACCGAGAGGCTGGGAGACGGCCGAATAGAAGGAGGCTGCGGGAGGAAGGTCTCTGACCTGAACGCACGGTAGGGCCGACATGGTGTATTAAATGCAGTTAATAGGCTGAACGGAAATGCACGCAGACTTGACGTCGTATCGAAGTGACCCTTCTCTCAATGGGATGTGCCGATGCAGCCTCACAAGGCAGATGCAGCTATCCGATCCAACCGTGGGTCGTATGTATGACTTGCAGAAGCTTAAGGGTTGGAGCGAGTGAGGGGAGAGAGATGATGTACAAGGTAAGACGGGATGTGACCGAATTGAGCTGCTGTGTTGCTGGATGTAGTAGACTTGACAGCTGATCGTGATTCCCCGTGCCGCCACTTCTCTGGACGACGATGGACGACGATGGACGAGAGGATTAACGTCTTTTCTTACTGAACGTACGAACGGTCCTCTCAATTATTCCTGCTTGGGCTGAGAAAAGGGTGTAATGAGAAAGAGAAAAGACAAAAGTGCAACTTCAAGAGCCAATATGATGATAGCAGCGTCCGCTTCTTAAAGGAGGGAGCCGGGAATAGCAGCAAGCAAATACTCAGACAGCCACAGCTGGGTCTTGTCTAGTACTCTTATTAGGTATGGATGCAGGTCAACTTTGCCATATGCAGCCCCCTTGACCCTAGGTTGTCACTTGTGGCTCGTTCCTGTGTAGCTGAAGTGCTGGCGAAGTCGCCTTTGGCACGATGGATACACGTGTTGGCCGGCCGACTAATGAGAGCAGATAACAGAGTGCAGCACCATGCAAAAGCCTCGTAACGTGTATAGAACTTTGCGGTCAATGTTGTACAATGGATGGTCGGCATCGCAAAATCAAGCAGATCTACATTTTTCACCCCATCGACGCCCCAACATGACATCTCCACCATCATGGATCAAGTATCAGAAGCGTTGGTGGCAGATGGTACAGATGGAGCCCTTGGCAACCGAGGGTCTGCCACGTTGGCTGATGCCGTGTTCTGGCCTGCTCCTCCGTCGAGACGGCTAGGCATATGCTTGCAGCATTAGTGTTGGTTAAGGTCTACTGCCCATCGTCATACTTGGTCTACTTCTACTGACGCAGGTTTGAGGCGAATTGAGGCCAACCACTTCGTAATTGGGATAGCAGAAAGTAGTCGAATCCCCTAACTAGAGGTAGCTGCATGCGGATCCCCAGGTAGACGCCTGTCGCGGCCCAGTCAGTGCATCCGTTCACCACAACCCAAAGAGCGTTGGGCTTAGCAGCGGCTAGCAGAGTGGGATCGAGAGAATCGGTCACGGTGGTAGGTCGACGTATGGAGGCCGAGAACCCCTCTCTATTACGTGACGCTACCTTCGACTGGTTGAGGGCCGTTACACGTGTACTGTATCGAGACCGGGGCAGAAACCGGGGATAGAAAGACCACTTTCCAGTGGAGCCGACGCTGCGCCATGCCTCATTGAGCAAGTAAGAAGGACCTCGACTACCTAGGGGCGGCCAAGTCCTCATCTATTCTGGTTACAAACCGAAGCTTTTTCATTTGACTTTATTTCTACTACTATAAGTAGTTATTGACTATGATTGCAGAGTGCCCCATGAGTACATAGCTGCCAAGATGATTAACTAGTGATAGGCAACGTCGACGATAATAACGTCGCCATTTCTCTTCGTCTTGTGCTCGTCTATTGGCGAATGATTTAGGCTCATTGTGCCGAGCAATGGCTCATGGTAAGTATCCTGGTTGAAAATTGTTGATTACACAGCTCTCAACATATGAACTCGAAGGATCCGAACTTGGTGTATTCTTCCTCTAAATTCACCCACCCCCATATTCAAACCACCACCTGGAACCGGAAGAAGGCTATCTCTCTCATCCAACCGGGCTGTACTTAGAGACCGTGGCGAAGGCCTGCTTTTGGGGCGGGAAGTCTTTAATGAGTACCACTTTGTTCTGGTTGATCGTCTTCTTGCAGTATGTACTTAGCAAGTCCCCGCTCGAGGTTCTCCCCTAACTCCAGCCATATTGAAACATTAAGTTAGTAGAACACGAGGTAGTGAGGAAGGCCCAGTATAGAAACGTGGGGGAATGAAAGCATGAAGGGAAAAACAGCGGACCAGGTTGAATTGGCCGGCCGAGACGGTGAAAACGTCTTGGATCTCCTGTTGAACGCCTGTTGTTTTGGTTGTAAAAACAGAGACAGCAAAACTCGTAGACCCAAGCTCTGGGGATGCCTGCATTCACCACAATGTTGTATGGCAGATCCTGCGAAGGTCATCTCCCGCTTATGTCAGCCATATTACGCACCACCGCCCGTCCACCTCATGTAATTCAACCCAGAAGCCGGTCCAGCGTACTGTGATCATGACTCGTGGAGGACCAGATGGCGCGCTTTATATAATGTCCCATACGTCTTCGGCTGCGTGACAGAACTTGCTGCAGGCAACGCTAGCCGAGAGACTATAGTTACTGATGGCGATCTTCTCGTCTACAAATTCGTCAGCGAAGTTATCGGAACCCTTCGCCATGGCGCCGACAAAAACGCAAATGCTCTCTGATGGTCCTAGGTTCTGGATATAATCCCTCGGTCGCGTGATCTCCGCGTCAAAGCTGAGGGTAACCTTGCGGCAGTTTGGCGGGAGATGGTCGGTGATGGGATTCTGGATAACGCGCAGTAGTTTCTCCTGCGAGTTTGTGGACCGTATGGACAAACGGTGGAGAAGCTGAACCATCAAGCCAGCAAACCGTTTAAATGTTCGGGGAATTCGCACGGTGGGAGACACCTCAATGAGGACGCCCTTCGCAGTATGGATGTAGATTTGTAGCTTGCCGGCCTTGTTGATGGGGGAGTCCAGAAGCGTGAGCAGACACTATGTCAGTACAACAGCGTCAGCATGTTGAATGCAGACTCAATAAAATAAAGGCTGGTTGGGCAACCGTAGAATCAGGAGAGATGATAACGCACCTGATGCGTGATATCGGGTCTCGCGTCGCTAATGTCACGGTTCATCTTACGCATGACACCAATGTGTTCGTCGCTGTTCAGCAGAGAGTACTTGTCCTCACGCTGCATGCCCATGCGACCGGGGCCGCCGCCACCGTGAGAGGCCTTGTAGGTTTCGAGACTGGCATTTGAGAGGACCACGATAAGCCTTGGAGTATCCTTATCGCTTGTAGCGATGGGGACATTTTGTTCCGCAACAAGCTGTGGCAGGGCCGGAGGAGGCAGCGATTGGGTACCTGTGGATGGAGCCATATTGTTAAGACGCAAATAATGCAGGTATGAAATGGAAGTAGAATGTAGTCGTGAACAGTGGGTAGTGGGACGAGTTGACGAAAAGAATTGGACGCCTTAAACCTTAAGACTACCAAGACCGGTTCTTAATCCTTTCTCTGTGGTTTCAGAAAACTCGGTCGCTGAGCAATTATTCCGGCAGCTGGGAGGCCAATAACAAGTGAAGAAAAAAAAGCGCGGTAGTACTGAGGTGAATGATGGAGGGGATGGTTACACCAGTCTTTCCCGGCAGGCATGATGGGCGGGGTACAGCAGAAGTAGCTTGTACCCTGTTGCTAAAGGATGCTCTCGCTTTTGTCCTTGCTTGTCATCAAGCCTAGGGTAAGGAGGGACCGTGACAGTGGGGGCCACCGCCAGAGAAAAAGAACAAGAAAGAAAAAAGGGAGGAGACGATTGATGACTTACGAGGACGCTTTCCAGCACGGGGATACTCTGGTGAGGCAGACATTCTGGTGACTTTGATTTCTTTTTTCTTTCTTTTCCTTGTCTTGGGTTATGGCTTCCGGTAACACGGAAAGCTTGTTGTTTCGGATTGCCTCCAATTGCCGATTCGCCCCTCTCTTGCGAGTAAGTGGGCAACAAAAGTATTTGTAATAAAGGTATATAGATTCTGATTGCGCAGTAAGATAGCGCAGCGGAATTAGTCTAACGTGGGTGCAGATGCGGTCGAGTATGATATGGATTCTGAAAGAGGAGTCAGATGAAGTGTCAGGGAAAGTCGAGGGAAAAAATAGTCGGTGTGGGCAGCTTTAAGTTCCGCAAACTGTGAGTATCAAGAATGTGAGGGAGGATTAACTTGGTCGGCCTCGGTAGAGAATGGATCGTGGTACTGAATACCTTGACTGGCACAGGCAAGCTCCGGTGACTTCGGACTCGAGGCTGGACACATTCGAGACATTCTCGCCGGAAAGGAGAAAGAAAACAATGATCGTGCACTGCAAATAGAAAATCCCACCGATGTGGGGAGTGTCTCGGTAAGTACCTGCTACAAAGGCAGCGCTATGGTGGGCCTAGCTCTTTGTCTGCAGCCTATCACACAACGCTGCAGAGCACAATAGCGCCTAACAACGGCATGACTTCTCCGATATCTGCAAATCGCCGTGAAACCCGGAGACCGAATATTCGCGGGATAGATGCTAACCGGTCTTTTTCTTTTCGGTCTTCCGGCACCTATAATAATTAATATCACAAGATCAAGACATCATAACACGCTCAGCTATCGCTTCCAGGGAATGCAAGTGCTTCATTGTAGTACACAGCGGACGTCTATGAGTGGTCCGTGCGTTCTCCGATCTATCCCATCCGGAGTGCTACAAAGCAGGTAAGCAAGCAGGGGACCCTGGGCGTCCCGGTCATTCCAAAATGGCTGCAAGTGCACCGAACGTTTGAATCTTTCCCTTTCTACGATTCGTACAACAGTCCGTATTATCGAACAAGATACCTATCTGACAACATCCTGCATGTTCCCCAGTTCCCCTTTCAGTCTTCCAATTCTAGTCTTCTGACGGCGATGACCCCATTAGGTAAGTAAGTAATCCCATAAGCCTACAATGTATTACGGTATGGCATTACATAGGATGCCCTCCATGTCAGAGAGCGCCCCGGTTCCTAAGTATGCATATGTCATGATTATCCTAAGGCAATCTGTAAGCATGACCTGGGCCAAGAGGGACAATATGTCACCTACATCTCATCTCCATCAAGCCGTAACCCGCGCCATCCGTTGACTAGGAGGTATTGCTCCCAAACTGAAAGAATATTGGTTCTCGTGTCAATCAAGAGGTGACACCATTCATCCGGCATGTTGCCATTTCTATCGCGCGGCCTACTTCGGCTCATGCCGACAATTTACAACTTCTTCGTCAAACGATACACCAGCCAGATGTAACAAAACCGGATTTAGCCTTACGAACGCTTCCCACGACAACCACTGCTGCTTCGCGACCAAGACTGATATGCAATAATCTACTAGGGTGTCAAGGAGGCCCATGCGAGTCTGGTCCTCTCTTTCCGGCGACCTATGGTTCATATATGCAAGAGCTTCGCTTTTGCTCCTTACTTCGTTCGCTTCGCCTTACATATTCCACATCGTATTGCCTGTTCTTTTGATCAGGAATATTCCGACAGCTGAATAGCTGAATAGCTGAATAGCTGAAGCCTTTCTTGAACTGCCGCTCATATAATTACATACATAATGCAGAAGCCTTGCTCCGTGGGGTTTCGGATGCAGTCCCTCGCGTTTGTGTGACATCAACGACGGTGTCACTGCTACAGAGTCAACTGAATCTAAAATAACTAACTATACATGCTGTGTTTGAGACATTTCATGAAAGGATGAGATATGATGGTACGATGTACCAAGCTCGGCCGCCTTGATACGCAGGGTCATTACTTATCACCTCCCTGTCGGGCCGTGATGAGTTTGACAGTGGCTCGAGTGCAAACGTTACAGAATGAAACATGAAAATGAGACCAACTTCTATGAATATGATCATTGATAAGAAGATACAAGCACCCCCTATCATAAGAAGTTCGGTTTTATGGTGAGATTCAAAATTATGGAATGGCGCTCTAAGCTAAGATTATATGCAGGCAGCGTTAGCTTTAGAATGATCCAGTTTCCGAAATGCACGGCCTCGCATTACTCAAGATTCGAGATGTCGCACAAATGATGTCTCACAGATATCTCATCTCTCTTGGAGAAATTAGCACACCATACCTCAGACAATACCACCATTACGCAAACATCCAGACTATGCCTCGACAGATAGATGCTCATGGGATGCTTGGTATTGAATAAGAAGATTGTTTATAGTGAGTATGTGATGCTTATCAATGATGCAGCCCACCTCTTGCTAGATACTCGCTTAATGTCTCGGTCGCCGTCTCCTCGTCATCGACCCATCAGAACTAAATTTATGTCGAAATTGGAAGGACTTCAATATCACCGGTGAGCTCCGAACATTACTAGGCCAAATCGGATATTCTGGCATTAGTTTGAGACTGCGCTTTATTTGTTGATGCATGAATGATAGTGTCTGAGTTAAAAGAAGATTTGCGAGCGTGAATGACTAAAGCAACCCCTCCACCATTCGCCCTGATAGATCCGTAATAGTTTCGGAATACTACACATCATATATAATGAATCAAGTTTTCTTTCTTATATCTATTCGTCTCAGGCTATGTTAAAAACCTACTCACTAGAATTGCAAACATTAGATTAGAGATACTTGAAAGCTGAAGTACGTGATATAGCAACAAGGCGGAATTTGGCCGCCCACTACTAGCATATGGATACCCCATAATCTGTTCCACGATCGGCAGGTGAACGCCACAAAGCTTACCTCAATGCAGCCCACGAACGGACGGCGAGATACGATACTCGATAATGCAACTAGAGGATGCCCCAAAAAGAAACAAGATCATCTGTACCCCTGACTTGGACCCTGGACTTGGCCAAAATGCCTTCCGCAGTGGGACGCGAGCTGAAGGGAGATCGACGCTTAGTCTAATCGAAGCTTTACAGATGGGGTGTTAGTTGCTACACTACACAACACTCAAGACACTGGAACGAGCGAATTGCGGGATCGTTGACTTGCATGTTGATGCTGTCATAGCTTCTATTCGCTCATGGCCGTATTATCTGTCAGGTGGCTTCTGTAGGAGCGAGCCATGAAATAAATCATGGTGGCTCGACCAAATAGGAGCACGATGTTGGTGGTATAAAGCTCAGCCTTCGCCCCGGGTCAACAGTCCATTCTATTGTTAGTCACGGCAACATCAGTTCACTTTAGGACCTCAGTGTAGCTTCTATTGAATCAATATGAAGGCCACCCTCGCTACAGCCCTCGGCCTTGCCAACGGCGCCCTGGCAGCTGTCCAGGGCTTCGACATCTCCCACTACCAGTCGAGCGTCAACTTCGGCGCCGCATACAGTGCTGGTGCCCGCTTCGTCATTATCAAGGTATGACCTGCCGCAACATGAAGACCGCGCAGTAAAGTTAACTATATTCACAGGCGACTGAGGGAACCGATTACATCGACCCCAGCTTCAGCTCCCATTACTCAGGCGCCACAAATGCCGGTTTGATCAGAGGCGGTTATCACTTCGCCCACCTAGACACCAGCTCCGGCGCCACGCAGGCTAACTACTTCATCGCTCACGGCGGCGGCTGGTCCGGCGATGGCATCACGCTACCAGGCATGCTTGATCTCGAGGGCAGTTGCGTGCTCTCGGCCAGCGCCACCGTAGCCTGGATCAAGGACTTCAGTAACACATATCACTCCAAGACGGGCGTGTACCCCTTGCTCTACACCAACCCCTCGTGGTGGTCGTCCTGCACGGGCAACTCGAATGCCTTCGTCAGCACTAACCCTCTGGTCCTCGCTCGGTATAGCAGCAGTGCTGGCACGCCTCCTGGGAGCTGGCCGTACTATACTATTTGGCAGTATAATGACGCCTATACATAGTGAGTGATTCTTTCCTACTTTAGCAAGTTTTAGAGTATATGGCTTTCTTTTGGGGGCACGGGAATGTTCAGGAGGCTATACAACTCTCACGTCCCAGGTGGCTATAACTAATTCTGAGTGTTGCAGTGGCGGCGATTCCGATTCTTTCAACGGTGATATGGCGGCTCTTCTCAGACTTGCTAAGGGATAAATCTTGGGCCTTTATGACTCAGCGGAGAACATATCCTCCAGAACGATTAGCAAGCTACCAGTATTAAATCACATTTAACCAATCCGCCAGTGAGAATACATGCAACAGGGACTCTAGGATAGTGAAATTGTCCGAACCTTTGTGTGACCTGATCTGTCGGATATGTTATAATAACCTACTTTTCACATTCGAG
Source organism: Xylaria cubensis (assembly GCA_022385715.1). Classification (NCBI taxonomy): domain Eukaryota; kingdom Fungi; phylum Ascomycota; class Sordariomycetes; order Xylariales; family Xylariaceae; genus Xylaria; species Xylaria cubensis. The sequence continues at coordinate 75,745 of MU279013.1, read as the reverse complement.
CTTCTTGCCATATATCATAACCATTACAGCAGAAGCCATGTATGTTATACACACTGAGTCTTGTAGAAGGAAAGTAATGTGATTTTGCGAATATAGCTTGTGTTCCTATAGCTACGTTGTGATTACTATTACTATTGATTAATTAATTGGACTTCTGCCAGCACGATATTGAAATAGACAAAGAGATAAACATGAAAGTGGAAAGGGCCGATCAGGTAAATTATCGGATCCTTGTCCCACGAAACCTAGCACACAACACGAATGTTGTGCTCCTTATATTCAAATTAATGAGTTACCACTAAATGACATCTCCTTTCGAAAAACATATTCATTTGAACCACGTGTAGTGTATTCGAAGTGGCGGACATTATCCCCGGCTTCGGTTTCGGCCCGGCTTGCTTCGGCACCCTCGTGATCATTTTCTCAGCTTTGGTGGGTCGCCGAAACTTAACTTATAATGGAAAATCTCGGTTCGAACTAAGTATTCACGATCAAATAAATAAAGAAGTAAACCTCCGAAGCGAGCGTCGCAGAGATATATCCAGTTGATTAATCTGCTGAAACGGGCCTCATTTGCTGCAAAAAAAATCATGAAGACGACGCAAGATAACGGACGAGAGCCGGTCGCAGCTGCGGGTTCAGCTGACCGACCCACGTCGGACGACGAGGCGACGCCGATCCAAGAGGGCGCCGGTGAGAGGCCTTGGCGACGACATGTACGCTCGTTTTACGAGAGGAATTTCGGCCTGTTTTTGGTGTTTTCGGCGCAGACTTTTGGCTCGCTGGTGCGTTTTGTTACTTACCCTAACCTACCAGCATGCATGCTTTCTACGGAGACCCTTACTTTGGTTCTACTTATACATATGAGTATTGCTGCCGTTAATATACTGATGGATGACTTGTTGCCATAGATGAGCACAGCGGCGAAGCTCCTAACTTCCAAAGATTCACACAACCAGTTCCGTAAGAATTCTCGCTATCCTTCTCTTCTTATTCTAGCCATTTTCAGAAGATGAGTTTTCCTTTAGACGAACATACGACCTGGGAAGCTTCAAAACTCTCAGAAATTGAGCTTTGAATGGGGACAACTGACTTTGAATGTTGTAGATGCCTTGCATATCATCTTCGTCCGCATGTTGGCGACCGCCATACTAGGTTTGTTGTATATGTGGTACAAGAAAGTTCCCCATTCTCCTCTCGGGCCGCGAGAAATGGTTCCTTTGCTGGTGATGCGCGGCACTGCTGGATTTGTCGGACTCTTTGGCTTGTACTGTGAGTCAATGCAATCTCCCCCTCCTCCGCCGAAGAAACAACAAGCCTATGGTTTTTAGTTACATAGAAGAATGGCAGAGCTGACCTAATGTCCCTGCAGACTCGCTTTCTTACTTGGAGATATCGGATGCTACGGCCATCTCCTTCTTGGTCCCGACTTGGACCGCTATTCTCTGCTATGTCTGGCTCGGGGTGAGTCGTCCCAAAAAGCCGAGAGAGAGAGCGGGTTCTGAAGAAGTAAGAAAATGGTAGCTTACACTTTTTACAGGAATCATACCGGATACAAGAAGCCTTTTCGGGCCTTATTTCAATAGCTGGTGTCCTCCTCATTGCGCGACCAGCATTTCTATTCGGTAGCGTAACTGTGCCAGACGAGGGAGACGCGGGGATGACAATGTTTATCATGGACGGGGCTCAAGAGGGTTCGCCCGTCGGTTCCCCATCTTCGCCACAGCGGATGCTTGCTGTCCTGTGCTCCATCTTGGGAACATTTGCAGCGGCGACGGCATATAGCACCATCCGGGTCATTGGTAAACGAGTGCATTCGCTGATCAGCGTCAACTACTTTGCCATGATGTCGACGATTGGTTCGGCATTGATTATCCTGATCCATCCGGGTCTTCACTTCATACTACCTGACGGCGCCATGCAATGGTAGGTTTTGTAGGATCGCTGTTCGATTTGAAAGCTAACTCTCGTAGGACCCTGCTGGTAATCATTGGAGTGGCGGGATTCTTGCTACAGTTCCTCCTAACAGAGGGATTGCAACGCGAGAAAGGCGGAAGAGCGACGAATATGACGGTAATTCCTAGCCGTGGAAAACGACAATCCCATACTAGTCTTGCTAATCAGTTTTATTAGTACTTTCAAATGGTACTTGTTCTCATCATCGAACGAGTCATCTGGGGCACGACGCCTGCGCCACTGAGTCTCATAGGAAGTGCCTTGATCATCGGTGCGGCGATATGGCTGAGCTTACAAAAGGCCAAGCCGAACGAAGCGAAGGAGAGAACCGCTGTTGTTGATGAAGAGACCAGTTTGCTAGGGCCCGCAAGAACACAACCTGAAGAATAGGATGAGAATTTTGAGATATTGGTACTACTTGCATGTAAATGGCTTGGATAAGGGGGGATGTTTCATGTTTAACGAATTGCATCTGCGAATTTAAAGTAATGAATGGAATGAGCATAGGTATAAGTTATCATATGATGAATAAATTAGTAAATTCATAAATTCGTAAACTTCTTGTCATTGCCCGACATTAATAGCCCTGAGCCCTTGTAACTGTCAAATTGGGCCTATCTGGATCCACCTTGGCGCCAAGACATGTTCAACTACCCAATCGTAAACCGATAAGCTAACCTAGCAACCTCTAAATTTCTGGGAGCTCCTCCGAAACTTCGATATTCCGGACCCTCAAAAACGAACTCGAATTAGCGGCCACATCCGTCTGCCGAAAAACGGTCCGCAAATCCCCTTCCTCTACAAGCACTCGACGTTACCCGACCCTCGAATTAGGCAGCAGGCGAGAAAATACGACACAATGGCGTCGGAAGTCGCCGCCGGCATGCGCAGGGCCGCCAAGGAGATGCACGGCATCGTGGTATCAGCCGGGCTGATGGACAAGACGGTCAAAGTACGACTAGGCGGGCAGAGGTGGGAGCAGAGAGTACACAAGGTGCGTCCGTCTGTTCGCCTGCATCATTCTCACCGCCCACACATACACAACAATTCTTCGACCCTCGTCCCAACCTAGCTAACGGCTGGCATATATAGTGGTTCAAAGAACCCCGCTACAAGCTCGTCCACGACCCACGAAATAGTCTCCGCCAAGGCGACGTAGTAGCCATAACCCCCTCATGGCGCGAGTCGCAGCACGTGCGCCACGTCGTGAAACACATCATCGCCCCCTACGGCGGTATAGGCATCGACCAGCGGCCTCCCATACCGACCATGGACGAGCGCGCAGCCGAGCGCCTCGCGAAGCGCGAGGCGTATGTTAAGAGGAGGGATTATCGTCGCGAGCTCGATGCGGCTATACAGGCCGTTGAAGAGATGGCTCTTGAACTTAGGAAGGCTTTTCGTCGTGCGGGGCTTAAGAGATTGCTGCGTGTGCTGCGTGATGATTATGAGGGTGAGGAGGTTGTTGGGACAGACAACAATGCCGACGTGAGTACGAGGTAGCGGATACGAGGAAGGAAGGGAAAGTGAGGAAATCGACATGAGAGAAATCTCTTTAGTCGCCCAACTGTGCATATTTCCTGTGGTGCTGCAGGACGGGTAGAGCAAGACGAACGACATACCATACTCGACGACTACTCACCCGACATGACAACGATATATATGATTTAGGAATTCCCCCAAGGCCTTCAAACCTTTGAGAGGAGGCGAGGGAAAGTGATGGGCTGGTGGGAAAGGGTCAGAAAATTCACACGTGTATATATTTATATGCCAACAATGTAACACTACTTATGTACAGCACCAGCCGGGACCACGAAAAGGCCTATAAACTAGATCTAATCAAATACGCCCGACGTCCATTTGACTCCGGCACCCGAGAACTCCCGTTGCTTATAACGTATGTTTGGCCATGCACTCCATTTGTATATTCTTTCCCGTGGAACCTCAGCACATATACGTAGGGATCTCACCCACCGCGTTCACCGAACTGTCTCGCCCAGTCCTCGTACTCTTTTAGCCCTTCTTGATCCACGCTGGGACGTATAGTCCGAAGACTGGCCTGGAAATCCCCTATTTCAATAGGGCGAATCTGATCCATCGTCATGTGGAGGAGAGCTTCGCCGAGGGAACGGAGCGGGCCCATGGCGGCGTCTTTGGCCAACGCCGTGATATCAGAGCCGGAGAAGCCTAGACGGAGAGTGTTTGTTAGTATATCCATACTGTCTCCCATTCGGTGAGATCTTACCGTCGGTCAACTCTACCAACTCTACGATGTCGGCGTCTGTAAGGTTGTGCTTCTGCTGGCTTAGTAGCGTCTTCAACTGTGTAGCTCTGGTTTCCGGTTCCGGCAACGGAATGTACTGCCGCCTCACAAATCGACGTCGGGCAGCTTCGTCGATGGCCCATGGTAAATTGGTCGCAGCTAGAACGAGGACTCGGTTCGCATCACCACGATCCTTTGAATTCCCAGTATTTTCACGGCCTGCCGCAGCTCGTTGTAAGTCGCTCCACTGGATCAGGAATTCCGTCTTGATTCGCCGGGTCGATTCATGATCTCCTGATCCCGACCTCTGCGATAACAACGAGTCGATCTCGTCGACAAATATGATGCTAGGCGCCATCATCTTCGCCAGTGCGAACAGAGCCCGTACTAACTTTTCCGATTCACCCAGGTATTTGCTTGTCAGGCTACTAGCTGAGATGGAGAAGAAGGTAGACTTCGATTCCGTAGCAACGGCCCGAGCCAACATGGTCTTGCCCGTACCCGGAGGGCCAAAAAGCAGCATGCCCCTAGCCGGTTCGCGCAGACCCATAAACAAGTCGGGTCGCAAAAACGGATACACTACCGCCTCTCTCAGGGCGCTTTTGGCCACCTCTAAGCCGGCTACATCGCTCCAGTGGACCGTATCACCTTTTACCACAATTTCGTTAAATATAGCTTTTGCTGCTGACTCATCTACGCCCGCTGGTAGACTTTTCAGGATTCTCCTCTTCTTTTTTTCCCATTCGCTTTTGATCTTGCTATCCTCGTCTTCCTTGGAGCTCTCTGGTGAATGGGCGTCGGGGTCATCTACTACTGGCAAAGCCTTTTCCTTGCCCTTAGATCTTGATTTTTGCGAGCCTGTCCTGTCCTCGCTGGACGAGGTCGAGTCAGTTTCCTGCCGATAGTTATCGTAAGATTGATCAGGTTTCCTCGAGACACTTGGCTCAGTGTAATTATCTTTGGCTATTGATCCTTTTCCTATGGGGGCATCTGGCTTCGGCCCGGAGCTAGAGTTACTGTGGTTTCCGGACTGCGAATCTGAACTGGTCGCCTTTTTAAATACCATACGTCGTTTACCAACTGAGTTTGGCGTTACACGTTCTTGTAAATATAGCGCGTTTAGAGCGCTCGAAGCAGCACCCAAAGCCAGAGGTGACGGCGCATTGGCGGCGTAGTCCCCTGATATACGGGGAGCAAGTTCCGCATCTAGGGCAGAATCCGTATTTGAGTGAGTTGGCTGTATGGGGTTCGTGACCAATCTTCTCGTATGACTATCCCACTGAGCATTTCGTGCGGATGAGCTACGTCGAGTTCGATCGTGAGATGGCCGTGGTTCGGCAGGTTGCGGCGACACATTTCGAGGATCTGCAACAGAATCCTTTGGATTGCGGGCGCTCCAGGCTAAGGTGGCTGCTTTGCTAGCACCTGGGCCCTTGCTTGTCCTAGAGGGTGTCGTTCGGCTTGTTTTGGGCAATTTGTCCAGTTTGCCTGACCGAAGCGTTGTTCGCATAGTGTGCTTCTCGGGGCTCGGCGACCTTTGGGTAGGCTTTGTGGCTGGCGAGGAGCTGTAGGGGGGTAGAGACGGAGGTCGCATGGAGGATGAGGCTTCGAATTGGTCCAAGAGTTGGTCTATTGAGTTGCGGCGACCCATAACTGCCCGCTCCGACGAACCTCTAGAGGCGAGAGAGGGACGTTGTGGCACTGGCGGTCTCGAGAGCTCGGTATATGTGATGGCGGGTATTGTTCCATCTCCAATCCAGCCTTTAGGAGTGCCGGGCTGAGGCGGGGAGTCGCCTCGCCCCTCCTGTTCGGTTCCAGGGTCGGGGGCATTGGTGGTGGTGAGGTCCTGTCGAGACAGCCGCAGGGCTTCAAGCAGATCTATTCTCTCTTTGCATTGGACCTCGAGTTCGTTCAGGCTCTTGATCAGGGTACGCTCGGTCTCAGATTTGGGGGCGCGGTCGTTGTATTTCTTGTTAGCAGTGCCGATTTGGATCTGTTCGAGCGCATTCTTCCAGCAAAGCGTAGCCTCTTTCTCATCACCCTAGGGGAACGAGCCCTCGTTAGCAGATGTAGAAAGCCGCGGGGTGGGTGTATAAATAAATACCTGGCTCTCGTAATAGACGGCAGTCGAGCATTTCAAGTAACTCTCATCATATGTCTTTTGTAGGCTCGACAAGCTTCTGCCTGGCCACATGATGGCGCGTGGACCAAGAGGGTGGCAGCGGTACCAGCCTGTTCTTGTTCCTGTCTTGTTGTGGGCACATGCAAGCAGATGGACATGATTTCACGCTGTTTGTGATTTCGCACAGTTAATCCAAAGAAGCCTCGACCGGTTGTGTTGTCGGCCTGCACAGGCTACCTCTGAAGAACTATATCCTCAACTGTGAATAAACCAACAACATGAACTAGATTCAAAACGATCTAAGTAGGATATCACTTTTTAAACTAGGATGTCGATTTGTTTTTCCCATGAAATACATTGTTTGCGTAGAAAGGAACCAGGTTTAAGAGTGACGTCGTAGTGCCTCCCTACAGCATGGTGTTATAGTGGGACTAAGGGACTAGCGGACAGTACCCATCTGTTTGGTACTCTCCCAAGTAATCCCTGAAGGGCCTGCTTACAGGGGTGCATATGTGATTTAATAGTATTTAATGGGATCTATTGTGTTCACTTAGTTGTAAGTTGAAGGCTTTACCCTTTTGATCCTTTCAATCATTGTAATAGAGTAACTATTTCTCATCTTCTTGTTCTCCGTCTTCATCCCGAGGTAGCTTCATACCCATCATTCCCAGCAAATTTCCTGCAGGACCGGCCAATCCCGCCTGGCTCTTAAAACTCTCGAGAAGATTTTTGGCCAGGTTGTAGTCAATGTCAACTTCCTCGTCACTGCTCTCTTCGTCTTCCCGTTCGATGCCTTTGCCTTTCTCTCCGAGAACCGCGCTCTCTTTTGAACCTAGCATCTTAGCTCTCTCTGGCCTCACATCTAGCTTAAGTGCTCCGAGTCCCTTCAGTTCGGCCTCCATCTGAGCTGCTAGTTGCCTGATATCTTCCTCCTCTTCTCCTTCCCACTTTCTTTGAGCCCCTTTAGCAGGGGGGTCTTCTTGTAAACTCGCCCCAGATAGGTTTATCTCATCTTCTGGAGGCAAACCCATCATTTCCCTCATCATTCTATCAAATTGCTCCTCGTCGAAGCTGACTGCTTTGTCTTCATCTTCGCTGCTCTCGTCGTCGTCGTCGTCGTCATCCACGCCTTCCTCGCTATCGCCTGAAGAATCATTATCGCGATCCATATCTTGCAACTCTACCCCCTCAAAACCCGCTGTTTCGTCGTTGAGAAAGTCTTCGAATCGTGACACAATTTTGCGTAAATCGGCTTGAGTTTGAGTGTCGCCAAAACCGTTCTCTTTCTCCGTCTTGTCTCTCTGTTGCCCTTGTAGCTCATTTTCGAAGTCTTCAAAATTGATATCAAGCCAAGCCTCATCCTCATCTCGATCGACATTGGGCCATTTCACGATCTCCTCATCGGTAGGAAGAGCCTCGTCACCGTCCTCCTCAACGTCCTCAAGAAGAATAGCGAACTCACGCGCTAAGCGGTTGGATTGTTTGTTGGCACTGGCAGCGAGCATCTCGAAGCCACTGGTCACCTTCATTCCTAGCTCGAGGCGGGCTGATTTCTTCTGTTCCTGCTCTGGAGTAGGGCCGGCCTCGTCATCAACTGGCTTGATGATGGTACCCCATATTGGTGGCGGAGCGAACCGCTGGGACTTCACTTGTGCGAAGAGTACTTTGGTGAACCTGACGCTAACTGTGACTAGGTCCTTGGGAGGGAAATGTAAGTCCGGCGATGCGGTCATAAGTGGCTTTAAAGTTACAGGATCTCGTAGATAGAAGGACTCGATAGCGGGTGCAATGGATGCAGGCTGTTCATGGAGGATGTATGCCAATTTCCTGGGTATTGTAATGAGTGAATGATGCATCGAAGCTTCGATGTTTCCTGGGTATTTTTCTAGGCGATAGAATGCTTCAGCTTCTACGAAAGGGGAGTGTATCAGAGCCCCTGGATGTAGCTTGATATATTGAACTGCTTCTTCTAAGGAGATGGGGCGTTTGACACCCGAGCTAGCGGACAGGGGAATAAGTTGCAACTTCCCCTGGTGTATCCAAGCCCGACTGCTGTCGATCTCCGGGCTCAGCCAATTTGGCACGACGTTGGCGGCTTCGACAAGGAGGAACTCGCCATCGCCATCAAATACCCGAACCCATAACGATGGAAAAGTAACGGTCAGTCTTCGAAGTAAGTAGACTATCAACCACTCATCCTCGATGGAGTCTCCATAGTCTGTGCTGCCGTGTAGATAAACCAACCCCGCCTCTCTTTTGATCTGGAGCTGGAAGGAGTCTCTTTGCCAGATGTAGTCCTTGGCCGTGGCCATGCACAGCTGCATGGCCGTCTTGCGAACATTTTCCAGTTCGGTCAATAAGGCACGGGGTTCAAGCGCTTCGAGTACAAACAGCATATACTCGACACAGTTATCAGGCAAACTTCTAGGGAAAGCCTCGGTTCCATCTTGGGACGTCTGATTCCCATCCTGAACATCCATCTTCAAGATGAGAGGATCGAAATATGGGGGGCTGCGAGGCCTAGTATTTGATTTTCTGTACTACGTAATAGGTAGTGGGTATACTTCGAGAAAAAGAAAAAAAGTCAGAAAAAGGAGAGAGAGAAAAACACGTTAAGCGGAAAATTATTGACGCGATAATTTAGGGTCAGAAAACAATGTATTCAACATGGTAAATATTCGCAAAATCGCAAGCTCCTACTACCACTAAGATCTAGATATCGATATCGAAATAAAAATACGATCAGAATTGCCACTTGCATGTTCTTTCTCTGCCTCGGTGGGGTTAAAGCTAAGTAACGAGTTGCGGTGGGGGAGGGGGAAGAAGCAAGTTAGCTAACCTAGACCAAATATGGTTAGTCCACGCCGCGTCGCGTTGGTTGCACCATTAAATAGGCTACGCGTTTGTTTGACCGGATTTACAGCTACGTATTGTTAAGTGTTGTAAGTAAGAGCGACAAAGATATTGGATGTTGCCCATCGCCCTTCTCGCATAAGCATCAAACGCCAGATATACCACCACTCTGTGCTGAAATTCTGAATTTAACCCCCTCCCCGAACGTGAAAGAGAAAAAACACTCCGTTATTTTGAGTTGCCCGCAATGCATGCAGCCGCCTACATCTAAGTGATTATCATTATCAACGCCAGACCTCGTCATTCCGCGCCGACATGCCTTCTGCAACCACCGCTAAGCGTTCGCGCCGTGCTGCCTTCAACGAAGATGCAGACGAGTACACCGTCATCGAAGCAAGCTCCAGTCTCCGGAATCACACGGTTAGTCGACCATTGATCAGCACACAGTACGATACTTGGACCAACTAACAGGCAAGAATCAGCAACGGAAAAAGGCCCGTCTCTCGGGTAGCACTGCGGGCCGAAAATCACAATCTACCATCCATGCGGACCACGACGACGACAACGATGACGGCGACGAGCCCATGGCCGAAGCCGATCGGGAACCCAGCCCGCCCCCCGCCACCCAGTACGAGCTGATACGGGACCTAGACTTCAAACACCTGGAGCACACAGAACAGGACGACCAACGAGCTACTCAGCGTCTCAAGGAACGCCCCACCATCATCGGCGACAATCACGCCGCCGACAATGCCATCATAGAGAGCATCACCTGCATCAACTTCATGTGCCACATCAAGCTACATGTCGAGCTCGGTCCTTTACTGAATTTCATCGTCGGCGAGAATGGCAGCGGCAAGAGTGCCGTCTTAACCGCCATCACGCTGTGCCTCGGCGGGAAAGCCAGCGCCACGAACCGCGGCGGGAGCCTCAAGAGCTTTGTCAAGGAAGGCACCGAGCATGCAAGCCTGATAGTCAGGCTTAAGAACCAGGGCGAGGACGCTTACAAGGCTGACCTGTACGGCGACTCCATCATTTGCGAGCGCTGGTTCACCAAGTCCGGCTCCAGCGGCTTCAAGGTCAAGTCAGCCACCGGCAGGATCATATCTACTAAAAAAGCCGAGGTCGATGACATCGTCGAGTGGTACTGTCTTCAAGTCGATAACCCCTTGAATGTTCTGTCACAGGACAATGCAAGGCAGTTCCTCAACGCCGCCACGCCTGCCATGAAATACTCCTATTTCGTTAAGGGTACTCAACTTGAGCAGCTCGACGACGATTACAAAACTTTAACCCAGTATCTCGAAGATCAAGAGAACAAGTTGACTGAGCTTGAAGAGAATCTTGGCTATTTGAGAGATAAGTTCGAGAAGGCAGTTAAGCTGAGGGATGCCATCAGCAAGTCTACTGAGATGCGCAACAAGGCCCTTGTTTACAAAGATCAATTAGCATGGGCTCAAGTACAGGAACAAGAGGAAATCCTCAGACTTAAAGAACAAGCTATCGTTGCAGCGCAAGAAGAAATCACCCGCACGGAGCAGGCAATAGCTGAGAAGGCCCACCATCTTGATTCTATCGATAATAAGATACAGCAAGCCGAAGAAAGCTTAGTTGGCATTATTCAAGAAGATGACCAAGCAGATGATGTAGTACGAGAAGCGAAAGCTCGATATGAAGCCAGCAAGGAGGAAGTTCAAAAGCTTCATACTCATGAGAGGGATATGTACACCAATCTCGACAACTGGTCGTCAGCTGTGAAGAAATACGAGCGCTCGATACGCGAAGAAGAGCAAAGGCTTGAGACTGCGAATGGTGGAATAGTAACAGAGAAACAAGGGGAACTCGACAAGGCTCGTCAGCATGCGGCAAGCATTGAGGTGGCTATAACGGAACATAAAGCTACTTTCAAAAACCTAGAGGAAAACGAACAAGAAGCCACTAAGAAAATAAAGGAGCCCGCCGAGATTCTGGCGCAAAAGCGAAGCGAAGTTCAGGCTGCGGAATCAAGTTTGCAAGCACTTGATCGAAATCGAACGGATCCGCTCGATGCATTTGATTCTAGAGTTCGTCAACTACTCAAACTCATCGAAGAGGATCCTAGTTTCACAAGAAAGCCAATTGGGCCGTTAGGAACGTACGTGCAACTCACCAAAACACAGTGGATGCCTATCCTTGAGAAGTATTTTGGAGGCAGTCTGAGTGGCTTCATTGTGGAAAACAAGCAAGATCAAGCGCGGCTCATGGCCCACATGGATAGACTACGTATCCAAGGATGTCCTGTTTTCATAGGAAAGGCATCTCTGAGCCACCTAAGAGAACCTGATGCGAAGTTTGATACTGTACTAAGGGTGTTGAGATTTAGTGATCAACGTGTGCGTGATCACATGATCATCAACAATCAGATTGAGCAGACTCTCCTCGTAGAAAATCGATCTGAGGCAGAGAATGTGATGTTTGGGAGCCCTCCCGAAAATTCGGGTGCATGTCTTGCCTTCCAGGAACGAAAAAAGGGACACGGGCTTCGTATCACAAACATCCGCGGCAATCTGAACACGGGCCCCATCACACCTAATCTTGGACAGAAGCCACGCATGAAAACGGATCAGGATAGTCAGATCCACTACTACAGGGATCTAATAACACAACTTCAAGCTGAATATCGGGAGCTAGAAGGTTCAAAAAGAACTGCGGAGCAGGCGGTTCAACGCGCCAAGCAAGCAATTGTTCAGCACCGCCGCCGTAGTAAGGAACTAAACACAGAGCTTACTAACGCGCAAGTTATCATACATCGCATCGAAGAAGATCTCGATCAATTCGAGGGCATCGATGCTAGATTACAAGGGCTAAAGGTTCACCTCCAAGAAGCGCAAGAGAAGAAAGATCATTATGGAAACCAGTACGCCGAAGTTGCTATTAAAAAGCGTGAACTAAATTCGGAGGTTGAAGCGCTAAAAAGAGAGCTGGAGAGCGTTCGAGTCACATCTCAAGATTCTAAAGCGAAGGTGGCCAAGTCCAAAGATAAGGTTGGTAGACTCAAAGAGATGCGACATCTCGCGTTGAGTGAGAAGAATCAGGCCCACGAAGATCATGATGTTGCGAACGTCGCGAAAAGACAAGCTGAGGCTTCTCGAGATCGTCAGGCTGGGTATGTCGAAGAATATCACCAACAGGCCAGTGAGATCGCGCCCACGCGAGTATACATTCCCGAGGGAGAGACTTATCAGAGTATTGAGCGCAAGTATGAATCAATTCGCGAGCAGATCAACAAGCTGAGGCAGCAGATGGGCGCCTCAGAGGAGCAGATCAACACCCGGGCAACGCAGGCGACCCAAGAGTACCGCGACGCCAAGGAGGGTGTAAAGAACATCCGAATGACGTCGGATTCTTTGAAGAAAGCGTTAATGGATCGTCTGGCCAAATACCGAGAATTTCAAAGACATGTATCGGCACAAGCGCGATGTAACTTCGGCTACCTGTTGAGTGAACGTGGTTTCAGGGGTCAGCTCCTCCTCGATCACAGGGCCCGGAAGCTCGAGGTAATTGTTGAGCCGGACAAGATGCGAGAGAATGGGCGGGGACGGAACACCAAGACGCTCTCAGGTGGCGAGAAGTCATTCTCGTCTATATGTCTTCTTCTTGCTATATGGGACGCCATGGGTTCGCCGTTGCGATGTCTCGATGAATTCGACGTCTTCATGGATAACGTCAACCGCGCTATTAGCACGAACATGCTTGTAAGTAAAGCATTCATCATACCTACGATGATGACAAAAATTAACCAAGTGAGTAGATCGGTGCAGCCCGTCGCTCAGTGGGCAAACAATTTGTTCTTATCACACCCAATGCCATCGAGGGCAGAGCAAAGCTTGATAAGGATGTAAAGATCATCAGGTATGGATTCACATTCGAACAGTGAAACCGCTCGTAGCTAACGTGCTGGCAGGCTCACGGATCCTCGCCAACAACGCCTCCCGGAGATGGTTCGATAGTTAATTATTCATGTTCCGCCGATGCGGGCCGATTGTAGCTCATTAGGTGTTAGGGAACTAGTATTTTACGGGTCAGCGACGGTTGATAAAAATTCAGGTGTTCGGGCTAGCTGCGCAATGATCTTGCTGCTTCTTATATCCCTTCGAGGTCTTCTCTCTGTTTCTTTCGGTGTGGGTTTCTGGGGATACGACCTGGGACATAGAGTAAACTACGGTAGACAAAGAGGCTTCACGCTGGTCTATAGGAACATGGGAATATGAATAATGGAGTGTCTTTTTGACGCATATCCATATACCTGTTACTGTTCTCGTTCATACATATGTGATACGCAGTATTCGGTAACTTACCTTGACCGATGTTAATACAGAAGTATACACATATCATACAGTGATTTTTTACCGTGTCGCCCGCAAGGCGCTCTCTCTGTATCTATCATTACAGTCTTAAATAGACGATTGTCTCTAGGAATTTTTAGTCGCTCTTCACTCGCACACTCCTCCAAATCATCATATCCTAACACCTTTACTCCGCAACACATTGATACCGGCTGAGGCGGTGAAGCCGAGCCACTGCGTGACGTTTCCGACGGCGCCCGACAAGCTGCCGGCCTCGGCGAGGCGACGCTGCAGGAAGGCGCGGGTGTCCCCGAAGCCGGGCGACCGGTCGTTGGTCATGAACAGCTCGGACGAGGCGTAGATCATGGATAGCCCGCCCCGCTTCGTGTACCAGGTCGGATCGACGGATGTGTCGCCGGCCAGGAAGTGGATCTCGTCGGCGAGGAGGGCCAGCTCGTGCAGGGAGGCTGGGACGTGGCTTGGTTGGGCCATTATTGCTAGGGCCTGGGGGTTTTTCCGTCAGCAGGGGTTGGGAAGCGGGCTTGCTATTATTATGCTCATACCTCTTGCCACCGATGATTCACATCCCGATTCCCCAGCAATCTCTCCCACGTCAACCTCTCCACGCGGGCGGGCACAGCGGCGGTAGAAGTGGAAGTGACGTCGGCGAGGATGGCCTCGCGCCGCGGCGCCAGTGCCTCCCGCTGTGTGACGAGGTGGTACCGGATGAGGCTGAAGGGACCCTCGGAGAACAGGTTCGTGCTGACGTCGAGGTAGCCGGCGTCGCGAGCGCCGAGGGACAGCGACTGTGCCGTGAAGCCGTGCTCGGGCACGTGTTTGTAGGCGGCGGAGAGGATCGCTTGCTCGTGGGCGTTGAAGATCCCTGCTGGCGCCGCCGGGTGGTCGTAGGAGTGGTATGGGCGGCGCAGGGCGGCGGTCTGCTGTGTCCGGCGGAGGAGGGTTAGACGGGTGAGGGCCCTTGATGGTGCCATTGTGTATGTATGTATGTATTGGGACTGTTAGCTGTGGAATTCGAGACTTCAATTCATCCCATTATGTTGGAGTATCGAGATTATCGATATGGATGTCCATATCAGTCGATTGTAGTGCAATATGGTTCCACTTTTTTTGGTTTATATTTCAATTACCTACTTTAGCACCGTAACCATCACTGATCCAAGACTGTTCCAAGAGTTCCTAAAACCGTCTTTATCTTGCTAGGACAATCAGTAATTTGAGATTGTTTAATATTTAAAGCTTGATATTAAGCCCACAGTTCTACTTTAACTACCTAGTATAAGCACTGTAAACATGATGATCATTGTTGAACCGTTACTGTAATAATCTTATAATTGTGAAGGGCCGTAGCCAAGCGGCGATGAGTTAACTTGCTGTGTATCAAAATACGTAGGGAGCAGAAAAGTGACTGCGTACTAGCTGCGACCGAACGACTATAAATACTACATGTAGGCCTGTACGATCCGTGGGATTTCAATCCGTACAATCGTACAACCATAAGGCTAACGTCCATACGACCTAGCCCGTAACAATAATAGATATGATTTTCAAAAGAGTATCATATGGTTAACATCATTCCTGAGACCATTTTTAAAAACCGTGACCATCACGGTGATCGTCTTGTACACCCCCCATGTGACGCTAATGTCGCTCTGCGACTTACACCGACGTAGTAGGGAGTCTGTAGCATTAGCATTTTCGATAGTTCGTTTTAATGTAGGATTTTTTATGGAGGATACGTAGACCAGTGCCTATGACTACTCCTTGCGGTGACTGCATTGTATTCTAGGTAGGTACTCCATTACAGCGTTGATGCCCATCTCGCTCTACAACAGTATCCCCTCATATGCTTGGAGGCTCACACGTCCCTAACCCACATTACCTCTCTATCCTCAAGGCAAGAATAGCCGGATGCTCTGTGCACCGCATGATAATTCGAGACATATATCTCGTATTAACCAATGGTGAAACAAGTAAATTAAGAACAACGTAAACATCACTCTTCCGGTCACTGATTATTTCAACTGGCAGAAAGGGCGTCTTTGTTTTGTTTTGTTTTCTCTTATCGATCTTTTCAACTTGGTTGCATATTTATTCAGCTTAACTACCCCCAGTAGGAGATCCATTACTTCTTCTGTGTGCTGTCCCGACCCATGGGCATAAGCAGGCTGCCGATAATCACATCCGGGTCCCGGATGGTAGGCTGACGCAGGGATTTTGTGTGTGACTGAGGGGGACCAGGGATCAAGGGGAGTGAGTCAACGCCTACAGACATACCCAGCCCAGTGATGCGATTGGTGGACAGGGCATGAAGGAAGTTTTGGTGAACGACATGGGATACGAGACATGAACGTCTTATTCACAACCAATATTTATGCCGAAATTCTTCACACAGAATTATCACTGTCCGGTTCAGACAGAATAACTAATGCAACGGCTTCCAGCACGCATCCAACAGGATAATCGTTTACAGTAATGTAGTAGCCTTTATTCGGGTAATCGGGTCCTACTGCATAGCCGCCTAGTGGACTACTGCCGGCTGGTGTAGTAATAGGCTCTCGCCTGCTTTTAGTGAGCCAGGAACTTGAACGATGTGCTGTTTTCATCGTCCGGATGTATGTATACGCTCATTTGTTATGGCCCCGACGAGCCATCCATAGAGACAGACTACCCTGAGTCTTATTTGTTCCTCCTTGTTAACTATTCCACGACCCCCAGACGAAAGGCTTATCGATGGGAAACCCAAGGCTACGGATAGCCCTTGAATACTCCCCTTTTCGCAAGATGATGTTGCACGCCCAAAATTAGAGCCAGAGCTAGAGTGGGTCAATGTCTATTTTCCGTCGAGCACGTTGATTGGCAATGATTGGGACTTGTTAGGCCGCGTCCCTAATCCATTAACAGAATGAGGCGACGGGATCCCTTCCATAGGATCAGTGGTGAAGTTCTTGGAACTATGGTACGGACTCGAAAGGATTATTATGGAGGTCGCTATCTTCCACGGAAATGGTTTCTTGGGTACTTTCATATCACTCTTAATTCCGGCAGAAAGGTAGAGTAACTGCCTACAAGGTGCCTAGTGCTTTCCAGCCGCCCTTAATCGAGCTTAGTAGCCTCAACCTCCCCAACGTATAATTGATAATGCTCTCAAGGTAGACAAATAGGAGCTTTTCCCGCAAAATGGCTTTTGGAGTCGACTTGATACTGACATTTGGTCCCAGAGATACCCAGGGAACTTGAATAGTGGTGACTTCCAAGGTAGTTGAGCCGGGATGATAATCATATTGGTCAGGCAAACCCTTGGATGACAGGGAATTTGTTCGCCTTATGGCAGTAAGATTACATCGTCTTGTTAGGTCATAGAGTGAGTGGTTAGCGTGCTTCTACTGTCTTTTGCCGTAACTCTGGATTTTTAAAATGCAGGCTGTAACAATGAGCGGTGTCCTTTCAGCTTCATATCGGGTGAGGTTCCGTCAAGACCGGCATACCATGGACGCTCAGCGAGGATATCTTTGCTTCACCGTGGCTATAGAGAGTAACTAGACTCGTAGTCATATGCAAATAAAATAGAGGACACTCGGAGATCCGAATGCATAGCATATGACACTGATTACTTGTGTAATGTCGAATGCAGGCTGAGGTCGCACATTCGGCTACCTGCATGCAGACCAATTATCCAACAGATATTATTCTGGGCTTTTGTCGATGACTCACTTGGAATGTCTCTACTAGAATCTTCTTCTTTGGGAGTGCCTGGCTGTTTCACGGTTCGCTACTCCCCGAGAGGAACTAATACCCTGGGGTATGATTACCGTACGACGCTTTTCTTCGCAGACGACACTCTCATTCTTATGGGATTGGGATCGGGATCGATTTGATTTTTGGTGTTCTCCTGGCACCTGCGTCAACTAGCACCAGACACCCGTAATTTCTCGCCCTAGTACCACAGTAGGATCCTTTGGCGCGTTAAGAACATGGGGGCCGCATGCTTACATACTACTATTAGTACGGTAGGTAAGTAGTTATCACGGCTATGTCTCGCGACTTGAATATGCTTCAGGACTGATCCAGCCTCTTGATTCTATCGTGCCAACTCATCGAAAAGCTTCTGGGCCTATAGTACGATATAAACCTACTTATTCGGAAGATCTCGGCTCCCCTAGATAGAATATAGAAGCAGGAGGGGGTTTATCTCGTGTTAGAATTATGACCCTCCACAGAAACTCTATAGCTGAAAGAAGGCCAATTTAAGGATCATGCAGCAAGACCGGGCTATACGTTACATTCAACCTGAGGTATCGTACGTAGATATGTGAGGATATGGAAAGCGAGTGACATTAGCATATTAAACTACTACCAGGCAGCTAAATGACATGACCGGCAACGCGGAAAACTCAACCGCAACCACCCAATTTAATCCATGGCTTCTTTGGCATTGAGCCGCTCCGCTAGAGATACCTACCAGTACAAGCTAGCTAAGAGCATTTTCTTGATGTGCCATTGTCCGTCCCAAATGCTAATCGCATACATTGTATCCCAAGCTTCGTGTCTATTGTGGCGTGCTAGTCGATTAGCGGCGTTCTGCTCATTAGAAGTATCTTTGCCGGCAATAACTCATCGGGCTGAACCAGGTAGCTGGTAAACCTTTCCTTGCACCCCTTAATCTCACTCTTTTAGGCTTACACATCACGGATACTGTGATAGAGGCTACCTTTTTGCGGCCGATCTCTCGTTTTTTCAGTAAGGAATGGCTAGATCATATTGAAGCAATCCTCTCTGTCGTCAAAAATGAGGCACCATCAACAATCGTTTCAGTAGGCCAAGCAGTTCCTCCACGGACAGAAGTAATCGCCACGATCTCCCCCTCAATGATAAAGGCCAGCTAGAGTTATATTAACACGGGTATCGGGGTAATCGTCACCAGTCTTCATTACCTGGCCCGAATCATTGAGTGCCCCCACGCTCACTCGCCGCCGCGCGGCATGAGCGACACTGTGTTACAAATATCCTGAGATGTCTAAAACGTCTCAGCCGCCCATACCAGGATCTATTGCCCGCTGTTTTATTGACTTCTCGTCGGAACATGGATGATAAACTGCGAAGAATACGCATCCTTGGTACGAAAAGGGGATCGAACTTCAGAGCCGTGTTGGTACAAAATGGCTACGTTTAAAACTCCTTAGTGGCTCCCTTCCTACAGTATCGCAAAGGTCCCAGGTTATAGATCGGCCATGTTATTATAACACCGCCGGAACGTGAAAGCGCACCCCGGGAGTCTTACGCGAACCGCTCCTATGACGGAACTAGGTCTAAGTGTTAAAATCAACACTCATATAGACATACACTTAATTACAGTAGATCATGACTTACGACGAACAAAGGATTATGACCCCGTCACGAACTATTCCGAAACCTATTCCTTTACTACTGGATGGCACGATCGAATTTCATACCGAAACAGGAGCTCAAAAGCTATACCTTACCAATGACAAAATATAGCGGCACCATGTAGAAGTACATCAGTAGAGGTTTTACTATATGAGATACTGAATAAACTCCCGTCTGATCTCAACAGCTCGACCTGAATAAGTCTTACCAAAAGAGCATTCTAGAAGGCTAATACATGGACACTTATTTTTTGCTTTACCGCGCTCCAGTCACTTCGAGGCTCCGCTCGCTGAATATGATTAGCTTCAGACACACCATTTTTACGGATTCACTGTAGTGGCTAAACCCACAAGAGGTGAGCAAAGACAATGACATAGATTAATAAGTAGCTTCATACAATTACACTATAACATACCGGGTAACAGTGTTATATCGTGAGTTATGAAGTTTTTCAACCTTTCATAATATTCAACTCATAAGTTTCCGATGACCCTACTAAATGTCATTATGCCTGGATAGGCCTCATATCGACAGTACTGCTTGTAGTGATACCAGTTAAAATGTTGCTTCATTACATATACAATTTGGAGAGTAAGCACTTCAGATGTCGTGGGAATACTTTGTTACTAAGAAACAAAAAAGGCAGTACGAAACACCGAAACTGAACAGCGCTTAATGTACTCAGTATAATACTGAGACACGGCTATGAATAGCCAATTGCTAATGGATAAGCATATATAAATGAATATTGAATTGGTAGCCGGTTCATAGAAAGACAAACATCAAGGGTAATTGTGCGGGCATCAATATCAAAGAACTATTATATGCATGTACTGTGTAGGTATAATGATGAGCAAATAAACCAGGAAGAATCAAACATATATAACTTATAATCTGCCTATATTTCCCTAATTCTTCACTAAATTTTGCTACTAGGTTAATATCCAGCGCACATCGTTCTGAGCCGTATTCGTATACATATAGATTGCGTTAGGATCCAACTGAAACGACAAGCAATACCGGAAGCACCCTCAACAAGACTTCAGCAAGCCAATATACTAAGCATTAGCGGATATGGTGGGGAAACTGACAACCACGGTAAGGAAGAGCGTAACAGAATTAGCAATCGACTATAAGTTTTCTTTGTCAAAAAACCCAATCTAAAACTTATACACCAAGTTAGCGATGCGGTAGTATATCAGTCATGTCTCACCTGAATGCAGTGTCTGTATCTGCAAGTAATTTAGTACATATGTATAACTAAATATAAATCAAAGACCGACTATAGCACAGGAAGTATTATTTGTTTCTATGCTAATACGGGTTGCGCTCTGAAGAGTAATGCAGAATTCACATGCTCGGGTTGAGGCACAATATGTAGGTAGCCCCATTGCAGCTAAGCCAGATATAGAATGAAGTGAGACATGCGGGTCCCTGAATATGCAAGATGGTTGAACCGCATTACGCCGGGGACCTCACCGGTACACAAGTTGATAGGCCAATTTTGTTGTCGAGCTTGGTGTCCCGGCGTTTGATTTGTTCATTTATGAAGCTATAGCCATGCTGCGTGCATGTATCTCGTATTCTGTCGGTTAGGGACATGTGACAAAGGATAGTTAAGTTAGTTATCAACCCCCACCGTACGGCCAGGCTGGCGACGACCCGAGCACCCGACACCCGTGGGTATATCTCAACAGTCGGATATTAGGGTACATCGATGTAGTTAGGTACCCGGGTGGAGTGGGCTGGGAACCTAGCCTGAGGTCTCCACTAACGCTAGGTTCCAACCCACCTGCGTCCCTCTGCTCCGTAACCCACTAGAGTTTCCCGCCCGGCCGTCTCGTTCAAATTTTCACGCATTTCCGCTTTTGCCAGGCTGCATCGTCCTGCGACAAGGCAAAGCCCATTCTAGTCTGGAGTCGGAGTCTAGACCAGCACCGTACCGTACCAACAGGATCCGACGCGTCCTACTCGACCATATTGCCTAACCCCTGGACGTTGTTTCGTTTCCACTTTATTGCGCGCGCGTTGTGTGCCAGCCTGACGAGAGACAAAGACAAGACAAGACATACCTACCCTTACTTTTACAGAAGAGCAAGACACAAGAAACAACCTAAAACCAGCCAGCCGCCAGCCTGGTTCAGCTACAGCGACAGCTACAGCTACAGTTACAATTACAGCATACCTAGCAGCTTAAGTGGTTTATAGTAGTCGACTTCAACTGGCCGACGTGGCGTGACCGACCTCTCCCACCCACCACCACCAGCACCACTACTACCAACCAACACTGCTACTCGTTCCCTCTGCTGCTGCTACCTGGCTAAGCCCTACCGACAAGGTGTTCGTCGCCCGGTCGCGCACTTGTTCTCCCCATTGGAGGATCACGTATCCCAAATAGAGCTTGAGAAAGCCGTTGTACAACCACCTCTCTCTCCTAGTCTGTGTGCTTTGTGTCTCCTCGTCACCAAGCGCACCATCTGGGTTGCCTCACTTCTCCAGGTATGTAACGACTGTCCTACCTCACCACTCACCATCCACTGCTACGCCGTCCATTTGTACCGAACGGCCTTGCCTGAGGTCGCATATGCGCCCGGCTCTCTCCCACCTTCTCTCTGCATGATCCATGATCCATCCGCCCTCATCCATTGCGCGCGCTAGCACACATTCACATGTATACACATCTTCACATATATCCATATCCATCCACACGCGTTGCGCGTCTTCAGCTTTTGCGGACCTCTGGACACTATCGACCCTTCATGTCCGTCGTCATCTTCCTGTCTTATCCCGGCATCCAGTTAGAATCTTCATCCACCCCCATCCGTCTTCCATGTGCTACATGCAGCCAGCTAGCCTTATGCGTGCTAAGCCACTGCGTGTGGTCGTGTTGTGCGTCCCCCCATCGCCCAGCTCCCTCTCGGTCACGGCACACACACGGCCTTAACCTAGGTACCCTGAACGGCTACTCCTAATGGTTACTGCTGCTGTTGTTGTTGTTGCTGCCAGTGTCAGGCTGGGTGGCCCCCAATGCAGATATGCAGAGTCATGGCGAGCTACACCATACACAGGGGCATGACGGCGCACCATCGTTGCTTTCATGGGCACAGCCGGCGCATACGGCTCTTCTTATGCATCGCCTCCAAGGCACCCTTGGTACATACAGTACCCTACCGGCTACGGCACAACCATAGCACAGAAGAAGCCCTGTCCGCCCTTGGCCTGTCCTGTCCTGTCCTGTTCCAATCCTATGCTGCTTTCTTGCCCATTCCCAGTCCTTCCCCAACACCCGCATAATGGCCGACTCCTTGTCATTTCTGAATGCTCACTCACCCCTCCATACAGATTACACAGCCTGAGCGCTGCTGCTATTGGTGCTGTCATATCCTAAAGTCCTGTACTGTTTAGGGAAAAGAAAAGAAAAAATTTTACTCTCTTGGAAGGGTAGTGAAGTAGGACAAAAGGTCATATCCTACTAACCTTGCAATCATGGGTAAGTCTAGCATTGCTTTCTTGCGCAACTGTTTTATCCATCCCTTTCTATTGTTCTCTGCATTGGATTATCGACCGACTACCGTGTCCGTTACGCGTCGTATCCTATTTGTTGTTGTCGACAATTTTCTTCTCTACCTATAGCTCCTCGGCTCCTCATATTTGGCCCCTCAAGCACCGAGGACACAGCTGTGTGTAGTGCTTTTCTTCTCTCCCGCATGTCTCCTCCTTACCTCCCTGCCTCCATTTCGCATCCAGAAGCTATAAGCGTACACGTACATACCAGCCTACATATTCCTCCTGCACTCACATACACAGGCCCCGTTGTTAATCCCGCCCTACCTGGCCATCAACCCAGCACCGTCTGGCTTCCCACCAATCCCCCTCTTCCCTTAGCCGCATATTTAGGGAATGCAAAATCAATTGCCTGCTTCTTGACGTGCTACTACTTCGGCCTACCATTCATTGCGTACGCATTTCTGGCGTTTGCCGTGGTAGCAGCGCCCGCATCACCACCGTATTACCCGCTCTTCCCCCCTGCCCAATCAGCATCTCTCGCTCTACTGTCCGCGATGCTCGCCCAGTCACGCCGGTTGTCTTATACCTATTGGTAGTCACTTTACACGTACACCTCGTCTCTCCTTTTATACGTAGCTGTCTCCTCGCTCCCCACCACTTGAACCCCTTCCCCCCTTCCTGATCCACTAACGGACCTGACTTTCTTGATCCCCGTATGCAAGCACGGCCCGCGAGATTGACAGCGTCTTTGTTCTTCTTACTTTGAATGCCGCGAAACGTTCTAACTTTCTCGTATCCTTGAACAACATCCCTCGTGCTTCGCTTTCTGAAACTAAATATCTAACCTGGCAATCTCAACAGCTGACACCGGAGATACCTACCGACCAGTAAGTGTTTATGCCTTCCTTATGTTCAATGTATTATGTTATCTGTCCATTGCAGTATCCCACTTTCCCCTCAACATGACCTTGGTCCGGGCTGCAGTACAAGTGCCGGCAGAACCGAAACTAAGAGTCTAAAATGAAATGCGACTGCCTTGCGGTGGGGTACTCATCTGGGTTTTGCTTTTGTGCTTGCCTCAGCTTCGAGGACCAAAATGGCAACGTGGCTGCTGGGCTGACTGGTGAGACAAATAATGGCATGAACGGACGTTTGCTAGGTTATGGATGCTTGTCCAATCTAGCACCACTGCCAAGGCAAAGATATTCCCTCCCTGTTTCCATGCATAATCAGTAGAAGCTACTTATTACATATTGTCTTGGATCACAGCATCAACGTTCGAATCGTAATTTGGCGGAAGCATGTCCTTAAATGGTACCGGCGATAGACTGACGCTAAACCGCAGCGCGAAAGATCTCGCTCACCCCGTCGTGGCCGTTCTAGGAGTCCAGGACGCTCCGGTCGACGTCGATCCTACACTCCACGGAGCCGGTCTAGAAGCCGGGAAGATTATCGTAATAGAGGAGCAGATAGGCGCTCACGTTCTCCCATGACTGGCGCTGGAGCCCCGGCTGGAGGACCTGGCTCAGGATCGGGATTTGGAGGCGCTCCTCAGCGATCGTTCGAAGAGCGCGCCGCAGCACGCGAACAGATGATGAGCAACATTCGGGATGCATCGCAGCAAGACCGTCGTGTCTATGTTGGCAATCTTTCCTATGATGTGAAATGGCATCATCTTAAGGATTTTATGCGACAGGGTGAGTCGCTTACCTGCCAGTAGTAAGAAGTCATGTTGAAAAATCCAACTAACAATCATTTCAATACTTTAGCCGGAGAAGTTCTCTTCGCCGATGTTTTACAGCTTCCGAATGGAATGTCGAAGGTGGGCTTTTATGTGATTCATGGCTGGTTTTCTTTTGGTTTTTTCTCCTCTGGCCTCTGTTGGGATTGATGGATTGACGGGTTGGGACCTTTGTCCATGGGTTCATGTAGGGATGCGGGTAAGTGAACCTATTCATGCTGTTCAGCCAACCCCAGGCCAGCCGGATTCTTGACGTCCAGACCTAATTTTAATTTCAGAATTGTGGAATATGCTACAAGGGAGCAAGCGCAAACGGCCGTGGCCACTCTCAGCAACCAAAATCTGATGGGCCGACTCGTGTACGTCCGCGAAGTAAGATGACTCCGAAACGGAACTGATTTGATATTGTACTGAGGATGGATACAGGATCGGGAGGCAGAACCACGGTTCATCGGAGCGACCGGAGGCCGCGGAGGCTTCGGTGGCGGTATGCAAGGTGGTGGTTATGGAGGCGGCGGTGGCGGCGGCGGTAACTATGGCGGCGGCGGCGGCGGTGGTGGTGGTGGTGGCATGGGAGGCGGTATGGGCGGTGGTAATCGCCAGCTTTACATCTCCAACGTTTGTCTTTCCCCTTTCTTGCATCCATCTCCACTTGGATCGGGCCTGGTATTAACTGCATTCCTAGCTTCCATACACCGTGGGCTGGCAAGATCTTAAGGACTTGTTCCGTCAAGCAGGTTCGCCATCACACTCCCCCCTTTTGACCATCCAGTTAACTAAACAACATACACAGCACGAAATGGCGCCGTGATCCGCGCTGATGTGCATCTTGGCCCAGACGGTCGACCTAAAGGCTCTGGAATTGTCATGTTTGAATCCGCGGATGATGCTCGTAGCGCCATTCAACAGTTCAACGGTTTCGAATGGCAAGGTCGCATGCTAGAGGTTCGTGAAGACCGCTTTGCCAATGCTGGAGGCGGTGGATACGGCAGAGGCGGCTTTGGCGGTGGCCGGGGTGGCTTCGGAGGCTATGGTGGCCGCGGAGGTTTTGGTGGTGGCCGTGGTGGGTTTGGAGGTTATGGAGGCCGTGGCGGTTATGGTGGTGGTGGTGCTGGAGGCCCAGGACCTTACGACCAGAATGCTACCCCTGCTGCTGCTGCTGCTCCGAACCCATTCACTGATTACGCCACATCCGGCACCGAACCGAGCGATACCATCTATGTTCGCAATGTAAGTCCGAGCTCGCGTGGCCCCGCAATAATACATTCGCTTGACTCGGTGCTGATTATCGCTTCTAGCTTCCATGGTCTACCAGCAATGAAGATCTAGTTGAATTGTTCACGACCATTGGAAAAGTTGACCAAGCCGAGATTCAGTATGAACCAAGTGGACGTTCCCGAGGAACTGGTGTTGTCCGCTTTGACAGTCAGTCAACCGCCGAGACATCGATCACTAAGTTCCAGGGCTACCAGTACGGAGGTCGTCCGCTCGGCCTAAGCTATGTCAAATACATCACTCCGGGTGGCGGCGACAGCATGGACACGGACGCCCATGGAGGCCTTTCTCAAGAGCAGATGATGTAGGACCCCTAACCTCCGTTTCATGTTCAAGCCTTAAGGAAGCGGTGTCCGTTCCTTCGAGGCCCGCTAGGACATGCTTCACTCTTGCCACGATCAACTATGTATTACCGTATCCGTCCTCATTTCCATTGTCGTTTCACCGGGTTTATTTATTGGACAACGCTCTCTTTCGTACCGTCTGTTGTTGCGACCAGGTGTGATCAAAACGGTCACAGCCGGATGCCAAAAATTCAGGGGTGAGCAACGCTTTCACCGCTGTGTAATCGGACGAAGTGGAAAAGGCGCACTTGTTTACAGCATTGTCTTGGGGTCCAACTGGGTTCACATAGTCGCGGGACTCTTTCGGCCGATGCTTTGCTGGCATTCTAAAATTTTTATTCTTTCCTAGTTCTATTTCATCAGGCCAAGCCACTCGTAACAGCCTGATACAATATAAGAGTTGGCGGGTTTGGCGCGGCATGAAGGGCTAATGGGATGCGCCCAAGCTAGATTGTATGTCGAATAGCATCCTATTTCCCAGGCATGACGATTGGTCTTTTGATGCGTACATATGGGTAGTATGCGTCATGTACCAAGGAGATAACTGTGTTAGAGCCAAACCCTAGACGTTTTAATGACCAGTAGTATAGTTGATGAAGACCTGTTCCTCGTGCTTGCTGCTTTGTATAGCCTGATGATGCGGGATTTCCAGTTGTGCAATGCTATGGACTAAGTTCACAGGCCCGAGTTGAAGGCCAAGCTGGGGACTGTATAACTAACTCCCCACCTCCCGGGTCACATCACCTGTTTGCTGGCCGTTCATCGGCCGTTTATTATGTTCCTCCATCTGCATGGCTTGTCTGTTTGTCAGAGGTCAGATGACTTCACTCGCTTGGGCTCGAGACACAGACTTGACAAACAATGGGCGGTGGTTTGTCGCCTTGGGGTGTGACGATTATCTTTACTCCCCATGACCGGAACGCCGCAGGAGAGAACATGTGTGATCCGTCTTGTGTATATATTATGGGGGTTTTCACCTTCGAGCGAGGCGAAAACAAGCCGATAACAAACCGTCTTTTAATCTATTCTGCTTCGTGGATGACAGGATATCGAATCTGTTGCCCTTACCCCTTGATAAGAGATTTGCTGTACCACTGTGCGACTGTGAGTGCTTCTCTTCCATATTGTTTCTGTGCGTCCTTACAGTCGCTGTATACTATCGCCCCTGAATCCATAGGTGAACTTTGGTACTGGGTTTCTGGGGGTATTAATGTGAGACAGATACTGCAATGTATATCAAGCACATTTAGCTCTACGTTATCATGATGTGGTCCTTCATAAATTAGGCCGAGACATATTCCTAATAGAACTCCCAGTCTCTGCTACGGGCTTCTTAGTTCAACCTCTACTTAACACTAAGTGTTCTTTAACTGACTATTTTCCGCAGGCATCTACTCTATTACGGCGAACCGAACAACTGCACGGCGGCGGACTCGTTCATCCGGCTGACTTTCTCTGCCCGTACGCAAAGTCTGAGACGACAATAGTACGAAAAAGCTAGAAAATAAGAAAGAGGTAGAAGAGAAAACGGAGTCAAGAGAAAAAACAGCCCCCCCTTAAAAAATAAAGAAAAGATACGGGATAATCTACGAAACAAGAATGTGCGAGCTACATCGCCAGAAGTGCATAGGCTGCAAGCTCGTGTATACGACGCACGCGAAGCTCCCGGGCTGCGAGAGCGACGACCCGAACGCCATCTGCCAGCGTTCGCTGTGCGTATATGTAGGCAACCCGAAGAAGCCGACCTGGGTCGAGTGTACGGCATGTCGGAATGACAGAGAGGCGCGCGAGGCAGAGGAGGAAGAGGAGCAGAATAGGTGGTGGGAGGAGAGGAGGGCGAGAAGGCTGGAGGAACAGAGGCAAGAGAAGGAGAGACAGAAGAATGAGGAGAGTCGGGGCGAGACTTCTAATTCTTAGATTTAGCGGGCTGATAGATGGTGTTCTGGGTAAGAGTGAAGGAGGGAGGTATAGGGAGGTAAAACTACTTCAATGAGAATCGGGTTTAAGCATCGGTCATGAATACCTCTTTACGGCTCGATTCAAAAAAGTGTAGTTCTTCGTTTCTTGATACGCTATGCTATGTCTTTTACGAATCTTTGGGGGGTGGTCTGCTAGCGTTCCCTGGTGACATCGTGTGTCCCGGCCTGGTAGAAGCGAGAGACCTTGGGCTCAAGCAAGACGGATGAGAGGCCGTCATTGGAGGCTAGCTCATGCCCGAGCGGGTGGCCAGTTCTCGCACATACAATGCATACGGTTCACCATCCTTAACGCAGCTTGACATGATTCGGCCATGCATTCTGCATAGGGACGGGGCTATGACGGACAGCACGTACTCGATCTGAGCGTCTCCTCGTCCCTCCCCCCCTTCTGTAGTACGACAACGACCCAGACCGATGACAGTCGCTATCAGCGCAAAGTGGCCTCATCGAGTGACGTAGGCCCTCTCACGTGGCAGATATGGACGTGACCTTGGTGAAGCGGTGTTTGGATGTGAGGGCTTCCCACGCGCTGCTGCCCAAGACTACTCAGGCAGTGGTGGCAGCACCAGCCTTGTTCTTCTTCTTGGCCTTGCCCTTCCGCTTGCTCCTATCCCTGGGCTTAAGCGACGCCATGCCAAGCTTGCATACGTCTGCGTATCTCTCGAAGAAGGCGGGGAGGGCGTCGGGCTCCACGACGGTCGATAGCTTGATCTTCTGCTTGGCCTTCCGGTCTTCCTTGCCCTTGGCGTTTGTCACACGGATGAGAATCGGTAGGGGTTGCGGTGGGTGCAGGTCTGGGATGACGGTCTCGTCGGCAGGTTCAGGTATCGCTTGGTTGTAGGATACTGGATAATCGCTGTTAGCCCCCTCCGGTCGCGTGTAAGTATGCCGGATTGTAGCGTACGTCTCTTCTGTGTCAATACGATGGATCCATGGTCTTTTCCTTTCCGTGAGTCGAAGAGCTCGACGAGCTTGGCGAAGAACTGGCGATGCGCAAGGCTGGTGGTTAGCAACGACTTGTAGATATAATATCAGAATAGTTTGTCAGTTACCTCGTCGTTGCTCAAGGGGCTCATAGCGAAGGCTTCAGTCCCAGCTGTCCCTAAGCTATCTGTGTATGCAATGACGTATACTGCTTCTCAAGATGCCGTCTTCAGCACAATATATACGCATGGCAATTCTACAGCAGGTAGCGCAGACAAGGCGGTTGAGGAAACTGTGGGCTTGGCTCTAAACTGATTCCCACATTGGCGGGGTCTAAATACAGAGTCTCCATAATAAAGTTAGCTCAGATACACTAACACGTTTCCATCCGATAAGTTGACCTGGTTAACATCTATCCTTTGATATACTGATAGAAAATGCTTAAATATTTAACAGGACCACGTGCGTAAAAACTCAAGAATTCAAAAATCCATTATATGCGTGTATTGTTGTTAGAATCTAGTATATTTCTTGAGCTTGAACGTATCATGCACCGTTTTGCAAGTCTGTACTTGGCACCTTTAAATGTGGAGCCATTGTACCATTAGTGAAAAGTGAATTTAAAAAAACCGATATAAGACCTTGCTCTCTCTCACCACCTACACTACTTACAACTCATACTACTTGGGGCATGAGTGAAATGGTCGCATAATGAGTAGCCGAAATACGATCTAACACATAAACCCTTGAAAATCTGCATTTTAATCTATAAACCTCCGAGATGCCTCCCGGCGGGAAGCGGAAGCTGTCGCTGCCATCAACTCTACTTCGAGAGCTTGATATTCAACAAGGAGGCCCCGGACGTAACAAGCGCCAACGGTCGAGAAAGGATCAGAGAAAGGAGGCCCGCGTCCAAAAGAGACAGGCCAAGAGCTCGCAGTTTCGCCAAGCCACACGGCCAGCTCCTAAATCTACTACTACTCGTCCCTCGAAATCCTCCCACCAGCACGAGGATAATGGACTGCCTTTTAGTAGTGACGATGAACTCAGCGAGGGCGATTTTGATGTTGACGACGACGGGGTAGGAGATGGGGCGATAGATTCTGATGACGAAGAGGAAGAGGAAGAAGGAGAGGATGAAGAAGATGAAGAGGACGAGATCGACTCAAAACGGCCTAGCAAACCCAAAGTCTCCAAATCAGACAAGTTAAGGATAGCCGAGGACGAGAAAGAAATCGCGAAGCTTGAGAAGAAACTTGGACTGAAAGGCAAGAAGAAACTGCCAAAGTCTTTCGATGAGGATGGTCTTGGTGGTCTATTAGATGGCCTGGACGGACTAGCGAGTGACGATGAGGGAGGTCCTCCGTCGAGGAGCAAACGCAAGGCGGAGGCTGATGAGTGGCTGGCGCAGAAGCGACGGAAAGCGGAGGCTGCCGCGGCAGCTACTAGTACTATTACTACTAATGCTGTCGATGATGACGAAAGTGAAGACGACTTAGATGAGGATGAACTCGATGACGAAGATGAGGGCGACGATGATATGGGCGTTTTCGACGACGAAGAAGACAGTGAGGATGAAGATGTCGAGGGTGAAAATGGAAACGACGACTTTGAAGGCTTTTCCGAGGCCGATGAAGAGGAAGAGCAAGAAGAAGAGCCAGTTCGGCCACAACGGGAGAATCCATACGTTGCTCCAACCACCAATGTTGCCAAATACGTCCCGCCTTCGCTACGCAAGAAGTACGGCTCCAATGATCAGGTGGAAGCTCAACTCCGAAGGCGCATTCAGGGTCTGATTAATCGGCTGACCAACGACAACATGACGGGTATTCTCAAGGATGTCACGGACCTGTACCAGACGAATCCAAGACAGCTTGTCACTTCTACCCTCGTCGACTTGATAATGACACTCGTTTGTTCTCCAGAGAAACGACCTGATTCGTTCTTCACTATGATTGCCGGGTTCATAGCTGCGATTCATAAATCCATGGGAGTTGCCATCAGTGCCCAGTTCATTCAGCAGCTTGTGGAAACACTGGAGAAGCGTACTGCAGCAGCCTCGGGGGATCAGTCAGATGCTGGATCCAAGCATCTGGTCTCGTTGCTCGCTGAGCTGTACAACATGCAGGTGATCGGCTGCAATCTAATATTCGACTACATTCGGTCGTACCTAGACACCATGTCGGAACTCAACACAGAGCTCTTGCTCAGATTCATTCAGCTATGCGGGCCTTCTCTGAGGCGTGACGACCCACGCGCGCTACGGGACATCGTCGATCGCATAAAACCTGATACCACGAAGGATATGTCGGTCAGGACAAGGTTCATGATAGACGAGATGAAGAAGTTGCAGAGCAACAAGGCCAAGGCAGTTGCGAGGAACAAAGACCTCGCCGAACTACGGACGCAAATCAGGAAACGAATTGGTACGCTCAAGGGCAGTCATGACGTGCAGCCGCTCCGCGTCGGTCTCAAGGATATACTTGACTCGGAGACACAAGGCAAATGGTGGCTCGTGGGCGCCAGCTGGCTAGGGAGTCATGAGAAAGGCAAAAGCCAGCCAGACGACGAAGACGACGAAGATGACCTGATGGGCGAGACCATCACGCAAGTGGATGACGACCTGGGCATCCCCGACCTATGGCAGCTAGCGCGGGAGCAAGGCTTCAACACGGAAGTCCGACAGCGCATCTTCGTGGCCCTGCACGCGGCCACGGACTGCGAGGGCGCCGACCTCCTCGTGCAGAAGCTACGGCTCAACAAGCACCAGCGGAAGGAAGTCGCCGAGGTGATCGTGCGCAGCGGCGAGCGGCAGAACGTCTATAACCACTACTACGCGCTATTGGCGGACAAGTTCAGCGGCGATAAAGAGATGAGGTTTCAGTTCCGTCGCTGTCTGACTATTCGCTTTAAGAAGATGGGCGAAGACGTCGATACTGGGGATGCTGATGACTTGGACGATGACGATGATGATGCCGCTGCTGGCGACGGAGGTGTAAGGTGGCTATTTAATACGGCTAGGTTGTTCGGCTTCCTGGTCGCTTGGCGAACACTCTCGCTTGTGGACGTCTTTAAGTATCGGAATCTGGCGGCCTTGCAGGAGAAGGCGCATGTGTTCACTGAGGTGCTACTACTTACGGTTCTTCAAGAGTGCAAAGGAGAGAAATTGAAGGATGTCGTTAAGGGGCTTAATGTTGACTTGGATGTGGGACGGGGTGTGCAGTATTTCCTCGAGCGCTATGTTCGTGGGTCTAAGCTTGTTGATGATAAGAAGGCGAAGAAGATCGTGCGGACGCGCTGTGATGAGGTGTTGGAAGTGTTGAGGTCTTCGTTGGTGCAGGATGATCTTGAGTAGAGTTTGTAGATAGAGCGGACAGGAATAGTATGGCTGTCATTCGTGATTTCGTCTATGATTGTACTACGTGACTTTTAGTAATGCTGCTGGCGAGAACGGTCAGATTGCTTGTCGAAGATATACGTTTATGGGAATGAAGCTTGTCGTAGCTCGTTGGTTTATGTGATGTTACCGTAATTAAGCTTCTTGCCCTCTGGTAGTAGAAGCATTCTAACGGAGTCAATACGCAAGTACGTAGTCTCTAGATGGCTGAGGAGCGTACACCAGGACGTTAAAAGGGTAGACAGGGTATCTATCTGCCGTCGTCTAGTAGCTAAGAGAATATTGAGTGTATTGTGAGCCAATCTTAGGAGACACTAGTTCTGAATAACTAGATTATTAGTCTATGTCGAAAATACGAAGTTTCTTGCATGGTTAATTGACATTGTGTATATACAACTAGCTTAGCTTATGAAGGTTAGACACGTTCGCGCATGAACATTTCAACATTAATATTTCATGCTCTTGGTGGTGGTGAGCCACCGTTTGCTGGACTTAGGAGTGTATCACGGATGGGGCGCTTTCGTCGTGATCGAGGAGAGGGGGCCGTCGTGGCAGTTTGCCTAACATCATGGAGTACGTTCATCCCGAAGTTAAGACTGAATATTTAATGACGTTTCTGGGTTTGAAATTCCGATACCTAGCAGCAAATGAACTACTGAGAAAGTAAGTCGTGCAAAATCCCAAGAAAATACAGTGAAATCTCATTCACAGCATAGGGAGGTGTAGGGTGAGTCTACACTATGTATGTTTGGATCATCGTGAACTCTCATATAATATTTGGTATATAAAAGGAGATGCCCGGCCTATAACAAATATAACTAGTTATATAATGACAGAAGAAGACATTCATCTGTTTTCTGCCATGTTTATTTAGCATAAGATATAAGATTGACCAGAAAAGCTACCCTGTAGGGACAGACAGGGAATAAGATGTCTAATTGCAGACAGGCTTTTCACGTACGACCATAGCCTCTAGAGAACTCGGCATCCCGTCCGCTCTGCCCTAGATAAACTAGAGAGCGCCAGATTAGTAGTTGGGTCGGTGACGACCAGCGAATCCCTGGTGTTGTACGTGGATTTTTAGCTTATTTTTATGTATTTATGTAGAGTAGAGAGAGCCTAATGCTTATACGACAATGAAATGCCCGGTTGAATTGTGATACCCTCCTCTGTAAGGACGTAACATAGCGACATGAGACCGTAATACACGTTGTATCTATTCCGAGACTCTCATAGTCCCCGACGGCTTGTATTCTTCGTCCCCGAATGGAAAACCGTGGAAGCGGATATGACCTTTACATGATGACACGTGCTGGTGATAGAACTTAATATTTGTAAGCGGGTTTAATAACTACATCTTTTTCATACTGACACTACCTGTTGTAAGGAGAATAGTCTATTCTCTGGATGTTCTCTACATGTTCATAATGTTCTTTGTAGTGGACGTGTTGTATGTCTCACAAGCACAAATATGTAAATAACGATAAAATATGCAGCGACTCGGGGATATACAACAATCCTTCCCGGGAATCAAATGGTCATTGCATCCCGTATCTACCCTTACCGGCTATTTTCGGTGGCATTATCGCCCCTCCCAGCAAATGGGAAACAGCGCAGGGCGACAGGGCTACGACCGACCGGGACAGCAGGACCCATTTTAGCAGCGACTCGGACCCCCAAAATTTAACCATCGTCAAAGATTAGCAAGACAAGACAAGACAACAGCGATTCCAGCTCAAGCTCTATCGCCGCCTGAATTATACCCCCATCCCCGGTGTGCCACAACACACTTGTTCTCTCATCTATCCTAATCCGAGCGTTGCGCAATTGCTCCTCTGCCGTCCCGTTATCATCATCGTTATCACATCAGCCATGCTCGCCAGTCGTTTAATACCGCGGACTGCCGTCCGATCCTCCTTCAGAACCCGCACTTCGTACGCAACAAGCCTCACTGCAATGCATCGTCCCGCCATCCATGAGTCTGTCTGCTAACATCTCTTCAGTCTGCCCACAGTCGTGTCTCCCGTATCGCGCTGGCGAAGAGGATATGCTAGTCAAGCAGGTACGCGCCCTCTCTACAATCGACGGCATTCTCAGTTAGCGACAACTCACTAACATACACTACGGCATCGCAGAGGAGAAGGACCTCGTGATCATCGGCGGCGGTGTCGCCGGATATGTTGCGGCTATCAAGGCAGGACAAGAGGGTCTAAAGGTGCGTCGTCATGCAATTCCTAGCAAGTCGCACGATGACCCGATACCGGGCCTCAGGATTACATACATTACGTTGCTAACAAGTTATTCTCATCGCAGGTTGCCTGTATCGAAAAGCGCGGTGCCCTCGGCGGCACTTGTCTCAACGTCGGCTGTATCCCCTCTAAATCGCTCCTCAACAACTCCCACCTGTACCACACCATCCTCCATGACACCAAGGGCCGTGGTATCGAAGTCGGCGATGTCAAGCTCGACCTACAGGGCATGATGAAGGCGAAGGACACGTCCGTTACCGGCTTGACCAAGGGCATCGAATTCCTGTTCAAGAAAAACGGTGTCGAGTACATTAAGGGTACCGGAGCCTTCGTCAACGAGCACGAGATCAAAGTCGCCCTGAACGATGGCGGCGAGACCAGTGTCAAGGGTAAAAACATCATTATTGCCACCGGTAGCGAGGCTACACCATTCCCCGGTCTCGAGATTGACGAGAAGCGCGTCATCACAAGCACCGGCGCCCTCTCCCTGGAGAAGGTCCCCGAGAAGATGATCGTCATCGGTGGTGGTATCATTGGTCTGGAGATGGGCTCCGTATGGTCCAGACTGGGCGCCAAGGTCACCGTGGTTGAGTTCCTCGACCAGATCGGTGGTCCGGGCATGGACGCCGAGATCTCCAAGCAGGCCCTTAAGCTACTCAAGAAGCAGGGTGTTGACTTCAAGCTCAGCACCAAGGTTGTCAGTGGCGAGCAGAGTGGCGAGACCGTCAAGCTCGAAGTCGACTCCGCTAAAGGTGGCAAGCCTGAGACGGTAAGCTTGTTCCCATTTCTCAACTCCCCTACCCACAACAACATCCATATCTAACAGCACAACCTTGAAACAGCTCGATGCCGACGTGGTCCTCGTTGCTATTGGCCGCCGCCCCTACACCAGCGGTCTTGGCCTCGAGAATGCTGGCCTAGAGGTTGATGAGCGTGGTCGCGTTGTCATCGACTCCGAGTACCGCACCAAGGCTTCTCACATTCGTTGCATTGGCGACGTTACCTTTGGCCCCATGCTGGCTCACAAGGCTGAGGAGGAGGCCGTGGCCGCTATTGAGTACATCAAGAAGGGTTATGGGCACGTTAACTACGGTGTGATCCCCTCGGTCATGTACACCCACCCCGAAGTGGCCTGGGTGGGTCAGAATGAGCAGGAGCTCAAGCAGCAGAAGATCCCCTACAAGGTCGGCACTTTCCCTTTTAGCGCCAACTCGCGTGCTAAGACCAACCTGGACACGGATGGCATGGTCAAGATGTTGGCAGATCCCGAGACGGACAGACTCCTGGGGTGCCACATCATCGGGCCCAATGCGGGTGAGATGATTGCCGAGGCCACCCTGGCACTCGAGTATGGCGCGTCGACTGAGGACATTGCTCGCACGTGCCACGCCCACCCGACACTGGCGGAGGCGTTCAAGGAGGCGGCCATGGCGACATACTCCAAGGCGATCCACTACTAATCACCCATGTAGATATAAAGACGGGATAGCGGATTACGGCAACTTAAGAGGTCAGGGCTAGCATCGGTGTCAAGGTGTACATTATTACAGCATGAGAACAAGAAACGTGAGGCTCTTTGAAAGTTTACCACCCTGCGATCCGTCACACGAGACTGGGTCGGCTTATTGGATATCTTCCACAGCCTTCCGGCACATGCTACCAATCTACGGGGAGCTATGTGGAGTGGAGGACGTGGGCGCCCAACTAATCTGAAGGCAGGGGACGTTTGGCCTAGCACGTGGCATGACCCGTAATGTTCCTGGTATTTTTAGGATTTAATGGCCGTCATGCACTATTCGTTTATGGTGAGACACGCCTGATATATATAAATAACGCTTTGTATGAGCTAGCTATAGATTATGAGAATTAAATAAGACCGTCTTAGCCAATGGATAATGATACATGTAAGCAAGTTGTCACTACGATAGGATTATTCGATCAGATCTTGACCTATTCGCTAGTGTGATGGTGGTTGATTTTACCTGATTAGCAGCTGAAAAAAACAAGATCTTAGGGTAGCCTGGGCCGTTGAATCATGGGAATGGACTATGACCTGCAGGTGTGGCTGATTCGGCATTGGACCAATAGCGCAAGTTGAGGCTTGGAGCTTGCTTGGTAAGGCTTCCCTTCCCGGCCAGTCCGATCAGTCCGGACTCCCCAGCTGAAACTCAGCCCTGGGTTTTGGGTTTGGGAAAAATGATATGACATGTTTCGCGTATATACTTAGATTGATGGATGGATGTATGGGATTCCCGTCCCGTCTTGATCATGATTAGACTAGCATGCGGATAAGATGAAGGAATTGAGGTGAGTTTCCTTTCTACTATGTATAACATACTACATGATACGATTACTCAGTAGATCGATCTACTCATCACCTTGAGACGATTACTCAGTAGATCGATCTACTCATTCCCTTGAAGCGATCAAAGCCAAATGATTTCTATCCTTCGGGCCTGAAACCCGACGGAACGTGAATGGCCCTTGACCGGCGACCAACTGCAGCTACATCTTGGTTTCGTTCTGCGATATGATGTATTTGATCGCAAGCTTACTATACTACAGCGCCCGTGCTGAATGCTCTATACGGTAGGTTGATAAATAGAGGTTGGAGTTATCTCCTTACAGTAGTTAGCAAAACTGAGCGCGTGTGTTTTGTTGTAGTAAGTGCGGTGTAGATAGGCTGTTTAACTTTTCTGGGCGAAAATAGACGAGAGGCACTGGCGGCGGTCTTGACTCCAACTTACCTAACCGCCTCCTTTAATTATCGATGAATCTTTGGCCGCGGATTCCAGGCCAAGCCTCGGTACCTAGTGCAGAACTAGAAACGTTCCCTGCAGAGAAGGGTTGACGCTAACGAGTTCGAAAAAAGGATGATGACTGTGCCAGCATCGCTGCCAAGACCCTTTAGTGTACAACTGCATGTTGGTCGTACTGTACTGATACTTGTGCATATGCGCTGCGGAGTAGGTTGGTAACAAGCAGATGCTGTCTAACCGAACCGACCCGACCCGACCGTTCCATACATAACACCATTAACCATTAACCCATACGCATACGCACAAACGCCACATGCTTGGTCGGAATAGGATATTGGTGAACTACTTAACTAGGGCTGGGCGCAAAATGACGCAAGCAAGAACCGCCCGTTTTTTGCGATGTCGACATAGCACTTACTAGTTTGGTGCACTACTGTAGGCGAACCATGTGTTGCTCGTTTGGAGGTGCAAAAGAGGCAGCAATATGGCGGTCTATCTATTTCCGTTCCATTATAGTCGATAATCTGTGACGAGCTGTGACGGACAGCAGAAGATACGACGGTAAGAATTGGAATGGTTATTATTTATGTATGGTAATGATAACGAGGAAGAGGAGGAGGAGGAGTTGGCGAGGTTGGCTCTCACATGAGTCTCGACCTGTTGTATTTCACGTGTCACTGAACCAAAGACTGCTAAACAGTCATCAGCAATCAGGATATATAGGTGGTATTCTACTCTGGAAGTGATTTCCAAAAACGGCAGCTGGGAACTTGTTTTGGTTTTGGGTTTCTTGCTCTGAGGTGCTTGTCGTACTACATGGCGTACTAAGCCTATTAGTATGGCGTGTTTCGCATTGGGCAATTGCCGATCTCGATTAGGTCTCGATTATGGCTTGAAATTGACAATAAGGGAAAAAGAAAAAAAGAAAAAGCCAAAGGGACGTGCACCGTAACGGGCACCGGACAGCGGGCAGCGGGCGATAGAACGACGGGCTAGTCGGCTCGGAGTTTGTGGCGTTCAGACCGCCGTCTAGCTCGGACTCAGCTCTTCGTTTTAGGAGCGAGTGGCGAGCAAACGAGCCGCAAGAGAACATAGACGAGCGTAGCAGCTACGACAGCTTGCTGTGTGTGTATTGTACGTACCGTGCCTCAGCTGGTCCTCTCAGTGGTGTTAGTGAGAAGTACGTACTGCGCAATCTACTAATAAAGCTTAAGCTTAAGTCGATGGCACCCAATACACATGCATTAGTGCAACCATCCTTCGGCTCATCCTGCATACCGTGCTTGATCACTGTGCCCACGCAATACCCAATACCGAGTACATCCCGACGCCCTCAGCTGCTACCGCAGTACATCAGACAGTGGTACAAGCCCATGTAGTGTAAGGCGAAGCTTCCCACCTCCCCTTTTACTCATCACGTTAGCGCCCTGGCGTTTATTTCGTGCCATACTGAGTAAAATAGGTTAAATAACTGCAGTGGAGAGGGAGAGAGGAGCCTCTTTTCTTCACGAGCCTTGCATATCGCGACTACTACTATATGTAAGTATTACACAGGCTGTTCTCTCTTGATAGTTTCCAAATAGCTAGATACTACGTATAGGTATTTGCTATACTACATACCCTACTCACTGCTACCGATCATCTGGAAGATGCGGCCCTTTTGCCTGCTCGTGCATGCAGACGAGACGATAGCGTAACATGCCATGTGGCTTAGAAGATATACGTACACTTCGAGACGAGATAAAACGACCGAGGCCAGGTAAGCTGATGGCTGGCACATGCTTTTGTTATCACTATCACTCAATCACTACGCAGACGAGACATGCGCGCTGCCGGCCATGATGCAGCCACCAAACCAGCGCCACAGAACCGATACGACGTAAATTTAGGAACCGCCGGGAAAGCAAAGTGTCCAGTGTGTCGTCGGGCGCTTTTTGTCTTGCCGGCGGCAACGACGGAGCTACGTGGCAGGCATCGAGTAACGCAAGTGAAGACAGCAAAGGTTAGTGGTTCACCTCGATCTCCAATAAATCTGCACTTCCGGCGTCACCTGCCTATAGCATTGATCTTGGAGATTACGAAGAAGCTCGCAATTCACCTGCTGCATTCACATTTTTGTTAATCTCGCTACCCGTGGGATCTCATCTCTGTTACCTACATGAATAATAGTAGTAATTCTGCCACGGTGTTTTAATTACGGATACTGTCAACCCACACAAGTATACACTAGCAGCACACAACGATTGGTAGTTAGTCTGGTTCTGGGCAGGGAAGCTCGGCAGTCGCAGTCGGTTTAGTCTGGCCGATTTCTCAGAAAATGCACCGAATGGGGAGAGGATGGGGAATGATTGGCTTCCTCATCTCTTACTTGTATTGTACGACTAACCTGTAGTGTATTGTCGCGTTTATTATTAGTACACACTAGTCTAGGCAGACCGTCAGCAAGTCGATCGCCTAGACGCGGAAAAACCCATGTGTTGATCGCAAGTCGTTCCCCGTCTTGCTAGTGACGGTAGTTTGTCGGACCTGTCGTCACCCCTCGTGGTCAAAAACCTCGTCTTGTGGCCTTGCTACGGGGTAACATTTTCGATTTGTAGGCAGCACAGGTGAAGGGGATTGGATACTGAACGGCTATCAAGTATGGTAGCAACTGGATACCCTCCGAGATAAGGATGAAACCGCCATAGTCGAGCCATTAGTCGAGCCATATCTAGGTACTATCCTATGAACGGCGATACCATGTCTGTCGTCTTACTAGCAAAACCGACCGTTTAGACGGCCGAGGCAGAAAGAACCACAAGCCTCAAGACGCCACAACTGGAATATTCCATACGAGGAATGCAGATGCCAGAAGCGAATCTCCTTGGTCCAGATTCGTGGAGCCATGTCCATTCACGCGTGCGACACCCACTTTACGACACGTGCGAGGTGCGTGAGCTTCTTTTTTCTGATACAGAACCGGGCCCGAATGCGTGGTCCCTCTCTTCCTCCCGATCCCTTGCTGTCCCCGCCATAAGCTGGGGCGAATAATCCTAGTACGCACGCAGATAAAGATAAAGAATAGAGATGTCGAGGGCGAGGGTAGTAGGGGTGGGTATCATGCAGGCGTCGTGAAGAGCTTCTGGCGGGGGGCCCTCAGTCCTACTTATAACTGGTAGCTAAGGCACTTATGGTTATCGGAAACACCGCAAAGGGGAAGTGGGTGTTAGTTGGTTTGTTGAAGAATATGCGCCCAGCCATGGCCCATGGCTAACACAACGGGAGGCGGGATTCTTATCAAAAGCCGTCTACCTAATTCCATCTAACTAGTCTGAGTTCTACCCGTGTAAGTAGCTACCAAAGATAACATATAAACTAATTTGTAAGTATCAGTACATTGACTACGCGCATCATATTGGCGGGTGGGAGGAATATGCCGTGTAGTACAATAGTAGTTAAAGACTACTACGTACAGAATGAAGTGATGATATTGGTTGCTCTCAATCAGGAACAACCGGAACTCGAAAATGGTTCCATAGGACGTTATTGGCTATTAACTACTCTAACTGCTGTAGTACAAAACTAATAGTACCATGTTTGCTATCGTCAACACAGGCAGCGAGAAAGAGAGATACGGTATAATGGGGACAGTATGATTCGCGAGATGAGAACACTGTGATAAATCCGGGGGGAAGCAAGCTGCGCCAACATTTCTATTCTTATACCGCGTCGTACCGGTACTTTCGATCACGCCAAACTCTACCCAGTAAGGCAATCACAGCTACGTACCGTTCGCCCATCCCTCGACGAAAGCCATCATTTTAAGCTTATTACGACTTGGTGACCAACAGCAATGCCGAGCGGCCCCTTCGCCTACATCATAGGCCCGTTCTTAAGCCACTTTCCATGAGATCGACGCTATATCAACATTATCAACATTATCACTCCGTTGCACGACCCGCTCCCCTTTCTTGGTCTGTCTACTCAAGTACCATGAAAGATACAGCTTCATTTGATCATCGATCAATCATGGCTGCATGGTACTTCGCCTGTAACTGCTGCTTAGTCTACACGACAGTGGGAAAAAGTGGAATCAGCGCGCGTGGCATGGAAAACTAAGAACAGAACCTCGCATGCATGTCGGCTCCTTGGCAGACAATAAGCCTCGTGTCGTCGCCCTTCACAATATGTCAGCGAGTCCCGTCTCCATTCCAAATAATCAAACTAACCCACCGTAAAATTTGGCCGTCATCCAGTCAGCTCGCCTCCCACGGCCGCTGAGGGGCCTATACCGCCACTGTCCATACTGTATTCAGTATCGATGACCCTGCCGAGGTTGTGATCAAAATCGATGTCAGTGGGTCCAACGGAATAACTTATTTTCCCCTAGATAAGTGACTTAAAAATTGGAGCGAGCAGAACCGTCAATGCAACCAATCAGAAGATGATTCGTGCTCGGATGATACTATCATTGGGGCCACTTTTAAGTCACTTATCTAGGGGAAAATAAGTTATTCCGTTGGACCCACTGACATCGATTTTGATCACAACCTCGCCTGCCTGGCTTCTGTCTGGGTCTGTCTGGGTCTCTAACGTTCTTGGTCTAACCTGCATAGTGCCCCGAACAGGATCCCCAGCCTGTGCCCGCCCTGTGATTGGGTTCTGAACCAGGGGTATTTTCCCTCAGACCCAGAACCATGTGGTTCTTGCTTGTCACTCCTTACGGGCATGGACGAGACAAAAATCCGTTGTAGTGATACCAACTAGTTCCTGGTATGCTAAATCGAAACAATGTACGAGGGTACCTACGTGGTCTGGTCTGGCAGAGGTAAGTACACTACTCAGCTGGCCCACCGGCCTAGTCGTCCAGACGTGACCTGCATGCTATTATACTGTACAGGGTGAGGGAGGAGGGAGTGGAGGACAACCCAACCCGACTTCCTCTCTATCCGGAGTTCGCGTCAAGAGCCGCTGGGGCTAGGCGTACCGGGTTTGTCTTATTGTATCTATATATTATATGAGTCCCTAGGCCCCCTTGGTATCCGATTTCGATCTCAGTAGCCGTGGTGTTTTCTTTACTTCACTTTCTTTTCTTCACGCTTCATTTCTATATTCTTTTTATAAGAGCTTATTACTTGATACATTCGTTCGTATCAGTCTTGTGGCCTCGACCCGATTTTTTTCAACAGGGACGCAGACGACTTTTCGAGGCAGAGAAGGAATTTGGTGAATAAGAACAGACGCCGTTAAGGAATAGGAAAAGGGAGAATATACACAAGATGGGTTACGTACGGACCATCGCAGGCAACCGCCTGATTCCCAATGTCGTTGATGAGGCGGCTCGCGACAACCCGGATCGCGTCGTCTATACTATCCCCCACTTGACCGACGACGGAGACAGCTTCGAGGACATCACAGCTCTACGTTTCGCCAATGCCGTTAACCGAGCATGCCGCTGGATCGAGGGTGTTCTGAGCAAGGGCAAGAACTTCGAGGCTATTGGTTATATTGGACCTCGTATGTTTCTCCATAATGAAACAGACTATCAGACCTTTTTCTAAGTGTTGTGTTACTAGACAACTTAACATATCCCATATTGGTGCTGGCCTGCATCAAGACCGGTTACAAGGTATGTGTTTCTAAAACTTAGAGTAAGAAGCAGTTATACTAATTCCGCATTCAGGCTCTTCTTGTATCACCGAGGAACAGCTTGGAGGGTGCCTTGGCTGTTGTTGACAGGACAGAATGCCGAATCTGGGCTAAGTCGACCGAGAACAATGAACTGGTTAACCAGATCCTCGACAAGAGGCCAATGGAAGTCCTACAGACACCGACTTTGGAAGAGTTGTTAGATCCTCGTCCCGTCGCCAAGTACCCTTACACCAAGACCTGGGAACAGGCCAACTTGGATCCCCTTGCCGTTCTTCACACATCCGGCTCAACTGGTCTGCCCAAGCCTATCGTCATGCGCCTGGGCACGATCGCTAGCGGTGACGCTATC
Organism: Xylaria cubensis; assembly: GCA_022385715.1. Taxonomy (NCBI): domain Eukaryota; kingdom Fungi; phylum Ascomycota; class Sordariomycetes; order Xylariales; family Xylariaceae; genus Xylaria; species Xylaria cubensis. The sequence continues at coordinate 32,668 of MU279013.1, read as the reverse complement.
AGAGAGATCGCTCTTGAGGAGGGCGAAGAAATCACTCCCTCATGGTCATCTGGCGATCTCGTCTTCAACCCTTTCCCTTGGTTCCATGTGAGTGATTGAAAACGAAATTATCCCAGTCTCATTTCTTTTGGTCATGGGTTACTAATAAATGGCATTTAGGCTGCTAGTCTCATGGTCAAGCTTGGTTTGAACTTCTGGCTGGGCTCTACTGTGGTTACGGAGCCCACCAATGGAATTATCAGCGCCGATACGATCGACCGCATTATTTCTAACCTCCCTGTCAAGGCCTTTTTTATCCCCCCATCGATTGTTGAGGAACTGGCCAAGACACCCGTCACTTTGAACAAGCTGGCGGCTTGCAAATACATCATCACTGGAGGAGGCTCACTCTCTTCACAACTCGGTGACATTGTGAACAATATCGTGCCCGTGCGCAACGTGTACGGTTCAACCGAAGGCGGTATCTGGGCCATGGTAGCTCCCCAAAAGGGCAAGGACTGGAGGACCTTCAAGTTCCCCCCTGAGTTGGGTACTGAACTGCGTGAGGTTACTCCCGGCCTATACGAGTTATTCTTTGTCAAGAAGCTTCAGTACAAGCGCTGGCAGGGTCTTTTCTATACCTTCCCCGAGGATACCGAGTACTCCACCAAGGATCTGTTCGCGCCGCACCCCACTGAGCCTGGCCGATGGCTCTGTGTCGGCCGTGCTGACGACGTCGTTGTCCTGTCAAACGGTGAGAAGGTTCAGCCCGTCGATATCGAGGCTTGCATTTCTTCTCACCCTGAAGTTCAGTCTGCTCTTGTAGTTGGTAACAGGAGATTCCACGCCGCCGTCCTCTTGGAGCTCCGTGGTCAGCCTCCGGCGACCAAGGAAGGCCTGGAGTCCTTGCTCGACAAGATCTACGCTGAGGTAGTCGAGAAGGCCAACGCTGCTTCTCCAACCCATGCTCGCATCTTCCGATCCAACATGATGCTTACAGTTCCTGGCAAGCCCTTCCTACGCACAGATAAGGGAACCGTCAAGCGTCCTGCTATGCTCCGATCCTACGAGAAGGAGATCGACGAGTTCTACGAGGCACTCGAAGCTGAGGAGGCTAAGGCCTTGTCAGGTGACATGGATACCAGCTCACCTATAGCTATTGCCAACAGTCTGCGCAATATCATCAGCGTCTTGTTGAAGAAGGAGTTGAATGACGATGACAACCTGTTCGCCGTCGGTTTCGATTCACTCCTTGTATTCCAGATTCTAGGTTCTCTACGCACAGCTGCTGAGCGCGCCAATGCCGATGTGACGCTCGCTCCGGCTCTCATCTATGGAAACCCCACCCTCGAGAAGCTTTCTGAGGCTTTCTACTCTGCGCTGCACTCTAATGCCAGCAGTGAGGATCTTGCCGCCAACACCTACAAGCAGGCCGAGGACATGATCGCGAAGTACACTCGTGACCTGCCCATTGACGGAGACACTGTTATTGTCACTGGTACTACCGGCTCCCTGGGCACTTACCTGCTTGACACACTGATTAGAAACCCGGCTGTCAAGCGCGTCTACTGCTTTAACAGATCTGCTGATGCGGAGGAGAGGCAACGCGCCGGTTTCAAGACTAAGGGTCTGACTGAGATCTGGCCCGCGAAGAAGGTCCAGTTCCTCACTGCCGATCTGTCTAAGCCTGACTTCGGTCTTGGCCAGGGCAAATATGATGTCCTTCTCAAGGGTGTCACCAAGATCATCCACAACCAGTGGCCCGTCAACTTCAACTTGGATCTCTCCTCTTTCGAGCCCCATATCCGGGGTATCCGCCACCTTGTCGACTTCTGCAAGAAGAGCCGAAACGGTTCCGCCGTCTTCTTCATCTCGTCTGTAGGCAGTATTACCAAGTGGGCTGACGACTCGCCCGTCCCCGAGGCACCCATTCACGATCTATCCATCGCCGGTACTCAAGGCTACAGTTTATCCAAGCTGATGGCTGAGATGGTACTCGAGCAGGCCGTCAAAGTCTCTGGTGTCGACGCCTCCATCTGCCGTGTAGGCCAGATTGCCGGCCCCGTCAACACAGGTGACAAGGGTGAGTGGAACAAGCAGGAATGGTTCCCAACCATCGTCGAGTCATCCAAGTACCTCAAGATGCTGCCTTCCAACCTCGGTACGCTTGACCGCGTCGAGTGGGTGCCGGTCGACCTGTTGGCGGAGATCGTTACTGAGCTCGCTGGCGTTGGCGCCAAGAAGCCCTCATTCGAAGAAGACGATGACGAGCTTAAGGTCTACCATGCCGTCAACCCCAAACTCAGCTACTGGCAGGTCATCGCCCCCACCATCCTCAATAAGATGCCTGCGGGCACACGATCCGTCTCCTGGAACGAGTGGGTGCAGGCCCTCAAGACCGCCGGTCGCACCGCCACGGCTAAGGAACTCCCTGGCCTGAAGCTGCTCGACTTCTACGAAGGGCTCATCCCTCCCGTGGGCTCGAAGATCACCCCCTTCAACCTCGAGACGGGCGTCTCGATGCGCAAGAGCCAGACCCTGCGGAAGTTAAAACCAGTCAGCAACGACTGGGTAGAGCTGTGGCTCAAGCAGTGGAAGTTTTAAAGAAAGCGAAAGCCAAAACAGTTAAAGAAGAAAAAAGCTTTTTTTGAAATGTTCATATATAAATCATTAATATCTCCCCTGCGTTACGGGCACAAGACAAGGAAAGAAAGAAGGCGATCCTTTATTTTTAAGATACCCCCAATTAGGTTGATGTGTGAAGAAGCAAAAAAGACGGCAGCGTTGGTCGATCAATACACTCGCAGAGAAGAAAGAAACGAAGAAGAAGAAAAGAAACCTCCCTTTTGTAACCCAAGTGTTCTCCTCCATTCATCCATCCATCCTCACGAAGCAGAATATTTGTCGATATACTACTTTGAAGCGTATATAGCAGGAACATGGGATATGACTTTGGCCTTTTTTGCATTGCGATACCTTTACTTTCTCACCCTTTTTTATTTTGTTGGCTTCACCATTTTTTTGGTGCCGCGGCGCGGAAGAAGAATTGGAGAAAGAGAGGAGTTTCCAAAGCCAACTGCAGGGGAGAGTTTTGTTTTCTTTTTTATAATACTTTCGACAGTATTCTCTGTAAGATTCGTTTTGTATATAATTCAGATCTCTGTCTAGAACATAGAGGCGTTTTGATGGGTTTTAGGGCTCACCTCTTTTCGAGGCGTTTGAATATACATTTTTCACAATGATCAATGCCTATTGTCTTTATTTATGTGATAATTGTGCTTGTGTGTTATAATGAATAGACACGTTGAATATGTGAGTATGGTTTTCAGTCGTAGAGGGGGATCTGAAGTCTTGGCCTGAACGTGTTTCATTCACCGCTCTTGTATACCTCCGGAAAAACTATTTGCGTTCAAGCATCTGTAACACTTGCTGATTTCTCATCTCACCAAGACCTATTAGCTTTTCACACAGTCTAGCGACCATGAATTCTAAGTTGTATTCTATTGAGGATCAAAGGACTCCCGAAACTTCTCTAGTACTCTTTTTCTGAGTTGGACAGGGCAATGAATCAGAAAATGAAGAGCACAATAAAGTTGATCGATAACAATTCTCGCAGTTGATGCTAGACTAGGTATTTTTTTTAAACGCCACTATTTTTATCCTAACTCAAGTCAACCTTCTCCGCCGCTTCAAGGGCCTTTGCGAAAATCTCTCCCAAGTTGTCCTCCAACCCAACGCTGATCCGAATGAGATTCGGATCGACGCCGAAACTGGCCGCCCAGTCCAGCTCCTGGTAGTGTGCCAATATGACATAGGGCGACGTCAGGGTGAAGTTGGTGCCGAGGCTGGGGCCTTTGGCCGTCTCGAGGGCGTCGTAGAAGGCGACGGTGTGGGCCTTGGTCTTGAGAGTACACGAGAGCAGGCCGCCGTAGCCACCGTTGGGCAGGCGGCGCGCCTCGTAGTTGGGCCGGGACTCGTTGTACTTGGGATAATACACCTTGGTGACGAGGGGGTGGGCCTCCAGCGCGTCGCAGATGACCTCGGCGTTGGCGTTGACGCGGTCGATCCGCGTGATGAAGTCCCGGCTGTTCCGCTCCATGAAGACGACGTCCTCGGCCCAGTACGCCGTCTCCTCGAAGACGTCGTCGGTCATGGCGCTCTTCAGGGCCCCGTAGTAGCGACTTCCCGGGTTCAGGATGATGCTCCCGCCCATGACGTTGCAGTCGCCCGAGAAGATCTTGGTCAGACTGCTCACTACCACGTCGGCGAGGGGCAGCACGTTCACGTTGACGAAGTTGCCTATCGTCTCGTCGACCACGACGGCGAAGTCGTACGCGTCCGCCAGCTGCCGTATGCGCGCCAGGTCGGGACACGTCAGGAGCGGGTTCCCGGGAAACTCGCAGAACAGGGCGAGGAACCTCTCGCCGGCGCGGAGGCGGGCCTCGAAGTTGTCGAGGTCGGCGCTGGACCCGTGGCCGTAGAAGATGGCGCCCGGGCCGAACTTCTGCAGGATCTTGAGGGTGTCGACGTAGGGGAAGCCGAAGTTGACGCTCTTCTTCTCCGGCGGGCGCGAAATCTTCAGGAGGGCCTGGTGCGTCGTGAAGATGGCGTTCATCCCGCACGGCGTCAGGTAGATGTCGTGCTCCTGCAGGTTCGAGACGCCGCGCGCGTTGGACTCCATGACGGGCAGCGACTTGCTGGCCAGGTCCAGGTCCGTCGTCAGCACGCCCGCGATGCGCCGCCGGATGGCCGATTTGGCGTTCTCCACGAGCGAGACGTCGAGGTTTCGCCCGTAGCGCTCTTCTAGGAAGCGCGAGCTCTCGATACTGTCGGCCTCCTCTTCGGGCGGCGGGCTTGGTTGTTTGCCGTTCGTTTTGTGCCCGTTGGTGGTGGCCTCTATTCCATCGATGGACGCGCCTCGTTGGTACCGCTTGGGCCCTCGGCGCAGCTTCTGCTGTGGTGAAGAGCGCGGCGAGGGCGAGCGGTTGCCGAGGACTAGAAGGCCGTCCCTGAACAGACCATGGCAGAATTCAGCTCGTCGGCTCGATACGCCATCGCCAGAGTGCTGCCAGTACTGTTTCGCTATGGGAAAGATGTCCTGTGGAAAGACGACTGCCGAGATGGAGGGGGAGAGAGACTTTAGTGGCTCAGAAAACTCCTTTGTCGGGTCCAACACGAGACTTAAGATAGATACGTCGACAGGGGAAGGCTGCTCGGCCTTATCCCGTATAAACTCGGCGCACCTCTGCGCGGCCCTCCTCGTGGGGAACAGCATGGCTGACTGGCCGGGACGACCGTGCTTGGCCACTATGTCGGCGCCCAATGCCTGGATGGACTTGTGAATGAAGAATCGCGGGTAGCCCGTGATCATGGTACCCAGCACCCATTGTTCACCCTCCTCGTACCCAACGTTGGCCTTCCATGTTGGTAGGGAGACACTGACGGCCTGTGAGATTGTTAATGTCAATCAATGACGGGGTGGTCGGGGATGGGAACTCACGTGAGCTGTATTGGGGGGGATTGAGTCCCCCAGGTCGATAGACGTCATTTTCTTGTTGGAATTTGCGGCGAACGATGTATTTTTTCCTGTTTCTTTATTTGTATTGATATAACTGTAGTGTAGTGCTAATTTCTATTCCTGTTTAATCACCCAGTCGTTTGGCGTTCCGTTTATTTAGTATTTTCATCAAGAGGGCATTTAGATATACCTAGGATTTAAGGGAGGACGTCGTATATATATGGCAGGAGAAATATGGGAGGATCGTGGATAAGTAGTTGCAAATAAATCGGGTCCGTTGTTCTGTTGCCGGGATCGGAGGCGGAAGGCTTTCCAATGGATTCCTCTTTTTCCTTTCAATCGAGCCGCTTTTGTCTGTACCGATACTAATTGAAAAATCGTCAATTCTACCAAGATAGAAAGTAATTCAACATCTCGGATTAAAGTTGACTAGTTACGCTTGCACAAAACATGAGCGGATAGCTGAAAACTACGACCTTGTGCAACTTTGATGGGTTTTTTTGGTTCATGAACATCAATCAGTCTTCCCCATTATGTCATTGTTATCGCATAACGTCGCAATCCGCGCTCTCACCACTCAAACTCATCGCTGCAGATGATTTCTGCTCATAGTAGGCTACAGATAGCCTTCTTAGAGACGCAAACAAATGCCGTGTAAGAATGATTAATCTCACCCCAGTGAGACGCTAGGTAACCCACTGCTTCTCGTGTGTGACTCAACTGAGTGACGCGTTACTGTGACTCACTAAGATAGACGCAAAACAATTTATTACATATGTACTGGATGCGCAAATGCGAATAAGAAAACGGAATTACATCTATCGCCCTGGCTTGGTTCACCTAGCTAGGCGTGGTCTTATTTTTGTTCTTTTCTTCGCACGTAGGCTTAGTTTTGCATTGCATTCTTGACGACCTAATTACAGATTTATGTTAGGTAGGTATTATATCACAACAAAATGTGAAATCAAATATGAGAAATCTGTTAGTGTATCAGATCCACGGGTGATCAAAACCGCCTTTGATAGGAGAAGGCTGTCGGTATTATGTCGTTGCTTTATGTTACATGACGCAAGAAATGCCAATTTCCTTCGTGTCGGACGGCGCATGGTGTGATTCGGCTCCTTTATGCAGTTTTAAATATCCCTATTGTAAAACATAGCGAGGCAAATCTACCATCGAACTCAAGCCCACCGGACCTGAAAGAGGTTTCTCGTATCGGTATTATTTCTGTTCCAATTTCGTAACCGAGGGTCTCGAGTGTGGGGGTCAGGCTATCGTGAGGGGTGGAATATTCATAAAACCTCCAAAACGACGTCATCTACCAATCTATCAACCATAAGTTACCAATCTCCAATTGTAACCCCCCTAATTACCGGAACGGGAACTCTATAATAAGCTATGATATTAGAAAACGTTGTTTCTGATGCTCGGGATCGCGCAGCGGCACGATGGGACATAGAGGTGCGGGATGGATACGCCCATAGCATCCAACCATCTGGAGCGAGCTCCGAGACACCACCTCAACTCCTTTTACCTCCGCTCTGTCATCCTCACATTCACCTAGACAAGGCGTATCTCTTAACATGTAACAACAAGAGCTCACCGCAACATCCCGACTACTCGGATTTATGTCCCACTTCAGGCTCCTTTGACGAGGCCTTAGCAAACACGTCGCGGGCCAAGGAGCGTTATACTCCGGAGGATCTATATCTTCGCGGCTCACAGTTACTGGCTACTAGCTATACCCAAGGCGTGACCTCTATGCGAGCCTTTGTCGAGTTGGACCATGTGACGGGTACTCTACCGTTGACTACCGCTATTCGTCTGAAAAAGGACTTTAGCCATCTACTGGAACTTCAGATATGTGCCTTTGCCCAAGACCCCATCTTCTCAACCACCCATGGCGACGAAAACAGAAATATTATCGAGGGCGCACTCGTCGAATTTGCAGACTCAATCGAGGCGCTTGGCACTACGCCGTACGTTGAGACATCGAGGGATGCTTCGCTGTCGAATATCGAGTGGGCCATTACGACAGCGCTGAAGCACAATCTGCACCTCGATTTTCACTTGGATTACACGCTCGACCCGCCTTCATCTTCGCCCTCCCAGAAGCCACTCATTTATTCCGTGCTTGACTTCCTTGACAGACACAAATGGGCGCAGATTGCTAATAAGACCAAGACGATCGTGATCGGCCATTGTACTCGACTTAGTGTACTCGAAGATGCTGAACGTAAAGCATTAGCCGAGGCTGTCATAGCTAGCAAGCTTCCTATCCACTTCGTTGGTTTGCCAACGAGTGACCTATTCATGATGGGTCGGCCGGACCATGACTCAACGTCAAGTCATAATCGTCCGAGAGGAACAATCCACGTCCCTTCCATGATAACAGAGCTTGGCCTATCTGCTTGCTTTGGGGTAAATAATGTCGGGAATGCCTTTACGCCCTACGGCACCGGTGATCCGCTACAGCTTGCATCTTGGGCCGTAGGCATCTACCAAGTCGGAACCTCCAGGGAAGCGAAGCTGCTCTACGAGTGTGTGAGCGCTAGAGCAAGACAGGCTATCGGTCTGGATGGCGGTGAGCCATGGGGACCAATTGACGAGGGTCATAAGCTACACGGAATGCTGTTACTCAAGAACGAGCGTGTAATAGAGCTTCCAGGTGCCCTTGGCTCGCCCAGCATGGCTGTAGCCGCAAGACAGCGCCTAAGCATCCAAGATGTTGTTTGGGATCCGCCGGAGAACAGTTTACGATCTGTTTTGAGATAAGGACCGCAGTTTCGTGTCCAAAGTCTTGAATCGATGTGTCTGGCACTTATACCGAATTCAGAAGTGCTGATTCATGCTCAAGAGCCATTTGGAAGTACTTCCCCGGCATCATCAAACGTGCGACCGTGGAAAGGCCTCCTGAGAAACGCGTCCGGTTTCTGTCATGTTATACCATATTCATCAATGCACGATTCTAACTGAAGCATTGTCAACGAATATATGGTTACTCATCACATGACGCAGCAGTGCAGACTATCGTGAGCTGGTCCGAAAATCTCTTGGTTTCGTTCGCGCTCATTCGCGCGTATCTTTTCCTTGACCTCTTTCGGGAAATACTTCCGCAAGAAAGCGGCACGTTCAGCGTCGAAGTTTTCTAGACCTGCCAACATTATGGTGTCTGATCGGCAAAGAGGACAATGCCTTTCGTTCTTTCGCGACATCTTTACGAGACATCGGCTGCAAAATACATGCTGGCAGTGCAGCTTGACGGGCCAGTAAGCGATGGCGAAGCATATGGGACACAGATAGTCGTCTAACTGCGGCACGACGGAAATAAGTTCGGTTGACACTTTGATATCAAGCGTTAGCGTTGGCATCATAAGTGGGATTTACGAAAGAGGAGGTTTTTTCATCTTTCTGCCTTATAAGAGCGAAAGGCTTCCACAGTGTCGGCTTAGTGGGAGAAGCACGAAATTTCGGTCCTGAAATTGGCCGTGATAGGGATAAGCAACTCGTATTATTACTTACTTTGAGCACACACATCTTGCGCCACGCTGCTGGTAAGAGAGCGACCGGATTTCACAACAACCGGAAAAGTGGATGAAACGCCCAACGACGTTCGCTTATCAAACTCTATCGTGCAAGATAAATATGGTTAGTGGACATTGTTGTCTGAGGGTGTCTGACGTACTCTTCAATATCTTGGTGACGGCAAGGCGATTTATCTCTTGAAATTTCAGGATAGCTAGCAGAGCGGAATTGATGCTCACAAAGTTCTCGAATGCGGTTTGGCTTGCACCTAACTTCAGCTTTGGAATGAGCCTGCGTTGTACAACCTGATCTTGGAACCATTTGAGTTGATCTACGGCCTGAGTGGTGGTCCGGGCACCGTGATCGCTCTCTCGAGAGGAGAAGAAGACGCGAGCTTCCAAGTATAGCTCAAAGATTTGCCGCCAGACATCCAGATCTGATTTGGCTTTTCGTCCACGAGACGGTTCGACTGCCTTACCTAGTTGCTCTCCGAGAGCGACAATCTGACCTTCAAGCTTTGCCTGCTCTTCTTTTTGGAGTGCCCCGATGTTGGATACATCGTTTTGGAGAATTTCGAAAAACTCGGCATCAAACACAAGAGGCACCTCGACTTGACGGATGTCGGTTGCACTACTAGAGGGAGCTTCTTGGTCGCCAGAAGACGCCGCAGGCGGCCTAGACAACTTATCATCTGCTGGCATAGCGTTGTCTGTCGTCTTGCTGAGTGCAAGCTTCTGTAAAAAATCTCTCGTGGATGGCGACAACTTGGCGTCGACGGCCACCCCATCTTCCAGGTGGATAAAGACGGTTAACCTTGGGCGCAAACGGGCAGATTCGGCAGCTTTCCCCTTGACGCCGTCAATATCGAGATGATAGCTGAAGCCCAAGTCGGCGGGTGCGTTGTCAGATGAGGGCTGGTGTTGGTCAGCTGCTAGACGTGCTAGAGTCTCCTTGTCCAAGCCGATCTCCTGCAGCTCCTTAGTGACTTTCTTCAGACACTTCTTGAGCTGGCCGTAGGGAATGGCGCAGTCCACCCATTTCTGAGGGAAAGCTGAGGTATATGTTAGTCAGACTCACGAATCGATTGATGTAAGAGGACGAATCAGCTTACCTTCGCGTTGGAGAGCCTTCCGGAACTCCTGTGCAAACTTCATGCCAGTCTACTGTTGTTGTTGTTGCTATTATACGTGGATGTGTGAGCGAATTAGGCCGGGAATAGATTAATAGATTGAGATAGGGGGGTGGTTATTTATGTAGGTTATTAGTCTAGTTCTAGCCCACGATCGGATGGAAAGCGACGAGGCTATTGTCGGCCACTATTGCGTCTACCTATATTGGGCAATGTGTCGTGTGATTCATTTCTGGATCGGGATGAGAAAGATCATGGTTTGTGTAACAAGGATGCATAGGCCTGGCCAGGGTAACCCGGAAAGGCGATTATGTCATTCAAACTGTGACTGATGAATCGCATGGTGACTTGCAGACGGAGAAAGGTGCCCAAGTACGTTCATTATCGGCGGCAAAAGCCAGCTTACAAGTAAAGGCGACACCGGACTTTCTATCTTTTCTCGTACAAGTGTTGTACCTACCTAGGTTAGGCAGTTTAAAATACATGTACTTACTTGCCTTACGGTATCGGTAGTGCAGGTTACTCAATAGATGTGTGGCTGAAGCGCCCCCCGGACCCCTGCATTGGAGGGGTCAAGAGGGGCAGAAGTAGATTATCTAGGAATTTCTTTATCGTTTAATAGATTAATTGATTACCTGTATGTCAGCAATTCAACACCCTTCCTCAACAACAACAAGAAGCGAAAAGCGCAACGGCCAGTTTTCAGATTGCTGGACTAGGTGGCGTGGATGTAGTCTAAGTCTCTGGTTCCCATCAGACGTCATTGCAAAATGGGTGCCGAGCAATCGTCGACGCGGGGCACCGCCGCTGCTGACAGCCCGCCTAAGAAGACGGATTACTACCAGCTCCTTGACATAGACCGCACTGCTACTGACGACGAGTTAGTTCCCCCTTGAACATCTGTCTGTCTGTCTCTTGTGCGTCTGACCTGGGGCTTGCTGGAGACAGGATAAAAAAGGCCTATAGGAAGAAGGCCCTCGAGCTGCATCCCGATCGCAACTTCGGCGACGTCGAAAATGCCACTCGCAAGTTCGCCGACGTTCAGGCCGCATACGAGGTTCTCTCTGACCCTCAAGAGCGCGCCTGGTATGACTCCCACAGCGACGCTATCCTGCGCGGCGAGGATCCCGCCGACGTCGGTGCCGCTCCCGAGTACCACAACGTGCGTCTGACCACTACCGACGACATCTTTACCTTAATGGGCCGCTTCAACAAGTCCGTACCACTCGACGATTCGCCCAACAGCTTTTTCACCATCCTGCGCGAGACCTTTGATCGTCTAGCCGAGGGCGAGTATGCCGCCGCCGACTGGGAGGGACTGGCGCCGCCGCCGGAATACCCCTCCTTTGGCGAGTCCACCGACGACGACGCCGTCGCCAAGGCTTTCTACAGCCGTTGGTCTAACTTCTCGACGCGCCTCGGCTTTGCGTGGAAGGATAAGTGGCGTCTGTCCGACGCTCCCGACCGGAGGGTCCGCCGGCTCATGGAGAAGGAGAACAAGAAGTTCCGTGAGGATGCCATTCGTGAGTTCAACGACGCCGTGAGGTCCCTCGTTATCTTCGTGCGGAAGCGCGATCCGCGCTACGTCTCCAACAAGCAGTCCGAGGACGAGCGCCAGAAGATCCTGCGTGATTCGGCCGCTGCGCAGGCCGCGCGGTCGCGCGCCGCCAACCAGGAGAAGATAAACTACGCCGACGCCGTCCCCGAGTGGGCCCAGTCCCGCGGCGACGATGCGCACGTTAGCGAGTTTTCGGAGAGCGAGGACGAGTCTGAGGTGGAGGAAATCGAGTGTATCGTATGCAACAAGACCTTCAAGAGTGAGAAGCAGTTCGAGGCCCACGAAAAGAGTAAGAAGCACTTGAAGGCCGTTCAACAGATAAAACGTCAAATGAGGAAAGAGGACGCGAATTTCGACTTAAGCAGAGAGGTAGATTCAGGTCCAGACACTCACCAGGACGGGGTTGTTAAAGGGGATGATCATAATGTCGTGAAGGCTCAGGAAGACGGTACACGGAGCCCACGCGGCGCATCTCATACCGATGCCGAGCCGGACTCCACGGCGGCCAACTCGGGCGCTGAAAGCGAAGATGACGATTATGCCTCGAGAGATGCTGTTGAAGCACGTTTGACGGGCAAATCAGATTCGTTACCAGGTGATGAAGGCGACGACGATGTCGAAGAGGCAACCGCCAAAACGGCGAACATAACAGTCGAAGATGATCCTCCGGCGAAAAAGATCGGTATGGCCAAGGCTAAGAAACTGAAAAAGGCTGCTCGCCAGGCCGCGGCCGAGCAAGCTGGTCACCAGGTACGTCACATTACACTCCTCACACACGCAAGTTTCCTACTCTTTAGGATATGTATGGAATACTCATCATCTTCATGCTGTAGTGTCTTACATGTCGCGCTGCATTCGACTCGAAAGGAGGGCTTTTCAAGCATATTAAAGAGAACCCAGACCACGCTACTCTGAAGGGTGTCGCGCCAACGAATAAGTCTGGCAAGTCGGGTGGGAAGAAACGGTGACCTGCTAGACATGGCAAAACTGTTTCCTGAAAAGGTTATCTAAGATACACCGTGCCATCCGGTCGGCTATTCAATGTCGCTAGTGCCATACACCAGATCAAAGACGGAAAACCTAGCAACCCGGCTGGCCAGAAGCAGACTCCTGAGTATACGGCAGATCGATAACCTGACCTATGTACGGACTCCGGCGATACCGGTTTATCGGGTGCACTGTAACCTGATCTAAGATGATGCCGTACTAACACTAACTTAACTTCCTCTGAGCTCGCCTGCTCTTCTGGGAATGTTAGCTATGACGGCTCGAGTGACACACAAACTTGGAAAAATGCTTGCTCCCAGCCACGAATTCCTCAAGAAAGTTCTAGACAGGGACTGAAAACATCGAGTCCGTCCGCATCTTGCCAAGACGGTCTGACATTCTGAAGTATCTCATCGTGGCCGCGGCTCCCTGTCACCATGATTAAACCATTCCAAACCCAAAACGCCTGATCCAGTCCTATGGTATATTTCAGAAAATGCAAAATCGCCGGCCCATCCCATGTTATGCATCTTGGCCTTCCTCTATGTTGTCCTTGATGGCTTCCTCCTCGTCCTCGTCATCGCTCAGTGTTTCCACTTGGTCAATGACGTTTCCATGCTCGCTCATCTGGGCGACGGGATCATGGTCGGACACGTGGATAATGGCCTTGCCTTGCACATGTTTCACGCTCCGTCTCCAATCCCGCCAATCTTCCTCGTCACGTATTAGGAAGCCAATCAGCATGCTGGGATCCATCTCCTTGATGTGTAAGCGACGCAGCTTGCGGGTGTGGCAGGTGTCGATTTCGCTCTGGGTATATTGGTCGACGTCTTCACGGTAGGGGAAGATGGGCCGGGTGTAATGGGGGTCTAGATAGAAGAAGTGGAGACCCTGAACCCCGATGAAATAGTGGGACGAGGAAGGACGCCCGCTACACAGACCGATTAGATTACACAAAATATTACTTAGAGATTCTCTTGGATAACTGCTTACCCAGCTATGCCTACGGATTGTGGCATCTGCAACGAGGCAACCAGCGCTTCCCAATATACGGGCGTGATTTTGTCTATGCCAAGTCTCGTGCCAACCAAGATGACGGTAGGATGGAAGGTGGTGCCATCGGGCTTCGCAATCTTCATGAAATTGTCCTCGTAGACATCGGGACCATCACCTGTGGAGTAAACGCGGAGAGTCGACTCGTGGGCATTGGTAAGGGCTCTGATGGTGGTCAGCGGCTATGACGATACCGATACCGAGAATGCAAAACCTGGCTGCTTACTGAATACACCTAGCTGTCGCTGAAGGACCGAACCATTCACCGGGATACTTGCCGCAGGCCGATGCGCCGTGACGTACGAAGTTGTGTATTGAATAGGGTGCTCTCATGTCGTCCGCGAATTGGGCCAGGATATTTCTCTCTTCGGCTTCCCGTGTACCCCGTCGCCATGCTACACACAAGTTAGCAACATTGATCAGTGGGTCCCGGTGCTCGAGAAGCGTGGCAGAACGGACCTCGACCTAGCCGTTGTATAGCCATGGCATTGGCGATAAGACTCTGGCCCGACCGAATCATGCAGCCCCAGCCGCTATCCGAGGCAAAGCCGGCCTGGTCGGACAGCTGAGTCTTGATCCGCATAGAGAAAGACAGAGCAGCAAGTGCCTTGGGGTTCTGGGATCTTGGTATAGGGTCGAATTCAGAGCGATAGGTCATCCAGATCCTTGATTCGAAGTCATCGAGGAAGGCCGGAGGCCAGCCACCATCGCGGGGGGCTTCCTCGTAAGCCAAGGACTCGTCGAAACTACTCGACGTGGAGTCGGGAGGGGTCTCGGGAAGCTGGGCAGGCTTTGGCTCGGCTCTTCTGGTTGAGTCTTCGGGGTCGGGAGCGGTAGCGGCAGCGGGCTCACGCTTTGGGCTAGGGCTGCTGTTGTTCAGCTTGTAGCGGGAGCCAAGGCACCACACGGGCTGATCGCGGACAATATCGTTGGTGGGTTCCGGATCCCAAAACATCTGGACGATGCGTCGCCCAACATCGAGCGTCGTATCCATTTCGGCAGGGCGGGCGCCGTTGGAGCTGCCGTTGTGAATACCGTTCGTTGTGTAGGGTATATACAGAGGAACTGTGGATAGCGATACAGAAAGACAAGGTAATGTTCACGATTTCGACGTATCTGGGTGTCACGTAGTATTATATGGGATACAACGACTACCGGACCAACAAGGTTCGAGTGAGGCGAAGACAAACAAGTACAATGTCTATCAGAAGTGGACGACCAACATGAAGAAACGACCTGTCGGGTGAGGACCAGTGTGAATGACACGCGCTCACTCACTCACTGACCGCCCAGCCGAGCGGTGACAGACTCAGGTAGGTGCTGGAGAGCGATGGTATCTTTGGAGGCAGAAGCGTAGATAAGTAGGCAGTGATAAGAGATGGAGGAACACAAGATGTTAAGCTGGGCCGATCCTAAGGGTCGGGTTGGGCGGGTCAGATGAACAAGTCGGAGTTCTGGGAGAGCAAGTCATCAGTCATCTGGGGCTCACCAGTTGACGTAGTGGCTGGGCTTAGTTACCTGTAGGTGCCTACCAATGTGGAGTGGGTAGGTACCTCTCCCGTGCATTCAACTTGGGGGAAGAGGGGCTGGTATGTAACAGTTATTATAGATGTCATTCCCGAAGCGGCTAAGAGGTAAAGTCGATGCTCAGTAGGTACCTTAGGTACTGTGCTTGTACCTGCTGTAGTACTCCGATTAGACCCCTATCGATAAAGCTTTCTTTGCCCAAGTTCGCCCCCAAGGTCTACTCAGTCAAGTCATCCCGCACCTGAGGTGCTTATTAGTTTGTCCGACCTCATGATCTACTCATAACTGTTCCTTCAACTTAACTCAGCTCGACTCAACTCTGTTTAACGTACTAGAGTTGAAGGAAGCTCAAGAAGCGCGAAAAACATTAATCACTTGCGTCGAAATTTTCTTTTCTTCGTTGAGCGGCGGTTTTTCGCTTTAGGCTTCTCTTGTTCAAAACTCCCATCCAGCAGCCAAACTTGGTTGACTTCGACCCTTGAACATACACTGTGAGGCAATGTGCTTCTTGTATGCCCCTGACTTAGCAGCTAGTTGTTCATATACCCCTACGTAATTCTGTCCAGTACTGCGCTCCTTGTCGCCGCACCGGTAGTACCGCATTGGAACCTGTTACTCGGCTTCCAAGTCTGCCATTGCGATCACTATGCCGAGAAAGAAAAGCAAAGCGAAGACGCACCCCAAGGCGAAAGGACCTGCTCCTAAACAAAATCGCCAAAGGTTCAGCTCAGCCAGTGCGCGTGAAAACTCGCCTTTCCCTCGTCGCCACGGTACTTGTCATTCAGGCTCGTCTAGTCGATATTAGTCTTCGCTGACCATCGTAGGCTACACCCTTGCCGAAGAAGCTAGGAATACGGCTAGCAACCGCCGTGGTGTTCGGGGCCGTGATGCCAGGCTTAGATACCAGCCTGTCGCCTTCATCAGCGCTGGTTTTATGGACCCGCTTAAGGATTTTGAACTTCCCGAGCAGGCTGATGCATCGATGCAAGCGAAAGCTGCAGTTCCCAGTCCCGATGTAAGCGGCGGTTTACTTCCCAACGTTCCTACTCCCGCCGAGTCACGTACTCAGTCACCATGCGTCAACCATACTGCTCGGCATGAGCCAGCACAAGAGAACGTATGTCCAGACGACAGATCAGATGTCAGCTCCGACTCAAGCGAGGAGGTGATTTTGTTTAGGGGTCGAAATGCTGGTCGTCAACAAAAGAGTCGCTCACCGAAACCCGTCGTTGACGGAAATGATAATGGAAATGCTACTGTGCCACGTGAAATCAACGTAGAATTGCGATTCGTCAAAGAATCCATCGATGTCGCTATTGAACCTGGCTCCGTTTCTAAGGTTGAGGAAGCTGATTTTATTTCTTTGGATACGAATCATTCAAAGCGTTCGTTCCCCCGAAAACGGCGCTCCCATCCAAACTTAAACGAGGACGATGATGAAGCTGCTATCATCGCTGATTACATAGCTAACATGCAGGATGACGATGATGACGATGAGGAGAATGAGGATGACATCGGGCATCCTGGCCTTGGTTCTCATTCCTTTAGCATACTCCGCGACCTGGGTGGTACGGATAGCGACGCCATACCTAGTCAGCCTTCTAGTGGAGATGAATCAGGAGATGAGTTAGACGAGGGGGACGAAGAGGACACAGACACACAACGCCGTCTCGAGTCAGAAGATGAACGCCTAGCTCAATTGATTGCTAAGCAAGAAGAGCTGGGTATTTACAGTGACGATGTCATGCTTTTTGACGGTGCTTACCCCGACGATGGATGGATAGCGGCCAGCAGCGCGCCTCGCCGCAAGAAGAAAGGCACATCGAAGAAATCCAGGATGTTTCAGGGAGGCAGCCAGTTCCCGAGTGCTACGAAGATGGCAGAGGCATTTGATGAGCTAGACCTCATGGACATGCAAAATTCTCGCCTACAAAGATCGAAGAAAGGCCCCATTTCCTTCGGCCTATCGGACTCAGAGTTGGAAGACGCCCTTAATGTTGCAATCAAGAAGGACCGCCTTAAGAAGGCGGACAAGAAGAAGGCCCGTGAGGAGTTGCGATCGCAGGGTTTGCTGGGCAAGAACAGCAATCCTCACGACCTTCGAGCTAAGTACCAGGGAGGCATGTCTCTTGACGACCTGGCTGATGAATTCGAGGCATTCATCCTCAGCACCCGAGAACAGTGCGTTTTCCTTCAACATAAGCTATCTAGATACAAGCTGACAGAAATAGGCTCATCCTACCACCCTTCGACAAGGATGCCCGCAAGATTGTTCACACCATTGCCAACGCCTTCAACATCAAATCTAGATCGGCCGGCTCAGGGACTGGCAGATATCCCGTCCTCTACCGCGTAAAAGCCACTCGTCCATACGACGAACTCATGTTCGAACAAGCCTTTAGCCGCGTGAGACGCACGTGGTTTGCGCGCGTGGATGTAGACGAGAAGGTCATACAGCAGGCTCGCGTCCTCAAGCGAACTGAGGTCCGTACTGGCAAGTCTCGCACCGGCAAGTCGTCCATCGTTCTCCGCGAGGGAGATGTTGTCGGACAGCATGCCTCGGAGATCGGCGTGGAGAACAAAGGCAGAGCCATGCTCGAGAAGATGGGCTGGACAAAGGGCATGTCCTTGGGTACCGTTGAGACTCAAGGCATTATCGTGCCGTTGACACACGTCATCAAGAAAACCAAGGCTGGTCTGGGCGATCTCTAAACCATAGCCCGCCTGCTCGTGTCAGTGTTATCCCTACCGTCATCAAACCTACAATGACAAGTCGAAGGAGTTAGAGCTCCCCTGTATTTTTCAAGATACTGTATAAGCTTGTTCCTCACGCAGAACGATTAGGATGTTCGGTATATTTTTACCATCGTATGCATAAACACTACCTGGTGTATTCATAGATAGATGGTGTTTTTGGAATTCACTTGTACATAATGGCGGCAACGCCAGGAATAGGAACCGGGTGGAATATCATGTGTATTGGTCAAGTATGCTGAATTCAATCTGCCAACTGGCGATCGCAAATCTTCTCTCAGTTTGCAGTGAAATGCGGTCTGGTGCCTGAAATCATTTTGAGTTGATGTTTTCGAGCTCGTTCCTGTATCTCCCGGTATTAACCTTTAGAAATCAATTCGATATCGGCCACTAAATGAGTCGTGTTGATCCTTAACACTGCGTTTGCTTTGGGTTATTTTTGCTCCCATTTTCTTGTCTGGGTATGCGTGCTGAACTGTACCAATCATACGCCTTGCGCTTCCCCAAAAGCGCGGCGTCGGTCTCGGAGCGCGATCCGAAACATCGCCATCAAGTCGATATCAGCTAGACGTTAGATGGTATCAATACACCTGCAGCTTTTCTCGTTGGATAAGCTGGATGAAATGCGCTGTCAAGCAAGTGCGCCTCCTACCAATTAAGCTGCAAACAGATCGGAGCATTAAATTCACATGCAGAGGAAGTTGTGATTATTTGTTCATGTCCAGATTCTCATTCCGAAAACCCTATCGGCAAAGTGTATTGTACAACCGCAAACCCCAGACCGTGTTGTGTGCAAAGACATTGCCCCCAGAAAAAAGCAGACCATCCGTAACGCATTAATGAGACTCCCGAAATGTAGGGACCCGGTGTAGCTTTGGCCAGGTCTCATCATGATGCCAAAGCAAAAGAAAACCCACGCCCGAAACACAAACAAAGCAGACAAGCAAGCGCTTATTTTGTTGATGAAGAGTACTTGGTGACAGCCTTGGTACCCTCAGAAACGGCGTGCTTGGCCAACTCTCCGGGAAGAATCAGACGAACTGAGGTCTGGATCTCACGGGAGGAGATGGTGCTCTTCTTGTTGTATGCAGCCAGCTTGGAGGCTTCTGTGGCAACGCGCTCGAAGATGTCTAAGTTGTACAGTATTAGACAAGATTCATGTTTCAATAAACTCGAGATCGCTTACCGTTGACGAAAGAATTAAGAATGCTCATGGCACGGTTGGAGATACCGGTGTCAGGGTGGACCTGCTTGAGGACTAGAAGTGCAATGTTAGTAAATGACCAACACGGTTCAAGATGTGCCAAATGCAGTGTGGGGTCAATGAGGACCGGTTGCACTGATTGGGAATGCTAACGCGTGACTAGCAAAAGGCAAAAGCTTGCATGTCGTGCGCGAAACATCCAAAGGATAAAGTGAGCTATGAGGTGTGACTTACCCTTGTAGATGTAGGAGGAGTAGGTCTCACGACGCGTCTTGGTGCGCTTCTTCTTCTCGCCAGTGGAAGCAGTCTTCTTGCCGGCATCCTTCTTCTCGGGAGCCTTGGAGGCAACAGGGGCCTTGGCGGCGGGCTTCTTGTCAGCAGCTTTGGGAGGCATGGTGAAAGATGGAGTTGGTGGATGAGATTCGGGTTTGTGGTAGATGCAGATGCTGTTGATGCGCGAAAATGGATGAAATCCGAATTGCTGTTGTTGTTGCGTGGAAGAATGAGAGATGCAGATGGAGAAGTCGAAGTTGGTAGATGGAAGAAAGGGTGTGGGTGGTGAGGTCCTTTTGTAGGTGGGATGCGGTCGCGCTAAGCTTGGTTACTGATTTGGATCACGCTGTGTTGCTGCTGCTGTTGCTGCTGCTAAATGCTACTGCTGCACGCGCCGGGGGGGTTGCGCATTTTGGTTTGATCCTGCCCTGTCAAGAAAGGCTGGGCTAGTACGCCGCCACCCGCCAATCACACCGCCCTACCTTGTAGAGTACCTTCGTACCGAGCTAATGTCCGCTAATTTTTTACCATTGACACGCGCAACGCGTCCATCAAGTGTATCCCTGCGTTGGATATAAATGTTATCGCAGGCGCAAATCCCCAGCCGCTGCAAAAACAATTGCTCCCAAAGAGGAAATAGTGAAGCATTTTAGCAGCACAATAGCCAATCATAAATTAGAAACTGCATACAATTCAATCGCCCAAAAGGTAGAGGCTGAACCTAATTAACACAGTATCTAATTACGCATGCTGCTGTAGTCACGATTCCATTTTCTATTCAGAATGATCATTTCATTAGAGTTAGCAGTCGAATTTTGATAGCAGTTCAGGGTCAGAATGTACATGCGATTCTAATCGGTCGCTTCCCGAATTTGCTAAGCATTGCTGCAACTAAAAACCACAGCCTGCAGCATGTAGCATTGGTCTGTGGCCTGTATATCCTTCCCGCAGCCGGGATCCGTCCACCTGCCTTACTAGTCCCAGCTGGGTAAGAAATGAAGCTATCGTGACATCCATCTCCAGATCTGTGCAACCGGGACCTGCCTCAATTTCCCCGGCTCTCCGGCACCACAATACACCTTTCCCAGCAGCCTCGTACTCGGCAACACTGTGCGCAGACGGGAGACAGCCCCATCGGCTTTCAGGCAATATCGGCGCCGGCGCCCCGTGCTTTCACATGCAGGTGCCATGAGGCAGAAATAAGTCCAGAGCACCCATGTCCCGGCAATCCTCAGTAGTCCCTGCTAGTATGAATTCAATTCCTACCTGATAATAAACCATAGCCCAGTTTTATTTGAAAAGTCAATTAGATTCATATTATATCTTCCGAATTGACTATTCCTTGCCAACGTGTTACGCTATGTAATAATGAATGACACAGAGACCCAAAACCTTACGAAGATGTCAGATCCAGATCAGAGTTCAGGCTGCTTGGATCAAATTGCCACCTATGTAAAAGGGCAAAGCGTCGGTGTGAATCGAACTCAAATCATCAAAGGGAAAGGCACAAGCCATCAGTTATCAGATATTATGAGAACAAGTAGAATCAGACAGGATCAAGCGCATTGGGAGAACATGCAGAATACAATATCAAAACAAGCATGGTCTTGTCCAGAACAAACAGTCAAATCAACAAAACGAGCAAGGAGAATGAAATCTGCAAAACGAAATGGGGAGGGATGATCAGGGCAGGCACATATATGTAGGTATTTTACAATGGTTTAATGGCGAAATAGCTGGCCAATCATAAATCGCGCAGGATAAGGTAAGCATACGCCAGGCAGGGAATTTGTCTGGGGATCGTAAATTTGGGGTCCTCTTGCTGCATGCATCAAAGCCTCACAAGTGCGAATTCCCTATTGGCCAGGCACGGTCGCACCTTATTGAAAGCTAGTGGTGTGCGCGTAATTGAAAGGCGCCGCTGCAGTTCTTGGCCCTTCAAAAGCTCGTGGCTGAACAGCCTGCCAAATCCAGCCCAAATCAGGCTAGTGCCAAATCCACCCACCCCCTGCGTTTTTAGAGTTGATCGCAGATACCGTGATTTGGTAGCTGTGATTCTGATTCTGCAGACGCGACCTAGGCGTACTTAAAGAGCTCCTCCCCCACCAATCTTCAACGTCTTCCTCCCGATTCCATCTCCCATATCTATCTCTTCTCAACCACCGCCAACGCATCCATCTCTGCGCAACATCTGCTATTTTCAAGCAGCATTTCCAGCTCTCACATCAACCACAACTTTCTAATCTTTCCACCCATCCCTCAACTACCATCAAAATGACTGGAGGCGGCAAATCCGGAGGCAAGGCCAGTGGTGCCAAGAACTCTCAATCGTAAGTTTCCTTCCCTGCTGCATCGTCGCACATATTCCATCTTGGCTGGTGTGTTTTGGTCCATCAATCGCTTCCAAAGCGACGCGTCTGGCACACCAAAACAGCCCATATTACATCTCGATCTCAATAGCCGAGTCTTTTGTCTAACTTTCTTTCAGTCGATCATCCAAGGCCGGTCTGGCTTTCCCCGTCGGTCGTGTCCACCGTCTGCTCCGCAAGGGCAACTACGCTCAGCGTGTTGGTGCTGGTAGGTTTTCATCCGGACATTTGGTCTTGTTTACTGGGTACTAATGCATCACTTCAGGTGCTCCTGTCTACCTCGCTGCCGTCCTTGAGTACCTCGCTGCTGAGATCCTCGAGTTGGCTGGTAACGCTGCTCGTGACAACAAGAAGACCCGTATCATTCCCCGTCATCTCCAGCTCGCCATCCGAAACGATGAGGAGTTGAACAAGCTTTTGGGTCACGTCACTATCGCCCAGGGTGGTGTTCTACCCAACATTCACGCTAGTATGTTGTCTGCATCACTCATCTTACTACCTATACTAACTATCCTTTTCTAGACCTGCTCCCCAAGAAGACAGGCAAGCCCGGCAAGAACGCGAGTCAGGAGTTGTAGAGTCGGTTGCGGTAATATCTTATTTTCTGGTTGGTCGTTTGGGATGCTTCATGAACCACGGGGTCACGGCTGGGTACGGTTTGCTTTTTCTCATGCGTACGGGTTGTACATTACACATAATCCATTGGTACATGGATACGAATGAGCACAATTGATAAAGAATTCTGAACAAACACTTTTGGTTTCCGGTATTCAAGTGATCGTGCTTTCCTGAGATTAGTAACTATCAAAGTTCAGGTAATATTCAACATGGTGTTGAATAAAAGGCAAGTTTTCAGCGATGGTACTCAGGTTTACAAATACGATTTGAGAGGCGTGGGTTTTGCAGTCCAACGGAAGTACTCCGCAAGAGCGCTCACGAACTTCATATCAACGGGAATTTAGGCAAATAACAGAGATACAGAGAGGTCGGCCGGCAGTATCAGCATACGAGCTTGGCGAATAACATTGTTTGTACACAGATGAGGCAAGGGGCAAAGTTTGAGGCAGCAATTTTTTTGTATTCTATACGGAAATTACAGGGTCTATGTACAAGATGATGATGTGCTTTGGGTGTCATCATTTCGCCTCTAGAACTTCAGCGGTGGCGGGGCTGGTAATCACATTAGCATTAACACAAACTGAGCGGCTATCGTTGAACTCACGAGCTGTGCTATGAACGGGAAGGTTTCTCTCATATTTCGATCCTAATGGAATTGTCAGCCCGGAATTATCCAAATCCCATCAAAACGTCTGGACGGCCAGGTGTTGGCCAGTAGTGTGATAAATGTCATACCTCCAGGGGCGGTCGGGTGGCAGTAAGGATCAGGGTGCTTCCACGTCTCAAGCAGCTTCTCCGTCTCGTTCAGCAACGCCTAGTCGTAGCGGGCATGTTAGTCGGTCGCCACTCTATGGTGGTGGGCGCAATGGTAAGGCAGGCTCGAGCTCACCCTCTGCTTCCGGACATCTACGATATTGCGGTTCGCCTCAAATAGCGATCGGATGTAGAGAGCCTGGCCACGCCATAAGTGTCGGTGGACGGCCCAGTCGAGTGCGAGCTTCAGGGACCGCCGGTAGAGCGATCTATGGAGCGGCATACTTGGTCAGAGCTGTGCGGCAGCAGGTAGGCACGGAGCCAATTGATTGAACTCACAATGCGGCCTGTCGGTGGTTCGACATGGTGATCGATCCCTTTTTTTCTCTCCGTTGTTGTCGCTGAGTTTGGGATTGCGGTGTTATGGAGCGAGTACCAGCGCGTGTCGGAGTGGCGGCCGGTCACCTCACGCGCGACTTCTGCTCCTCTGTGTTCGGGTTGTAGCCGATGCGGTTCTAGGCGGGCGGGGAAGGGTGAGGTTGTGGAGATGTCGGGGTGGGCGAAATCGTCTCTTGAAGCTATTCTCGCTCTGCCAATGCAAAGCTTGGGGTCGAAGGTTGGACGTTTGGCGGGTGATGCAGCAGGGATCCACAAGTTAGCAATTGGCCATTGCTCATTGGGTTCGGTGGCAGACAGGCTGTGGACAGCCCTCGGACAGCTGTCATGTCTTTAGCGGGTGAATTCGGTAACCGTGTGAGTGCTAGGTTTTAGTCGGGCTGGTGACGAACAGGGAAAAAAAAGAGCGCTTGCCGGGAATCTGCGGCATGACAGCATAAAACAGCCAATCCAAATTCATTCTCTTCCACCTCCAACCGTAATAGCCTCACCTGCCCGGCCCGGATGCAGAGCTTGTCTCCATCCTTCTCTCCTTTCTTCTCCCCCAAATATCGAATACAGTCACGACTACCACTCCATCCACTGGAGTCGTTTGCTCCCTCTCCCCCCTCTCGTATATAACAACATAATAGAACAAGTCATCAACCGTTACAGGGTCTCGTTGTCCGTGCTACTCTCTAACCAGACACGTACATTATTCTGCTCTGCTCTGCTCGACCCTGCTTCGATTCGACTAGCCTCGTTTCGCTGCGCATCCACGCTCGCTTGCCCTCCTTGCCGAGTTATCGACCCTCTTCCGATCCGTCGCCCCCGCACCACAGCTTTACCATGATGTCAAGACGCCTTCTCACGGCTGCGCGCATTCTGCGCCAGCCCGTGAACCAAACCCTGAGAAGCCAGCTCCCGCTGCCCATCCTCATGAGCCAAGTTCGCACGTATGCTCAGACCGTTGTCAAGGTTCCTCAGATGGCCGAGTCCATCACTGAGGGTACCCTGAAGCAGTGGAATAAGCAGGTCGGCGACTACGTTGAGTTGGACGAGGAGATTGCCACTATCGAGACTGACAAGGTAATATACTACTGCACTTTCATGCCTGCCAGCTCTTTGGAGAGCCCTTCCGCCTAACTGACGATTCTTCGTTGTCGTAGATCGATGTGGCCGTCAATGCGCCCGAGGCTGGTATCCTGAAAGAGCTGTTGGCGAACGAGGAGGACACGGTCGTTGTAGATCAAGAGATTGCCAAGATCGAACCCGGCAGCGCCCCTGAAGGTGGTGATAAGTCCGAGTCGAAGGAGGCTCCCAAGAAAGAGGAAGCCGAGACTGAGACAAAACCCGCACCCGAGGAGAAGGAGAGCAAACCTCAACCCAAGCAAGAATCCCAGCCAGAACCATCCTCCAAGCCCTCGCCTCCTCCAGCACCCAAGAAGGAGTCTACTCCTGCACCGTCGCAGCCTGCCAAGGATTCTTCTGCCGCTTCCGGTCCCGTCCTCGGAAGCCGTGAGGAGCGACGCGTTAAGATGAACCGTATGCGTCTACGTATTGCCGAGCGCCTAAAGCAGTCCCAAAACACCGCCGCCTCTCTGACTACCTTCAACGAGGTCGATATGTCGTCATTGATGGACTTCCGTAAAATGTACAAGGATGAGGTTCTTAAGAAGACGGGTGTTAAGCTCGGCTTCATGAGCGCCTTCTCCCGCGCCAGTGTTCTGGCCATGCGCGATATCCCTTCCGTCAATGCATCCATTGAGGGCGAGAATGGCGGAGACACCATCGTGTACAGGGATTACGTAGACATATCGGTAGCTGTAGCCACCGAGAAAGGCTTGGTAACACCCGTTGTCCGCAATGCTGAGTCGATGGATCTCGTTGGCATTGAGAAGGCCATCGCCGATATGGGTAGAAAGGTGCGTCTTCCCTATTATCCCCATGAGGCGCAGTCTGACCCACCCGTAATATTTCGTCACTAACTTAGTTATTAGGCCCGAGACGGTAAGTTGACCATCGAGGATATGGCTGGTGGTACATTTACCATAAGTAACGGAGGCGTTTTTGGTTCGCTGATGGGTACCCCAATTATCAATCTGCCCCAGAGTGCCGTGCTTGGGCTTCACGCCATCAAGGACAGGGCTGTCGCCGTGAACGGCAAGGTTGAGGTTCGCCCCATGATGTATCTCGCCCTGACCTACGATCACCGGCTCCTGGACGGCCGGGAAGCCGTGCAGTTCCTGGTCAAGGTAAAGGAGTATATCGAGGACCCCCGGAAAATGCTTCTGGGTTAGGTGGAAGAAGTAAATCGAGGAGGGTCCTCAATGGACACTACTATTGCTCCTGATTTTAAAGATCTTTTTGCACGCTTGTTAGGGGGTTAGGTCACATTATGTTCATCTAGAGTGTACAGTATAACAGTGTGGTGGCTTCCGGCGCGGGTGGGCTTGCTTGTCAACGAGGCCTACGGATAAACATTGTTTTTTTATTTCAACTGTACCGCATGCTAGAGGGGGTCCTGCCTGTATCTTGTAACCTGGGGTACGATGGCACTTGGAGTCTCATAGTAATGAATCTATTCATACACTTACTGTTGTCTTTTGTTATGGGGCAGCATCGAAGTGATGATGGTACGGGATACTAAGGAAATGTAATTGCAGCGCCACAGAATACGTTGCAGGCCCGGACTAGGGTGTATTTTGGCTTACAATATACTTTTAGTATGTCTTGACTTATGCATGATCATGTACGCAGTGAAGGATTTTTAGTTGTGGTATTGTTGTTTCTTTGTAGTTAATGTGGATGTATCTAGAGGGTGTGTTGAATGCCTATATGGATTGTTTGAAATTCCCTTCTTCAACCTAGTCTTGTCTTGAGCATGCTGAGGTTGATCTGCTGTGAGTTACTTTGTAAAGCTGGACTTGTGCTTGAGATAATCGCTTTTGTGTTGTTGGTGAGCTTAATTGGTACGAGTTATTGGAATATGGTTGGCGTTCCAGGGTAGGTCCGCTCACGGGAAAATAAGTTTTTTGAAGTTGAAACACAGTTTTGCAATAATCAAACGGACTTCAGTGAATGAGCAAAATGGTAAATCATTGTTCAAACGAAAGCTGCTGAATTTTGTTATGCTCGAAGTAAAATCGACTCTTATGACAATACATACGCAAGTATTGTTTGTGTAAGCAATATTGCATTTACTAATATGGCTTCTGCTCACATGATATCTTCGGTTCTTGCATCTCGAGTATTTAGAGACGAGAGAAGTCCTAGGAATGCGTCTAGTCCTGTCTGGATTGATGCGTCCTAGATATATCGGACATGGGGTTGAATTGTCATAGGTAATGAATACTGTAGTATGGAAGACAGTGTTTTCCTGTTTACGTACATCCTAAATCTCCATGGCAAAATTTGCAGATAGCTTAAGTTTGTATAGATAGTGTTCGAAGAAGTGTAGGACAAACACAACGAGAATGTTTTTGCCCTCTGACGAAAGGTTTACAATTCCGTGAACATATGATCTGGAACTGCTCGATGCTACCAATGAACGGCCTGTGCCTTTCAGCTCCTACTGTTGAAATAATATTCGCCACGTTACGCAAGACACCCGGTAGATATATAAAGCAATAGGTTCTTTGCGCGTTGTCGTTTAAGTTTTGCGTGGGATATGTGCAACACCACCGGATTGAACGCAGTGGAAAGGAGAAAGGCTCCCGTCATCTTCACCCTCCCCTCCCCAATTTTGCTCTTCGATTCTAATACCATGAGAGAGGTCAGCCTTCTTCTTTACGGCCTCTTCCCGTATACCTTTTAGGATTCGGCATTGGAGTCCTTATGTTCAGGAGTAGACTTAGAACCATGGTTGGGTTGGTACAGGGGCAAGCGCGGCGTGTCTAATTAGCCCCAGCACTGCAATAATTATAGCGAGGAGTTCGTACAAGGCTCCATACCAATCAACAACCTTAATCCCATTTACCCACGAGCTAAAGACAGGTAGTCAAGCAGCGATAGAATCTCTAATTAATATTGGGCGATCCCTATATTAAACGTGTTGTGTACACAAAGTCCACCTTGATAGGCCACAGAGTCATAATAAATACGCCTGATCATAGATAGGCAGCTGGCCAGGAATGCCACTGGATCTTTATATATAATTACTGAACAGCAAGCAATATATCACGTACGACCATAAGATGTAGAAAACGCAGGATCCCATCCGCTCCCCCATAGCTAAGCTATGACCGGAGGTTTTGTGCAAGATAATGGGAAACCTAACGTTAAGGTGGGGGGGGATAGGAATCTAACTGCGTCTTTTGCCACACCTAAAACTTAGACCTTAGACATTCTGAATATACTTCTGATGTTCGCCCCCAAAGGGTGTCCCAGTCAACTTCCCATGATCAGTTGTGACTCCACACGCGTCATGGCATCATGCTTTAAGTGCTAAGGACACCCCTCAAGAGAATATTTGCTGATTTCGCCGCCAGTTTCAGGAGGTCTTAGCATCCAGTTTCCATGGGTTATCGGTGTGTCTTGCCGTACCCTGAAAAATGCATGTTCCTTTTCAGTGGAAGACACCCTTCTTCTTCTTAGCTTTTCTTTAGATTAACATGGTGGTCCCCTTTTTTTCGTACATACAATTAGAAAAAAGCGCCGTCCTCCTCCGTAGTAAAATTTGTGGTTAAGACCCCTTTGTTGACCCATCGACTCTCCCTCACGTCTATCCCAAAATTATCTACAAATTTTTCAAAGCTTAATCTGTAAACCATTGGCACGTTGGGCGATCCAGCGGCCTAAGGTACTCATAAATATGATACTCGGTGTGAAAACAGCCCCGGGGCTCAGCCTTGGCCCATAAACCTGGAAGCTCGGCGACGCTCCATTTCGGGTGGTGCAATATGAGTTCTGTAGTATAGGTCCGCTCCCGCATTTCTTACCGATATGCCGGTTCCTGGCGGATCCATGGTGTGCATTCGATGTCAGCGGCATAGCACCTGCCAGGATCGAAGTGTTCGTGTACTACACTGACCAGACCATATTCGGCATCGTCTATGGTCGCTGTCTCGGTCACCGCTAGTAGCTTTGATGTCAGGGTAGCTTCCTGGAAGGTCTACACTCTGTGCATCCACTTACTCAAACGATCTAAGGTCGACATGAATGCGTGCTGATGATGCTCAACTAGTAGTTATTTCGCTGAACTAGGTCAGAGAAAGAGTGGATGAAAATGATTCATGTCCCAGCTCCATGAAATGTCTCCCTGTAAAGGTGTCGGCATCATGGCGGGCTTCGATTTAGTAAGCAGACGACGTTCAAAATGACCGTAGAAGATAAGGCCACAGGCAAGAAGCCATCGAAAATATAGCTGTTGGTCGTATTATTTATGACAAAGCGGAACCAGGATGTCAGACGATCAGCGGATGGAACCAGGCGCAACGTACCAATTCTGCCGCAAAAGTGGCATAAACAACTTACGCTATGGTGGATGATAAACCCCAAGTCTCTGTTGTGTACGCTAGTCGCTTGGTGGTAGTACATCAAATCGTTAATAGCGCGGCGTACACTGACAGACGCATATTGGACCAAAGGGGAGGCAATATACAGCAGAGCATTTACAGCTGCCACAATGCCGTAGGCACCCGGGTGAGTCGACTACAAGAAGTGGGAGTCGGGCAAATAACTATCAGAACTACGAAAGGCAGATTGAAGCGCAAGAAGAATGTGAAGAGTTCGCAGATTCCATCCCAGTTTCACTCGCTAAAAGCATGCCCAAGATCGAAATCATAACACCCATGGCCAATGACACCATCTTGAAAACTACGAACAAGTAGCGAATTGCTCCCTTGACACCACCGCCACGTGACGCCATGTGAGCGAAACTGTAAAGAAGTAGCTATGGTATATCTGGTCTACAGACAACGTCTGTAGATATGTATTCCTAGATAGAAACATCTGACAATTTAGAAGAGTGGTCAAGTCTAGAAGCCGTTGTTTACCTCGGCTTCTGTATCAATCTAAAAGGAGCCGGTCCCTATGGTGAAGCTAAGAGTGGTTGGCTCCAGCTTAAGGCTCCCCGCCTTAGAGTCGATGATTGCAAAAACCGGTTGCGTGCTCGCGACGGGAGATACAGGGAAAAGCTGCATGTTACTTATGACTTCGAAGAGGAAACTACGGGGGAGCTATGGGCATTGTTTCTATTAAGTAATATTGGGAGAACGCGCTTGGAAACCATCTATCCGCCCGATTTAAGTTTTCACGGCCTTATTATTCGCAATGCCCACGATCAAACATCACATGGGTACAAAGAAGCCAGACGAGAAACCGGGCAAAATGATCTATACGAAAGAGTGGGATGTTTCTGGAGCCAAGGTCTTGGTGGCAACCTCCAGAGGAGATTGTGATCATATAATAGCTGCAATAGTCGAAGACTAAGCAATGTAAACGCACAAATGTTTGGCCATTAACTTAAGGCCGGTCGGAGCCGTGGCCGCATTTAATGGCGCGTTCACAAAGTTCACAGTCAAAGTTATCAGACAACAAACGACCAAATGGACGACCCAACGCTGACTGACCATCGTCCCTAAGCGTTGTTTGCCATTGAATTGCTTTTCGCTCAGGATATATTCGTACCATTTGATCGAATTGCTCGAGCACACGCCGCGGCGCCTCCATAAAGATGTTCTACGATATAGATAACATCTCAGACTCTGGGATGGTCAGGAGACCTTTCAATCGTGCTGTGTAGGTGTAGCGTTAGACTGTCGGGCTCCTGTTAGACCTCGAGCAGAGTAAATCCGGATCTCCAAGACGGAGGTAAGCCAAGGAAGGGGCTTAGAAATCCCAAATCTTGCTTCCGGGGCTCCAGTATACGGAACAATGTTCACCATTTAGTCTGATGCGCTCCGGTTTTTCCACTGCTAGGTAGTACAATTAAGCCACCTGCCCAGCGGACCCAGAACCGCCAGAAGCAGACTTGGTCTCATAGTAGCATTTCGGCCCCCATAATACCAGCAGCATTATACCTTAGCTTCAAGATGTGCTATGTAACATAAAGTCAATGAATCATGGCAAGAGCTCCGAGCAAGGTGCGGTGTTCAATAAGAGACGAGGATCTTTCACGATGTGCGCGGTCCGTGGGGCTTCAGGGAAAACGAGATAACCATCAAGGCTCAAAAATCCAGGCCGCGGACCGGCGGGTGCTCAGAATGATACTAAAGATGTTGCCTTGGTTTTGTTCGCCCACCCAGGTGAGCAGTCTTATGTCCTGGGGTCTGAATTTGGTCACCGCCCGTGACGGACCTTCTGCCTGCCTTGTTCATGAAGGTCGGATGGGTTATATCATGCATACTGTCGTTGTTTTTAATTGACTGCCGGCGAACTTGAATCTAGAGGCCACAGAATACGCATTGTGCTTAGCCTTAATCATGCTGTCATTGGGGGGGACAGAGGTGGACGTGCATAGATGTAATGCAGCTTCCTCAATCACCGCATATACAGGCATAACATGACTTGATTTCTTATACAACTGTTGGATAAGTTGAGGGTAGCCTGCGTGGATGTGGCAGAGGGGCAATCAGGTGCCTAAATAAACCAGGATCCAATATCACACATGTCATCCATATTAGCCGACTATAGTTCGTCTACGTGTTCCACCGCTTCTACCGGCAGTTTATTCATTGATAGCATAAATTCCAGGTTTCCCCTCCGTTTATAAAATCCTGCTCACACCCCGACTAGTGATAACTAGCTTCAAGTATCTTGTGAATCACGTTAGAAAGCAATACAAAGAAATACTCAGAACGCTCCCACAACGTGTCCCAGAATTCATAAATTCAACTTTATTTTCAAGTTTGCTCTTAGCCCAAAATCATACGACCATGGGCCGCAATGGTTACAATAACCCCCCTGTCCGCAGCGGCGGGAAAGCTCCACGAATTTGAAGGCATACAAGATCGTTTAATAAAGTACGTGTTATCTTTTTATCTCGCTACTAAATCAATCAGTCTTATTAACTTTAAGTTCTAAAGATTTTAAGAAACAATACACTAGACCAATTAGCAGGCCTAGTATAAAACAGGCGGGCTAAAGTACTGCGGATGATACTTAGGAGGGCTGTTAGTGCTGGGAACTAGTCTGTGGCAAATGATGGATTATGTTTTCACTTAGAAGGACCAATAAACATTAAGGTGCTGAAATCAAGGATCACCCACGCCGGCGGTGTCAGAGTGTTGGCCAGGTCATCTACGGTGTCACGACTATGTGTCAGATATAAGGAGTTTAGTATAACTCTCTAGGATCTATTTTTGGATTATCTTAATACAAGGCCACACTGTCCTGACTTGTTAGGGTTCCCCGGTTCCCCGGTTCTGCGAAATGCTTTATCCAAAGAGCCGTGAGGCTCTTTGTAGTAGAACTTCAAGGACGCTCATTCTGTAAGGCCTAGGGATACAGGGGTCGGTCATGGTGGTAGTAGCATTTGCAAGTCAGGCCCAGTCTGTCCCGATGTACTTGCATACTTAAAAACTGATAAACACAGGCCAGCTACGATACCACCTCCTTAAATTCCGGTTTAAGACTGCTTAATCACTTTAATGTTAGCCTTAGTACGTTTATTTAATACAGGGACATTAAGAAATAAAGCAATGATTATTAATAATTTATTAAGGTTGGCTTAATATAATTTTAAAGTAAGGATTAATAATTAAAAGCTTAAAAAACTGTAAATATTTTATTATTATTAAAGAAAATATATAATATAAAATATAAATATTTTTTAATTTAAATAATTAAATTATATTTAATTATAATATATATAATTAATTTAAATTATTAAATATTAAAATAATTAAATGTTTTTATATTTATAAGTATTATATTTAAGTTTATAATAAAATTTTTAATATTAAATATACATTTCTTATTTTATTATAAAATAAATATTTTAATAGTTATTTATTTATTTTATTTATTTTATTTATTTTATTTATTTTATTTATTTTATTTATTTTATTTATTTTATTTATTTTATTTATTTTATTTATTTTAT